>CM061747.1:70331187-70931187 GCA_030979885.1 Lolium multiflorum
TACAAGGCTTTGGCTAGAAAAGTTGTTATGAAGCAAACACAAGTATGAGTAGGTACAACAAAACTTACACAGAACATATTGCAAGCATTATAAGACTCTACACTGTCTTCCTTGTTGTTCAAACACTTTACGAGAAAATATCTAGACTTAGAGAGACCAATCATCCAAACCAAATTTTAACAAGCTCTACGGTAGTTCTCCACTAATAGATTAAACTACATGATGCAAGAGCTTAAACATCATCTATGAGAGCTCAAAACAATTGCCAAGTATCAAGTTATTCCAAACCATATAAGGCATTTCTGATTCCAACCAAATATCAATCAACGAAGCAATTTCAGCCTTAGCCATGAACATTAAAGCACAACTAAGAACACAAGTGTTTCATATGAAAAAGCGGAGCGTGTCTCTCTCCACATGAGCATGAATTTATTGAGAGAATGAAAATAACAAACGAAAATAAAAGCACACGAGACGCTCCAAGTAAAGTACATAAATGTGATAAATAAATAGTTTCACTAGAAGTGACTTTGATAAGTTGTCGATGAAGAGGGTCTTGGGAATCCCCAAGCTTAGATGCTTGAGTCTTCTTAAAATATGGGATGAACCACCGGGCATCCCCAAGCTTAAACCTTTCACTCTTCTTGATCATATTATATCATCCTCTTCTCTTGACCCTTGAAAACCTCCTCACCAAACTTAAAGCAAACTCATTAGAGGTTAGTGCATAATAAAAATTCACATGTTCGAGGTGAAATAATCATTCTTAACATTCGGACGTTGCAAAAACTTCTGAAAGTTAATGGAACAAAGAAACCCATTCAACATAGCAAGCGGCAATGCGAAATAAAAGGCAGAATGTGTCAAAGCAGACAGTCCGTAAAGAAGAATTTTTGGCACTTAACTTGCTCAAATGGAAAAACACAAAACTAATGAAAGTTGCGTACATATCCGAGGATCACGCAAGTAAATTGGCAGATTTTTGATTTTTCTACAGAGAGTTCTACGCAAATTCGTGACAGACAGCATTCTGTTTCTGCGCAGCAATCCAAATATAGTATCAACTTTACCATAGAGACTTTACACACAAACATGATAAGAAGAGGTTGCTACAGTAGTAACAACTTCAAGACTCAACAATACAGTAGTAAAATAAACACATGGGTTATCTCCCAAGAAGTTCTTTCTTTATAGCCATTAAGATGGGATCAGTAATTTTAACGATGCTCTCGCAAGAAGTAAGAGTTGAAGCAAAAGAGAACATCAAAAGCAAATTCAAAACACATTTAAGCCTAACCCACTTCCTATGAAAAGGAATCTTGTACACAAATAAATTCATGAAGAACAAAGTGGCAAGCATAGAAAAGCAACACAAGTGCAATTTCAAGATTCTCAACATAAAGAGGGGAAACTTAATATTATTAAGATGCATATAACCATGTTTCCCCTCTCATAATAACTTTCAGTAGCATCATGAACAAACTCAACAATATAACTATCACATATAGCATTCTTGTCATGAGCCACATGCATAAAAATTTTACTCTCCACATAAGCATAATCAATTTTATTAGTTGTGTAGTGGGAGCAAATTCAATAAGATAACTATCATTATTATTCTCATCACCATAATCATCATATATAGGAGGCATATTGTAATCATAATTAATTTTCTCCTCAATAGTAGGTGGACTAAAAATATCATATTCATCATTGCAAGCATCATATATAGGGGTAAAGTATCATCAAAGTAAATTTTCTCCTCCATGCTTGGGGGACTAAAAATATCATGCTTCCTCAAAACCAACTTCCCCAAGCTTAAATTCTTCCATAGCTTTAGCAATAATGGTGTTCAAAGAGTTCATGCTAATAACATTGCTACAACTATTATGCAAACAAAGTTCCATGGGTTTTTTAATTTTCTCTTCAAACACATCATGTCCTAATTCAAGATAAAGTTCATAAAGATCTCTCTAATTTTGTTGTTTTCCATTATGCCTAACTAGTGAAATAAAAACAAGAAACAAAGGTATAATTGCAGGATCTAAAGGAGATAGCTTCGAGCACTCACACACCGGCAACAGTGCTAGGAAATAGCTTAGTAGTCGGAGGATGTGAATACCTTTTACCTTATCTCCCCGGCAACGGCGCCAGGAAATAGCTTGATGTCTACGGGTACTTCTATTCTTGTAGACAGTGTTGGGCCTCCAAGAGCAGAGGTTTGTAGAACAACAGCAAGTTTCCCTTAAGTGAATCACCCAAGGTTTATCGAACTCGGGGGAGGTAGAGGTCAAAGATAGTCCTGTCAAGCAACCCTGCAATTAAGATACAAGAAGTCTCTTGTGTCCCCAACACACCTAATACACTTGTCGAGATGTATAGCGCACTAGTTCGGCGAAGAGATAGTAAAACACAGGTGGTATAGATGGTGGTAATATTGCGGGAAGTAAAGATGCAGTAAAACAGTAAACAAGCGATGTTTGCAGTACTTGGAAACAAGGCCTAGGGATCATACTTTCACTAGTGGACACTCTCAACATTGATCACATAATAAATAAATAACTTCTCCTCACTTGTGCTACATATGCTCTTGTTTGATAACAAACACCATTCATTGTGTAGGGCTAAGAGCTCCCTCAAGCGGAGTTAACAAGCGCCACAACATTCAGCATTCATATTTAAGTAACCTTTAGGGCATAATAGATCTTTGCAATTTAAACCGAGTACTAACATAGCATACACACGTCACCATTACACTATGAAAGGGGAATAGATCACATCAATACTATCATAGTAATAATTAACTCCATAATCTACAAGAGATTATGATCATAACCTACGCCAAGTACTACACGATGCACACACTGTCACCATTACATCATGAAGGAGGAATAGACTACTTTAATAACATCACAAGAGTAGCACATAGACTAATAGCGATACAAAGCTCATCATATGGATCTCAATCATGCAAAGCAATTCATGAGATCATTGTATTTGGGTACATGAGAGAGATTAACCACATAGCTACCGTACCCTTAGCCTCGGGGAGAACTACTCCCTCCTCATCATGGGAGACAGGATTGATGGAGATGGCGGTGGTGTCGATGGAGATGCCTTGGGGCACTTCCCCGTGATCGGAACGAGACAGAGACTTCCCCGAATCTTGGCTTCGCAATGGCGGCGGCTCGGAACTTTCTCGTATCGTGGCTTATCTTTTATGGTTTCGCGACGAAGACTTTATATAGGCGAAGGGGCGATGTCGGTGGAGCCCTGGTGCAGCCAGACCATAGGGGTGCGCGCCCAGGGTCCAGCCGCGCCGCCCTGTGGGGTGGGGCCCCCTAGCTCCCCTCTCGCCTCTCTCTCGGAAGCTTCCGGGAAAAATAAGATCTTGGGCGTTGATTTCGTCCAATTAGAATATTTCCTTTGTAGGATTCTGAACCAAAAACAAAAACAGGCGGCACTTCGGCATCTTGTTAATAGGTTAGTTTCGGAAAATGCATGAAAACATCATAAAGTGTGAACAAAACATGTAGGTATTGTCATAAAACTAGCATGGAACATAAGAAATTATAGATACGTTGGAGACGTATTGGGTGGTGGTCAAGGAGGAGAAGGTGGTGGTGGCCGGAGAAGAAGGAGGAGGAGATGGTGGTGGTGGAGAAGAAGAGAGGAGGTGGTGGTGGTGGCGGAGGTGGTGGTGGGAAGTGGTGGATGAGATGGAGAAGTGAGGAGGAAAAGTGGTGGAGGAGAAGTGGTGGAGGAGACGCCTCCGAATTTCAAATTTTGGGACAAAACTCTGTCGCGCATGGGCATAAGATGCGCCACAGAATTTTCAATTTTTTTATTTTGGGAAAAAATCTTTTGGCCGTAACTTTTTACTCTTTTCGAATTTGGCGATTCTAAAAATTGTTCAACCGGATGTAGAATTTTCGTGGGAACATTTTGATATATTGTGCGTTTTTCGAGTTCGTATGCAACCAGAAATCCAGTTAGATGATTTTGCAACGCAATTTTGCAAAAAAAAAGTCGAAATTCATGTTTGTTATTTTTCAGTGGTGCTAGATGACATAATACATGGGCACCTCGAAGGATTATTTTTTGAATTTTCTATCTATTTATTTTTTATTTTACAGTGCTAAAAAGGCGATCCACGCGGGGTGGGGGTGGAGTTGCGTGGGAGAAAAAATTCTTCAGAATTCTTTGGCGCATATGCTAGTGCGCCACGAAAGACAAACCGTGGCGCATATGCCCATATGCGCCACAAAATTTGACTGTGGCGCATGTGGCAGATGCGCCACGAATTTCTTCCCCATGTGCACTGGACCCGCGTGGGCCCATGGAAATTCTGTGGCGCATCCGTCCACATGCGCCTCACAAAGTTATGTGGCGCACCTACATGCGCCACATAAATTACAAATTTCTGTGGCGCATATTTTGGTGCGCCACAGAAATAATTTTTTTGGAGCATATTTTTTTGGTGCGCCACAGATGTCATTTCTACCTATAATGGTTTTCCTACTAGTGTTCTCTTTTTTATGGAAGAGCTTTGGGCATTGGAGACAAGATCGTTCATGTGGGGAGCAAGGCGGGTAGCCATCATCTTGGAGATAAGCTTGGATATATCATGTATGAGGCTAATGGGGCGAAAATTGGCGACCTCTTCGACGCCATCTTTCTTGGGGATAAGAGTAATATTCGCTGAATTTAGCCAATGGAGGTTATTTGTACGTAGGTTTGATAATTTCCCAATGACAGTATGATGTCCGCTTTGATGATGTTCCAACAAGCCTTGAAAAAAGCCCCCGTAAAGCCATCTGGGCCCGGGGCATTATCGCAAGCGGTCCTATCCACCGCGGCCTTTACTTCCTCCTCCGTGAAAGGAGCATCAAGATTGGAGAGGTCACAAGTTGGTGTAGGGATGGTTGCCCAATTGAAGTTCTTGGTGCGAGGAGAGCCCTTTTTGATGATCTTCTTGAAGTGCTCATGAATGATTTCCTTTTTTGGTCGTGGTTGGTGACCCATCCATTGTTGTGTTTTAGTCGATGTATGTGATTTTTCCTCCTTGCATTTATGCGGAGGTGGAAGTATCTAGTATTTGCATCCCCTTCCTTGAGGTTTGTGACCCTCGAACTTGTCGCTTCCTTGACTTGTCAAGCACGGCCAATCCAATTATTATCTTTTTAGCCAAGAGCGCAAGTCTCTTTCTTCGCCGCTAAGGGCTCTAGATTCTTGCGCCATATCAAGGCGAAGGATGACCTCCAAAGCCATATGGAGCTCGACTTTGGCTTAGGAAAATAGACTTCTACTCCACTTGCGTAGCCTTTGGCCGGTTCTCTTTAGTTTGTGAAAGAGCAATTGACAAGGCTCCACATGGCCACAGTCTTCATTCCATGCATTGCTAACCACATCCAAGAACCCCGACATCTTGAGCCAAAAGTTTTCGAAGCGGAAGGTCTTGGGTCTTTTAGGTCCACTATCATTTGCAAGGAGGAGTGGGCAATGGTCGGAAAGGGAGGATGAGAGCGCATGAAGGATGTGATTGGAGAAGGCAACGTCCCAATCTTCGTTGCAAAAGAAGGCGTCGAGCTTGCTAAGAATTGGCTCATGTTGTTCATTGCTCCAAGTGAACTTGTGATTTGAAGATGAATTTCTTTGAGATCACAAGCATTGAGCGTGTTCAGGAATCTAACAACCGCCGGTTCACATTTCCGAAGTTCTTGTCTCTCGCTCTATAGATTTGATTGAAGTCTCCGGTCACAAGCCATCTTGTTCCCGGGTTAGGCTTGGAGGCAATAAGCTCGGCATAGAAAGCTTCTTTGAGGTTGTGGCGAGTCGGTCCGTAAACGGTTGTGAGTTTGTAGGAGACGTCGGAGCCAATGATCTCAATATACGCCGAGATTGAGAAAGTGCCAATGGACACATTGGAGACGCTGATGGCTCTATCATCCTAGAGCAAGAGGATTCCTCGCGAGTACCGTTAGCTGGGCGTTGGGCAAACTGACGCAACTTTTGGCCTCCAAGGTGAGCAACAGTGAAGGAGTCCACATTCTGAAGCTTTGTCTCATGTAGGCATACTATATGGCAAGTGGTAGAAGCAACCAGGTCACTAACAACATCACAGTGATTAGGACAGTTTAAACCTCTAGGATTCCAGCTCATTACATTGATATCAAAGTCTAACATCTGGAACATTGAATACATCATTGGAATAGTTTGCCAGGCACAAGCCCTTAGCTGAAACAGGAGACACACACTTAGCTGAAACAGGCGACACACAAGCACTAGGCCAAGCCAACTCCTTCATAGCTGAACTAACAAACCTACTCATGGTAGGCCTTGCCAAGGCAAACAACAACAGCAACCAGCAGCGGTTACAAAAAGGTAAGTAGAATAATAGGTGGTGGTGTATCATTGATCGGAGGAATACATCGGGCCTGCATCAAAAACCTTGATCAGGTCTGAGCCGCCTGCTCGGAAGCTTGCTCCACAGAAGCATCGCCACCATGCAGCATCAACGCTTCTGCAACTACCGTCACGAATTCGGAGTCCAGCCGGAACAGCACGTGCAGAGCCGCGATCACGATATCCGGAATCTTCCCTTGAAACATCTGCACAAATTTAGCAATAGCTGCTTCAGTAACTTGTTCTCCCTCACTAACAATTCCAAGTCTCTGGCAAAGCACCTTTTCAGCAAGCTGAGCAATGGGAATGCCCTTGTTCTTTGCTTTGAGGCGTGGCCTAGAGCGCACCGGGAATCCAGCAAAGTCTGAGACACTGACGAGTGTCTTTCTCCTTGCCTTTGGTCGCCGTGGAGGCGTCGAGCCAGGAGCCTGGAGCAGTGGATCTTGGATGGGGACAAAAAGGGGCATCAGATCAGTGACAATATCAGCAGTAGGCGTCGTGGTGGCCAAGGTCATGAAAGGCGTCACCGCAGGAGCAGATTCAGCGGACGCAGCTGTCACCAAAGCAAAGACCGGCGTCGCCGGCTCGACGAAGTCCAGCATGGCTAAACCCGGGGAGGGAACGAGCGTCGAGGCCCTGGCAAAGGCCGCCGAACGAACACTGAGAGGTGTGCTGGGGGTAGTCTGCAACCCGACCTTGGTGGCAGACAGTATTGTCTGGGCTTCTGGCGACCTTGGTGGCAGACAACTTCATTATTTTTGGTCATCGGGGGGAAGTTCACAAGAAAAGCTCCAACCACAACATTCTTACATTTCCAAAGCCCATATTGGATAGCTACTTCCCTGTCCTAGCTTGATTTTCTCTACAATGGCTTCAGCATTGTGATCATCCATGACTTTTACAAGTGCTACAACATTACCGTTATCTCCTGACAATGACTCTTTTGTGTGTTCAACTACAACGTAGCCAAGCCCTTCTCCAAATCCAGATGAGATATGTGGAGTCCACAATGCACTTTTTTCTTCGAGAACCCGCAACAGAGTGCTCTTCATTGTATTAAGCTGACAAGAAACGCCATAGTATGGCTACAACCCCACACATGCCTTTCGGCTTACAACGCACTCCTACAACAACGACAAACTCGCCTTGCCCAACCTCAACCCAAGAATGGCGAGAAGGCGGGGCACAGACTCTCTAGACCGCGTCACAGCCAACGCCACCTAACAATCACCACAGCACGACGAACAACCAAAGTTGCCCAGACCAACAAACCACTACATGCACCTAGAAGATGAAGCGAGTGGAATGAGCCAACTAGAGAGTGTTGGCGATGGCGTACATTGCGCCCCAGAGACTCACAGCTTGAGCAATAGCCAACACCGGCAAGGCCACCACCTCCGAGTGCATTGGAACAACCCTTGCAGCCAAAGCAGCGCCTTCAAGAAGGAAAGCGACGTGGCAGCACCACTGCTGCCCGGTCCGACAGGCAGACCTAGGGTTTCCCCCAGCGTCGAGGGGAAGAACAGTCATGCCCAATAACACGCCTCCAAGGAGGAAAATGGCGCCCGCATGCGTCAACATGGTCAGCATCGGACGCACCGAGCAGGGTTTTCACCCGGGGCAAACACTGCCCCCCAGCGAGACGGAGACGAGCCAGAAGATGCCAGCCTAAACCACTACCGTGGGAAGCATCTGCTAGCCGACAGAGGAGAAGAAAGCCCACCAAAAACCACCGCAGTAGCCACCCAGCACGAACCAGGTCGGAACGAGATCGAGATGGTCTGATCCAGGCAGTTAGGTCGCTGCCGCCACCGGAGGAACTCCGACCACCACCACCGCCGGAAGAGGACCACCTTGAGGCCAGCCCTCCGCAGATGCAGAGCCGATCCGGCGCGACCAGAGGGCATAGCCCGCACGAGCCCATCCGGTCCTGCGTGCACACTGCCGCCGCTAGCAAGCCGCCTCGCCCCAGCGTCGCCATGCCTCCTCTGCCCCGCATCGTCGGACACACCACTTCCGGTCCCCAGCAGGGAGGGCTCCCTCCAAGCCGCCGCACTAGGAGCCGAGAGGGACTAGGTCCCCGTCGCCCCTTCACCAGCGTCGCACGTCTTTTCCCGGCGGCCGCCTTGGGGGGCGACGAGGAGAGGAAGGAGGGAAGGAGGGGTGGCGGCTAGGGTTAGGGTTCCCCCCGAGTTGCCGGAGGAGGCGACGCGAGGGAACCTGCCCGTCGGAAGGATTGTGACTGTCCACAATGCACATCAGCTTTGCAATCTTCAGTCACATGGTACCCATGATTCCAGCGGCTGAAACATTGGAGCGTACCGCTATATAGAGGGGCAAATTCTAGACTCTTGCCGGCATCTTCTTTTTCATCCTTGTGGATGGCACACGTGGAGGGATCTTATTGGCGTGGAAATCCGCCGTTATGACCATCTCCAACCCTCACCTCTCGCATAATACATCGACAGCTAGAGTGGGTCGTGTTTGTGGGTTCACAGGAGTATATGGTACGCAATGGGACGCAGACAAATGGCAGTTCCTGCATGAGCTCAAGGATATCAGGGACTTCACCCAGGATGCGCATTGCCTTGAGAGATTGATCATACTTGCTCCAGCAGCTCTATCAAGAATATTGTTATCTAGGAAAATAAATTGACAGTGTTGGCTCTTTGACCGGGGTGGGAATTTGTTGGGAAGCCCTTAGCAGTGGCGCACCAAGTCCAAAATTTCCACAACACCCGCCCGTGGATCATCTTTTCAATTTTGAAAAAGTAAAGTAAAATAATAAAAATTAGAAAAAATAAAATCCTTTGAAATGGCCATCTGTTATGTGTTCTAGTTGTTATTCCAATTAACAAACATGAATTTTGACTTTTTGTTTTGCAAAATGGCGCCATCTTTCGATAAACTAGCTCCGGATTTTAAATACGAGCTCCGATGAAAAAAAAATGTATCTACTGAAAATTTTACATCTGAATTCAACGACCTTTGGCTGTTTACCGGTTTTTTAGGTTTCTCAAAATCAAAAAAGAAAACAAATTTTTCACGGCTTTTAAATTTCGCTAACTTTTTTTATATAAAAAAGATAGCAGTGGCGCACCAACCCTTGTTGTGCACCACTGGTAAGTTGGGCGGCCCCAGATCCGGATGCGCAATCCAATGGCTCCCTAAACAAACACATGATCTGTGTTATCCTTATTCCCGTGTTTTGATCGATCGAGGCAAGTCGATCCATCTCCTTCATCCACGTATCCCTTATCGTTCCTTCTTCCCTCTTTCCTCCTTCCTCCTTTTCTCCCTCACTTCTATTTATCTGCTCGTCTGGCCATCTGCTTCGCCGGCCAACGCACCTCCTCTGGCCATCTGCTCCAGCCATATGCTCCACCGCCGGCGTCCATGCTCCTCCCTTCTTCCGACCTCGTCTCTTCTCCTTCCTCCTCCCTTCTCCATCCGCCCCTGCTCTCTCCTTCTCCATCCCTCCCCTCCTCTCTCCTTCCTCCTCTTTTGCTTCCTGTATTTCAATGCCCCTGCTCCCTCCCCAGCTCCCCTCCATGTTCGCTAGCATTCCATCCTTCCCGGCCCAGTTCCTCCTTCCCGGTCGCCGACCACTCCCTCCTCTCCGACACCATGTGGAGCTCACAGAGAACGTACCAAGCGCGGAACGAAATTTTAAAAAAAATCAAAATTTCAAAAATACTGCAGTGGCGCACCAAAAATATAGCAGTGACGCACTAGGTGGTGCGCCACTGGTAGGGCACATACCAGTGGCACACCGTGAGGTGCGCCAGTATGTGACTGGTAGCTCTTTTCCTTGTAGTGTTCATTTATACCTTAATGTATTTATCTTATATTTTGATATTTGTTTAATATATTAATTAAAAAATTGACACCACCACCTATAGAAAACGTTTCGTAAAACCACACTAAAAAATATTGCATATGTAACACTATTTTTTGGTACTATGATACATTCAAAACTTTAATGTATTTCAAAACAAATGTTAATGTCTCATAAAAAATCATATCTCAAAACGTATGCTCATTTCATTCAAAAGAAGAAAGAATTGATGAAATTCACATCCAGTTTTTCCGTTTTTGAGAATAAGATGTATGTACTCTTGCTTACTTAATAATAGTAAAGAACATATGAAATTAGCTAAATAAATTTTAAAATGGATAAATCTAAACAAGTAAGGATGGAATAAAAACGAAAACTTAAAATGACTTTTCATAATTAAATGTAAGTTTGAAAATAAATAATAACGTAATGTAATAAAAAGGAAAAGACATTGAAAACAATAAAAGAAAAAAAGACACAAATTTGTTGGCCCGGCCCACCAGCGAAAAAGGGTGCGCGGCGGCTCCGGCGGCAAATTATCCATCGACCACCGCGTTCTCCGCTCCTCCGCCTCTCTGTCGCCATGGCCACCGTAGCTGCCCGCCGTCTACTCCGTCCTACCTCCTTCACCGCCTTATCCAGCGCCCGCCGCTTCCTCTCCTCCAACGCTTCCCCACCTCCCAACCGCAGCTCCAACACGAACAGCCCCGTCTCCTTCGACTGGTCGGACGACGAGGAGAATCCCTCCGCACCTCCACCCACAACCCCGGCAAAGAACCCAGCTCTTCCGCCTCCATACGACCCTTTCAGCAAGAAGCCTGTTGTGGCCGATCCGGCCGACCCCACCAACCTGCAGGAAATTTTTCACCGAATGCGTACCGAAGGCCTCGCTGACTACGCCATCAAGATGTTCGACGGATTGTCCAAAGACGGTCTCACGCACGAGGCGCTGGCTCTCTTCTCGGTCATCAAGGACAAGGGCGCCATGCCTGACGTTGTTGCCCACACCGCCGTCCTGGAGGCCTACGCCAACGCTGGCCCAGGCCACTGGCGTGACGCGGTGCGCACATACAACCGTATGCTCTCCACCGGGGTCGCGCCCAATGCATACACGCTTGCGGTGCTGGTCAAGGGGCTTGGGGCAAGCGACCGGTGCGCGGAGGCCGGCAAGTACCTGCTAGACATGCTTGACCGTGGGATGCGTCCCAATGTGGCGACGTGCCTGGCCGCCTTCGAGGCTCATGTGAGGATGGAGAAGGTGGAAGAGGGGAAGCTGCTGCTGGAGGAGATGAAGAAGAAGGGGTTTACGCTTGATGAGGAGGCAGTGCGCAGCAGCACCGTCAAGCGTGGGCATGTTTTCAGGGGCGTCATAAACCTGCTCTTTGGCAAGTGACATTGGTATGCATCGTTTCTTAACATAGGACATGTTGTGCCAAAATTAGTTGTTGGGTCATAACTTGTCTGGATTGTATTGGAAATGAAAATGTCGATTGTTTTTTTTACTGAACACAACAGGGTTGATGTTTTATGTGTTTTTTATAATGGTGAAGAGTGCATTTTATTGAGTTCTTAAACTGATTTCCATTAATCATACACTCTTACTGGTGATTGAATGTGCAAATCTGTTTGAGGAGCAAGGTGGAGATGTTGCGCCATGAACTTCTTGCATGTCGTTCCTCACCTAACTGGGTTCACCGTTTGTAGGAGGCCGGCTTGGTATTGCTTGGTTTAACTGCAGGAGTGTGTTTTGGTGCAGCCTCAAGTGATGAGAGGGTGACAGACATAGGTTTGGAACTTGGAGCTAACTGCGTTAGGATTCTTGCCTGGGACACTTAATACAAAGATGTGCTAGCTAAAACTGAACTTATTTTTGTACGATGTTATCTTTTTTCCTGTCATATTAACTGAAGAATCATCGAAACGTATGGCCAGGTCACTAGACAGATATGCAATTGGCTAGATGAGAGAAATTATCTGGTGTTGGTGCTAAGTGATGGGGAATTCGAGAGTAGTTAGGACTAAACATATGACACTTAAGCTAAGCTTAGTAGCCTTTAGGAGTGGTGTACACAACGTCACAACCTAACCTAGAGTTTGAAATTTATGTCTGTTGATCTTTGGTGGCCGCATTCTTTATATAGCACCAGTTTTGGCGAGTCTTTTCTCGTTGAAAATAAAATCATGTATGCAGTAACTATTTTGTGACTCATTCTGGTAATGCTTTGGCTTTAACTGAAACCAAATATAAATAAATGCATTTGGTTTTCCACTAAGTTTGGTGTGAGATGCACTTCAAGTTCTTTATTCTTCAGTTCATTGAAATAAATTATGGTTTGATGAAAAGAGTACATATGGAATAAATACTAAAAGTATATGAATTTCTTCTTCGTGCCTCTGTTCCAAGTAGTTAATCTTGCCTATAGTTCATTAGTTTAATTGCCAGGTCAGAAGTGTCTCTTGCCTAGTTCAGATTCGATTGCCTGTGATCTCTTTCGTATCTATGATTGTGCTAGATTATTTTTGTTGAATACACATTGAACTGCGTGTTCTTTGTATTTTTTGATAAAGGACGCTTTATTACTCGAAGTATCAAGCATTACACCCAGCCTCTGCATAGCTAAGATGGACACAGCCGTTTAAGAATCCAGTATCCAAAGAAAAAGAGTACATAAAGGATAAAAGGAAAAAAGCCAACTAGTCAACAGCTTCGTTGGCTTCTATCCTACGGTTATGCAGCCATCCATGTTGGGTAATAAAGTCCTTGGCCGTATTCTCCAAACGTGTAGACACCTCCATAAATAGGTCTTGGTCCTCGAAGCGTTGAAGCGGTGACCATGACGAAGCATAGCTGTACATCTGTAAATAACCTGCATAATAGAAGAACTTTTGTCATTAAAAACCTTGTCGTTTCTACACAGCCAAAGCGACCATACAACTGCAATCGCTCCCACTCGGTTAATCGTTTTATACCTTGAATCCACCCTATTTAACCAATTGCCAAATATATTGGTAATACTACAGGGTGGGTACAGGGTAGAACCTATCTGAATGATTGACCATATAGATCTAGCAACCCGACAATTCAAGAAAAGGTGTTTTATTGTCTCTTCTTCGTGACAAAACACATATTTCTTGCAACCCTGCCAGTTGCGTTTTGCAAGGTTATCTTTAATAAGAATCACACCTCGACGAAGATACCATCCGAAGACCTTTAGTTTTTAATGGTATCTTCATCTTCCGGATGTACTTATTATTTAAAATCGGTTGGGTAGGAGTGCAAAAGGCTTTGTACGTAGAGGCTACCGAGAATACACCATTCTTTGTAAGACTCCAACGGAATTCATCAGTTTCCATAGATAACTGTACTGAGTCTAACCGCTGAAGCAGTTCATTCCAGGAGTCTAGGCGGGGACCAATAAGATCACGCCTGAACGTTACCGAGGGTGGAGAAGATTCCATCACCTTTTGCAAGGTGTTTCCTTTATAACGAATAATATTGTACAAGGCTGGATACTGTTCACGGAGAGTGGTTGTTCCCAACCATCAATCCTCCCAAAAACGTATCTCCGCCCCATTCCTAATGGAGAAGGAACCAAACGGAAAAAAATATTTCTTTGTTGCCATAATGCCAGCCCAGAAGTGTGAGTCCCCCGATTTCCAAAAAAACCTGGGATATCGCCTTTGAGCCTACATACTTTTTCCGCAATAGTTGTTGCTATACACCGTCCTCCGTTAATAACCTAGCCAGCCACTTTCCTAGGAAGGCCCTGTTTTTAACTTCTAGATCGTGGACACCAAGTCCACCTTGATCTTTTGGACGGCATACAACACTCCATTTTGTCAACCTATATTTTTTCTTCTTGCTATCCCCTTGCCAAAAGAATCTTGATCGGAAATAATCCAATCGGTGCAAGACTCCTTTGGGTAACTGGAAGAAAGAGATCATATACAGTACCATATTTGTGAGTACTGAATTTATGAGGACTAATCTTCCCCCAAGGGATAGGAGCTTTCCTTTCCAACTAGTAAGGCGTTTTTGAAGTCGTTCTTCAACGATTTTCCATTCAGCCAAAGTAAGTCTACGACGGTGAATCGGAATACCAAGATAGCTAATTGGAAAACAACCAAGCCCGCATCTGAATAGCTCGGCATATAGGTTGGCATCGTCTATGGCTTCGCCAAAACAAAACAACTCACTTTTATGGAAGTTAATATTAAGACCTGATAATTGCTCGAATGCTGAAAGAATTAACTTCAAATTACGTGCTTTTGCCAAATCATGATCCATAAATAGAATTGTATCGTCGGCATACTGAAGAATTGATAAGCCCCCATCAACCAAATGGGGAACCACACCTTCAATTTGGTCATCGAACTTAGCACGTTCAATTATAATTGCAAGCATATCCGCCACAATGTTAAAGAGCATTGGGGACAATGGATCACCGTGCCTCAACCCTTTTTTTGTCTGGAAGTATTTGCCAATGTCATCATTGACCTTTATGGCAACACTACCACCAAAAATGGCGTAATTAAAATGCCAAGATGAAGTAAAATGCCAAGATGGCATCTAAGCCGAACAAAAAACAACACGATACAAGGAAAAGAAAACAGCAGAAATCGAGAAAGATAAGAGCTAACAACTAACTTTCAGACTAGAGGGCTTATTAGCTCTAAAGCAGACCCGCATCTGGTGGCCGAAGGTGGAGTTGTGCTTTTCTTTTTTTACGAACTAAGGAGCTCTCGCTCCTGATTTCATTCAACATGTAACCAAAGTAGCAGAATCCACAAGCCACAAACGCAAAGCTGCTCAACCCAGCAAACCAGAAGACAGAGCGCAACCAAAGTAGCAGTTTTTTTTTATCCTTTCAAACTAAGCGCAAATTAGGAAGTTTCAATCCTCCTTGGGTGGAGTTATGGTACTGATGGGATCTTTTAATGTTTTCGTTCTCTGATCTTCTTGTTCCACAGGAGTACGCCAAGATGACAGCCATAGAGTGTTTGAGGTGTCCCTGTTGAGTGTTTCGCCACCGGAGGTCTGGAGCTGGGTGTGCTGCTGCATGATGGGTCAAAAGCCTACAGTTGGTCATATTTTCTTTTTTGACACAAATACAGTAGGGAAAGGCTCCCTACTGTGTCATTTTCTATTAATAAATGGAATATTTACAATGGGTTTATCATGAAGATAACCTTATTACAGTCTCATAGAGTGTCTAGCCATGATTGCATTCCTTCCTTAAGACTAGGCTTAGCTCTATGCATTGTAAGAGTAAAAGTGGCTTTAAACCTAGCCATACAAGTTTGGACATCAGGGTATTTTGCATTAAAAATAGCATCATTCCTTTGATCCCAAATGCTCCAACAGCCTGCAATCATTATTTCCATGAGAAAGTCCAGAGATAATCTTTGTTGTGCTTCCTCAATCATCTGGTATAGGCTCATATCCACATTCCATTCCAATCCAAGTGCCCACCAAAAGCTCTGACTGAATGTGCATTCAAAGAAAAGATGCATAATTGTTTCTTCTGGGCAAGCTTCACAAAGTATACAATCAGAAAATTCCACATAAAAATTCTTGTGTTTCATCATATCCTTAGTATTAAGTCTGCCATTTAGAAGTAACCAGAAGAAAAATTTATGTCTTGGAATACTGCAGCATTTCCATATTGCAGTAATACTACCTGGTACTTCATGGTTTCCAATTAGCTCTCTGTACACTTTATTTGTGGAAAAAGAATTTCCCCAATTGAATGACCAAATATCATGATCCCCAGTGATTTCCATGTTCAAGAATTCCTGTTCCAAACTGTGGAGTTCTTCATGTGCAATAGTACTCAGGGGCAATTGAAACATATCATATATATTTTCATTGGACATTTCCATAGCCTTATCAAAGATGATATTCTGGTTTTTGGCAAACGAGTGTAAATGAGGGTACTCATCCTGTCTGGTGGAATTATCCCAATTATCTTTCCAAAGTGCCACTGATTTTCCATTTTGAATGTCCACTGATGTCAACTCCTTGTATTTGTCCTGTAATGACAAGCAATCTCTCCACCAAAATGATGTCTTTGGTTTAATAGTCTGTGGGGTGCCTCTATTACTATAGTAGGCTTGCCAGATTAGATTAACCCATGGTATATCTGCATGGTTATAGAAATTGTGCAAATTCTTCATAAGTAAAGCTTGATTTTGTACTCTGAGATTCAGAATTCCTAAGCCCCCCTGATCTTTTGGCCTACACATCATTTCCCAGCTTGCTAGGCATTTCCCTTGAATCTTATTTTCTCTGTCAGACCACAGGAATTGTCTTCCACTTTTTTCAAAGTGTACAAATATGGTAATTGGTACCTTAAAAGAGCACATTGCAAACATTGGTAATGATTATATCACTGAGTTTAATAAAGTAAGCTTGCCAGTGTATGACATCAGAGATGATATTCCAGATAACTTTTTATCAATCCTGGAAACTGTTGGCATGAGGTCAGCTACAGATGGTCTTGTGGTACCCAATGGCAATCCCAGATATGCAAACGGAAGTGTCTCCACTTTGCATCCAAAGATGTCGGCCAGCTCCTTAGCTCTGCCACTATCAATATTGATGGGGACAAGCGTGGTTTTGTGGAAATTTACATGAAGGCCAGTAGATTGACTGAAGACTTGAAGCAACTCTTTCAAATAACCCAATTGATTATTATCTGCTGGCATTATCATTAATGTGTCATCTGCATATTGAACAATTGGATATTTCTGACCAAAATCATCCAAAATTGGCAGCTCAATTAGTCCATCTTGCCAGGCCTTATTAATAGTGCTTTGTAAGAGATCAGCAGTATTGACAAAAAGGATTGGAGACAGAGGGTCTCCTTGTCTTACTCCTCTTTTACATATAATTTTCTTTCCTGGCACTCCATTAAGAAGCACTGATGTTGATGCAGAATTGAGGATATTGTGTATGAGTTTGACCCATTTTGGTCCAAAGCCTCTAGCCTTAAGCATAGCAATAACTGCATTATAATCCACTTTATCAAAAGCCTTTTCAAAGTCAATTTTCAGAATAATAATAGGCCTTTTGGAGAGATGGCATATATGCAGGTACTCAAAAGCCCAGCCTAGGCAATCCTGAATATTTCTTCCTTTAATGAACCCATATTGATTTTGATGTATCAAAGGGATAATCTCTTGCTGCATTCTATTAGCCATAAGTTTGGTAATAATCTTGAGGGGAAGACTGACCAATGAGATAGGCCTATAATCATTCATGTCCTCTGGATCTGCTTTTTTGGGGATGAGTGTGATAAAAGCAGTATTAATACTTTCCAAATTCATTTTCTCATTATAAAAGTCTTCAATGGGTTCGAAGAGTGTTGTCCCCTGTAAACACGGGATTTGCCGTAATTTAAGCAACTGCAGCGTTTAAATTGCAGATGTGCGATTCTCTGCTGGACTAGCCTAAGAGCATCTCCACTCGTCCCCCCGAACAGGCCCCCGGCGAGCGTTTTTTACATCCGGACGGCGTAAATCGGCCCAGTCGCGTCTCCAGTTCCTCGTTTTCGTCCGGATTTGGCCCTTCATCCATCCGGCGAGCCCACGCCACCCGCCTCCCCGGGAGCGCTCGGGGACTCCGGACGAGTGAAAAGCGGGGAAGGGCCCGATCTGTCGGTGACTCGACGCACGAACCCCACCGCCACGTCGCTCAAAATCTCCCCACCCCTCGTATCTCTCTCGCCCGGCACCACCCCGCCGGCTTGTTGCCTAGATTCCGCCGCCCCTCCTTCCCCACCTGCCTATATTCCGCCGGCCTGCTTGCTCTTTCGCCGGCCTGCTTGCTCCCTCGCCGCTCGCGGCTCGGGTTGCCTCGCCCACGCCCGTCGGGTGTTCGTCCATTTGCCTCGCCGGCCATGGACTCGGACGAAGAGGAGGAGCAGATGTTCGTCGAGCTTATGCAAGAAGAGATGGCAGCAGCCGCCCAAGACGACGAGCACATGATGATCCTTGGTTGCTTGGCTAGCATGTACGCCGGACTGGCAGTCGACGTGGTGGGTCGGCACGAGGTCGCCGGAAGTGCAAGCCGAGACAGCGAATGGAGGGCTAGTGCATGTTGTACGCCGACTACTTCGCCGACAATCCATTGCACGGTGAGAGTGTTTTCCGGCGTCGTTTCAGGATGAGCAGCTATTTCTGCAAATTGTGTATGCCATCCGCCACTTTGATCCCTACTTCAGATGCAAGACGGATTGCACTGGTTTGGTTGGATTTTCGTCACTGCAGAAGTGCACGGTGGCTATGAGGATGCTGGCGTATGGAGCTCCCGGTGATCTGCAGATGACTATCTTCGGATGGCGGAGTCCACCGCCCTTGATTGTTTCTACCGGTTCTGCAGGGCCGTCATAGCAGTGTTCGGGGACTATTACTTGAAATCACCCACTCGAAGACACTGAGAGGATCCTTGCAACAAATGAAGCTAGAGGTTTTCCAGGGATGCTTGGAAGCATTGACTGCATGCATTGGCAATGGAAAAACTGTCCGTTTGCGTGGCAGGGAATGTACAAGGGTCACAAAAAAGGCTGCACTGTGATACTTGAAGCAGTGGCTACCCATGATCTCTGGATTTGGCACTCTTTCTTTGGTATGCCTGGATCCAACAATGACATCAATGTCCTAAACTGCTCCCCGGTCTTTTCCAAGCTTGTTGAGGGTCATGCTCCCCCGGTGGACTATGTGATCAATGGTCGGCACTACAACAAAGGATACTACCTTGCAGGCGGTATCTATCCAAAGTGGGCAACATTTGTGAAGACTATCTCGAATCCTAGCACCCCCAAACTTTGCGAGTTTTTCAAGAAACAAGAAGCTTGCCGAAAGACGTCGAGCGTGCATTTGGTGTCCTCAAGCAGAGATTTGCTGTCGTCCGGTTCCCCGCTCGACTTGGTCCAAAGATCAGATGTGGGAGGTGATGAACTGCTGTGTGTGCCTACACAATATGATTATTGAAAATGAGCGAAAGCATCCGGTTCCTCTGGCTGAGCAAGAAGCACCATATGAGAGAGGGTCCTCTTGCACAGCCTAATCACCAGGTGCCTCCATCATGGGCCGCCTTCATTGCTATGCGTCGGAGATTCGAGACTCTACAATGCATCAGGTCTGCAAGATGATCTAGTGGAGCACATATGGAGGCTCCGAGGCAACGCCAACGCCGACGCCAACTAGTTTGTCTAATTTGTTTGAAAAATTGTGAAATTGTGTGCTTCATTTGTTTCAGCACTTGTTAATCATTGTACAATTATTTTCGCCGAATTTGTTTCAGCAATTTTCGTACTGTTGGTCGCCGAATTTGTTAAATTTAATGTTAAATTTGTTTGAAATATGTCAAATGGTCGAGGTTGGGGGTTTCCTGCCGGGAGGACGGCTGGAACTTCGGCGCTCCCCACGCCAAATCTTCCTCCAATCCGGACGAAAATATCGCCGGATTTGGGCGTGGGGAGCGCCAACGAGCGGGGATGCTCTAAGTACAGATGCGCTTATTCGGATCGGATGCATGCACAGAACATGTGACAATCGACAGAACAGCCTGGGCATGCGCTTGGAAAAGCAAAGCGAGCGCGACCTGCATTGGCTTCTGACGAACTGTACCGGTGAAGCAACACGACTGGGAGCGTGCAATGTGCCCATCTCTGAGAGCATAATCTCGGCCAATTCCATAGGCTAGGTCGCTACAACACTGTTGGATTCGCTGCTACGTATCGGTACATTGATACCAGCGCATCGCCGAGTGCTCAACTTTTTTGTTACTGCTTTTGTAGCGAAGGGTGTACGACGTGCGTAGGACCGCACGTACGAGGAATTCGAATGCATGATCTACTGAAAAGATGGACCGTCTTGTCCAAATGGTTGGAGACTAGCAGCCCTTCATATTGGAGGGTGCACAGTTGCGATGCCGGCGAGATGGAGTGGCTCTCCCAATTCACCTGCATCTTCTACAGGTTTCGGTTCTGATGCATACTTGTCAAAATGTATGAGACCCATTGTAACCTGGAACATGAGTCAACTATATACCTATGTGTGTGTTCGTGATGTTATTATCCTTTCACTTTCGTACAAGCCATGTGATTTAGGCGATGTCATGCCATCTCGCGCATGCTGCTGCTTTACTTAGGCAGATCCTGGGGATCGATGTTCATTTTATTCTTTGAAAGTCAGCACAAACAAACTGTTGATCAATTGTCCGCACAGATCATGTAGAGGAGCTTTTTATTTTCCTACTCCCTCCGTCTCGAAAAGATGTTGCAGGTTTGTCTAAATAATCAAAACTCTCAAAAATAATTATACATGTCAGGAGCCCTCTGTCCACCATGCAGAATCATTTTAAGATGGATAGCCATGATGAGCGGGAGCCACAACTCATATGCATATGCATACAGTAGCAAAAACAAAATAAGAATACCATCAGACAAAAATAATATTCCAATTTGGAAAAGTCAAAACTCTCAAACTGTGGACGTGATTTCCAGTTTGTCTTCACTATCGGATTTACTTCGACGAAAGCATCAAAACTATACCACTTGCCGGTTTGCTTTGATGGGTTCGTTTGCCCTCAAGTTACCACCCTAGGATTCTATGAAGTTGCCGTTGTATTGGTACTTAAGTTACCACACCATAAATTGTTCTAATGCATTACTCTGAAGGGCCCGATAAAGCCAATGGTGAAAAAGGATTGCGAAACGAGCTAGCGATTTAGCCTACAAAACATTTTAAATCCGTCAAATCAACCTCATTTCAATGTTGTCATCATGCTTGATATTTCCCATTTGCACTAAACAGTTTCACTTATCTCTTGTTGTGTGGTAACTTCCCTTGTATGCAATCACTAACTGCCTCCTAGAGGCTTAAGTTTCCATTCTGATATTAATTGATGTCATACATAAATGTTGTCCATCAAAATTAATGGTCATTTCTTAGTTGAAATAAGGATATGTTAAATATATATGCCCATGTTCATAATTAACCGGAGTACTTGTTGAAATTGCACATACATACTAGCAATGATACGTATGTCCCACTAAGACAGATTATCATTTCAATGCTACTCGATGTATTGATCTGAACTATCGGTGAATATATATAATGTTCGTTAGACATTGTTTTGGTGCCTATTTATGAAGATATATGTGCATCTAAATTTGCTTGTCTATATAATTGTCCGGACACCCCCACTGAAGTTTGGCCCACCAAATAACATGTGTTCTACTACTCAAAGGTGAAACCTCACTTGGGAGGATAAAGTTCTATATACATGCAAAATCAATCTTTGTATAAGAGTTGTATTTTTCTGCTGGGCCGCACAAAAAAGTATTCCCCCCGTTTCATAATTTTATCGTGATTTTGTTTCATATTTAAACTAAAACACCGACAAAAATTATGGAACGGAGGGAGTATAATTGCTTGATATAACTAGGGTTGATGCCTTGAAGGTATGAACTATCAAGTTATTTGTAACTGAACACATTTTCTTTACGTAATAGTTTATAGGATATAGAACTGAGAGGCCATTTCTCATTGGACCTGCAAATTGGTAGCCAACACTAATATCCATCTGATGGAGATCTCATCATCCATTTATATTTGCAGGAATCTCAATGTTTAGATCGGATGGTTTTTAACATAAACATAGAAAATAGTTGTTTCTCAGTCAACTCATCAATAGAAAAAACGTTTTGACTATAAAATCCCCTAGAAATAAACTTTGAAAACTAATACAACAACAATCCCAACTATGTGTTTTTTTTAGAAACGACAAATATAACATGTAGATGCATAAGTCTCAGAAAAAATCATCCACCATCAACATGTCCACTTACAGGTGACAAGCATCCCCGCTCGCGTGCCCCTCGTGTGTGCCCAACAGGGAGCCGCCGGGGGAGATCCCATAGTGCCGCCCCCGCACACCATTCACCCGCGCCTTTCACCGCTGCTGAACCGGCGCTGCCACCGGCGCTCACGGCAGCGATCCCGGCCGACGAAGGAGGCCTAGGCGTGGTGGTTTGCCGGAGACATCCGTCAGGGCTGCTCGGGCGGAAACGGTCGGCGAGTCGATGAGCGGCGGCTAGGGCGGCTCCCCTGGTCGGGGTGATGGCGGAGGTCCCCTTGGTGGCGCTTGACTGGCGAAGAGGGCTAGGCTGCGGGTCGGCTCGGGACAAACCCTAGATCTTGATCTGGGTGGTTCTCTATGCCGTCTCTCCATCTCCTCGCCGTGCCACGGCCAGTTTCAGTGGTGGATTGACCATGCGCTTCCATCTCCTTATGCGCTGATGGGCCTTCAGCTAGGCTCGGGGAGACAGATCCCGCAGGTTGCCGGCGGGTGGCGTGGGGGTTGCTGGCTCGGCTTGAATACAGGTGGAGGTCTTTGGATTCCTTCTCTCACCGTGGTGAAGAACTTCCTGTCGCCTGTCGTCATTGTTCTTGGACGGACACTCTAGTTCCGGAAGGCTCCGCCGTGAATTCCAAATGGACGACATGCCTCGAGTGTGCCCAAGTGACAAGGTATTAACTTATCAATGCCTACGTATTGTAGACTAGGGTTTAGTTGGAAGTAGAGGGCAAGTAGATCTCGAAGGTTTCAGCCGAAAAGTACTCGACGATTATGAAACTAGGGTTATGTTGACAATGGATTCGATCCTCTCTTTGTCCCTCGACTCCCCCTTATATAGGAGGCGGAGCCGAGGGATTCATAATACACAATTTACAGAGTCCGGGAGGGTTTCTAACCTGTCCGTAAAATTACAAGTCTCTATAATTCCTATTACAACTCTAACTTTCATTAACATTAATCTGGTTTCCGAACTTCATATTCTTCGACTTGTGGGCCTTCAGTAAATCCCGGGTACCATCTTCGGCAGGCCCATTGGGGATGCCTATGTCAGTAGCCCCCGATATTTTACTTGAATCAAAGAGTCAGGGAAAATCTCCAACTTTATAATCATCCAATAATTCTATTAAATTTACCACATATCCTTAGATACGCAATTATATATTATACAGGGATAATGGTAATTGGGGCTAGTTCATCTGACGGATCAGGTACTAGTTAACTGCTCTAGTGGCAATCCGCAAAAACCTACTTCAAGATCACATCCCTGGACATGATCTCGGGATACTGGTGTAAACTTCGACAGTGCCGCTTAAGGTCTTACCATTCTGTCGAGTCCCAGTCATGTTTTATCGGGTACCTAACGCGTCCGTTAGGATTTTTCTTCGTATCTGTTGATACGGAAGAAAAGTAGCAAACCGCCGTCAGAGACGGTGCCACGCCGCCGAACGGATCTGGGGTCTTACCTTCGCAAAGTTTTGCGGCATTCAGAGATTGTTCGCGACTTTAGCGCTCTGAGAATATATTGTCGAGTGCTTCTTCGGCTGTTGGAATAGCACATTTTATTGAGTCAACGGATGACTTATTTTGACCTCCCGATGGGAGTATTTGTAGAGTTATTTGTATAACTCGAAATATACTCACTTCTTTTTTATAATTTCATCGGGCACGCGAACAGCGTTCCCGATGGGAGTAGCCCCCGAGGCTACAACCAAAGACTTGTATTTGGTTGTAGGCTCAACAAATTAATACCTCATGTCGATATATTGTTATTCCTTCTCAAGCTTCGCAGATCTATCGGGTGCGCGACCAGCGCTCCCGATGGGAGTAGCCCCCGAGGCTATGAACAAATACTTGTATTTGATCATAGGCTCTCGCCATTTCTATTTTGCCATACCTGAAGTTTCCTTTTTCACAAATAGCCCCCGAGCATTTGATCAAAAACTTTGTATTTGATTAAAAGCTCTCGAAATAACCAATAGTCTTTTCTTTGTCGCCAATATTCATATGATCAAAGCCGATTTCTTCCATTGACAAAGTGACGTCACCGCTGACGATAGCCACGACCATTGTATCGGGAAGACGCGAGGAACGCTTTTCTCACTGTTTTGCGGCCCAAAACCCTCATCAATTTGACACGTCGTGCAAGTGGGGGATACACGTCCTCCGCTTTTTCTGGCGCACGTATTGTAGCGCCTGTTCTGTTCCTTCACAGTGAAAATACATTTTTACCCCTTAGCCACGTGGTCCGCATCCATCCCACAATTATTCCATCCAACGGTGCGCCGTTCCGCCTATTCTCTATATAAGGTCGTCTTCTTCCTCCAGTCAATCTTTCGCTTGCGCCGCACCTCTGCTCTCCTCTGCAAAAATCCCCCATTGCAACCAACACTTTCCAAGCTCACCACACTTCACGCCTACACCATTGTTGATGCCACCAGGCGCACGGCTCACCAGGCACAGCACTCCTGAATCCAAGATGGCGACCGCAGATCTGGGGAGCACTGAGTGGGAGAGATCCAAAATCTCCACCCAAGATATCAACTTGCTAAAGAAACTTGGGATCAGCAAGAAGAAGGACTCATGCGCTTCCCCAAGGAGGAAAGCTATCCATCCCCTCCTATGGAATATCGGGTCAGTTTCGTTGACCACCTCATCCGTGGCCTTTCTTCCCCCATTCACGATTTTCTGCGTGGGTTGCTTTTTGTGTATGGATTGCAACTTTACCATCTTACTCCCAACTCCATCCTCCACATCTCGATCTTTATCACTCTTTGCGAATCTTTCCTTGGAGTCCAGCCTAACAGGGCTTTATGGAAGCGCATTTTTCTCCTTCGCCGTAATTGCTCTTCCAACGTTGCCTATAATATAAGCGGCGTTGTTATCTGCGTCCGCCCTGATGTCGAATATTTTGACGTCCAATTCCCTGACTCAGTTCAAGGGTGGCGCAAAAAATGGTTGTACATCCACGAAGAAAACCATGAATCAGCGGAACACAACATTCCCCCTTTCAATGGCAACGAAAAAAATTTGCCGTCGCCGGTCCTGGGACGCAGAGGCTAGCGACAAAGAAAAAGCAGCGACAGATGCGCTGATGTCACGTATCCACGAGCTTCAAAATACCCGTGGACAACAATTGTCTGGTATCCAAATCACGGCATGCTTCCTTAGGATTAGGGTGCAACCTTTGCAAGCTCGCAAAAATCCCCTTTGGATGTATTCTGGCGACGAGGATGTGGATCGCCTGTCGATAGATTTGCCGGTCAAGGACTTGGAAAAACTTGTCCGAAAAATCTCGTCGCTTAGCAAGAAAGACACCGTTCCATCATCTTGCGGTGTGAGACCATATAGCGCCACCAACGCTCTCCTGCAGGTAACATATTTTTGTCATTTGCTTGTTCATGCACTCTTCTTCTCTTTTTGTACTGCTATTTCTTCGACTACTATTATTGATATAAACTTCTGTCAATATTTTTTCTATATTGTCCAGAACCACAAAACTGCGTCGCCTCTTCCTCCCCTTCCCGAAGGTGGAGAAGTCAAAGAACGGGCTGTTGTCACCGACGACATCCATGGTACTTCTCGCCCTGAGAGTGAAATCGCGGGTTCGCATAAATCCGCGGCATCCTCTAAAAAAGAAGTTGAGTCCGAGCCTACCGCCTCGGCACACTCTCCGCCCTCAGCTGCTTCTCCAAGGAACAAGAGAAAAAGAGACGAAGTTGCCGATTCTGGCACTTCTAAGGCCGGCGCATCGAGTGCCGAAGAAATTGTTCCTGATGCTGAGAAGAAAACTTTCAATCCTTATGAGGATGCTCTTGTCAGCTCATAAGTTCTCGTTGCTTTTTATTGCTTGCTCCCGATGTTTTGTATACGTTGCTTCTTATATTGTCGCGTTACTTTATTGCAGTGGTGACGAGGATGAAAATCCACCTATAGATGCGACTGCTCGAACGAGTACGTCTCGTACTTTAGTTATCTCTGAAGCTCATCCTGATGGGGATGAAACCTCGCCTCCTCAGCAAGACACGCAGCACCCTACTCCAGTTGCGAGCCCCCGAGCCTCTTCACCAAAGAGAGCTAGGACAGAGCCAAGCAAGGAGTCTACCATGTTAATTGGTAGTTCCACGACTCCTTTAATGGAGGAAGTAAGTTGTTTCCTTTTCCCTATACTGATTTCAATGCTTTGAACTCCCCTCTGTTTTTTGCTTGGTGATGTCGAGCTTTCGCTTCCTATATTGATTTTCTTTTCTATGGTCTTCTCTTCAGCCTTTAATGAAGGAATTTATCCGCCTCGGTACCCAATTTATTGGGTATCGTGATTATGCCGCCAAGCTTGAAGGTACTATTTTTATCTGCCTCTTCTTCTGAATATACTCCTTCATTATGTTGTCATGATATTTTATATTTTACTGTCGTTTATTATGCCAGAAACTTTTGCGGAATCCAACAAACGCGCTGACGCTCTTTCTATCAAGTTAGAGCAAAGAAAGCGCGCAAGCAAGCTGAAGCAGATGCGCCACCGTCGAAGAACCGAAAAGACTTCATGACGCGGAAACTTCTCGAGCGACAACATAGTCTGCTCGCGAGAAAGAAATCCTTACTCGCTTGGAGTCGCAGAGTCGACGTTTTGTTAGTAAGTATTCAAATCTTTGCTGTTTCTTCGGGTCATTATGTTTGTCCTTGCTCCCTTTTTCTTGACAAGCTTCTTTGTGCTCATTTAGGGAAAACGCAACAAGATTATGATATGGAAAATCCTGAAGGTGATCACCTTCTTGACGCGCTTTCCCTCCTTGAGATTCATGGAGATGAGGCGCGCGCGAATGCCGAAGCAGGACAGTCGTCGCTTTTTCCCTACTTCTTCCCGAAGAAGGAGGAACCCGCGACTTTTACTGCTCTTGCTAAGTGCTTCAATTCTCAAGAAGATCTTGGGCTTAAACTTCGCCAAGAAGGTTTGAAAGTTGGTTTTGAAGGTACTATCGCCTTGGTTACTGACAGCCAACAAGATGTCGATTGGGCAAGAGTTGGCGACACGAAGGAGATGGAAACGAAGAGGTGGCAGTCGTTGATTAGGCTGCCAAGCCGAACTCAAAGAAAATCCGCGCCTACCTCGGATACAAACCAACTCCCGCTCCCAGTTCATCGAAGCCGGAGGTCAAGTAGACCACCTTGTCTTCTCTTTTGTTTTATCTCTCTTTTGATGTTGTCGCCATAGTAGTTTTGGTGACAACATAGCTTCAGTAGTTCATTAGGGATCTTCCTTTTGTAATATCCATGTAAACACTTTGAAAATCAATGGAAATCTATTTTTACTTGATGATTGATGTCAAATCTTTTGTTTCCAGTTGATTTTTGATAACTACACTTCAACTTCTCGTCCTTCCGATGCTTTACCTGCCTCATCCTTCTCGAAGAAAACGCCACTTAATGATGAATTCATTGAAGATTCCTCGGGTGCGGGTCCATCACGAGACTTGGAAGATCTTCGCCAGTAGCTTCAATCCATGAAGAAACAGGCACTCTTGGTAATGGAACAATCCCGAAAAGCAACCGAAAGGGAACAAATTGCACGTCAAGCGCAAGAAGCTATGGCTGCCAAAGAAGCTGCAATTGCTGAGGCTAACCAAGCCACTTCTCGAGAGAATTCCATGCTTCAACTAATTAATGACTCCAGCTTGGATATGACAGGTACGCTTCGTTACTTGATCGCACTTGATTTTTATCTTTGCTATTTTTCCTTCCTTGTTGATTCCTCCATTGAAACAGGTTCTTTCTTGGATACTGCTGCCAAAGATCAACGTGTTGAAGCTCGATCTAATGCGCTTCTCAAACTTGCATTGGTGTATGGTTCTAATTTTTGGGCGACGCCTGAACGTACCCGTCAAATCGTTAGATTTCAAGATCGCGCGAGTCAGGTCCGCGATTTTCTCGACTTCTGCACAAGGACATTGTCCTTTGTTTATAGCACCATGTTCCCGCGCAATAAAATGCCAGAAACCCTTCCTGCTCTGATGGAGAAGTTTCGGGATGCCCCTCGAATCCATGGCTTTGTGCGAGCTCAATTGTCTGCCGGCGCAAGGTTTGCTATGATAATGATACAAATCTGCTATCCGAAGTTAGACATGAGCCGAATTGTTGCCAAGTGCCTGGCCAAGATGTCGAAGAGAAAGAGGAATATTGACAAAATTGATGATGTTGTGACCCCTGTAGCAGAAGAGATGATGGATGAACTGATTCGGATGGATGCTGAGTTCTTCATGAAGGGTAGCTATGCTGAACATAGTACTCGTGCTGCAAACAATGAACGAGTAAACATAGATGATATACTAGGCATCGATTGATAGTTTCTCTCTTTTTTTGTCGAATCTATCTCGATGATTTCATCTTGTATGTTGTAAACACAATCTATATTGTAAAGCCGCTGGATATGTTCTTTATTTTTTCTCGGCAAGCCCCCGGGTGTTTCGGTAGCTAATGTCTATATTATTGTTTATGTTTCGCGAGGTTTTTAAACCAAAGCAAATAAAATTTTATTGAGTGTATACTGTATTTGCGAGTGATAGCCCCCGAGCATATCGCTGATCTGTGGTTATCCTTTTCTTGTCGAACTATCTTTGTGCACAGATGAACCACTGTATTGTTCAGGGGAGTTATATATTTTGTTTACGAGCCTTCGGGCCTGTCGACGAGGGAAATATAGGTCATCAATATCTTTATTATATTGCAGCACTGCGAGCCCGCCTCATTAAAAACCTTTTCAGCCACTCGGTGCCCTGAAAAGGAAAAGAGTACGTCTGGAAACTCGTGGGCGTTTCAGTACATTGTATGTTTACAAGGAGGACTATATTTCGACTCTAGGCATAGAAACGCCTAAGTTGCGCCACGTTCCAAGGATTTGGCTCGGTGACTCCTGTCTTCTTATCCTCGATTCTGTATGCTCCTTCTTCGATTACTTCTGTGATGATGTAAGGGCCAAGCCACGGCGAATCGAGTTTTTCATGGCTTTTTTGAGTTAGCCGAAGAACTAAGTCGCCTACCTGGAAGGATCTTGGTCGCAAACGTCGATTGTGGTAATTTTCAAGTCCTTTTGGTACTTGGTGACTCGTGTGATACCGTCGCGAGCTTCATCGAGTGCATCGACATCGTCCTCCAAAGCTTTCTTGAAGCTTCTTCCTCATATTCCGCTACTCTTGGAGAGTTATGCTCTATTTCTATCGGCAGCACGGCTTAGCTCCATGGACTAGAAAGAACGGAGTTTCTGTGTCGCTGTATTTGGTGTTGTTCGAATACTCCATAACCTGCTGGGCAACTCCTCGGCCAGGTATGTCGAGCTTTCTCCAATGGTGCTAGCAGACGTTTCTTGATACCGTTGCATATGGTACCGTTGGCTTTCTCGACTTGACCATTGGTCTGCGGGTGCGCCACGGAGGCAAAGTGTAATTTGATGCCTACCTCTGCGCAGTATGCCTTGAACTCATTGGATGTGAAATTACTACCATTGTCTGTGACGATGCTGTTAGGGACGCCAAATCAAAAAACAATACTTTTCACGAACTTGGCTGCGCCGCATCGGTGAATTTATCGGCTTTGCTTCTATCCACTTCGTGAACTTGTCGACAGCCACGAGCATATACTCGTATCCTCCTGGCGAAGCCTTGTTTAATTTTCCCACCATATCAAGGCCCCATTGAGCAAAAGGCCATGATAGCGGTATCGGCATTAATTCTGCTGCCGGAGAATGAGGTTTGGCGGCAAACCTTTGGCACGCGTCACAAGTGCGTACTATGTCCTTTGCATCCTCAATTGTCGTTAACGAATAGAACCCTGCTCTGAAAACCTTGGCTGCTATAGCTCGACTGCTTGCGTGGTGTTCACACACTCCTTCGTGTACATCCTTCATAATTAACCTCCCTTGCTCAGGTGTGACGCATCGTTGTAATACTCCCGAGATACTTCGTTTATACAGCTCTCCTTTTACCACGGTAAAGGCTTTGGATCGCCTGATAACTCGCCTTGCTTCAACTGGATCATCGGGTAGTTCCTTTCTCAAAATATATGCTATGTACGCTTGCATCCATGGAATCTGTACCATCATTACTACTTTAGGTTCATCATCTTCTTCTGATGATATTTTTTAGCCCCCGAAGGATTCTTTTCCTTCTCCTTCTTCTCTGTTTCTTCGGTTTGGTGGATCTCTCAGATATCTCTTCCCACACCGGGTGGTATTGCGAGACATTGCGACCCGATGTTTGCAAGAACATCGACCATCATTACTTAGCCTGCTGATGTGATTTACCTCGCATCCATCAAACGCTTCTCGAGCTCATTATAAACCTCCTTGTATGCTATCATGCTGTCATTGACTGCGTCGCATTGATTCATGACTTGTTGGACCACCAATTGCGAGTCGCCAAAGATTTTTAATCGAGTTGCACCACAAGCCTTCGCCATCTTCATCCCATGTATAAGAGCTTCATATTCTGCCTCGTTATTAGACGCGTTTGGAAACGTCATCCGCAAAACATACTTCAATTTATCGCCTTGTGGTGATATCAGTATCACGCCTGCTCCTGCTCCCTCTAATCTCTTGGATCCGTCGAAGTTCATAGTCCAGGTTCTTGATAAGTCCGAGGGTCCCGTATTTTGTAACTCCATCCACTCTGCGATGAAATCTGGTAAAATTTGCGACTTTGTTGCTTTTCTTTTTCGTATGTGATGTCCCGAGGGGAAAGCTCTATTCTGACACGACCCGTAGCTTCTGGATTGTTTAGTATATTGGATAAGGCGCCTCATTGACTACTATTATCGGTGCGTGAAAAATAGTCATCGCAGTTTTCTTGCGGTTGTAAACACCCCGCTAATTCTGGTACCGCTGTTTGGAAGGCGATAAACCGTGACGAAATATACCGGCCGTTGCACTCCATGAAGTTTTCCTTCTTCTTCTCTTTCAACCACTAGCACTGTGCTAACCACCTGAGGTGTGGCTGCGATATATAACAGGAGAGGCTCCTTCTCCTTTGGCGCCACCAAGATTGGTGGTGTCGAAATTGTGCGCTTGAGATCTCGAAGCTCTGTCAGCTTCTTCGTTCATTGAAATTTATGCCTTGCTTGATCAACGCGTAGAACGGTAATGCCTTTTCTCCTAACCTTGTGACGAATCTGCTCAAAGTTGCGACTCGCCCGAGTCAGCTGTTGTATTTCTTTCAACTTTGTCGGCTTCCTCATTGTCACGATGGCTTGGATTTTCTCTGGATTGGACTCGATCCCTCTTGCTGAAACTAGGAGAAGTTCTCCGCGACACCAAAGGAACACTTTGTCGGGTTCAACTTAAGGCATAACTTGTCAAGGTTGTCGAAAGTTTCCTTCAGATCCTCGATCAAAGTTATCCCCTTCTTTGTTGTTATGACGACATCATCGATGTATACTTGTACATTTTTACCAATCTGTGTTGCCAAACACTTCTGCATCATCTGGTATGTTCCGCGTTTTTCAACCCAAAATGCATTGTTTTGTAGCAAAACACGCCATAAGGGGTGATGAAAGTTGTTTTGACTTCATCTTCCTTTTTCGAATCTGGTTATAACCAGAATAGGCGTCCAAGAAAGAAAGACGTTCACAACCTGCCGTGGAGTCGATGATTTGATCGATCATTGGGAGGGAAAGTGATCTTTTGGACAATGTTTATTTAGACACGTGAAGTCGGCACATGCGAAGGACCTCCGTGTGTTTCTTCGGGACCAACGCTGGCTTTGCTACCCATGTGGCTTCTGTGTGTATCTCTTTAATGAACCCCGCGTCTCTGAGTCGATTGATTTCTGATAGCATAGCCTTGCGGTTTGGCTCCGAAAAACGCCGTAAGGGTTGTCGAATTGGTTTCGCCACTGGATCCAAATTAAGGTGGTGCTCGGCAAGTTCCCTGGGTACTCCTGGCATGTCGGCTGGACACCTTGCGAAGATTTCCCAGCGCTCACGGAGGAAATCGACGAGCGCGCTTTCCTATGCGAGATCCATGTTTGTTGCGATGGATGTCGTTTTCTTGGGATCTGTCGGGTGAATCTGGACTTCCTTAGAATCCTTAGTGGTATCGAAGGTTGGTTCCTTGAGTGGCCTCCCTAAATCCGGCAACACATCATAATCCGTTGTTGACTTTGAAGCCAAGTACTCTGCTTGCATCCCGAAAGTTTCTGACAGTCGATGAAAGTCCTTGTCACATTTATCAGCTAGCGCAAAACTGCCTTTTATGTGGTGGTCCCTGGGTCCAGGGAGCCTCCATAGCAAGTACGTATAATGTGGTACCGCCATAAACCTGGCATACAATGGCCGCCCCAATAAAGCATGATACTGCGACGGGAAATCCACGACTTCGAACTCTAGTTTCTCTATCCTGTAATTTTCTCGGGTCCCGAACTGGACGTCGAGATTGATCTTCCCCAATAGATAACTCGGCTTGTCTGGTGTAATACCATGGAAGCGCGTATCCGTCGGTTTTAAATTTGTCAGGGATATGTTCATTTTCCTCAATGTATCTGCGTACATAAGGTTTAAACTGCTGCCGCCATCTATAAAGACTCTCGACACGTCGAACCCTGCGATCACTCCAGGTAGGATAAGTGCGGTGCCATGGTCGAGGAACTTGCTGCGGGTGATCCGCTATTGTGAAGCCAATGTCCTGTCCCGACCAATTCAGGTACTCAATCGTTGGTGAGCATCTTCTCGCCATGAACACTTGTCGTGAGATTACTTTCTGAGCCCTATTAGATGGCCTAGCTTTCTGAATCATCGAGACCGCGCCGTTGGAGTTAGGATCAACATATGGAGGTGGGTGTGGTGCTGCCGCTATTCTAAGCTGGTGTCGATTTTCGTCCGTAATCACGGGAGGAGGTGGAAGGTGAATTTCACTCCTTGGCCCCAGAGGGTTTCTATTTGCGTGAGCGTTAGCTTGCCTTGCAAATCTCAACATTGCTTGAAAATTTCGACAGTCCTTCTGCAAATGCCCTGACTGTCTCTTCCCATTGTTATCAAGATAAAAAGGCATCTGACACGGTCCATTCATCATATCCTCGGGATACACATATGGTCTCTAGAACCTTGGTCCACTATTTTGTCTATTATTACGGAAATCACCTCTGTTGTCGCCTTGCTGCTCGCTACTTCTTTGATAATCATCTCGATTGTTTCCTCCAGTGTTTCCTCGGAAACCAGCCGATATTGTGGGAGCATCATTACTATAGAACTGTCGAGAGAATCGTCGTCTATTTTGGAAATTTCGACTGCGGTCCTCCTGCGATCTATGTCGCTTGTTGTGTATAGCATCTTCTCCGTCTGCCCATCTGTTTGCAATTTCCATCAATGCTGATATTGTCTTTGGTTTGGTTCTCCCCAAGTCTTCGAAAATCTGCTCGTCGAATTCCTGCTACGAACGCATCTATTGCTCTCTCGTCATATATATCTCTGCCGAGTTTTTGATGATGTTCCACCTGTATGTATTTTCTCATTGACTCATCATGTTTGTCTACACGACCTCAACTCTTCTAATGACGCGGGTTTTTTGCGGGTGGATCGGAAATTCTTAACGAAGACATCCTCAAAACTGTCCCAACTATCGATGGAACTGGGGGAAGTTTCTTTATCCAAGATCGTGCGGCTCGCTCGAGGTGTACTTGGATGCTGCATGGCCGTTGCCTGGTGATCTACTCACGCTTCTTTTCTGTAGACAGTGTTGGGCCTCCAAGAGCAGAGGTTTGTAGAAAGCAGCAAGTTTTCCCTTAAGTGGATCACCCAAGGTTTATCGAACTCAGGGAGGAAGAGGTCAAAGATAGTCCTCTCAAGCAACCCTGCAATCACGATACAAGAAGTCTCTTGTGTCCCCAACACACCTAATACACTTGTCAGATGTATAGGTGCACTAGTTCGACGAAGAGATAGTGAAATACAAGTAGTATGGATGTATATGAATGGTAATAGCAATCTGAATAAAATATGGCAGTGAGTAAACATGCAACAGAACAGTAAATAAAAAGAGATTCGATGTTTGGAAACAAGGCCTAGGGATCATACTTTCACTAGTGGACACTCTCACCATTGATCGCATAATAAACAACTCTTTCTCATATGTGCTACATACACTCTTTTGTTGGATGACAAACACCAGTCGTTGTGTAGGGCTACAAGAGCACCTCAATGCCGGAGTTAACAAGCTCCACAACATTCGATGTTCATATTTAAATAACCTTAGAGCATAATAGATCTTTGCAAAATAAACCGAGAACTAACATAGCATACACACTGTCCACATTACACTATGAAAGGAGGAATAGATCACATCAATACTATCATAATGACAATTAACTCCACAACCTACAAGAGATCATGATCATAGCCTACGACAAGAACCACACGGTGCACACACTAGTCACCTTTACACCATGCGGGAGGAATAGACTACTTTAATAACATCACATGAGTAGCACATAACTAGTAGCGATACAAAGCTCATCATATGGATCTCAATCATGTAAAGCAGCTCATGAGATCATTGTATTGAAGTACATAGGGAGAGATTAACCACATAGCTACCGGTACAGCCCTTAGCCTCGATGGAGAACTACTCCCTCTTCATGGGAGATAGCAGCGGTGATGAAGATGGCGGTGGTGTCGATGGAGGAGCCTTCGGAGGCACTTCCCCGTCCGGCGGCGTGCCGGCAGAGACTCTGTCCCCCAGATCTTGGCTTCGCGATGGCGGCGCTGGAACTTTTCTCGTACCGTGGCTTTTCGTATCGAGGTTTAGGTCGGGGACCTTTAAATAGGCGAAGGCGGAGTCGGAGGGCTGACGAGGCGACGACACAGGGGGCGCGGCCCACCCCCACGCCAACCTATCATCGGGCCCACGGGGCCCCTCCTGCAGTAGCTCTGGTGTTGGAAGCTTCGTGGAATTCTAAGATCGGGCGTTGATTTCGTCCAATTCCGAGAATATTTCCTTACTAGGATTTCTGAAACCAAAAACAGCAGAAAACAGGAACTAGCACTTGGCATCTCGTCAATAGGTTAGTTCTGGAAAATGCATCAAAACGATATAAAGTGTGAACAAAACATGTAGGTATTGTCATAAAACAAGCATGGAACATCAGAAATTATAGATATGTTGGAGACGTATCACCTGGTTCCGCCTATCAACTTCACCGTCTCGAGGTAAACAACTAGCCAATCCTCGGGATCCTATAGACCATCAATTTTTTTGAAATTTTCGGGTAACTTAAACCCTGACGGTACTCGAGTTTTTCGAACTCGTCTCGTGAAACACGGGAGTCCACACATATCTTCCTCAGCAACTTCTGGTGAATGCCGATGTTCCCTTATGTCCTGTCGTGCTCTATCCACCCTTGCCTGAGCCGCTGAGTCTCTTGCTCCACTTGCTCTCGGTGGATCCTGCACTGCTGTGGTAGGTCGCAGACTATTTTGCCTTGCCGTTCCTTCGGGAGGTGTAGCTGCGAACGTTGTTCCCCAGGAGGTGGTCTGGACGCGAGGATGAAAGCTTGTGTTGCCATGTACCCAGCTTCCGGTGTTTTAGGGATAATATTTCCCCTTGTGTCGATTGACATAAAAGACATGTCGAGGTTTTGAACTAAATTCTCCCTCTCTGCTTCAGGTATATTTTATGAGATATTGCTCTACTTGAGCTTCTCTGTGACTATCTCCCGAAGTTCTGACTGTCGGCTTAGATTAGCTCGTCGCCTGCTTGACGTGGAAGCTGCCTCCTTTCTTCTATTTAGTTCAGCTGTCTGTTTTTCTAATTCTCTGCTCACACGAGCGAGTCTGTATTGATAAGCATGCAATTCCTCTGCCGTAGCAGTTGTGGTCATTGGTTCTGTGCCATCCATGGCTCTTGCGGCTCTGTCCCACGCTTCTTGTGGGAGTTGAACCATTAAACGCGGTGTAGGCCCGACATATTTGGTGCCTAAACCTCGCCTGAGATCAGCGGGATCAACATATGGGTTTCCCACATCGTCGAAAGCCTCTGATGTCTCTGGCTCTGCTCGGTTTGTTCCCTCAATTGCGTAGATCTGATGATATTTTAAATTTTGATTTTTGTCAGGATTGGTGACACCATCGCATAGATTGGTGAAGACCTTTCCAATAGCAATAGATCTGTCGATGAAATTGAAGCTGTCGACGCTTTCTGAGTCGTTGCTTATATCAGAATCCGAGACGACTCGAAAGACATGTCGCTGAAGATCTTGGCGAGCTTTTCGCTTGCCATGGTGTTGATGAAGCGTGGCGACGAAATCTCCTCTTCCTGATGAAAAGTCGGAATCGATCGCTGATAATCCCGACAAGATCGGAGACGATACGATCCTTCTTTGTCGACACAGAATCGGAATTCTCCGAACGTCATCTCCATGGGCTCCTCCAGATACGCATATGCATCTAAACGGGAGGGCGGGTGAGGAACAAAATCGACTAGATCGGTTTCGACATGTTTACCTCGATCCATCGCGTTGCTTGCTACCGACGAAGTCGACGATCTTGAACGTGCCATCGAGATCAGCTCCTTGTCGCCTCTAATCCCCACGGTCCGAGCCAATTGACAAGGTATTAACTTATCAATGCCTACGTATTGTAGACTAGGGTTTAGTTGGAAGTAGAGGGCAAGTAGATCTCGAAGGTTTCAGCCAAAAAGTACTCAACGATTATGAAACTAGGGTTATGTTGACAATGGATTCGATCCTCTCTTTGTCCCTCGACTCCCCCTTATATAGGAGGCGGGCAGTTCATAATACACAATTTACAGAGTCCGGGAGGGTTTCTAACATGTCCCGTAAAATTACAAGTCTCTATATTTCCTATTACAACTCTAACTTTCATTAACATTAATCTGGTTTCCGAACTTCATATTCTTCGACTTGTGGGCCTTCAGTAAATCCCGGGTACCATCTTTGGCAGGCCCATTGGGGATGCCTATGTCACCAAGCGGATGGTGTTTCAGTCGGGCACAACCGTGTTTTTCTGACCAATTGGTTTTAGGGGGGGCGCTGCGAAGCTCTGAGATCTTTTTTCCATCATAGGACATCTCTTGGTTCCACGGTGAAGTTAGACACGGAGAATGGTATGGAAGCCAAGATCTAAGAACTAGCAATGGAGGTCTGAGTCCTGGTGGTGTAGCGACTCTGGCTTCGTGACTCATGACTTGGAGCGGCGGAATTCGCAAGTGGGGAGACAACACAGGAGGAATCCGGTGTCGAAACTTGCAAGGTGAAAACCCAAGGTCTGACCTTAATTGGTTTTGCCTGACAATGACCTTGTTGACGGCATTATTTTGGAGTGCGGACTTTCTTCCGGGGTGAAAACCTATAGTCATTGATCAAGACGATGACGGCGCTTGTGCATAGTTTCCTTCTTGGAGGCGTCGCTTTTGGATTTGATGGATTCCTGGTGTTGTTTTGGTGGTGTTTGGTCCGCTGTTACAAGAAATTAGTCACTTTAGCAGGACTTTTCTTTTCTGTAATTTTTCTTTCTTTTTTTGGCTGTGTGCATCCCTATGGCCAGTAAGACACTACGTTATTGCAGAGGCTTGGTGTAGTTGGTATCTCCGCGATATTAATATATTCCCTTTATAAAAAAGAAATGTATAAGTCTTCATTACACAAAGCCATACACACTCAAACACTCACATGAGCTGAAGAGATTGACGAAGTCACCACAAGTGGCTCACTATCATTTACAAAAAGGAAAAAAAATCGACTTGATGTGAGACACAAAGTTTCAAACCTAGGTTTCACCCTATATATATTAATTAATATTCACCAAATGTCGGAAATTACAATAATTTTAGAGGTTTCAAAAAAATCATGTCGATCAAATATTTGAGCTATTACAGTAAGTACATATGAGTTCAAATAAATGACAACTTGATTAGATTTTAGGCAATTCTGTAAGTACATATGAGTTCAAATAAAAGTTTGACAACTTGGATTAGATTTCACAAACTAGTAGTAGTTGTAGGTCCGGCCGTTTGCTACAAACTCCACCGGTGGAGTTTCATCTAATGCAATTTTGTTCATCAGTGGTGAACGTTGGAGAACATTGATAACATTGCGTGAATCAAGCGTTCCGAAGAAAGCATGCTAAATCTAAGTATCATAATCAGTCACACTTCAATGATTATAGTGAAATGTTTTTGTGTGGCATTTGAACTGTCCATGTCATGCTGAAGGACAGTTCTTTCAACTCCAATGCATGCACTCAATTGAACCAATCATACTTGGAAATCCCCGATTTTTGTTGAACTTCAAAAGCCTAGACGTATGATGTCTACGCACGCTTCTATTCCTGTAGACAGTGTTGGGACTCGAAGAGCAGAGGTTTGTAGAACAGCAGCAAGTTTCCCGTAAGTGAATCACCTAAGGTTTATCGAACTCAAGGAGGTAGAGGTCAAAGTTATTCCTCTCAAGCAACCCTGCAATTAAGATACAAGAAGTCTCTTGTGTCCCCAACACACCTAATACACTTGTCAGATGTATAGGCGCACTAGTTCGGCGAAGAGATAGTAAAACACAGATGATATAGATGGTGGTAAACAGTAATTGCGATCTGAAATAAATATTGCAGCAAGCAACATGTAGCAGAACTTGTTGGAAACGGCGTTTCAATGCTTTGAAACAAGGCCTAGGGATCATACTTTCACTAGTGGACACTCTCAACAATGATCACATAAATAAATAACTTCTCTTCACTTGTGCTACTCTGAATTACTCTCCTATTGGAATCACTAATCATCACGTAGTGGCTACAAAAGCTCCACTCAAAGTTCATCAAGTACTTGACAAACACCACTCATAGGAATATCCTCATCAAATCATAATCCAAGATAATACCGTTGCAATTTAGACAGTACTAACATAGCATACACATTGTCAACAATAGCTATGAAAGGGGGAATAGATCACATCAATACTATCATAGTAATAGTTAACTTCATAATCCACAAGGGATTACAATCATAACCTACGCCAAGTACTACATGATGCACACACTGTCAACTTTACATCATGGAGGAGGAATAGACTACTTTAATAACATCACTAGAGTAGCACATAGATTAATAGTGATACAAAGCTCATGATCACATAAAGATCACACCATGGGAGAGAGAGATGAATGATACGTATCAAACGTATCTATAATTTCTTATGTTCCATGCTACTTTTATTACAATACTTGAATGTTTCATACTCCCTCCGGTTCATATTAATTGACTCTAATATGGATGTATCTAGACACATTTTAGTTCTAGATACATTCATATTGAAGTCAATTAATATGAATCGGAGGGAGTACATACTTTACAGCATTATTATACATTTTCCGGCACTAACCTATTAACAAGATGCCGAAGTGCCAGTTGCTGTTTTCTGGTGTTTTTGGTTTCAGAAATTCTAGTAAGGAAATATTCTCGAATTGGACGAAATCAACGCCCGGGGGCCTATTTTTTACACGAAGCTTCGGAAGACCGAAGGAGGTACGAAGTGGGGCCACGAGGGCCACAAAGGGCGGCGCGGCCCAAGCCCTGGCTGCGCCGGCCTGGTGTGTGGGGCCCTCGTGCCGCCACTACCTACCCTTCCGCCTACAAATAGCCTTCGTCGCGAAACCCCTGTCAGGAGCCACGATACGGAAAACCTTCGAGAGACGCCGCGCGTCGCGAATCCCATCTCGGGGGATTCGGGAGATCGCCTCCGGCACCCTGCCGGAGAGGAATCATCACCGGAGGGCTCTACATCATCATGCCCGCTTCCGGATTGATGCTGAGTAGTTCATCCTTGGACTATGGGTCCATAGCAGTAGCTAGATGGTTGTCTTCTCCGCTTGTGCTATCATTATTTAGATCTTGTGAGCTGCCTAACATGATCAGGATCATCTATTTGTAATGCTACATGTTGTGTTTGGCGGGATCCGATGAATATAGAATATTATGTTAAGTTGATTATCAATCTATCATATATGTGTTGTTTATGTTCTTGCATGCTTTCCGTTGCTAGTAGAGGCTCTGGCCAAGTTGATACTTGTAACTCCAAGAGGGGTATTTATGCTCGATAGTGGGTTCATGCCTCCATTGAATCTGGGACGTGACAGAAAGTTCTAAGGTTGTAGATGTCTGTTGCTACTAGGGATAAAACATCGATGCTTTGTCTAAGGATATTTGTGTTGATTACATTACGCACCATACTTAATGCAATTATCTGTTGTTTACAACTTAATACGGAAGGGTTCGGATGATAACCTGAAGGTGGATTATTTAGGCATAGATGCATGCTGGATAGCGGTCTATGTACTTTGTCGTAATGCCCCGATTAAATCACATAGTAATCATCATTGATATGTATTGAATCTTTATTTGTCAATTGCACTTTGTAATTTGTTCACCCGACATGTTAGTTATCTTATTGGAGAGACACCTCTAGTGAACTGTGGACCCGGTCCATTCTTTTACATCTGAATACATCTCTTCATTCTCTGTTTTTTTGTTCTTTGCAAACAAACACCATCTTCCACTCGATACGTTTAATCCTTTGTTTCAGCAAGCCGGTGAGATTGACAACCTCTTGTTACGTTGGGGCAAAGTACTTTGATTGTGTTGTGCAGGTTCCACGTTGGCGCCGGTTTCACGGTGTTGCGCCGCACTACACTCCTCCACCAACAACCTTCACGTGCTTCTTGGCTCCTGGTTCGATAACCTTGGTTTCATACTGAGGGAAACTTGCTGTGCGCATCATACCTTCCTCTTGGGGTTCCCAACGGACGTGTACATCTACGCGCATCAAGAATTTGTTTTGGCGCCGTTGCGGGAGATCAAGACACGCTGCAAGGGGAGTCTCCACATCCAATCTCTTTACTTTCTTTTTGCCTTGCTTTACTTTACTTTATTTACTGTCTTGTTTGCTTCATATCTAAAAAACACAAAAAAATAGTTACTTTATTTATTGTCTTATTTACTAGATCTATATCGAAAACACACAAAAAATAGTTACTTGTCTTTACTTTATTTTCCTAGTTTACTTTATTTCTGCTATAATGGGTACTCCTGAAAATACTAAGTTGTGTGACTTCACTAGCAGAAATAATAATGATTTTATATGTACTCCTATTGCTCCACCTGCTACTACAGCAGAATTCTATGAAATTAAACCTGCTTTCTTGAATCTTGTTATGAGAGAGCAATTTTCTGGTGTTAGTCTGATGATGCTGCTGCCCATCTTAATAATTTTGTTGAACTTTGTGAAATGCAAAAGTATAAGGATATACATGGTGATATTATAAAACTGAAATTGTTTCCTTTCTCATTAAGAGGAAGAGCTAAAGATTGGTTGCTATCTTTGCCTAAGAATAGTATTGATTCATGGAAATGTAAAGATGCTTTTATTAGTAAATATTATCCTCCTGCTAAGATTATATCTTTGAGAAGTAGCGTAATGAACTTTAAACAATTTGATAATGAACATGTTGCTCAAGCATGGGAGAGAATGAAATCTTTGGTAAAGAATTGCCCAACCCATGGACTGACTACTTGGATGATCATCCAAACCTTTTATGCAGGATTGAATTTTTCCTCAAGGAACCTATTGGATTCAGCTGCTGGAGGTACTTTTATGTCCATCACTCTGGGCGCCGCAACTAAACTACTTGATGATATGGTGATCATTTACTCTGAATGTCACACTGAAAGAATTCCTCAAGGTAAGAAGGTAAATTCTGTTGAAGAAACCTCTTCTTTGGGTGATAAGATTGATGCTATTATGTCTATGCTTGCAAATGGTAGATCTCATATTGATCCTAATAATGTTCCTTTAGCTTCATTGGTTGCTCAAGAAGAAAATGTTGATGTGAATTTCATTAAAAACAATAATTTCAACAACAATGCTTATAGGAATAATTATGGTAACAACAACTATAGGCCATATCCTCCTAATAATGGTAATGGTTATGGTAATTCTTATGGTAATCCTTACAACAATAATAAGAGTGTACCCTCTGGTCTTGAAGTGATGCTTAAAGAATTTATTAGTACACAAACTGCTTTCAATAAAACTGTTGAAGAAAAGCTTGGTAAAATTGATATTCTTGCTTCCAAGGTTGATAGTCTTACTCTTGATGTTGATCTTTTAAAATTGAAAGTTATTCCTGAGGAAGTTAAAGATGCTAGGTTTGCTAAAACAAATGCCATCCAAGTTCAAATTAATGATAATATTAGAATGTTGGCTGAATTGCATGCTAGGTGGGATAGAGAAGAAAAAGAAAAACTTGCTAAAGAAAATAATGTAGCTAAAGTATGGACTATTACCACCACTAGTAATGTTGATTCTTCACATGTTGCTGCACCTCCTGCTATCAATGGTAAAATAATTGGTGTTGGCAATGTTTCTACTCCTAGTGCAAAGCGTACAAAATTGCTGAAACTGCTGTTTGTGATAAAACTGCTGAAATTTTTCAAAATATTGGTGACAATGAATCCATTGCTGTAGAACATAATGGTTTAGATTTTGATGATTGTCATATTACTGAAGTTATAAAGTTCTTACAAAAACTTGCTAGAAGTCCCAATGCTAGTGCTATAAATTTAGCCTTTACAAAACATATTACAAATGCTCTCATTAAAGCTAGGGAAGAGAAATTAAGACTTGAAGCTTCTATTCCTAGGAAGTTAGAAGATGGTTGGGAGCCCATCATTAAAATGAAATTCAATGACTTTGAATGTAATGCTTTATGTGATCTTGGTGCAAGTATTTTGTTATGCCTAAGAAGATTTATGATATGCTTGACTTGCCACCATTGAAGAATTGTTATTTAGATGTTAATCTTGCCGATAATGTTAAAAAGAAACATTTGGGGAGGATTGATAATGTGCGTATTACGGTTAACAATAACCTTGTCCCGTTGATTTTGTTGTCTTGGATATTGAATGCAATGCATCTTGTCCTATTGTGTTGGGAAGACCTTTTCTTCGAACCGTTGGTGCTGTTATTGATATGAGGGAAGGTAATATTAAATATCAGTTTCCTCTCAAGAAAGGTATGGAACACTTCCCTATAAAGAGAATGAAGTTGCCTTTTGATTCTATTATTAGAACAAGCTATGATGTTGATGCTTCTTCTCTTGATGTTACTTGATTTGCACTTTCTGCGCCTAGCTGAAAGGAGTTAAAGAAAAGCACTTCTTGGGAGATAACCCAAGTTTTATTTTATTTACTGTATTGTTGAGTCTTGGAAGTTGTTTACTACTGTAGCAACCTCTCCTTATCATGTTTTTGTGCCAAGTAAAGTTTCTATGTTAAAGTTGATGATAGATTTGGATCGCTGCGCAGAAACAGCATTGCTGTCTGTCACGAATTCTCGCAGAAGTCTCTGTAAAAAAATCGACAAAATCTGCAAATTTACGAGCGTGATCCTCATATATGTACGCAACTTTCATTAGTTTTGATTTTTTCCATTTGAGCAAGTTAAGTGCCCCTGCCAGATTCATCTTTACGGACTGTTCTGTTTTTGACAGATTCTGTTTTTATTTCGCATTGCCGCTTTTGCTATGTTGAATGAGTTTCTTTGTTCCATTAACTTTCAGAAGCTTTGTGCAATGTCCAGAAGTGTTAAGAATGATTGTGTCACCTCTAAATATGTGAATTTATGGTTATGCACTAACCCTCTAATGAGTTTGCTTGAAGTTTGTGTGAAGGAAGTTTTCAAGGGTCAAGAGAAGAGGATGATATACTATGATCAAGAAGAGTGAAAGGTCTAAGCTTGGGGATGCCCCGGTGGTTCATCCCTGCATATTTCAAGAAGACTCAAGCATCTAAGCTTGGGGATGCCCAAGGCATCCCCTTCTTCATCGACAACATTATCGGTCACTTCTAGTGAAACTATATTTTTATTCCATCACATCCTATGTTCTTTACTTGGAGCGTCGGTTTGCTTTTATTTTTGTTTTGGTTTGAATAAAGTTGGATCCCGCCATCCTTATATTGGAGATATTACGCTCCGCTTTTTCATATGGAACACTTGTGTTCTTAATTGTGCTTTAATGTTCATGGCAAAGTCTGATTGCTTCGTTAAATTGCTATTTTGTTGGAATCGGAAAATGCTGCATATGGTTTGGCGACTTGGCAATTGTTTGAGATCTCATAGATCATGTTTAAACTCTTGCATCATGTAGTTTAATCTATCAATGAAGAACTACCGTAGAGCTTGTTTAATTTGGTTTGCATGATTGGTCTCTCTAAGTCTAGATATTTTCGGGTAAAGTGTTTGAACAACAAGGAAGACAGTGTAGAGCCTTATAATGCTTGCAATATGTTCTTGTGTGAGTTTTGCTGTACTGTTCATACTTGTGTTTGCTTCGAACAACCTTGCTAGCCCAAACCTTGTACTGAGAGGAAATGCTTCTCGTGCATCCAAACACCTTGAGCCAAAACCCATGCCATTTGTGTCCACCATATCTACCTACTATGTGGTATTTTTCTGCCATTCCAAAGTAAATTACTTGAGTGCTACCTTTAAAATTTCATTCCTTTACCTTTACAATATATAGCCCATGGGACAAATAGCTTAAAAACTATTGTGGTGATGAATATGTAGTTATGTGTCTTAGTTCTTATAAGTTGCTTGTTGAGCGGTAACCATGTTTCTGGGGACGCCATCAACTTTATCTTTGTTGGATATCATGTGAGATGCTATGCATGTTCGTCTTGTCTGAAGTAAGTGCGATTTCATGATCAAATGGTTTGAGTATGCATATGTTAGAGAAGAACATTGGGCCGCTAACTAAAGCCATGTATCATGGTGGAAGTTTCAGTTTGGACATACAACCTCAATCTCTTATGAGAATATTATCTGTTGTTGAATGCTTAAGCATTAAAAGAGGAGTCCATTATCTGTTGTCTATGTTGTCCAGGTATGGATGTCTAAGTTGAGAATAATCAAAACGAGAAATCCAATGCGTGCTTTCTCCTTAGACACTTGTACAGGCGGCATAGAGGTACCCCTTTGTGACACTTGGTTAAAACATATGTTATGCGATGATAATACGTGTTTCCGAGCTAAGTAGGACAAGGTGCGAGCACTATTAGTACTCTATGCATGAGACATGCAACTTGTAGGAAGTAATATGCATAGCACATATGAATTATTACTACCGTTGACAAAATTGTTTCTATGTTTTCAAAACAAAAGCTCTAGCACAAAAATAGTAATCAATGCTTCCCTCTGCGAAGGGCCAATCTTTTACTTTATTGTTGAGTCGGTTTACCACTTCTTTCTATCTTAGAAGCAAACACTTGTGTTAACTGTGTGCATTGATTCTTACATGTTTACTTATTACACTATATATATTACTCTATGTTGACAAATATCCATGAGATATACATGTTACAAGTTGAAAGAAATTGCTGAAACTTAATCATCCTTTGTGTTGCTTCAATGCATTCTACTTTGAATTTATTGCTTATGAGTTATCTCTTATGCAAGTCTTATTGATACTTGTTTGAAAGTACTATTCATGAAAAGTTTTGCTATATGATTCATTTGTTTAGTCATTATCTTTGTTAGCAATCTTTTGTTCAGATCACTCCATCCATCTCATATGCTTTACAATAATGATTGATCAAGATTATGTTGGTAGCATGTCACTTCGGAAATTATTTGTGTTATCGTTTACCTACTCGGTAGTACTACACAGGGATGCTTGATACGTCTCAAACGTATCTATAATTTCTTATGTTCCATGCTACTTTTATTACAATACTTGAATGTTTTATACATACTTTACAGCATTATTATACATTTTTCGGCACTAACCTATTAACAAGATGCGAAGTGTCAGTTGCTGTTTTCTGCTGTTTGGTTTCAGAAATCCTAGTAAGGAAATATTCTCGGAATTGGACGAAATCAACGCCCGGGGCCTATTTTTACACGAAGCTTCCGAAGACCGAAGGAGGTACGAAGTGGGGCCACGGGGGCCACACAACAGCGCGGGCCCAAGCCACAGCCGCGCCGGCCTGGTGTGTGGGGCCCTCGTGCGCCACTTTCCTCTTCCGCCTACAAATAGCCTTCGTCGCGAAACCACCGAGAGCCACGATACGGAAAACCTTCAGTCGCCGCCGTCGCGAATCCCATCTCGGGGGATTCGGGAGATCGCCTCCGGCACCTGCGAGAGGGGAATCATCACCGAGGGGCTCTACATCATCATGCCCGCCTCCGGATTGATGCGTGAGTAGTTCATCCTTGGACTATGGGTCCATAGCGGTAGCTAGATGGTTGTCTTCTCCGCTTGTGCTATCATTGTTTAGATCTTGTGAGCTGCCTAACATGATCAAGATCATCTATTTGTAATGCTACATGTTGTGTTTGGCGGGATCCGATGAATATAGAATATTATGTTAAGTTGATTATCAATCTATCATATATGTGCTGTTTATGTTCTTGCATGCTCTCCGTTGCTAGTAGAGGCTGGCCAAGTTGATACTTGTAACTCGAAGAGGGGTATTTATGCTCGATAGTGGGTTCATGCCTCCATTGAATGGGGACAGTGAAGAAAGTTCTAAGGTTGTGGATGTCTTGTTGCTACTAGGGATAAAACATCGATGCTTTGTCTAAGGATATTTGTGTTGATTACATTACGCACCATACTTAATGCAATTATCTGTTGTTTACAACTTAATACCAGGGTTCGGATGAACTGAAGGTGGATTATTTAGGCATAGATGCATGCTGGATAGCGGTCTATGTACTTTGTCGTAATGCCCTGATTAAATCACATAGTAATCATCATTGATATGTATTGAATCTTTATTTGTCAATTGCACCTGTAATTTGTTCACCCAGCATGTTAGTTATCTTATTGGAGAGACACCTCTAGTGAGCTGTGGACCCGGTCCATTCTTTTACATCTGAATACATTCTACTTCTACTGTTTTTTGTTCTTTGCAAACAAACACCATCTTCCACTCGATACGTTTAATCCTTTGTTTTCAGCAAGCCGGTGAGATTGACAACCTCCTTTGTTACGTTGGGGCAAAGTACTTTGATTGTGTTGTGCGGTTCCACGTTGGCGCCGGTTTCACTGGTGTTGCGCCGCTACACTCCTCCACCAACAACCTTCACGTGCTTCTTGGCTCCTACTGGTTCGATAACCTTGGTTTCATCTGAAACTCTTGTGCGCATCATACCTTCCTCTTGGGGTTCCCAACAGACGTGTACATCTACGCGCATCAATAATCCACATAGCTACCGGTAGAGCCCTCAGCCTCGGGAGAACTACTCTCTCCTCATCATGGGAGACAGCAACGGCGATGAAGATGGCGGTGGTGTCGATGGAGATGACTCCGGGGGCAATTCCCCGTCCCGGTGACGTGTTGGAACAGAGACTTCTGTCCCCTGAAACTTGTCTTCGTGATGGCGGCGGCTACGGAACTCTTCGTGGAATATGACTGGATATATTAGGGTTTTCGCGACGGAGAGAATATATAGGCGGAAGGGCGGCCAGGGGTGGGCCCGCGCCCCCTATGGTGTGGGTCCCCTGCTGGCTGCCTCCGACTCTCCTTCGATGTTCTGGAACCCTCCGAGGAAAATAGGAAGTTTGGCTTTTGTTTCGTCCAATTCCGAGAATATTTCCTGTGTAAGATTTCTGGAACCAAAAACAACAGAAAACAGGAACTGGCACTTCGGCATCTTGTTAATAGGTTAGTTCCGGAAAATGCATAAAAATGATATAAAGTGTGAACAAAACATGTAGGTATTATCATAAAACTAGCATGGAACATCAGAAATTATAGATACGTTGGAGACGTATCAACGTATCTTGAGCATTGGGGCTCTCAAGTATACCCCACCAAATACTTTCACAATTCCTATGGCAAAACACTTGATACACTTGATAGCTTGACTCTCACCCATCGCCAAGTGGTCATCAACTAGATCCTCTGGAATCCCATATGCCAACATACGCAAAGCGACAGTGAACTTTTGGTAAGTGTTATGCCCAAGTTTTCCTCCGGCATTTCTCCTTTGCTCGGAAAACTTGTCATACTTCTTCATCTCCTCCGCAATATTCTTGAACAAGTTGATGTTCTTCTGAAAACGGCGACAAAAATAGCTCGCCACAAATGTTGGATTCTCCACAAAATAGCTCCTCAACAACTTGGTCTTCTACCCTTTCCCGCCACAACTTCTATCCACCGAAAATGAACCGCCATGTTTCGGCCTTTTATTTGTGTGCATAACCAACAGTATGGCTATGTCTTCTTCTTCTTGAAGATTCCATTCCTCATCGGATGAATCGTATAACGGACTCATCTACACACAACGCAAATTGGACTACATTCAACAGATAAATGACACCACTAAAATTAAAAGGGACGAGTCGAGCGTGCACCATACCTTCGATGCACCTTGTGGGCGCTGCTGCGGATGCGGCGATGCGGGCACCTTGCACGCTGAAGGTGGACTACCGCAGCAAATCGATGTCGGTGATGATGCGACCAATTTGAAATGGGCGAGCAGCGACTATGCAGCCGATTTGCCGTTGCAGGGGCAGAGATTCGGCCGGTTAGACGCGCGGCGGCTGATGGTGAGCGGCACGCCTCGTATTTCCACGTCAGAGGCAGCGACTCGGTGCAACGGGTTCGCCAGATGAGAGGGGGCGGAGGAATCGGCGACGACGGGAATGCGCGCGGAGGATTCAGTTTGGCGGTTGGCTTTCATGCTTGTCATCTCGGTTACCTTTATCCAGCTTGCTGAAAACTTTTACCGCACGCTCGTTTTTGCTAGAGCATCGATTTTCACCTCCAGCGTTAAAAAAATCGTTTTTAAAGTGTGGGGACTTTTTTGTGCGTCTATTGGAGATGCTCTAAGTTGTAGGTCATTCGAAAACTTACTAGATTCCGTGTACGGTATAGGATATGATATAGCAAATAGCATGTGAATATGCATTATCCGAAATTTAATTAGGATAATCCAAACGTACTTAACTGGATATTTTGATTTTTGAGTCAAAAGTCAAGACCAATCTTGCAACGGTTAATAGCTATTGAGTTATCTATTATATTATTAAAACAACAAACAATGAATGGCTTAGATTAATCATGGATGAGACAGCAGAAACGAACGCCTTAGATTAACAAAACTTCCCGCAAAAAAAAACAAAAGTAAGCGCACGATATTAACGAATGACCTGTTTAACCGGAGACGTCCAGTACACATACAGCCGTTTAAAAGATAGATAAGGAAACTACTACGTGCATGCATACAACAATCAAAAAGAAAATTCTCCACGTCTCCACCTTTTCTCAACAACTGCGGGATATTAGTATTGCTTAGCCCACCTTGGCGCCGGTTTATCGGCTCACCTTTCCAGATTTTAAATGGCTCAGGAGTTCTAGATCCCGATCGTTTGATAGGTGTGGGTCTATGGCACCGTCGGGTGGATATATATATGGAGATGGAAGCGTTCTGTTGACCTACGAAGGTCTCTACAAAACCTCCAATAAGCTCCACGACGGCTGTGAGAGCCTTGACGATCTGGCGACGGCAAAGTACGGAACAAACAAGGTCATGGCCTGAGTATACAGCAACTGTTGGATATATTAGCAATTTTCCCCATAATTTAATCAAAGAAAACAGTGGATAAAACATGACTAAAAAGTTTGAGATTAAACTAGTCATGCAAATCACCATAGAGTAAAGGATCAACAAATCTAAACTGATTGATAAGAGCAATATGTTTCCTGATAACGAGCCTGAACATGTTGGTAAGATAAGGAAGAGCATCATGATCTCACAAAAGGAAGAGAAGAAGACATACGGTGCAGAAGAGGAACCAGCGTTGACGTTGTCGCCGTTGAGAGCCATGTCGTTGAAGAGGTTGCTGATGTCGGGGAAGAAGTCGTCGTTGGGGAAGTAGTCGTCGGCCTCCGTGTCGATGTCGAAGCCAGCAGTCGCGCTAGAGCGCTCCCCAAAAACCTTATCGCCTCTCTCCCGTACAGGATCACAAGAGACGGGGTTCCGGAGGCCTGCTGTCCCGTCCAGCGGTGCACGCCGGTAGACGGGATGGAGAAGTCTTGAGCGGCGGCGCAAAGCTCTGGAACCGAGTGGTAGGCGCATATGGTGTTGTGTCTAGTAGTTTTTCTCTGGAGAGGAGCGACCTCTTTTATAGACACAGAGAGAGGAGCCCGAGGAGATGAAACGAAGGGTCATGGAGGTGAACCGAACAGGCAGCAGTCAAAGCTGAACAGCCTACGTATTCAAAACCCACTGAAAAACGTTTCAGTTTCTAGCGTCTGTTCATATACCCATTCATGAGTGGCAAAAAGAAAGAAAGAGAGGCTCTCAGCTCGAGGCATTCCCACAAACCGCGTCGTGACGAGGCGAGCGGCGGCGTCGTCGGAGGAGGAGCGCGCGTGTGGTCAGCTCCTATTTCCTCGAGTTAACGGCACCCGCGGTCACACAACTTGTTCGGCATGTGCACTTAAGTCACACATGTTGCAAAACGAACTAACCAGTCACACAACTTGCGAAACGTGTGCACCACAGGTCACAAAACGGTTTGATGCCCGGCTTTTTGCAAAAACCGGTCACAAAACACAATTGTTCGTGTCAGATGACTCTCTTTTGCTTTCAAACATGACAAAACTGAACTGCGGTGAACATAGAAGAAAAAAATAGGTGGTTTGTGTAAATTTTGACTGCCCCGTCTACCTCACGTGGCCCGCGGGTGACTGGGTTTGCCAAAAAACCAGACATCAAACCGTTTTGTGACTTCTGGTGCACATGTTTCGCAAGTTGTGTGACCGGTTAGTTCGTTTTGCAACATGTGTGACTTAAGTGCACATGCGGGACAAGTTGTGTGACCACGGGTGCCATTAACTCTATTTCCTCCTATTATTTCTCTCTTGCAAATGGTATGAAGAGCTCCCCTTATAAGCTGCTCCAACTCTTCTTCAACTAGCAATGTGGGACTAAACTTTTGTCCCACCCCTGCCATGCATGAATGGGCCATGTGGGCCTCTAGGATTTATTAGGAATTTTTGGAATATTTATTGCGTTGGTCCAATATGGGCCAAAATTCCAACAGCAACATCTACGGTAGGCTCCATATAGCGATCGGGTAAGAAACAACATCGTCTGAATAGCATCCTGGTGTAGGGATCGATGCAACCCAGCGATGAGAAAGAATACACATCAGCGGTCGAGCGCAATTGCTCGGCTCGATTACAGAACCGAGATTGCCTACTCCCCTCGATCGATCTAAAATCCCACATGCTAGGTCGCCATCGCCCAGAGGCCACGCCGCCACGCCCCAGCTAGCTCAAGTGGGTCGCCGATCGACTTCAGGGCAAGGATATGCCGGTCACACAGATCGCCAGAACCTGCACATCGGCACGCCGCAGGTTGGAACCTTGATGCCCGTTCAGCTGCAGAGGCTACACACCTGGAATCAACCAAGTCGTTATTCGCCGGGCGTCGGATGCAAGTAACACATAACCACACCGACAGACCCACAAGAATGCCGCCTCCGCATGCAAAGCTACGAGGTACTCATTTGTGTATTGGATTTTATAAGTTGCAGATTTAAATATATTAGCATACATCATTAAAACAAATACAGAGTATATGATTTCACTTAGCTCTAATACTTGATATGATATGGGATAAAAAAGTTAAATACAAAACAATTTTGAACATGTATTCTACCATTGCATTGAATGTTTATTAAACGCTTATATTTTGGCGTGGCATACCCACTGGTAAAATATGGCAACCATATGACGAGTAAAGAGAACATAACGGCAGTATGGATTTGACGACCGGCAACGTGCAACCACAGTTTGCATCAGTTCGTGCTCTGCTGTGTTTCCGATCAAGTGGGGATGTTGAGTTTTCCAGCCAACTCCATAAACTAAAGGCTCTGAGGGACTGCCCAATGCATAGTGTGGACTGAAACAGGTTCTGTCATCTTCTTTATTAGCTAACATACGATGCATGCGTTTAGACGATCTGATGAATGTAATTGTTAGTTTTTTCCAATATAACAGCCGTATAGAAAGGGCTTATTATGGAAGAGAAAGTAATTGTTTGTTTTTTCCGTACGTCCTATTAATGGCAAGAAGAGCTAAATTTCGAAATAAGTTCTATATAATTTATGTAGATTCAAAATACAACTCTATTTTATAAAAATAAGTCGAAATAAGAAGTAGAGGAAATTTCTGTTGGAATATTAGGCAATTTCCGAGTGAGATTAATTACCGAAAGCAACATTACAGATGCACAAACATACTTAACCACGCACATCAGACTAAGCACATGCATCAGATCTGAACATGGAACAAGTAGCAGTGCAAGGTAGGAGAGGAAAAGCACGTACATCGCGACCGGGAAGGTCGCACCAGCAGCCCACCACCACCATGGGTATTGTTGATGTCGCCCATGGTGTAGTCGGATCTGTCGATGAAGCGGCCGATCCGTCGAAGAAGAGCACGAACGATGCGAGCAGTCGCGCGCCGAGACGCTCCCCAAAAACCTTATCGCCGTCTCCCAGGATCTCAACGGACGGAGTTTCGGAGGCCTGCTCTCCCGGATGGCTGTGCAATCGCCGGGATGGGGAAGACTAGAGAGTAGCACAGCAAAGGAACTTCTTCGTGAGAGAGATCAACTGTAGCGTATGAGACTCCAGATCTGATCCGTCTCTTGGTATAGCACGGGAGGAGAGCCGACCGCGGCACGCGTAGGAAGCCGGGGACACGCGGCGAGCATGCACACGTGCGTGACGAGACGAGACGGGCGAGGGCGAGGCGGGGCGGGCGGAGGAGGAGGAGTGCGCGAGGCTCCTTCTATTCTCACTCACTTGGAATGACTAGAACAGCAGCCCTATATACCACTCCAACTCTCTTCCAACTAGCAATGTGGGACTAAACTTTGTCCCCAAGGCTGTCCCAAGCTGCCAACGTGATGGGCCTTGAGATTTCGGGAATTGTAGACTACATGGGCTGCCTTACTGGGCTGCAGCCCATCTACATTCAACAATCCCCCACCAGATCTCATATGCACATCGGATGACTCATTAGTTCCATTTACTGTTTAATATACCTGCACTTGGAGACTGTTAAGTTGAACTTCCACTTAGGCAAGGTGCTACGCTTGACTACAACCGAACAATGGACTATGCCTTGAATTGTCGGTCTTTGTGCAGCAAGTTTTGCTCAATGCCGGCACGGTACTAGGCTACCATAGCCTTCCCCTCGGGTGGAGCTTATAATACTCCTCGGCCCTTCATGAGCTTACTAGAGATTCACCCAAATCTCCCACACTATGAAGTAGTGTCGCTCGTATAGGTGTGTTCTTCAAAAGATCGCCCTGTAGGCCAGCGTCTTCGCTCATTAAGAGCCGCTCAGAACACATTAAGACATTGTCAACCTGCCTTACAGTACCTATGAGAGAATTGCATCTGCAGCGGAGTGGGAGTATTAAATTTTCTCTCAACTCAGTTACTCCGGTTTGTTTTCCCAGGTCCTACTTCACGGAATTTCCGATTACATAGGTTGGGTTACCCCTCGGCAACTCAAGTGGGTATCAAACCCATCTCCCTTGATGCAAGGTCTATCGTATTTCTTGATAGTCCTTTTGTGAAAGGATCTGCCAGATTTTTAGCACTTTGGACATAATCCAATGCTATCACTTCTTGAGTTTTCTGACAGACTTCAATCTCCTCTTGATATGTTTGGAACTTTTCATGTTATCCTTAGAAATTTTCACTTTGACAATCACAGTTTGATTATCACAGTTCATGAGGATGGCCGGTATTGGTTTTTCAACCATAGGCAAGTCCATCAAGAGCTCACGAAGCCATTCCGCTTCGACGAGTATCTAATCTGTGAGTTCTGATTCCATAGTTGACCTCGTTAAGATGGTCTGCTTGCAAGACTTCCAGGAAACAGCGCCACCACCAAGAGTGAAAACATATCCACTTGTGGCTTTCATTTTAGCATCAGAAATCCAATTGGAATCACTATACCCTTCCAATCCTCTTGGATAACCGGTATAATGAATTCCATAACTCATGGTTCCCTTTAGATAGCGCATCACTCTCTCAAGAGCATGCCAATGATCATCTCTCGGGTTGGCCACAAACCGGCTAAGTTTGCATACAGCAAACGAGATATCAGGCCTCGTAGCGCAAGCTAAATACATGAGTGAACCGATGATTTGAGAGTATCTCAACTGATCTCTAGTTGCCTTTTCATTCTTTCGAAGCAAGACACTAGGATCATAAGGTGTGAGAGAAGATTTGCAATCAGCATAACCAAATCTGCTCAACATCTTCTCAACATAATGAGATTGCACAAGTGTAATCCCATTATTCCCATCTCTCAATAACTTGATGTTCAATATAACATCAGCTTCTCCAAGATCTTTCATCTCGAAACATTGAGATAAGAAGGTTTTTACCTCCTCAATCACTTTGAGGCTTGTCCCAAAAATTAGTATGTCATCCACATACAAGCATAGGACAACTCCCTCACCCCCACCATGGCGGTAGTACACACATTTGTCGGCTTCATTGACAACAAAGCCCACAGATGTCAAAGTTCTTTCAAACTTCTCATGCCATTGTTTGGGTGCTTGTTTAAGGCCATACAGAGATTTCTTTAATTTACACACCTTTCTTTCTTGACCTTGTAGTACGAAACCATCAGGCTGTTCCATGTAAATTTCCTCGTCCAACTCTCCATTTAGGAAAGCCGTCTTAACGTCCATTTGATGAACGAGAAGACCGTGTGAGGCAACCAATGACAGTAGTACTCGTATTGTGGTCAATCTCGCCACAGGTGAGTATGTATCAAAGAAGTCTTCGCCTTCTTTTTGGGTATAGCCTTTGGCTACAAGCCGAGCTTTGTACTTCTCAATAGTACCATCAGCTCGAAGCTTCTTCTTAAATACCCATTTACATCCTACAGGTTTGCACCCATAAGGACGCTCAATCAACTCCCACGTTCCATTAGCTAAGATGGAATCCATCTCGCTTTGAACCGCTTCCTTCCAGTAGTCTGCATCGGAGATGCGAGAGCTTCTGAAATGGTAGTGGGAGTATCATCCACAAGATACACAATGAAGTCATTACCAAAAGACTTTGCAGTCCTTTGTCTCTTACTCCTCGTTGGAGCTTCATTGTCATCCTCATCAGAATCTGAACTCTCATCATCAGATTCCTCATCAGACTCCATAGGAGTTTCATGTATTGGATCCGATTCCCAACTAGACATGCCATGCATATCTCTCATAGGAAATATATCCTCAAAGAATGTAGCATCTCTTGATTCAAAGATGGTGCCAACATTCATGTCGTCCACTCCAGATTTCACCACAAGAAATCTATAAGCAATGCTATGTGAAGCATAGCCAAGAAAGACACAGTCCACGGTTTTTGGTCCAAGCTTTCGCTTTTTGGTGATTGGCAAATTCACTTTAGCCAAACAACCCCAAGTTCGTAGGTAGGAGAGTGTTGGTCTTTTCTTTTCCCACTCCTCATAAGGGTAATCTCTTTATTCTTGGTTGGAACACGGTTTAGGACATGACACGAAGTCAATATAGCCTCCCCACCATTCCTTGGATAAACCGAAACATCTAACATGGCGTTAACCAAATGTTAGAGTACGGTTTTCCTTTCCGCAATCCCATTGGATTGTGGGGAATTGGGAGCGTCCTCTCATGGATTATACCATGTTCCGCACAGAATAAATTGAACTCATTAGAAAAGTACTCTCCACCACGATCGGACCGAACCCTTTTTATCTTTCTTTCAAGTTGGTTCTCAACTTCAGCCTTATAGATTTTAAAGAAATCAAGAGCCTCATCTTTAGTTTTCAGGAGATACACATAACAGTACCTTGTGGAATCATCAATCAAAGTCATGAAATATTTCTTTCCACCTCTTGTCAACTCACCATTCATCTCACATAGATCTGAATGTATAAGCTCTAGTGGTGCCAAGTTTCTTTCCTTCGCAGGCTTGTGAGGCTTGCGAGGCTGCTTTGCTTGCACACAAGCATGGCACTTAGAGCCTTTGACAAAGGTGAATTTCGAATTAAACTCATATCGCAAGCCGCGTCATACAACCAAAATTAACATGACAAAGTCGTGAATGCCAAACATTAGTTTCATTAACACTAGTGCTTACATGGTTCACACATTATCACAGAAGTCTTCTAGAGAGAAGCGCAACATTCCCTCACATTCATATCCCTTTCCAACAAAAGTTCCATACTTAGACAGCACAACTTTATTGGACTCAAACACCAACTTAAACCCATCTTTCATAAGACGGGAGCCACTAACGAGATTCTTCTTGATAGAAGGGACATGCAGCACGTTCTTCAGTTGCACGATCTTTCCCGAAGTAAACTTCAGATCTACCGTGCCAACACCACGAACAGTAGCATGTAACCCATTCCCCATCATTACCGAGGAACCTCGGGCCCGATAAGAGGTAAACATGGAGATGTCGGCACACACATGAACATTAGCACCCGTATCAACCCACCATTCGTGGGCTGAAACACCGAAAGAACAGTAGGTAATATATTACCATACCCTGTAGTTCCTTCCTCTGTGTTGCCAATGACCATGCTTACAGAATTTGAGTTCTGTCCAGCTTGACATTTCTTTCCTTTGCGTTGTGGACAACGATTAGCCCAATGGCAGTCTCGCCACACACCCAGCAAGGATCTTTCTTCTCCGTTTTCCCCTTCTTCTTGAAGTTGGTAGTGGGAGACTCCCTTGTTCTTTCCCTTGGACTTGTGGGCATTTTTCTGCACCATATTGGCGGAGAACGTCCCTCGGTTCCTCCAGTGTGTTTGTCTTTTGCCTCGCCTTCTCCTCAACGTCCAGAGATCCCATGATATTCTCAACAGAGAACTCATGCCTCTGATGTTTCAGAGAAGTGGCAAAGTTCCTCCATGAAGTGGGGAGCTTAGCGACAATGCATCCCGCGACAAACTTGTCCGGTAGCACACACTTGAGGAGCTCAAGTTCCTTTGCCATGATCGTATCTCATGAGCCTGTTCTACTACAGATCGGTTCTCAACCATTCTGTAGTCATTGAACTGCTCCATAGCATACAGTTCACCTCCGGCATCGGCAGCACCAAACTTATCGTCCAGTGCATCCCACGGTTCCTTCCCATTTCGTATGTGCAGATAAGCATCAACCAACTTGTCTCCAAGCACACTTAGGACGGCACCCACAAAGATTACGGTGGCATCCCCGAACGCTTTATCCTCTTCAGGAGTAAGCGGACCTCTGGGAATACCTTCCGCAACTCGGTGCACGCCCATAGCGGTGAGCCACAAGAGGGTCTTATTCTGCCATCTCTTGAAATGAGATCCCGTAAACGGGCTCGGTTTAAGCGCAGCAGCAAAACCAGACGGTGAAAATTGCCTAAGCAAATAAGGTTTTTGGATTGTTGGAATATTAGGCAATTTCCAGTGAGATTAATTACGAAAGCAACATTACAGACACAAACATACTTAACCACGCACATCGGACTAAGCACATGCATCAGATCTGAACATGGAACAAGTAGCAGTGCAAGGTAGGAGAGGAAAAGCACGTACATCGCGACCGGGAAGGTCGCACCAGCAGCAGCACCACCACCATGGGTATGTTGATGTCGCCCATGGTGTAGTCGGATCTGTCGATGAAGCAGCCGATCCGTCGAAGAAGAGCACGAACAAGCGCAGTCGCGCCGAGACGCTCCCAAAAACCTTATCGCCCGTCTCCCGGTGCAGGATCTCAACGGACGGAGTTTCGGAGGCCTGCTCTCCCGGACGGCTGTGCACGCAGTCGCCGGGAAGACTAGAGAGTAGCGCAGCAAAAGGAACTTCTTCGTGAGAGAGATCAACTGTAGCGTATGAGACTCTAGATCTGATCCGTCTCTTGGTATAGCCTGGGAGGAGAGCCGACCGCGACACGTAGGAAGCCGGGGACACGCGGCGAGCATGCACATGCAGGCCGACACGTACCCAACACAGTTGGTGCACCAAGCAAAAATTTAGGCTTCCTTGAGTGTGTCTCGAACTCGAACTCGAGTCACGCGCGACGTGCGTGGCGGCGGGGCGAGCGGAGGAGGAGGAGCGCGAGGCTCCTTCTATTCTCACTCACTTGGAATGACTAGAACAGCAGCCCTTATATACCACTCAACTCTCTTCCAACTAGCAATGTGGGACTAACTTTGTCCAAGGCTGTCCCAAGCTGCCAACGTGATGGGCCTTGAGATTTCAGGAATTGTAGACTACATGGGCTGCCTTACTGGGCTGCAGCCCATCTACATTCAACAATTTCTGCAAATATATTTATTTGTACATACGCCATATATAGTGTATAATGAAATTCAGTTACAATGATGTGGAAGGTAACAAATAAAAATTACAGAGGAAATTTTCAATTGTATTTATATTAAACATAGTCTAGAAGTCTATAAATAACTAATTCAAAATGAATATTAGGCTCTCATAGAAATATTGGCAATTGAAGTAGTATCAAATATCATTTAAAAGTTTAATATTCAGTATGAACCTAAATAGTTTTAGCAATTGAATTACCCATCGATATACATGCACAACGTAGTCGAGTGTTTTCATATTCTTGGAAATAAAATATTATTTTTCAGAAAATTCCTGTGTCTCACAACCAATATTTTGCAGATGCAATCATGTGCTATTTAGGTGTTTCTCGGATCTTTGGCGGACCAGTGAAGTGCGCAAACGAGATTTATATATAGAGAGGAAATGACTTCATTTTTTTGGGGAATATGTATGGACAGTAAATTTCTTTGGAACATAGGTAATTAAAGTAAAATAAGAATGCATGAAATAATCTAGAGAAATGAGATTGCGCAAACAAAAAAGCAACTTCTTTATTGCCCACTAAGGCTATTTAACAAAGAGAACACGAGTATTAACTAAAGACAGCAAGGTTTCTGTTCAACTAATATTGGAAATTTATTTTTCTAAACTAAAAACTAGACAGAAAGGATTGAGGATAGAAGATGAAGGTTGAAATTAGTCTAAATGCTTATGTTTTTCTCACGGTGGGCCAAATTCCTTAATTTATCTATTATTACACATCCAAGTCCTTACCAATAGTAACCTTAATATATTTCATAGGTTTTTTTCATGAAACTCTAAATTTTAAAGAATAATTTATTTGAATGGTATATTTAATGAGATAAAAAGCCGCAAGAGAGAGAAAACAAATCTAGCCGCGCAAATGCGCGGGTCGCCCTGCTAGTTAAATGTATTTGACGAGCATGTTTAGCTCTAAATTTCTATCAATACTCAAGTTTTAGCGTATTGTCTCATTTTTCTTAACTACGCAAGACTGAAAATTTAAATCTTTCTCAAGATTTGTAAGAACTATAAACTGATGAGAGCATATATCTGATTATTTTTGTTTCTTGTCTGAGTTTGCCCCATTTCCAATTCAAATCCGCAGTGTAGTATATCCGTATTCGAATCCGAAACCGATCAGTATTCTAGGGTTGAAATTTGTACCACCATCACCATGTGTCCATGCATGTCCACCCTTGTGCAGCTGGTGAAAAACTTGAAACGTGTGGTTGTTGCATCCTCGAGATAAAAGCATAGTATCCTTGAATTAGCTGCTCCTAAAAATAACACATGTGCACGTGTGCAGTTTCACGTCTCGTTTCGTCAGCTGGTTTCTTCGATCACTCGTCTCTCCGATGTAGACGCTGATGCAGTGGCAGGCTTGCAGTGTCATGTCCGTCGTCCTCCCCGGCCATCTGCCCCCAGCAGCCTATATAAATAGGTACATGCAAGTCGCCACTGATCATCACCTTTGCCCTCCTCCCCATCGTTTCTTTTCCCTCCCTTGGTGAAAGGAAAGGGAGGGGAGGAGGGAGGACGAGATCGTATACGCGCGCGAAGTTCCATGGCGGCGGCGGCGGCGGATGCGAGCGCCGTGAAGCCGATGAAGGCGACGTCGGACGGCATATTCCAGGGGGAGAACCCTCTAAACTCGGCCCTGCCACTGTTAATCCTGCAGATATGCGTCGTCGTCGTGCTCACCCGCGGGCTCGCCTTCCTCCTCCGACCGCTCCGGCAGCCGCGCGTCATCGCCGAGATCATCGTGAGTTCACTCAATTGCTTTTATGTACCCATGATCTTTCTGAGACGCACATCATCGTTTAATTCACTTTTAGGTGCGGCTTATCGATAATTACTAGTTTCCTATTGATGATAAGACTGATTGCGTTGCGTTCTTCAGGGTGGCATCCTGCTCGGCCCGTCGGCGCTTGGCCGCAGCAGCGCCTTCCTCAACACGGTGTTCCCCAAGGAGAGCCTGACGGTGCTGGACACCCTCGCCAACATCGGCCTCCTCTTCTTCCTCTTCCTCGTCGGCCTCGAGCTCGACCTCCGAGCCATCCGCCGCACCGGCGCCACCGCCCTTGTCATCGCCGTTGCCGGCATCGCCCTGCCGTTCATCCTCGGCATCGGCACCTCCTTCGTCCTCGAACACACCGTCAACCGCGGCGTATCCACGGGGCCATTCCTCGTGTTCATGGGCGTCTCGCTCTCGATCACCGCGTTTCCCGTGCTGGCGCGCATCCTCGCGGAGCTCAAGCTCCTCACCACCGACCTCGGCCGCATGGCCATGTCCGCAGCGGCTGTGAACGACGTCGTTGCGTGGATTCTTCTTGCGCTCGCCATCGCGCTTTCAGGAAGCGGTTCTCCGCTGGTCTCGGTCTGGGTACTGCTCTCGGGCACCGGCTTCGTCGTGGCGTCCTTCTTCTTGCTCCGGCCGATTCTCGCTTGGATGGCGCGGCGGTCCCCCGAGGGCGAGCCAGTGAAGGAGATTTACATCTGCGCGACGCTGTCCATCGTGCTCGCCGCTGGATTCGTCACCGACACCATCGGCATCCACGCGCTGTTCGGCGCCTTCATCGTCGGAATCATCGTGCCCAAGGACGGCCCCTTCGCCGGCGTTCTCCTGGAGAAGGTTGAGGACCTCATCTCCGGCCTCTTCCTGCCGCTGTACTTCGTGTCCAGCGGCCTAAAGACCAACGTCATGGCCATCCAAGGCCGGGAATCGTGGGCGCTTCTCGTGCTCGTGGTTGCCACGGCGTGCATCGGGAAGATAGGCGGCACGGTGCTGGCGTCGCTCGTCGTGCGCGTGCCGTTGCGAGAGGCCGTGACGCTGGGGGTGTTGATGAACACCAAGGGGCTCGTGGAGCTCATCGTGCTCAATATCGGCAAGGACCGTCACGTCCTGAACGACGAGACGTTCGCCATCCTTGTCCTCATGGCTCTCATCAACACCTTCATCACCACGCCGGTTGTCATGGCAATCTACAAGCCTGCGCGGCGCGGGGCGCCGTACAAGAATCGCACGGTCCTGCGCGCGAACCCTGACGACGAGCTGCGCATGCTGGCGTGCTTCCACAGCACGCGCAACATCCCCACCATGATCAACCTCATGGAGTCTTCGCGTGGCACGCGTCGGCGCGGCATCACCGTCTACGCCATGCACCTCGTGGAGCTCTCGGAGAGGTCCTCCGCCATCTCCATGGTCCACAAGGCGCGGCGCAACGGCATGCCGTTCTGGAACAAGCGGCGGAACGGCGACGGCGACGGAGACCAGCTGGTGGTGGCCTTCGAGACGTACCAGCAGCTGAGCCACGTGTCCATCCGCGCCATGACGGCCATCTCGGACCTGCACACGATCCACGAGGACGTGGTGACCAGCGCGCACCAGAAGCGCGCCGCGCTCATCGTGCTCCCCTTCCACAAGCTCCACCAGATGGATGGCCACATGGAGTCCCTCGGGGAAGAGTACCAGCACATCAACCAGCGCGTCCTCCACCACGCGCCGTGCACCGTCGCGATCCTCGTCGACCGCGGGCTTGGCGGCGCCGCGCAGGTCCCCGCCAGCGACGTCTCCTACAACATCGCCGTTCTCTTCTTCGGCGGGCGTGACGACCGCGAGGCCCTGGCCTACGGCATGCGCATGGTGGAGCACCCAGGCATCGAGCTCCACGTTCTGCGGTTCCTGCCACAGTCCGGCGGCAGCGGCGCCGACGATGATGAGGCGTTCCTGGCGGACTTCCGCGGCAACGTGGTGACCAGAAACGAGTCTGCGCGGTACGAGGAGAAGACGTACAGCGAAAAGGCAGACGTGGTTGGGGCGATCAAGGCTGCGGGACGGTGCAACCTCTTCCTGGTAGGGCATGGAGCGCCTTGCGTGCCGCTCGCCGACAGGAGCACGGACTGCCCGGAGCTCGGGCCGGTGGGGAGCTACCTGGCTCTGCCGGAGTTCTCAACGGTGGCATCGGTGCTGGTGATGAAGCAGTACGACCCGGCGGCAAAGCACTACGACCTCGTCGAGGAGGTGGCTGACATGGCGGTGGATGTGGACACTCCCGTCGCCCGAAAGGGCAATCGTGGCGAGTGATGTGTTTATATGCCCTGGACATGCTAATACATACTAGTATAGTGAAAAGTACGGATGCATCGCGTAGAGTCTCATAGTCGTGAGAATGTAGAACAGTTAGTTCGGCTAACATTACGACTGTCTATCCATTTGGGGGCACACGTACATCGGACTGAACGGCGACCTTGCATGCTGAGGGAAGAACATGCGGCAAAGGTCCAAACACGGTACCATCGCTCAAAACACACGGCAAAAATGAGAAATGCATTTCCTGATGTAAGAATGCCCCCGACACTATCCTCACCTTTAGTTTGTTGGAGATTCGTGCTAGCAAAGTTACAAAAATATTCTCCCACCTCTAATCTTAATAAGTTCATTTCTATTTTTTCGAACACCCCTACGTTTTTCACCTCTCCACTCCCGAGTCCGGACAGTGCCGCCCGAGTCTTTCTCTTATTTAATTAACAAAACTACAATTACCTTTGGTATTAACCAAAATAATTTTTTGGTTCTTATTCAAGAATTTTTCATGCTATTTTTTCTTTTCTGTTGTAAGAATGCCCCTCCTCTTCCCCTCGCAGCCGTTGGGAGTCATCGCCTTTGACGGTAGCAGCGGAGCTTTTCTCTCCGGGTGGCGACCCAGCTCTCTGTACGGCAGCGGTGACGAAATCGCATGGCAGAGCCGTGGTGCCGTGGCCTTCAGCGATGATCCTGGCGTGGCGACGGGGAGGTGGAGCTCCCTCCTGGTGGTTGCGGTCGTCAAGACAAAGATCTGCTACATGCTTGTCCTCTGTGATCTTGAGGGTTATCGAGTTCCAAAAGGCTCTGTCAGCGAACTCCCTTAGGCGCCTCATGTCTGGATATTGATGGATCGGATGGGATTCAGCCGTGATTTTCCCGACCGTTTGGTTTCAGGAGGGAGATGCCGAAGCTCTGCTATCTGTTTTTTTATCATGGGACCTGTATTTTTTGTTCCATGGTGACGTCAGAGGCGGAGAATGGCATGAAAGATGGGATCTGAGGACTAGTAATGGTGGCTCGAGTCTTTGCAGCGATGAGGAACTTGCTTGGTGATTTGGGCTTCGTACCAATGGCATGCAAGTGGGGGCGACAACACATGAGAAGATCAATATCTTACCTTTGTAGGGTGAAAATCCAAGGTCTGACCTTAACTGGTTGTGCCTGACAATAGCCTTGTGGAAGGCATTGTTTTGACAGCGGGAACTTTCTTCGGGGTGAAAACTAAGATCTATGATCAGGTGATGACGACGATTGTGCATTGTTTTCTTCTTGGGGTGTCACTTTTGTAGAACTTGGACATCAGGTCTTCTCTTGGTAATGTTTGTGCGACTGCTATTATAACTCGAACACTATAGTGGGACTTTTTTTTGTTGGATTTTTCTTTTTGTCTATGTGCATTCGTACATCCTAGGGTATTAGGTTGTTGGGTGTAATTGGTATCTTCGCGATATTAATATATTCTCTTTATCGAAGAAAAGAATTACAAAGCACACGACAAAGAAGCGGGACCAGTGGCTAAGTTTACAACATTTGTCGGAGCCCATTATGTCGTTAGGGATTTGACTTGTCTATCCTAATGGACACACAACAAATAACTAGGGCCACATCGACAATATCCTCCCACGCTCGTCCTTCCCACCAAACTTTCTTGCGCGGGGAAATTTCCCGCTTTTTCTTTGTCGTGTACCATGTAAAATTTGGCGAGCCGATGCGTCTGCGCGGATAGGCCGCGGACAGGGTGGGTGTCCTCCCACGCGCACCACGGGCCCGCATGGAAGCGGCTTGAAGGCGGAGTGCTGACTGGCGGCAGCAGCCATGGCCATCAAAGCCGTCGCTAACCACTGCCACCGTCGCCTCAGCCCCTGCGTTGGCTCCTTCATCAATGTCGTCGATTCGTGCTCCGTGCCAACATCCAATCCCTCTACATTTTTAAATGGGGCCTCCGTCGTGGCCGCCACCAATCTCCTCCCGCAAGCATCTCACGTCCGCAACATCCTCGCCATGTAGCTAGAATGCCTCGCCGCCTGCCCACCATGTACTCTATGTCGGGCCGCAACGGCCGCACGACGCGTGCATCTTTGCCTCCGGAGACAAAGGCCAAGCCCAAGCCTTCATATATCTTCACCCTCGACCTCGACGAGGCCGAAATAGCAGACTCCGTCCTCCTCGACGCGCAGTTTTAGGCCAACATCAAATGCGGAGCGGCCGAGGAGGAGCAAGAGCCCGCGGATGATCTGAAGTAGGCGGTGATAGTCGAGTTTTGTTGGTTGTCACACGACGAGAGGAACACCGCCCACACGCTAGAGCAGGCTGACCAGCAAATCCTCCAATGTGTCGCGGTCTCCCACGAACGGTTGCCTACGGAGGAGGCTGGGCGGCTCCTCATGGAGGATGGGCGGAGGAGGATCCTTAAGCTAAACGCTCGGACCATCGCCGACCACTACTAGGAAAAGGCATATCACCGGTGCACCTAAATCGGCTACCTTCGGCGGTAATGGCTTATTGGTGCGCCTGGCTGGTACGCCGGTGGTAACATCATATATCTCTCTCACAGCATCCTGGTGTGCCGAAGGAAAGCTTTTCCAGAAAACAAAAAAAGGCTCGCTGGAGGCACTTTTACAAGCAACCCCCTACTTTCAAAACTAGAAAGCAATCGAGTCCAAGATTTTTTTGCAGAGATCTGGATCTCGAGGCCGAGGAGGAGCTCTATGCGGCGTGTTGGCGGCGTCGTGATCGTCGGAGCTTGAGGAGGAGGCCGAGGCCGTGGAGGAGGAGCTCGAGTCCGAGGAGGAGGAGCTCGAGTCCGAGGAGGAGGAGGAGTTGGCGGCATCATGGTCATTGGTCGGTGGAACTCGAGGCCGAGGAGGAGAAGGCGATGTCAGCGGCATCGTGGTCAGGGGACCTCGAGGCAGTGGCGGCATGGTAGTAGGAAGAGGGAAAAATGAGAAAGGCAAATAGGAGAAGAGGAAGGTGCGCCGGAGAAGAGGAACCCGTAGTTGGTGTCACCAGGCTTTCGTCTAGGTTTTGTGTTGGATAACGTAGCATAGAAAACAAAAAATTTCCTACCGCGAACACGCAATCCAAGCCAAGATGCAATCTAGAAGACGGTGGCTACGAGGGGATTATCGAGTCTCACCCTTGAAGAGATTCCAAAGCCTACAAGATGAGGCTCTTGTTGCTGCGGTAGACGATCACTTGCTTGCAAAAGCGCGTAGAAGATCTTGATCACGGCGCCACGAACGGGCAGCACCTCCGTACTCGGTCACACGTTCGGTTGTTGATGAAGACGACGTCCACCTCCCGTTCAGCGGGCAGCGGAAGTAGTAGCTCCTCTTGAATCCGACGCACGACGGCGTGGTGTCGGTGGCGGTGGAGAATCCCGGCGGAGCTTCGCTAAGCGTGCGGGGAAGAAAGGAGGAGTGGGGCGCTAGGGTTTGGGGAGAGGGGTGGCCGGCCTCAAAGGTGCGGCCAGCTTGTGGCTTGTTGTGGTGGCCGGCCCCTCCCTTGGCCCTCATTATATAGGTGGAACACCCAAGAGTTGGTCTACAAGTCTTTGAATAAGACCCCAAACCAAAACCTTCCATATGACATGAAACCTACCCAAGCTAGGACTCCCACTAGAGGTGGGATTCCCACTTTCCCTTGGGAGGGGGTGGCCGGCCACCTTAGGTGGAGTCCACCTGGACTCCACCCCTAGGGTTGGCCGGCCATGGTGGTGGAGTCCCTTCGGGACTCCGCCTTCCAAAGTGACTTTCTTCCGGACTTTTCTAGAACCTTCTAGAACCTTCCATAAATGCACCGGATCATTTTCAAACACATAAAATGACATCCTATATATGAATCTTATTCTCCGGACCATTCCGGAACTCCTCGTGATGTCCGGGATCTCATCCGGGACTCCGAACAAATATTCGAACTCCATTCCATATTCAAGTTCTACCATTTCAACATCCAACTTTAAGTGTGTCACCCTACGGTTCGCGAACTATGCGGACATGGTTGAGTACTCACTCCGACCAATAACCAATAGCGGGATCGGAGATCCATAATGGCTCCCACATATTCAACGATGACTTTAGTGATCGAATGAACCATTCACATATGATACCAATTCCCTTTGTCACGCGATATTTTACTTGTCCGAGGTTTGATCATCGGTATCACACTATACCTTGTTCAACCTCGTCTCTGACAAGTACTCTTTACTCGTACCGTGGTATGTGGTCTCTTATGAACTTATTCACATGCTTGCAAGACATTAGACGACATTCCACCGAGAGGGCCCAGAGTATATCTATCCGTCATCGGGATGGACAAATCCCACTGTTGATCCATATGCCTCAACTCATACTTTCCGGATACACTACAAGAGATCTGATATACTGTGACGAAAATCCTCATGACGGTGGTCTGTAACGTCACGAAATATCAAAATGTGTGACGTTTTTCCCCTGGCGTCATGGACTCCCAAAATCCATGACGGCCGCACAATCACCGTCACACATTACCATGTTCTGTGACGACCTCGGTAGATTTCATGACGAGTGTGGATGGGTCACAGAAAAGTTATGGGAGATGAAGGAGAGCTTGTAATTAAAATAAGTCGTATAATCTGAGAGACCGAAAAACCGAACCATCGAACCATGACCATAAGGATTGAGAGCAAGGTTTTTTCTCGGCCGAAATTTCCGAGATTTCTTGTTTCATGATTTTTGTAATGGCTATTTATATATTTCTGCCGTGTTGAAGTGACATGCATCAAGTTTGCTTGTTTCCTGAAGGTTTGCTTGTTTTGGATAACTGGAATCACTGATTAATATATATGAACTAGTTTCTTAAGTCAATGTTGCTGTAGTTATAGGGGAGATGCCACCCAAAATTTTCATCACTTGATATGCAGTACTATATCTGCACTTCGATTTAAGATTCAAGTTCAACTTCACAGATAATATTGCTACGAGGGAGGTTATGGTGGCGGCCTGGCGAGGTAAGCCACTCCCTCCAATTTTTCCACCAAAAATATTTTTCCCTGCACCGAAGGACCTACTCCCTCCAATATTCCCACGGAAAATATTTTTCCCTCCACCCAAAATATTGTTTTCACTCCATTCTCTTTTTTTCACGGACTATACCTATCACTTGAAAATTGCAAACCCCTAGTCTAATCCTGCGAGGAGCCAACGCCCCACTCCCTATTTTTCCTGCACTTCTCCCCCCATTCTCTCCACGCACAAGATCGGAGGTACCTTCCGATCCAACCGCCCCAGCCAGGTCGAACGGCGCTGCCCTCACCATCGGCGGGATCGGGCTGCCGGCCTCACCTGCGACCTTATCATGCACGCCCCAGCAAGCGCGAACATCACGGCCCTCCTCACCGGCGGGATCGGAGCCGCCGGCCTCACCCACGACGATCTCTGCGCCCCTTCCCTGATTCCCTACCACGGGTGTTGCACTGTCCGCATCTACGAGAACGCCTCCGCCTGCAACCGCGAGAACGCCGCCGCCCTCTGGAAGGTAACGACATCCTCTACCGACCTTCGTAGTAGTGGGAACTGCAGGTACTTGGTGTATTGGCTGCTCTTGGCACAATCGTTCTGATTCATAGATTGTGGTACAGCTTCATCCACTGGTATCTACGATTAATGGACATGCAGGCATGCAGCGCAGCTCTTAGATATCTAATTAGATTGGTTTCCTGTGTTCACGAAAGCCATGGATGGCTTCCAAACTTAAAAAGTGGAATTCAACCCGTGTGCCTGTCTAACTATAGTTATTTTTCGTAATAACTTTAAATGAAAAACGTTGTAGGATAGTTATAGAAAAAAGTAATTAGATCACTGAAAGTTTTGGATACAGCTACATCTTTCATGTTTTTTGTTCGATCAAATGGGTCACTGGAATTTCTTTACAAACTGATGTGCAACTTCGTGTGTATGTTTATCAATGGTTATATACTACATGCGTAAAAGATATCTGTCAATGTGGAAATGTCACGTAGGCGGAGATGATAGACATACAGCTTGAGAGTCCAGCATATGCAACCTTCTCCTTGGATCCATTTCCTTGAAATGGTTTGAACCAATTACTTTATAGCTTAGTTAAATACAGTTTTGATCGCAATATGAAATTGGTCTATTGTGCCTGTTGCATACAGCGAGTTCTTTCATGTTCTATGATTTCAGTTTCCTAAATGTTTTATCATTATTTGTAGGTTCTGCTGCTAAGAAGTAGCGGGCAACTTCCAAGAAAAACATTCTGGTGCCATTAGCTTAACTGATAATGGAGGTTCGTTACAATCCTGAATGAATGTCCTATGCAGCTTTCTATTTTACTTCAGAGCTTAATATTTATACAGGTTATCTTATCTTTTAAAGAACACATCGGCCTGCTCCCACAAGAATGCCACTGCCCTCCTCCGGTTTCTGCTCTGGTCTGAGCGCCTCCTTCCTCTCTTAGTTCAGTTCGAAAATAAGGTAGTAGTTTTTCTTTGGTGACTGAATTATGAAGATAAACTCTGTATTACCCTTTTTTGGTTTTCTATTTGGAAAACCAGAGCTTCACATGTAAATTGCAGAGACCTACTTATTTGTTTCATGAATGGCATGAACAAATATACAGAGGTGAAATTCTTTATATATCAGGACAAATAACATGATGAAATTTTGTAGGGATATAGCGAAGAAAAGTATTATTAGAAGAGACACTTGAATGGTTCCTAGTGCAAAATTTAAAGATGTCCCATTGCTCAATACTTGACATGTATAATAGTGATAGGGATATGGCAATCAGTTGATTATGAAATCATGGTCCTGCTCTATATACGTATAAGCATTGTACAGTAGCTGATTCCTTTTATTTACATTGTTTCATGTTAGTACTCAAGCTGATTGGAGAAACCATTTGCAGGCAAGAAGGCTGTAGAAAATAACAAGACTCTTGGCAGGTATTCTGAATCGTCTAGGTAGACACTAGAGTAGATCATCAGCACGTATTCTGATTCGTCCATTACTTGTTGTTTATCCTACAATATGCCTTAAGGTATTGTATTCTGGGTACATATCTCTCTTATTGAATTTAGTGAAGTTTATGACTTGGAAAAACAACATTGTGCATGCTTTTTTCATCAATCAATATATATACCCATCCTTATTAATACCACCTAGTACAAGATGATCCTTTGTGGAAGAGATTTTTTTTTTCTAATGAGTAAGTACAACCATGATGATATATCCTTAGTTAGTTCTAGTTGATAGCATAACAGCCATGATGATATTGAATGTCAACATGATTTCTATTAAATTACCTATAGTGTGTTCTTGTACAGAGAGTAGCTCCTATTTTAACCGAAAACTTAAGCTGCGGTTGCATGCTCTCTGTATTTTAAGTAGTTTGGTTCAACTTCTTTTTTCTTCAAAACTACCCAGAGACAAGCATGCTATCATATAAACATATGTTCTGAAACTACTACAATATTTCCTGAAACTAAATGCTTTAGAGGTGATGCTCTGTTTACATGCTTTTCCTTATTAAAGAGATAAAGCAAGTCATGATATTGCTTAGAGGGTCAGGTAGACATATGCATGAGGCCTTTTGTCAAATAACCGACTGTATGCTTATGGTCATTGCTTTTTTAAGTCTTACTGTTATATGTTAACATATTTTGCTACTTAATGTTTCATGATATCCTTCTTCGTCGAGGTAGTAAAATCATGTCCGCAACTCCGGAGTATGAGAGGAACATGCTAGCAAGGATTAAGAGACGCATGACTGAGGAGGCAGCGCCTCTTGGGGACATACAAAACATAGCTAGTCAACTCCTGTATGGCCAGAACAAATGAGTAGCAAAGTTGCAGAGGTGAGGATGGTGGCAGTGTCTCCAAATAGAAGTCAAATGAATATTGAGCAGGATGATGATGAGGCCGATGATATTTCTGGGTAAGAAGAGGAGCTGGATCTAACTCTACATATATCAAAGGAAAATGCATTATATCTTAGTGTCATACATAGTTGTAGATAATGCATTTTTTATAACCTGCTCATGATCGTGTGCATATCAATGTTTAATTGAGCAACATGCTTGTGTCTTTCGAACCTATGATTTTCTAAGTTCAAATGCATGTATCACCTTTATCTAACTTGAATATCAATGCTTTTCTTCTACAGAATTCTATGGAAAATAAAAGAAGATGAGCACGTAGTGGTTGGTACACATATTGTGGTTGAAGTTCTGAAGGAGCACGACTCCTCAATAACCTTCATTTCTATCATGGGGTACCAACCAAGATCTGGGAGGTTTAAGACATCAGCTTCGAACGCAATTGCGACGTACAAACAACGGATAACTGAGAGAGGTAAAACGCAAGACGTTGCACTTGAAGTGATGCAAAGGAAGAAACATGGAGAATTGATGGCTATGAAGAAGAGCCAAGAAGAAAAGACTAGCATATGAACAGAAGCAAGAGGAATAGGATAGCCTTATTAGCTTCCACTTACAGGAGTATGCAACTCAGAACCAGGCACCATACTTGATGGTGCATGTAATCCATTATTATATTGTGGTGCTATTCGAGTGTGCGACTAGTTTACTCATCTTTAGTTATGCTTTTGTAGTGCAACTTCTATTTAGTTATGTACGATGATATTTTGGTTGTGAGTTTGATATATATACATGTACTGTGATTCAATGGCAATTGAGTATATGTTGTCATATGTATTCAAAATAATCTAATGCATATTAAATTTAGAAAATAATACCTACATGAAAGGGAAAACAAAGATTATTTCTTGCTAAAATAATTGGAAGAATTATACACGAAATAAATATTTAATTTTGGAAAAATAGAAAATTAAAAAATCGAATAAATATCACGATTTTCTAAATTAACCGTGACACTAATATGTGACGTTTCCTAGACATACGGAGGTCTTCTAGGTGCTGACATCACACATGACATCATCCATAGTTAGTGACGTTTTCTGGCGCGCCGCGTCACTACGGAGTAATCTGTGACGGGGATTCCGTGACGATGCTTGTGACGCGCAAAGTACGTCACGGAGGTGTCTTCCATGACGTTTATAGCTATTGCATGACGTATTGAGCCCGTCACAGTATATCAGATCTCTTGTAGTGATACTTAATCCCATCTTTATAACCACCCATTTACGCAGTGGCGTTTGATGTAATCAAAGTACCTTTCCAGTATAAGTGATTTACATGATCTCATGGTCATAAGGACTAGGTAACTATGTATCGAAAGCTTATAGCAAATAACTTAATGACGTGATCTTATGCTATGCTTAATTGGGTGTGTCCATTACATCATTCATATAATGATATAACCTTGTTATTAATAACATCCAATGTTCATGATTATGAAATTAATCATCTATTAATCAACAAGCTAGTTAAGAGGCTTACTAGGGACTCTTTGTTGTTTACATATCACACATGTATCAATGTTTCGGTTAATACAATTATAGCATGGTATATAAACATTATCATGAACACAAAGATATATAATAACCATTTATTGTTGCCTCTTGGGCATATCTCCAACAGTCTCCCACTTGCACTAGAGTCAATAATCTAGTTTACATATGTAAAGATATAACACCTTGGCCTTCTGGTGCTTTATCATGTTTTGCTCACGGGAGAGGTTTTAGTCAACGGTTGACACACTCAGAAACGTATGTATTTTGCAATTCATTTGCGTCTTCACGCATCAATCATTTTCCAAATGAGTCGGCATTAAATATGTTGGGTCTTTCTGGTGGAACCTTAATTCCGCGGTCTGAAATATGTCACTAATATTGTCACACACAATATAGCTTCAAAGTTCTGACACTATCGGAACTACACCAAATTCTCAAAGAACTTCTTGACTCAACATCCTCAATCATTGTCAAAACAATGACATACTCTGTCTTCTTTTGTAGAATCCGTCACAATATTTAGAACTCTTCTAAATCTAGCATTGTGCTACTTTTTTAATAATACTTAGCCTAATTGAGATTGAAATTTATTTTTATATATGACCAAACTATTATCGGTGCAACACTTAACAACGATTTTGTTTGTCATTACCCATATAAAACTATATATATATCCTTGGTTCTTCTAAAGCACACAAGGATATTCTTACTGTTTGTCAATGATCATCACATGAATCATTCTGGTATATGCTCCTAACTTTTAGAGCTCGGGACATCGATTGTGTACATATTAATTGTGATTTAAAATCACTCATGTGTTTTTACTCATTGAGTGTGATACACTCAAGTCTTGTTAAAACTTCACATGACAAGAACATTTTCTTAATATTTCTATATTGAACTACTTCAATATCCTTTCTATGTACTTTGACTTAAACTTATTATGTGTTTCAATCTATCTTCATAGATCTTGACACTAAATATGTTTCAGTCCATATTCTTTCATTGAAGTTAATTCTCAATGAAACCTTTTATAATCAAGTATATAATTTCATCATTTATAACCAACTATATGTCATTTACATAAAGTATTATAAATATGTCTTAGCGCTCCCACTTAATTTCTTGCAAATGCAAGCATCTTCATCGTTTCTGATGAAATCCAAAACTCTTTGACTATTTCATCCGGTGAAGATTCCAACTCCGTGATACTCACTTCATCCAATTGAAGTTCGTATACCTATCTAGTATTCCACGGACTAGCAAAACAATTGGTTGTATCTTTTATACACCTTTAATACACACTTCTGTTAAGTAATGTATTTTGCCATCCTACTATCATATCTCATGAAAGAAATATGTAGCGATTACTAGAATAATCCACATAGACTATAAGCATTGCTACGGAAGATCTAATCTTATCGTAGTCAACTCTTTGAACTTTGTCGTAAACAATTTTTCGACAAGTCGAGCTTATTCAAGGATATTCCATCCAAGTTCAACAATTTTATAGATCCATTTACTTTCAAAAAGTATTCATCTATCTTGGATTTCATGGCGTCACTACTGCAGAAACCCTTATTAGTGACAGGCACATTTTGCTCATCAGTGACAGGCAATGTGCCTGTCACTAGTGTGCAGTCACTGGTGCTGCCTGTCACTGGTGATGGGAAGAATGCTTGTCACTGGTAGGTAAACTAGTGACAGGCAGAAAATATGCATGTCACCAGCATGATGAAAGGCCATGGCCATGTTGGATTTTCTAGTGACTAGTCCATTATTCTGCTTGTCACTGCTAATGAATTTCGGTATTAAAAAAAAATTACATTTATGAAGAATATTGAGTAACAAGCAGGTACAAGGAACAATAGAGCATTTTGTAGGCAAGATCTCATATTAAATTCAAGAAAAGCACAGTACAAAGTGTACCATAGGAAACATGTCACTCCAAAGCTAAGATTGAAGATAACTTTACACAAAATTTGAAACTAAGCGGGAAGAACTATACAACAACTACAAGCGACCCAAAAGAAACCAAACACCCGGCACTTCCACATCTTCTACTCGGCGAAACAAAAGACACCAACATCCTAGCACTTCCACATCTTCTAATCACTGTATCTAGCTTGAGCACCATTGGTCCCAGCCTTGCCTTCTACAGAAGAACTCACAAAGCTTTGCCATACAGCTCTGCATGTTTCATCACATTAATTTCTGTAAATCAGGAAAAAAACAAAGCAATCATATTTGAAATACCTGTTATCAGGGCCACCATATGTACTGAACAAGCCAGAATGAATGAACATGCCATTTCCTGGAAAAAAGAGAGCAGAGCAATCATAATTGAAATCAATATTTCTCAAATCGCAAGCCAAAGATATAAACCAATATAGTAGTGTATTAGACTTGCAAACAGGTCACCAAGAAAACCCACAACAACAAAAAAATTAGCTGCAAGTAGCAGTAGTGTTGTAGTACTCAAAACCAATGCACCTTATGCTCACCCCATTCTAGAAATTAGAGTGCAGTACATTTCTGTACATTGCACGGGTTGAACCAAAGCACACTATACAAAATAGAAGGCAAAACAAAATTACCAAAGGTTAAACATGGCATTTACTCCAACTCTCACTCTCTTATGCTGTGAAGGATAGCCCACGGTTGCTTTGCTAAAAAAAAGTTAGAACAGCATTTACTCCAACTCTCACTCTTCATTCCCACATATTGGAGGGTGCAGCGACTTCGACTGCTAACAGTTCCACTGCCTGACAAAGACTATGATATGCTAAGATTCAATAGCAACCTATGATTTCTGCTTCGCCCATATATGCAAATTTAAACCAAGAACTTTATTTAGTTATTACCAGAAAAGTAGTACTGTAGTAGCCAACAACTTTTTGGCACAATGTTACTAGTAGCTCCAATTGAAACTACTTGTCACAGACTCAATGAACCTAGATAGAATTTAGGCAATATTTTGCCTACATCTGCGACAAGGGTTATCATATATTAACATGTGTGCATGTCTCAACATATTACTATATAAATTTACATCAGAAGTATAGAGCTCTTTAAATTAACCCGCGGGAACAAGAAGAAGATTGAAGAACAGTAATGAACATTAGTGACTTCGACTCAAACAAAAGAGAAATATCGGACACACCTGAAGCATAGGGAACATAAAGGACCGTAGCTAGTATATGATGTCAGACTGTCAATTTTGCACTAATCGTATTGCGATAATGACGACTCAAATAAGAGAAAACTTAGACCAAGCTAGACAGAAAACTAGCTAGATATAATCTGCCAATAGGGGGTGTCATTGGCATGTCATTGAGCAACAAGACCTTCATTTCTTCTATGTGTTCTTTTACAGAGAATTAATACAATTGCTAGTCTAGAATTGTTCTATAGTACAAATAGTAATGCCCCATACCTCTCCGGTGATCATGCATGCTTGATCAATTTGGGTTGCAGCCGCCTTTGTTTCCCAGGCTTGCAGGACCTTTTCTCCTTCAATGGATGTTGTTGCGACTTAGTTTCTTCTGCGTTAGCTTCTTCAGTTTCAGAAGCAGGAGGTGAATCGGAACCATCAACACATGAGTCGTAGCTGTCTGAAGATTCTTCCATTCCTACAGACAGTTCTATGTGTGAAGAAGAAAATACACAAGAATGTATCAGAGAAAGCATTAATCAGAGAAGGTCTCGCTAAGAACATGCCAAATAATCTATACCAATATAAAATGAGTGAGAGGGGGCAGATCCAATACATCTTAGCCATACAACATGGGATCAACGCTATAGATTTGTTCCAATACTTATCGCTAAAACAGTGTCAGTCGTAGCTAACATCTTTCCCATTCGCAACATATTGTCTATTGTCTATTGTTTTTTTATTTTTTGTTTACAACTGTCCAGATCATTCTTTCAGCTTGTTTTCTAGGTGAATAATCAAGTTACGGAACCTCTGAATAAGCCCAAGTGAAACAATGCCGGAAAATCAGTGGGGACTGCCGGAAAAGAATGCAACCAGGAGGGCTGCCAGGTCCCAGTTCTCCAACTACATTAACGTGTGGAAGAGAATGGGCTGATGTACTTGGCTTCTGCTGCAAATTCGGTTCTGTAGTCATTTATCTGACCATAGCTGTCTATCAAATTCAGATTTATATAACCTCATCCTTATATAATCATCTCTGATTCCTGGTGGTAGGTCAATTCATTCTTTTAATATGTTTTCAAATATTTTACTTAACTTGTAACCAAAAATAGAGATATAGCCTAGCAAGCTTTATATCAGAGAGTTGTGCCTAACTTCTATTTATTTCCAAGTAACTTTGGGAGATTGAAATTGATGCTCAAAAATTTGAAAAAATAGGAGATGCCATGGACAGAAAGAGGGAACGCATCTGCATACTGAAACTCTACAGCCACCTAGAGAGGAATGTAGCACATAGAGATTAACTTTTTTTAATGTCGCATGGATCTCATTGCACCTATTCGTACAAATTCTAAATGACCAAAAAAAGTAACATTGGCTTTCTCACATAATTGTAGCTTCCTTGTATGAGTTTTCTCTAAACTTTCAAATGACAGTATGAGGTCCTTCATATTTTTGTATTGCAGGCATGAACCACACATTCAGATACACTTTTACCAAAAGATGACTACTGGAAATATTTACTTCATGCTAAAACAGAATGATAAATAGAGCTAAGCCACAATCTTATCAAAGAGAATTTTGTGAGAACAATGTGCAAAGAGAAGGTTTCTTCAGATATGTTTTAAGGCCTGTAAGCTTGTACATGTAAAACCTGGAGATTATTTGCGTGTAGGGGATCATCCGATAAATAATGTATGTGGAGCTAGAGACATATTATAACATCAATATCTAGATTACAGCCGATGACAAGAAATAACCTTTACATTTCAGACTGCAAATTGGGAAGCAATATATTGTGCCAAATTGGGAAGCGCATATTCAAGTACCTTCAGCTGTAGTTCGGCTTCGAGTAGCAGTGGACGACACCGGACAGAAAGTGCAGGGCAGCGTCCTTGAGCGGCGGCGTCCCTGCGTCGGGTGGACGGGCGGTGCAGCGTTGGGGACGAAGGGAAATGCCACGGCTTTGGGATGCAGGGCAGCGTCCTTGCGTCGGGTGGCATCGCTGCGTCCTAGGGCGGCGGCGTTGGAGGGGCTGGCGGGGCGGCGTCCTTGCGTCGGGCGGCAGCGCGGCGTCCTAGGGCGGCGGGGTTGCGGATGCATGGCCGCGCGTGGGTTTCAGCGAAGCTCGCGTCCGGGGAGGGCGTCCGGCGGCGGCGTTGGATGGGCTGGCGGCGTTGGGCGGCGGTGTTGGAGGGGCTGGCGGCGGTTGGAGGATCTTGCCGCGTTCGAGGGATATGGGCGTCGGGCGGTTAGGGCCTTGGGGGATTAGGAACTGGTTCAGTTTTTGACCGATTGAGTCGCCCTTGATTATTTTGGTCAAGTGATCAAGTCCCTTCGCGGCAGTATGTTTTCGGCCAGACGCGCCCGGGGCGTTGTTCGCGGTAGCTGGCTTCCGATCGATTGCCGCGCCTCTGGCCGGCTTAGAGCAAGTACAATAAGATACAGTCAGCTGGCTATAAGAGATAAAATATTATAAATTCTCTTAGTTGGAGGAGAGAGATTAGGAGAGAGAAGAGGAGTGGGCTCTTATCTTATAGCCAGCTCTAGTACGTGCTCCTAGGCACTATGTGAGACTAAAAGGTGGGCCATGTATTGTAAAAGTACTACACTTTTATAGCTCGCTATTGTATATGTTGGCTCTAAGTTAGCTATAGATGACATGGCACTTGGCTTATAGCCAGCAGCTGGCTCCACTATTGAAATTGCTCTTAGGGTTTTTTTTTTTTTTTTTAGAGTATCCGGCCTAGGTAACAAGCGCGGAAAGGCCAACTCAGCGAAAGATGACGTGCTGGAAAGGCCAGCCCAGGGAAGTTATGTGCGGGAAATACCGGCGGTATAGTGACAGGCTTTTTTATGAGCCCGTCACTAGCTTATTTTTCCTCCAGGACGGCCTTGGAAAAAATGACTAGCGACATTTCCTTTTACGTGTCTGTCACTAGTATTTACTACCAGTGACAGGTTTATATGTGCCCGTCACTGATTATAGTTACTAGTGACAAGCATAAATTTGCTTGTCACTAATCACATGGCGGCTATAAGCCTTTCTGCAGTAGTGCGTATAGCCATTTTAACGGAGTCAGGGCCCATCATAACTTCTTTGTTTGTAGTTGGTTTATCATTGTTCAAAAACAATCCTTTGTTCACAAATCATTTATTTGATCACAAAGTAAATCATACATACAAGGTTCAATAAGTACTTTGATCTCCATGACTATAACATTTTGTAGACATGGGAGCCATGATCGTCGTGGCCGCTTCCGGAACTAATTCCGATGCTACGCTACTCTGATCATTATGCTCAGGTTCATAAACCTTATCAAGTTCTATTGTCCTCCCACTCAAATACTTCGCGAAAAACAATTTCTTGGAAATAAGTAAGAAACATCGACAAACACTTTTGTCTTTGTCTCCATAGTGGAAAGAATTCCTAATTAATTCTTTGGGATAACCCACAAAGACATTCATCCGATTTTGGTTCACCTTATGCTATGCATACCAAAATTTAAGAAAGGACTATTAGGGTTCATACCCAAGCCATAACTCGTATGGTGTCATTTCAACGGATCATGATGATGCTCTATTCAGTGTAAAAGCGGTAGTCTCTAAAGCATAATCCAAAAAATATAATGGCATCAATATTTTATCTCATCATTGATCCAACAAGGTTTGGATACATCTCTCGGATACTCCATCATCACTATGATACTCCAAGAAACGTGAGTTGTAGAACAACTTCATAACTCTCTTAGATGTTCGCTAAAACTCGTAATTCAAATATTTCCACTATGATCCAATCATAGATATTTGACTTTTCTATTACGATGATTTCCACTTCATGCTGAAATTTATTTGAATCTATTCAAATGTTTCAAACTTCTTCCTTATCGAATATATCCACATATATACTCAATTCATTGTTGGAAGTTTTCATGAAGTAGAAGAATCTCCCGCACACAACTATGCCTAGTGAACCACATACATCATCATGTATATTTCCACTAAGTTAGTTGCCCGTTTCAACTCTTGGCCTATGAACGGTATTTTAGTCATTCTCTTTAGAAAAGATTTGCAAGCGCCAAACGATTCAAAAATCAAATGACTCCAAAAAACCATTTGCATGGAGTTCCTTCATGCGTTCCTCTCTAATATGACCTAAATAGCGGTTCCACAAATAAGTGGAATTCAAATCATTTGCCTTATGGCATTTTAGCGTCAGTGTTATGTATGTGTGTTTCACCATTAAGATTTATAATAACTTATCCATCGTACATGGAGTAATGTCATAATTTGAACAACTCATTGTTTTCATTTGACCAGAGCAAAATAACAATTATTAAGTTCTTTATTATAAATTCTAAGGGCTAGGTAGAATGCCAATGACAAGCATAATAACACTTTATTATGTTCCAGATGTGCATTATTACCATATTCCTTATTAGTCACTTAGGCCATCATATTCTTGTATTGTGTTATATTGTATGACATCTCATACCAACCAATCTGGTACAAATACCCAAGAATTTCATTATGTGACCAAACAAGGAATACATCCATAACATGTATATCATTTATATACACCTGAGCTAGACTTTCTAGTCTTTTCTTTCTCTGCCAAAATATCTTTTGTAGTTTCTCTTTTAGCTTTCCTCATTCTCAGAAAATACTTCACCTTCAATAACTTCTAGGTTTGTTGGTCAAATACCAATAACCTTGAGGTTCTTACTTTGAAGTTGATCATCATATGACAAGTGTTTCAGATTTCACTATTAGTAACTTTGTAATATGATGAATAGTTTCACTCATAATTTTATCCATCATATCATGACGACTTTTCCGAGACCATGTGTACATGCTAGGCTCGTAAAGTTTAACCTCAGTATTCCAAATCTGGCTTGCACCCGTTGTATGCACACGTAGAATCTATAACACCCGATCATAACGAGATGCTTCGAAACGACGAGTCTTAGCAACGGTGCATACTAAGGACGATCATTTCATGGATATGCGAATATCGTTAGTGCCCCAAAAGTTGGAGAATTGGGATGCCTGGCGTCTTCAACCTTCATACATTCTCATAAAACTTATGAGTTTATGTAGTCTCACCAAATTATATTCTATCATCTTGCAACAAGGTCTTAGGTATCACATATATCAAATACCTTGATTATTTCTGAAAACTAAATTTTCAGCTCCTTACTTTTCAAACAGATTTGAACTTCAAGTTTCACGGAGACAAGATAACTTTAGGTACTAATTGAAACCATAGCTCTTTGAATCAACAATGTGAGGTTTACTAAAAGTTTGCAATAGGACTTAATCATTTCTTGATTCTTTAACAATAAGGTACCAGTCCGTAAAGTTTATTTTCAGATTTAACAGTATTTCTATCTCAATTACAAGACTAGCGCATGGTAGAAAAACGGATGCCAAAACTACAAAAATTAATTCAAAATACTACTTAGACTATGTTTATGATAATTAGTTCATGTTTTAATCTAATTACTAATGAACTCCCACTTAATACAACATCCCTCATAGTTGTTAAGTGGTACACGATCCAAATCCACTACATCAAAACCGATCATCACGTGAGATGATGTAGTTTCAATGGTGAACATCAACATGTTGATCATATCATCCATATGACTCGTGTTCAACCTTTCGGTTTCCGTTGTCCCGAGGCCATGTCTGTACATGCTAGGCTCGTCAAGCAAACCCAAGTATTCGCGTGTGCAACATGGCTTACACCCGTTGTATGTGAACGTTGAGTCTATCACATCCGATCATCACGATGCTTCGAAACGACGAACTATATCAACGGTGCATACGAGGGGAGAACACTTTATTATCTTGATATTAATGTGAGGGATCATCTTATAATGCTACCGTCGCGATCTAAGCAAAATAAGATGCATAAAGGGTTTCCTGCAACCACATAGAGTTGGCAGCCGCGCAATGGGATATAGAGGGAGTACATGCGTCTCTACAAGGAATGATTTTCCTTTCCTAACTAGAAATATTTGTCATCCGTCGACCCGACTGCTTGGCAATCAGGCCACCGTGTTCCCCGGACAGTAGCATATCTACGCATTAAAGGCGGCAGATTTAGCTTCCATAAGTAAGTATCCTAATCAATCAATCGTCCTTGCCTTGACAAAGAGAGGCAGCAGGGATATATATAGAGAAGGAGGGCTTGCCATATTTTCATACAAAGGTAGACGACGACCTACGAGAACTAGTTGAATAGTTGATCAAAAGATCGATCGACAAGAGCTGGGTTTCCTTGGACACCCGCAAGCTGCAAAGGTAGGTGCATGTTTGTTGTCTTCTATAGTTCTCAATCGGTTAATCCATGTATAGTGTGTTTCTTTGTTCCTGCGCAAGAGCGCCTTGGGTGCTGGTGTTTTCTCTCCTTGATCTTGTCATGCAAACGTGCGTAACTCCTATATACATACAGTGAAAACAATGACGCAGTGCAAAGATCAAAGTTTCTGTCCATGATCCATGCATCTTTGTATTGCTTAAGTATTTCTTTTTCAAAATCTTCCTTGTTACAGTCTTACAATCTAGATCATCGATTCATAGATGCCTGCAAATTCAAGCCAATCATATATAACTGCACTTTGATCATGAATAGCTGCCATCATAGATCCATCTTATGTATAAAGATGGAGTCGATCATATAGTAGAGCCATATCCATGCAAAAATCCTCGAATTCAGATCGGTCTGCTAAGCACTTTTTTTTTTTCAAGGATGTGCTAAGCACATTATTACAGTATTATATATGTTTCTAGAATATGGGATTATGCATGTAGCGCTATGTTCAATCATGTTTATTTCCTTCCCATGATCAAAACTCTGCTAGAAGATACGATGCTTCCTTGTTATATAATATGCCGTGCATGCACATTCTGTTGATCTGGGCAGTCATACTTCTTTTTTGTTTGTGTTCAAACCGAGCACAGATCGACATGCCTCGAAGGAAGCAGGTGATGAAGTTTGTCGATAATGTCAAGAAGCGCGAGCTGACGTACAAGAACCGCCTGCGCAGCCTGGTGAAGAAGATCTCGCAGCTCGCCGCCCTCTGTAGCGTCGACATCCTCCTCGTCGGCATCAAGCCAGGGACGGCCACCGTCGGGGGCGAGCGCGGGATAACGGTCTGGCCGGCGGACCACGGTGTGCTGAAAGAGCTGGCCACGCGGTTTGGCGACACGCCCCCGGAAAGGGTCAAGGAGAGCCTCGACATCGGCACGTACCTGCAGGGCGAACTGGGCAAGGAGCAGCGCAAGCTCGTCAAGGTCAAGCAGTGCAGGCTCGACGACGTGCTCACGCTCTGGGACCGCAACCTCGACGACCTCTCCGTCGACGACCTCATCGCCATACACCACGCCATGGACAACACGCTGGAGAGGGCACGCCGGCAGATGGCCGAGCTCCTCGGCGGCGGCATGGACGCCGTCGCAACATCCGCTGTCAGCGTGGTCACCGTGCCGGCACTGCAGCATGCCCCGTCTGCGTTTCCGGGCAACGCCTTCGACTTGAACCTGTCGGACGCCGGCTCCTCCGTAGGACCGCAAGATCACTACTACCTTCCACCGGATATCCTGCCACCGCCGTTCCCTGTCCAGTCGCCCTACATCGGCTTTCAGTTTCACATGCAGCCGCCGTGCACCCCCTTTGGGGGGGCGCCGATGCCGTGCATCGCCTTTGGGGGACAGTCCATGCCATTTCCGATGGTGGCACCGCTGGGATTCAGTTTTCCTGGCGGAGGCATCAATGTCACAGACCGCCAGCCGGCAACAACTTCTGGGGTTTATGATGATTTTGCCATGCAGGGTCCAGGACAGGGTTTTCCTGCCGATGGTGCATACCACCAAGAGTTCCAATCTGCCGGCACGGCTGTGGCCTACCACCAAGATTTTCTCTCCTACAGTTTAGATGCCGCCGGAACCAATGCCGTAGCCTACGGCCTTGACTCCGCCGGAACCGGCGCTGCAGCCTACCAGCTGGGTACTCCGAATAACCCAATGGGCACTGCCACCTACCAGCTACAGAATGATACAATGTTATGGCCAGATAACGGCCATGCCCTGGGCGAACAAGAGGAGCAGAGTCGGCTGCCACGGTTTGACAGGTGGATGTAGCATCAGCCTAAAGAAGATGTTCAAGATCTCCAAGACTGCAATGGGTTTTTTCTTTGTTTCCTTTATAGTGATAATACAATGAGATAAATCTTATTAGTGAACCCAAGTTTTTCTTCGTTAAGCATTAGTTAATTAATAAAGATAGATGGCTTTCATATCACTGTACTTATTACTGGTTGCTGCATTATCTTCAGATTTGTCAACTTGAATACGATTGTGGACAGAATAGGACAAGTACAATGCAGGCTTTGTATGTGGTTGCTATATTGTGCTCAGCTTCAGTGGCGGAGCTTCAGCCCGGCTAGCCTGGGAACCTGCCCGGACTGTGCCTAGTATCACTGGTTGAATATTAAGCATGTAACAAGAAATTAGTCACAGTTTCCATGGGCAAACTTTAAGACTTTGTCGAGGCTAGCTCAGTGTGCCCGCTCCGCCACTGCTCAGCTTGTCCTCTAACTCTGCTGGGTAAATCAAACTTGTTTATATCCCGCTTGTACAGTGGTTAACTAAACTCTACTACATATAAAAGATATGGCCGTGCATGTCTGGTAGTGTTTACTAAATTCAGTGTAACCTTCTCGATACAAGAAAATGAACACGTACAAGCTATTTCCATTGAGCCGACTGTAGATTCTTGACATCTTTCCCCTCGGCCAGGCCAAAACGGCGTACTAAAAATACAAGAAACATGTGGGAACCTTGATGGGTAAGCTCGCTACAACCATGGAAGGAAAACAAAAGTCAAGGGTGCGCTTGAGAGCAAGAAACTCATCGAGCCAAAGTAGAATATTCAGTTACCTGCAACGGTGAATAGCAGCTTAAGAATTGCTCGAACTAAATAAGATCTTCAGGTTGTTTATATCCTTGAGAACGTCCATATATTCTGAAACCCTATATTGTAACTCAGATTCCAAAACTGCAACAGTCGGAAGGAACAAGCATTTCGTTATAATAATAATGTAAGTATGTAACCGACTCTGGATAGCTTACATATAGCAATGCATGAAATGACTAATCAACTGCCGAACATAAGAAGGGGCAGCAAGATGAAGGTCTAAAATACCATTACTGACTGGTCATATAACATAGTTACATCTATGACCCCGGAGACGAGAAAGATAATGTGACTGGTTTTGGGAACCAAATTAGCAATAAGCATCACCAGGTTCATTTCATTTCATACTACACTGCACACAGGAAGGGATAAGGATAGCAAATGATAGATTTTTTTTTCTTCTCTTCATACAAGATGAGTTGAGGACTAATTTTGCAAGTACATGACATGAGAAATGCTAATATTGAGATAGAGATAAATTCTGATGCTAAATTATAATGTGCACTGTCATCAGTCCTAGTGGCAAGAGGCAACTGTTAAGATGGTTATTATTGCTTTCCATATGAAGTGTAGAACTAATCTTTGAACATCAAGACCCTTCTCAATGTATGAATCAAGTCACACATATTCCAGAAAACTTCAGAACTTCCTTCACTTTGGCAGATGACAAAAAGTTTATCAGTTGACAACCAACTGAAGACCACAGCTGAGTGAAATGAAAAGAAACAGCCTACTTTGGTCTAGGCTGCAGAGAACTTTCAAAATTACCAAATAACTTAACTGAATATAACTGATAGAATCTAATCTTAAGCTAAAATAACATACCTGAATTTTCCATATTTACCTCCTGAAGAATCTCAGCAATGTATTCATTTGATGAACTTTGTATAGTGTTGATCTTCATCCTCAAGTTCTCACTCTCATCCTCCAGCGAATCTTTTTCCTTAAGTAGGAGAAGTAAATCCTCGTTTGACTCTCCAAGCATGTTAGCTTGGAAGCCTTTAGATTCAGCGATGAACCTTTCCCTGATAACATAGTACATCAATAATCAGAGACAGCACTATCCCTTATTTGTTGTTCCATGCTATTTTTTAAAGCAAATGAGCGGGGACAAAATCTGAATATGGAGCAGCATTTTGGCTCCCAGGTTAGGAAGGTTTGCAAAAACTTCAGATTGTCAAAGAATGAGTAAACATGCAAATGCTCCGAGTCCTTTGTACGCTGTAATTGACAATGAAAAGGTTTACAATTTTTAATATCATGGTCCAAAATACCAACTTCCTTTACAACTTTTTTTTGCACATGGAGAAAAAAATGTTTTCCATGATAATTTTCAAGTGTAGAAAGGAGATTATTTGTATGCGTAATTTTCTCAGAATATTAGGACACGTGGAAAAAAATCAACAAGGAGCACAAAATTCAATTTCTGTATTTGAATACCTGTATTGACTCAGTTTAGTGAGAATTTTTAGGTAGGAGCCACGGAAGGTAATTTCAGTACATTAGGGGCATATATAAATACATGAACTCTCGGAGATATGCCGAAGATTTACAGAAAGTATGCAAGGAAATGATAACATGGGTCCAAATACTCATATCAAAAATTAATAATATTAAGGACATGACTTTTTCAGATAAGTGCACTCAAGAGTATTTGATCTTGTTCATGGATTTTAAAATGTGAACCATACATTTTATCAGAGAACCGCTTTCTAATTTCATTCAAAGTAGCTTTCTGGAATTCCACATTGCCCTCCATCACTTTAAGTGAATCTGTCCCAGCAGCTGTTTAAAAAATTAAAGCAGATAAGGTAATCAGTACAGAACACTAGGATCATTTGGCATTAATATGCAACAGAAAAATTATATGTGTGCAACATATCTTGAATAGATAATAAATGTTAAGGATAGTGTAGTTATCTTGTTAAAAGAACCATGTATAACTAACAATTGTCAGTAGAAAGGACTGATTTGCAGATATTCATTTCAGCTCCCAGTGCTACAAAATCTCTGCAGTTTCCTAGATGAAAGCATAGAAAGTACTACTCTAAGAATTACTACTTTTGTTTAACCTTTATCATTTTCATATTGGGGGCGGAAATTCATAACTAGAGCAACTCCTTGTTCTAAGGAATAGCGGAGAAGGTTATTCCGTTATCTGACAAGATCAAGCATTGCTGCTGACCTGATGTTGAGTTACAGTGGTTATGGACTTATGGTGCTGCACCTTGAATGAATAGCATCATCCTGCTACTGTGCCTTGCTAGAATCTTGGGCAGAACACTGATATATTATTTTCCGTACATATAAATACTGCTATATCTTAGTGTTTCTTTTTTTCACACATGGTACATTGTTCTTTATTAGGGTAAACATGACATATTAGTTTTGGTACATATAAATCCTACTGCAGCTTAGTCATTCTTCTACCAGGTATGCCTATGACCAAATAATAAGTGCATGATCAAGGGGATAGTTACCTGCCACTTGCATAAGCCCATCGAGTTCGAACTCAGCAACTGATACTCCTTTCATTAGTTCAGACTCCTTCACGAGATAGTCCTTTTCAGTTTCAGAATGCTTCACTATTTCAGACTCTATTTCCCTGGTCTTCTGTATATTCTGTTCAATCTCTTCATTGACCTAATCAAAGGAATTATCAAGAATAGCCTCGTAGATTTGAAGCATCAAAGTTACATACACACGCTAATAAAAATTAGTCAGTACGTATACATAAAATCGCTCTTCACATCCCGATTCAAATAACCACATTGTCAGTCTACACTCTACAGCCAAAGGTACACACATATGCTTAAGAGAACCAATATCTAGGGAGTAGGGTACCACATCAATCAGCATTACATCGCATCATTCCCACATCAAACTTCAGATGATTTATCAGAAGGCTATATGGGTCCAAGTCAGGAACCTTACATCGTGTTCACTTAGCAGCCAGGACCAGACAGTCCTACAACAACATAATATTACTCAGCCATTTGTTGTGCAGCCAATCAAATGTCTAAATTTTTGGTACAGTCAATTTTGGCGAACAATTCACAGTGTGTAGGAACAAGAATACTGGCATACTGACCCAACATAATACTCTTGAGGTAATGAGCATGTGCTCTCACACATACTGGCATACACCAATAGCTAGGAACAACTCTTTCATGTATATATAACTAGCATATTAGTGTGGGGCTCAAGCACGGTTCAAGAACCCCGCTGACGACAGTAGAATCAGAAGAATTCTGCTAAATAATGCAGCAGAGAAGAAGATGACAGGAGAACTCGAGTAACAGAGAGGAAGCAGAGAAGAGAAAGGGAAGAAAACAAAGTAACCGGGATGAGTTGGGCATGGCGGGCGCCCGGGCTTCCAACCCATGGCGGCGAGGGAAGGCGGCGGTTGCTAGGGTTTGCCTCTCCCTCTCTCACCGCCTAGCCTCGCCATGGCGATGCCTACATACAGCCTACCAAACGCGGAGGATGCCAGAGATCCGAGACGGGCGACTAATCGGCCGCACCGCCGTGACAATGCTAGCCTCCGTCAATCCATTCATCTCATCCTCCCCGGCGATAAATCAGCGACCGGGCCTCGCGCTCTAGCAGTATCTATCTGACAGGGAACAGCAAGATAAAATGAAAGCAGCAAGGGAGCGAGGGGGGCGGTGGATTGCGGACCTTGTCGAGCATGTCCTTGAGGGAGGAGATATGGCGGAGGATGGCGCCTGAGTCCTCCGCCATCGGGAAGCCGCAGCGCCGGCCGCCGGCACCGGCAGCAGAACTGTTTCTCCACGAACCACACCAGAGTTCAGAGCATCCGTCTAAAGGAAGACCGCTTCGCTTGATTTATCCCTGTTTGGTTGCACAGAATTCGGGCTCGGAATTGGAATTGAGATCCAAATTAGCGAATTCCGCTGTTTGTTTGCGCTCGGTATTGGATCCTGGAATCGATGGACCAATTCCGAGGGCAGCCCGCGCGCGGCTAACTTACATGCGTACCGATTGAGAGGGTCCTATTGCTCTGAATTGGAGATTGGAGAGGCAACCCTTCGCTCCGCCTCGCTCGCGACCTAGCGCTCGGCGCCACTGCCGCCGCCCTGGCCAGCCCTCTCCGACGCCGCCGTCCCCTTGCCAATCCAATACGAAGTTGTGCAACTAAACAGGATATTAGTGTTATTTATTTTAAGAACTTTTTTAAGGGATGTTGTGGGGTAAAAGCCTCGACAACATCTTATTTATTTATAGCAAGAAAACTAAGGTAGACTATCTATTTATTTTAACAATTGTGTGGTTCTTTTTTCGAAACACAATACAGGCGCAGACGATAAATGTTCACACATACGTATATACATTCATCCCTATAAACGCACATACACCTTAACCCTATAGACACCTCCAAGAGACTGAGTAATGTGAGTAGCTGCCTCACTCTACACATACTTAACTGGTTGCATCGGGAGCATCATGTGTGTATGCCACCATTGTTGGTGCCCTAATAACCACTTGTGATAAAGGTAATTGAAAAGTCCTTTTCGAGAATTTCTTCGCCATTTTCTGTCCAACAATGCAACTGACCAATCAATATGTAAATATGACCAGATTATGCAGCTAAAATTGTAGTCAAAGAATATATGCAACTAGCCTTCTCTGGAAAAGCACAAGATGCCGTGATAAAACGTTAGTTACGTTCATGTTTCTTCTTTTAATCATGTCTTCTCTATTCAACCTGTCACTCACAAGTAACCAGACAAAAAAATTAATTCTTAATTAATAATCACTTGCTCTTCCAAATAAATTCACAAGAAATTACCTCCTCTTTGCTAACACGGCTTCTAGAGCATCAAGTTGATACCATTAGGTTTATGTATATTTTCCTAATGTAGACATTCGGGATCGGAGTATAGATAATTTTCTCCGTAAACTTGGTCAAAGTTAGAAATCTAGCTTGAAACAAACATGCATATACTACGACAAGAGTACGAGTATGGATATAGATGCATTAATTTAAATACAATTAAAATTAAGAAAAACATTTACCTCACCAAGGGGAACAAGATGCCTAGTGAAGATAAAAAAAATATTTTATTTGAAGCCTCTTAGGTGCGAGTTTTATTAGAGCACCGACAATAGTAGACCCTAACTTAGAGCCCTAACAAGCCGAAATAGGGGTTTGACCCTACTTATTGGGTCTCAAAAAGGGCTACCACTGATGCACCAGTCCGTATTTCTACATGTATGTTTTTTTTTTCTATTTCAACATGTACTCAATATTACTCCTAATATGAGACGCAATAATTTAAACATGAATAATTCAAGTGCATACAATTTAACCACTTCGAAATCCACAAAAATAAACATCGGGATTTGAATTCAAAGCTTTCTAACGCGCCATGCAAACATCACAAAAGAGTCCATGGGAAACCACCATCAGAGACCAGTGTTGGCTCATGTCGGCACCACTTCCATTTCCACCATCAAGCTCAGTGGAGACACGCCAAGGCAAAGATAAGCTGGACTAAGCTTTTGTGTAGAAATAAAATAAAAAATTGTGAGATGGACAATGCTGGGCACAAAAACTATATGTCGCGTACTTCAAAGGGCACAGAGCCTCCATGTGTGGTTCTAGTAATTAATGATAATTTATATGACTATTGTTTTCTTTGAGATTTACTTGAAGTATTTATCCGTAGGCAATTCTTAAATCATATGTTGGCTTCAAGGTTGCAAAAGAAGAAGAAAGTGAAGAAGATCAATGATGACCAAGGAGCTATTCAAGGATTGATCCAAAGATTGGCCATGAGAGAGAGTTGAGCATAGGTCAGTATGTCTTCAAGAACAAGATGGAGTGATATCTAATGTGTCCCTTCAAGACATCAACATAATGAAGAAAAAGAAATGAAGTGCAAGTTTAAAATGAGCCATTGCGAAGAGATCATATGCTTGAAACTTGTCATCCATATGATGATCATGGATACGTAAATATGTGGCGAAGAAGAGTCTCTCACATAGTGGAGCATGCGGGAGAAATTCGCAAGAATTCACCAAGAAATCGCAACGAAGAAAGATGTTCCAACTTGATGCGATCAAGATCTTCATCATCTAGCTCAAGTGAAATGCGTAAGGTTAAAGTTTGTTCTTGATTGATTTTATTTCTTACCGGTCTCGTGGTGTTAGTTAGAGACTGGTTTATAGGATAGTTGGCGTTCTATCAAGAGCGACTCTCAAATGAGTAACTTGATTGTACTGTTCAAAGAGAGCTCAAACCAGGCCATTGCATCTTTGGCATTATAGTTATTGTTGTTATTTGGATATTTTCCATGTGATGACTTAGAGATGATGGCCATTCTCATGACAAGCTCTAGTTCATCGAAAACGGATTCCATATGTATTTTCTATTGCATTTTTAGTATTGGAGGTTTTACCGGTTTGTATTTTATAAATAGGTCAAACCTTTCATCATTTCGTTTTATCCTTCCCTGCTGGACTATGGTGGTTATCTAGATGATCTTCTAGAGCTCTTTGTTGTGATTCCAACAAGACCATGATCATTGAATTCATATTTCAAATTCAACAGTTGCGGCCTATTTTTGATCTTTGTCAATCTGCAGATTTCACGATAGCCAGGCTACCACCTATTTTAGAGGTAGTACCGCTTATCCCGAGTTGCGGCCTTTGTTGGCGCTACTATCGGTGGCACTACCAGTCTAGTACCGTGTAAGCACTTTCCGCACTCAATATCCCGAGCTGAACTAGACCGACCATAGCGCCCATAGTACCGCCTATTGCAAACTTACGTGTAATAGTTGGTACTACCGATCTCTCGCCCGGTAGTGCCGCTCCTATCTCTTCTTGTTGTGAACTATCATTTTTTGATTCAATTTCTACAGTTAACAAGTAGTACCGCTTATCCAAACAGTAACGCTTATCCGAGCAGTACTACCGCTCGTGCCGAGCTGGCAACGGTCATATTTAAGGAAGGGGTATAAAAGGGGGTCTTCTTCCCCGACGGTTTCCCAACTTCTTGAGCTCATTTCCCCTCATTGTAGACCTTCTATAAGCTTGATGTCTCCCTATTCTCTCAATGATTCTTTTTCAAAATTGAGGGAAAATAGAGAGGACCGAGATCTAAATCTACAATCCTACCAATCATAATCTCATGTTTATGAGGGAATCCTTAGATGTAGATCTTAGGTAAATTTGGTGTTCTCCTTTTGTGTTCGTACTCTCGTATGCCCCCGATAGTTTTTTTATATATTTGGTGGAATTTGGGAGCAATGTACTTGTCATTGCATTTGGTGCATTAGTTTGAATTCTCCACGGTGATATGTGGAAGTGAGAGTTTGTGAGTTAATTACTTTGAGTGCTTGTACCCGGAGCTTGTTACTCTTGGGTCCCCTTTTGTGGAGTTATGACCTTGGTGGTGCTTACTTGAGAGCTTACAATTAAATTATGGAGATATCCAAAGATTACACGGGTTCGGTGACCACCCTCTAGGGTCCCTAGTAGATTGTGGCATCATTTATTATGCAAGAGGGCGAGGAGATTACATTGAGCCATCGTGGCGCTTGGAAGGTATTGTGCTTCCACACCGCTTTAATGAAGACTACGTTTCTTTGGGACGTAAACTTTGGGATACATCGTCGTATCCATGTCTCATTGGTTATTTTTACACCCGAGTTTTTTTTTACTTATGCATTTTACTTTATGATAGCCTTTGTGTTTGATATTATATACTCTATCTTGATATCATATAACTAGTTGTCGTTTTTTGCATAAGTTGTTAGTGCACGTAGTTGAAACTTATTTGATATAGGTTTTATGCTTGACAAATTAAATTAAACATTAGTTTTATTCAAAATTTGCTATCGCCTATTCACCTCCTCTAGGCGACATGCGTGTTCTTTCATTATTGTGGCGTGAACACGACGCCATGCACCCAAGACAAGCTCTTGGGCCATGCCCATCTACTGTTGTTGTTTTACATATGCCTTTTTCTGGTTTGTGTTTTCTTCCGGTTTTTTGATGGATTTTAAAATATTGAGAAATAAAAAAAATCTAGTTTTAAAAAAATCATTTTTTTTTGGAAATGATGCATATTTTAAAAAATGTTCATATTTAAAATTTATTTAGATTTGAAAAATCTTAAATTTTTTAAAATGCTCATTTTTTTGGAAATATTCAGATTTTGAAAAGCATTCAAATTTGAAAAATTCACATTGAAAAAGTGTTCAAACTTAAAAGTTATTTATATTTGAAATCTAAGACAACCTTCGTGGGATAGAGTGAGTATTAAACTTTGAAAATATACAACTATTGAAATTTTCAAAATTTTAAAAAGTGTTCAGAAGAACATGCAGAAAAAATAGAAAAAACAACATAAAAGAAAAAAAGAAAAGACTATAAATGTAAAAAGAGATGATGGGTCGTGGCCCAACAAAGAAGCATAAATGAGCGGGGTATGTGGCATGCCAGCCGGGAGCCGCCTAAACCACACCCAGGACCCAGCAGTGCACGCAAGGGAAGCATCGCCAGTAGGCGATCCCGGGTGGGCTAGCCCATTAGCTCGATTGCTTACTGAAAATAAGTAAGACCATGTCTTTAACATTCGTACACGAAACTGGCTATAGCTCAGTGGTTTCAACCCTTGTCACCTCGGTTGAGCTCGAACACCAATCCCTACACTATTTGCAACAATGTTTCCGAATTTAAGCAAATTGAATTTGAGCAAAATCTGAATAAATTCTGAATCTTGAGCAAATTTTCGAATCTAAGAAAATTTTGTATTTAAACCACTTTCGAATCTGAGCAAAATTTTAATTCTAACAGTTTTTTGAATCTGAGCAAAATTTGCTCCAATTTAAAATTTGCTCGAATTTGAAAATTGCTCCAAACTAAGATTTGCTCGAATTTGAAAAAAACTTTCAAAAATAGAAAAAGAAAAAAGGAAAACCCAAAAAAGGAATAAAAAGGAAAAACCAACAAAAACCGACGAAACCAAAGAAGAAGTGAATTGAAAACGAAAAACTGAAAACCGAACAAAGTGGGCCGCGGCGCGCTACCTCCTGCACGCGTGCGGGCGTTTATTCGCCCCGCTCCTGTGCGGTGAATAGGAATTTCCGTGCCAGCTGAGCACCGTAGCATATAGCAGCTCCCATGCTGGACCTTAGAGCATCTCCAGTCGCGTCCCCCAAAGCAATTTAGGACGCGCCGGACCAAAATCGCCGCGTCCCCAAAGCCCATTTTTGCCCGCGCCGGGTGTCCGCGCTCCGAGCCCGTCCCCGTCCCATTGGGACGCCCGGCACGCCGACACAACAGCGAGGCGGGGCCAACCGTCGGTGACTCATTCAAGTTTGGACCTAATCGTCGCCACCTCGCGGCGGAAGTTAATCGCGCGACGGCATCTTTGCCTTAATGGCGACGGAGGGCGCGAGACGTCCCGTCGGTGCTGCGCAGCCTCCACGCGTCGCCGACGTTCGCACGCCACCGCCCGTTCCCGCGCGATCTTTCCGCCTCTTCTCGCCTCTTCCTGCGCTTTCTTCCCGACGTCGGCATCTATAAAAGGCCTCCCGGCGTAATTGGTAGCCACCAAAGCCGCCGGCAACAAACACAGCCCTCGTCGCTCCACCGCTGTCTCCTCCACCACCAATGGCAATGGCGAACCGCCCCGCGCTGGCCATTCCCTCCACCGCCGTCTCCTCCACTTCCATCCCGGATTCGCAGTCGACATCGACCCCGCCGCCCGGGATGAGCGGCGGCGGCGAGGGACGCCGCTGGCCCGCTCGTCGAGGAGGGAGGTACTCGAGGAGAGGCCGCGCGTGAGGCGGCGTACGCGGCGATCTAGCGGCGTTCACGCCCTCGCCCCCGCGACGAGGCCGCGAGCAGTGGCACGAGCGACGACGAAACCAATGCGGTGTTCGACGCCTCGACGGCAGAAGAGGCGCGACGGCGGATGGAGGAGATGGAGCGGTGGTGAGCTCGCCGCCAGGAGGAGCGGGACACGCCACCGTGAACGGCGGAGGCGATCGGCGCCGACGCGCGGACTCGATTGAGCGAGCGCGGCGGCGGACGTCAGGGGAGGCGCGCGGCGCAACGGAGGCGGACGAGTTGGCGGCGGAGGCCGACGCGTTGGCGGCGACGGATGTGGAGGAGGAGGAGGCCGAGGCGGAGGAGGAGGCCGAGGCGGAGGAGGAGGAGACCGAGGTGGAGGAGGAGGAGGACGACGACGACGAGTTCGAGTGTTCCGACGACGACGAGTTCGAATGGTCCGACGACGACGAGTTCGAGTGGTCCGACGACGACGGGCCACACCCGGACGAGACGGCCGATCAGCAGCGCGCGCTCGTCGAGTCGTTCGAGTCGGAGAAGAAGCTCCAGGACGACGCCCGTGCCCGCGAAGAGGCGCAGATTCGTCGCGCCGTCGAGCTCTCCCTCCGTGCGCAGGAGGCGGACGTCGACGCGGTGCTGGATCAGCGGCGTCTGGCCACCGCTCTACGCACGGAGAGGCGGCGCCGTCGAACGCACCGCCGGGCGGTCATTAGGCTAGGTTTAGATGAAAGCTAGCCGTTTTTATTCAAACTTTGTAATATATAATCAAAATTGAATGAAAACCTTTATTTTCGTGCACCAATATTTATTTAGGGGAGGCGTTTGGGGACGTAGCTGGGGAGCAACATCCCCAAACGCGGCACGAACAAAACATGTTCCTCATAGCGCTTGATGCGGCGCGGTTTGGGGAAGCTTTTGCGACACGGCTGGAGATGCTCTTATAATTTTGTATCGATCTAACGAGCTGGGCCAAAGCCTTGCTTCCGTGACCTACAACAAACTGGGCTGACGCCGGCTTTCCTAGTTGTTTGACCCACTTCACCCGCCCACGCCCACGCCTCGTCCCGTTCCTCTCCGACCACCCGCCTCGCCGGCCGCCGCACACCTCCGCCGTCCCATTTACCGCCCCGCCGCCGCAAGTACCCCCCCGAACGATACATGCTCAACAGATGCCACATCCTCCGACATGTTCCCTTACTCCGCCGCCACATCCACTTCTCCACTCTGCCCCACTCCGACGGCGAGGCCGCCACCGACCCCACTCTACTGGGCCGTCTCACTCGTCTCCTCCTCCTCCACCGCTTCCCCGCCGCCGCGCGCCTCCTCTCCGCCTCCCCGCTCACGCACGCCCTCCTCCACGCGGCGCTCCGGCGCGTCCGCCTCGACCCGGACGCCGCGCTCCACCTCTTCCGCCTCGCTCCATCCCGCCCCTCCCTCCTCGCGCACGCCCAGCTCATCCACATCCTCGCCCACGCCCGCCGCCTTCCCGCCGCCCGCGCCCTCCTCGCCTCGCTCCTCTCCGCCCGCTCCGTAAAAGACCCTCTCTTCCCGCACCTCGCCGAGGTATACCGAGACTTCTCCTTCTCCGCCTCCGCCTTCGACCTCCTCCTCCGAGCCCACGCGGACGCTGGCCAGATTAAGGACGCCCTCCACGTGTTCGACGAAATGCCAAAGTTTGGCTGCCGCCGCACCCTGCGGTCCTGCAACCGCCTGCTTAACCAGCTAGTACGGGCTGGGGACGTCGGCACAGCGGTCTCTGTGTTTGAGCAGATTCGGAGTACCGGGACGCTGCCAGACGAGTTCACGGTGGCTATCATGGCAAAAGCGTACTGCAGGGATGGGAGGGTGGCACAGGCAGCGGACTTCGTGGAGGAAATGGAGGGGATTGGTGTGGAGGTGAACCTGGTGGCGTATCATGCACTCATGGATGGGTATTGCGGAGCAGGGCAGACCGAGGTTGCGGGAAGGTTGCTGCTGTCGCTCGAGGGTAAGGGTTTGTCACCTAATGTGGTGACATATACCTTGCTTGTGAAGGGTTATTGTAAGGAGGGGAAGATGGAGGAGGCTGAGAGGGTTGTAAGGGAGATTAAACAAAATGACAAGATTGTGATTGACGAGGTTGCCTATGGTGCGTTGATCAATGGCTATTGCCAAAGAGGGGAAATGGATAACGCCAATAGGATAAGAGTTGAGATGGTTGATGCCGGACTCCAGGTTAATTTGTTTGTGTATAACACAATTATCAATGGATATTGCAAGCTGGGGAGGATGGTGGAAGTAGAGAAACTTTTACAGGAAATGGAGGATAGAGGGGTCAGTCTGGATAAATATAGTTACAATACTCTAGTAGATGGGTACTGCAGAAAGGGTTCCATGAGAAAGGCATTTGAAACCTGTGACACGATGGTAAAGAATGGTTTCGCAGGGACAACATTAACGTATAACACACTTTTGAATGGTTTTTGCTCCTGTGGCGCTATAAATGATGCACTTAAACTGTGGTTCTTAATGTTGAAGAGGGGAGTAGTGCCGAATGAAATTAGCTGTAGCACACTTTTGGATGGCTTCTTCAGAGCAGGTAAAACTGAGAAGGCCTTAAACCTTTGGAAGGAAATCTTAGCAAGGGGTTTGGGCAGAAACGTGATTACAGTTAACACGGTTATCAATGGGCTGTGTAAGATCAAAAGGTTGGCTGAAGCAGAAGAGCTATTTGGTAGGATGAAGGAATGGAGATGTCCTGCTGACAGCTTAACTTACAGAACATTAATCAATGGTTATTGTAAAGTAGGTGACCTGGGTAGAGCTACTCAAATTAGGATTGACATGGAACGTTCAGGCTTTGCTCCTTCAGTTGAAATGTTCAACTCTTTCATAACTGGACTATTTGTAGCTAACCAAAGTGACAAGGTGAATGCTGTCCTTGTTGAAATGGGGGCAAAGGGGCTTTCTCCTAATACAGTCACTTATGGAGCTCTGATAGCTGGATGGTGTAAAGAGGGCAATCTGCAAGATGCCTGCAGTTTGTATTTTGAAATGGCTGAGAAAGGTCTGACTCCAAATCTGTTCATTTGCAGTGCGTTAGTGAGCTGTTTCTATAGAGAGGGAAAGGTTGATGAGGCAAATCTGGTGATGCAAAAACTTGTCTATACTGACATGATCCCGAACTGCAGTGCAAGCACACTTGATATCGGCAAAATAGCACATGCCATTGAATCTGCTGCTGGTGGAAATCATCAATCTGCAAAAATCATGTGGAACATTGTTATTTTTGGGCTATGCAAATTGGGTAGGGTTGGAGATGCTAGAAATTTGTTTGAGGATTTAAAAGTAAAGGGGTTCGTTCCTGATAACTACACTTACTCTACCCTCATCCATGGTTGTTCTGCTTCAGGTTTTGTTGATATAGCTTTTGGTCTGAGGGATGCAATGTTGGACGTTGGTCTTACTCCAAATATCGTAACCTACAATTCTCTCATCTATGGTCTCTGCAAAGCTGGGAATATTTCTAGGGCAGTTAATCTTTTTAATAAGTTGCAGTCAAAGGGTATATCTGCTAATGCTATCACCTATAATACCCTAATTGATGGACATTGCAAGGATGGTAATACAACTGAAGCCTTCAAGTTAAAACAGAAGATGATAGAGGAAGGTATCCAGCCTACTGTATTCACCTATTCTATACTGATTCATGGTCTCTGTACTCAAGGGTATATGGAAGAAGCAATCAAACTTCTGGATCAAATGATTGAGAATAATGTTGATCCAAATTATGTTACATATTGGACACTAATTCAAGGTTATGTTCGATGTGGTAATATGAAGGAGATTTCCAAGCTTTACAATGAGATGCATATCCGTGGACTTCTCCCTGCCAATTGGACTGGACATGTTAAACAAGCAGATCCTGTTGTAAACAACCAGAATGTAGATATATGCTGTTCAAAGACATACAGACAGTGCTAATATATTCTTTTTGTACATACTTTCTGTACTTGGAAGATGCTAGTCAGTTACGGTTTGCATGAGAAAGCAAACCGCAAGGTTCCGGTGTTCTGCCTCCAACTTTGTATGACTTGGTAAGTTACTGTTACCTCGTGCTCTTGTATAAGACTATTAGTTATCTGAATTTGGCATTATATGTTTGTTTATTACTTAATTTTATTCCACGCATTAGTCTGGTTAGTCATAATGATCTTGTTTCATAAACCAGCTTTTTACACCATTAGAAGCTTCAAGGTTCCTAGGTAAATCCAGTGAAAGTACATGTTCTGTTTCTCGAACGCACAATTTATCCTTTTCGTTCAACATCACTGCCTCTCCCCCTCTAGAGGATGGGTGGGAGGACTCATGCAATCCATGTTCATCTTTGGATCTATTTTATTAGGCCACTGGCTCAACAAGTTTTTGAAGTGGTGGACCGACATGCAAACTTCTCCAGTCAAGAAGAGGACGCAGGTAACATTTTTTCTACCATAATTCAGAGTCTTAAAAATGGTTCTCCTTGTTGATTGAGTTATTCCATAATATATTAATATCTATCAAGGTTATATACCATAGTATTATTCAGGTCAATTTGGAACTTACATAAATTCATCTTGTATTCCTTTGGACTTTGACTGAGAGAAAAAAGTGAAATTATCATGAAGTAGAGGCCTCAAATCTTTCCATACCACAATAGAAGGTCTTGTTGCAAATTTATGTCCCTTTTCAATTGTTATGCGACAAACTTTACAAAGACATGCAAAATATGAATCAGTGTTGTTTTGCAGTGGTGATAAGAAAAGTTCGAAAGCTGCAGTTTGAAATTACACTTGCATGGCCATGAAAAGGTCATGTATCAATGTGACACATAAGAAGATGCAAATGCCACTAGCAAGATTTTTGAGGATGTGAAAGGTTGTTTATTTTGAAAGGTCTTTACTTTTCTTTACCTACTAATAAAAGCATTAAGGTTTCTTCCCAGTTTTTGGTGAGTTCACCTGTAAATGACCAGTTTACCCTCCCACCAAATTGTATGATACTGCAAGATTGCCACCGGCTGGATCTAGGAAGGTTTCGTAAACAGTTCGCTGCAAAATCGGTCTGTCCCATGTTTATTTTGGCCCAACTAACGCTCGCCCGACCCCTTCCTGCTCTCCTCCTCGTTTGCCGCGGCTGTACCAGCGCCAAATTGCCACGCGCGCCTCGCCCCGCTTGCGCCACCAATAGCCAAGGAGGCCGTGCGAACCAGCGGTGCACCGGCAGGAGCTATAGCACACAGCAGACAGGGCCAGCACGCCCGCGCGCATGTGCGGATGCATCGATCTGGTCTCCAATAGCAGGCTGCCGTCCAAGGTTTTTCTCCCATGGGATGAGCCAGGAGAGGCCGCCATCGAGCTTCAGTTATGCCAGCGGGCCAGACTTGGTGCTGCGCAGCGCAAGGGAGGATGGCAAGCGAGCTGAGGAGCATGACAGCGGTGATCTCGGCCTTGCCCGAGCAGAACGCAGAACTACGCATGAGTCATGTAGGATGTTCGGGTCACACTTGTGAAGACGTGAAGCACAACGGGGCATGAATTTACCTATTATTGTACTGGGATTGGGAATCTACAAATCAAATTTATTTCATCTACAAGTAGTGAGCGTCTGAGGCAAAGCTGATGAGTTAATTCGTCTGCAGGGAGTGAGCGTTCAGAGGCGAAGCTAAGCTGAAGCGGGTCCTTCAGCTGGTGGGCACCTCCTTCTGCAATGGACCAACAAACTGCAGGTTGTGTACACCGACCTATATGCAATCTTGCAAAACTTTTTCGATTTTTATACCAGTGACACATAGTACATATTTCCCCCAACATATTTGTGTAGACGTCAAAAAAATATTGTTGATAAAACAAAATTGTTCATTATACTTGCATCCGAAAATTGATTGACTGACATTTTCTACATTCTGTTAAACGTAACTTCTTTCAGCTGAACACATGGATAATTACATTTGTATATGTGGGACCAATTCCATTCCACTTAGAAGATGATACTACATGTTTACATCCATCGACGAGACACTAGGCAAAACATTCAATAAAAATTAACTGTAGCAACGCATGGGCATATTTCCTATCTTAGTTTAAGTTCAAATTAATGAACACAGGTCACATATATGTACCAATGGATATTTTACACTTCTTTACGCTACGATGTGATGCAGTGCCTTGTGTGAAGAGCTCTTGGGGAGTCAGGGAGTGCTAATTGACCAGAGTATGTTTCGTGTGATGGGACACTAGTCAAAAGCGCGGGAAGGATATCAATCAGATAAGATAACCTAATCCAGTGACGTAAGCCTGGCGAACAGTGGCTTGGACATTGCATGGTGAGTCTCCCTTCACACCTTTTCACACTCCTCACTTCCTCTTTGCTCGGTGCATCTTTTGTTAGTAAATTTTCTGCCAAACAATTTCTTAGTGCAGTCTTGTATGGAATCGAGTAGATATAACTCTTCATGTTCCTTGTATGCTGTTCTACAATTTCTCTTGCAAAATGACCTGATTTATGCTCTTCAACTGAGTGTGTGCGACGTTGTTGACACGCACTGATGTATTTACCTTCTACATGAAAATTTACCTTCTACATGAAAGTTTTAACAAGGAAAAGAAGGACCTTCTACATGAAAATTGTAGCTGTGATCACTAATGATAACTGCCAGTGATCAATTTTCCTTAATGATCTTCTACACTGGTCCTTCTTTTCCAATGTTTCTGGCAGTGATTGATCTACGGAACTCTATAAATCATTGACACTTTTGCGAGCTAATGATAAATTTATGGTGTTTTTAATATAATATGTGATTGGTGATGCTTGTATGTTTTCCAAGATATTTTGAATCATACTGCCGCAGTTGATCTCATACCCTGTTGATCTCTATTCTTAGTAGAGTCATACCACATATTTGTGGTGTAGGCGATCTCTAGAACATGCTAGGTACTGTTAAGTTGGTGTATTTTCTATCTGTACATTAATCTGGAGGGGATGACACATGAAATATGTGGTGATCTCGTAGGGTATATCAAATTTTAGGATTAGTTAGATGGAGAACATAAAATTATTCATCTTGTATTTCTATCCAAAAGAAAAACATAAAATATGTGGAATTCCTGATTAGTAACCTTTGTAACAAATATCTATCAAACCTTTGTTTGATACTCTTCCCTAGTTTACTCCCTCTGTTAGAAAGCTAATTACTCTCTCCCATTAATTATTGCATGCATTAATTGCTGTGGGAGAAAACCACATGCCTTGGATATTTGGAGGAGATAGAGAAAAGTGGAGGCACATTGGGAGAGAAAAGAGAAATCACGTTAAGTACTCACGGGAATTAAGACTATATATGAGATTGGCCTTATAATCCCCAACTATATGAAAAGTGGGAGAAGCCTAGCGGTGGGAGTATGTATGAAGGAATCACAACATAAACAGATAGCCTAAGTCCCAATGGTCATACTGGTAATGCATTAGTACTTCCTGGGCCATGACAGTGTACGTACATCCCTAGCCGTTGTAATCTGAATAAGATGTTTTACCCGTGCAACAGCAACTGTTATCCCTAGAACATGCTGATTTGCGGCCGCTAATGTGTACACTTATGTTCTTGGTTCTGCTCTCTTTTGGAATTAGTGATCTACTTCTGTTTGCTTTTTGGTTGCTTTAGTGTAAGTTTTTTGTCCTGCTGATTCTTTGTGGCCTTGTTCAGCAGTGCACATAATCGTCAAGACACGGTATGGTGAGACCATCATTCTCGAGGTCGATAGTTCAGATATGTCCAACAGTGTTAAGGCTAAGATTCATAACAAGAAAGGAATCTCTCCAGAATAGCAGCACGTCATCTCTTACGGTGAGCAGCTGGAGGATGGCCGCACGTTGGCCAACTACAATGTCTAAATGGGGGTTTCACCCCTGACCCCTCACCTTCTTGTCCTCTGTCTCCTATCGCAAGGGATGCATATCTTCGTTGAGAGAGTGACCACAATAATCATCTCTCTTGAGTCTGAAGATCAAGAGACCGAGTACAGTATGCAGACGGAAGATTCTTGAGGAGCCGGGCATTCTGCCACACCAGCAGCACCTCATCTTTGCCTGCAAGCGGCTGGAGGATGACATCACCTAGGCTGACTTGACATCCAAATGGAGTCTACCCTTCATCTTGTCCACAACATGAGGGAGGAGCGGTGTATTTCCATGTCAGAACACTGGCTGGCAATAGTGTCGTCAGGCTTAGGTCTCTGAGCTCAGAAAATACCATTGACAATGTCAAGAAGAGGATTCACGATCAGATGAGCATTTCTCCTGACCAACAACTCCTCACCCCTCTTAGGGGAGCTGCTTGAGAATGAGAACGACCACACCCTGGCGAACTGCAACATCAACCCTACCTTTGCAGCCTGTTAACACCTAGGTAAAAACATTACAAGTTTCCTGTTATAGCCATCCATCTACATCAATTTTCCAGATCTATTATCAGTGTTCGACTGATTTTCACTTTGCTCTTAAGGTAGGTTATTTAGTTAGTATGCATAAAGTATTCCCATGCAGTATGTGACTACGAACTCCTTAGTTCGACTTTTTCAGATATTTGGGTCGCATGCATACTGATGGTTATGAAAAAAAAACTCCAAAAAAAGGAACTCGGGTTCTCAACTTTGAAAAATTCAAAAATACCATTTCTTGTCTCAAGAAATTCTGAAAAAATTATCCAAGTACATATATATGTCTAGTGATACTTATACTGAATTATTTTCTCATATGCGACCTACACAAAAATTCAAATGTGTAACCAAAAACGAAATTTCCAACGCCTAGAGGCACATATTTTGTGATTTTTGTGTTGCCCAAATATAGCGTATTTTTTAACTCAAATCTACATGTTCGTAGAAATCATCTTTATTTATTTTTGTAAAAAAATCATATTTTCTTTCAACTTTGAAACTGATTTTGATTTTATAAAAATACGAGCCCAGGAGCCATACGTCTGCGCTTAGGCCTACGCGTATTGTATATAAACCCGGTTTTTATTTAAAAAATCCTCTTTCAGTCGTACAGTATTTCCAGTCCCCTGATTTTTTTCTTACCGCTGATTACCTCTTTTAGGGCTCATTTGATTTAAAAGGACGTGTAAGATTGAGATCCTATGAATTTTTTCATTCAGAACCCGTTTGTCATAGGTATCTGATAGGAAATAATCCCATAGGAATCTTGTAGTGTAAATTTCATAGGAAAAAACATTAGGTTAGATCTCATGGAAAATTTCTTCCCCAAAATGCAAGAATTCCTCTTCCTATAGGACTTAACTAGACATGACACCCTATACTTTTCCTATTGCTAAACATTTTCTATCCTATGAATCAAAGGAGCCCTTAAGGTTGGGGCAATGGGGCATCTCAACCAGTTTTTCCTTCCAATGCCCATTCACCTGTTACGAGGATGAGACTACTTGTGTATTCACATATCTAACATCGACATGTAACGTGCTGTATAATATACCCAAACAGCTTTAATACATGTCTTGCACGAATACTCGTTTTGGATCCCTGGTCACATGGCCCTTTATTTTTAAAAAGTGAAACCTCTATTTGATGAGCTAAATAATTCTGAAAAAAGTTATACGTTGTACATATATATAGGTCATGCGTACATGCCAAATTTTGATCAACATATAGTTTCATACTTTCATCTGTATTATTTAATAGAGTTCCATTTTTTTCTTTTTAAGCACGGATTTGTCTTTTTCAAGAGCCTACATGTTAATATATTATTTAATAAAGTTTATGTGTATGCAGATCACATCCATATGTATGCACAAAAGGGGAATTTTTTGAAACATGGAAATAGCATTTTTGATATATTTCTCCAAATAAAAGGCTTAGTGACCCTGGAGCCAAATCCCGCAATCATGTCTAACACCCCTTCTCAACCTCATACAGTCATACCCGTCGTGAATCAACGACAGGTCAAGAAGTTATTATTGTGTTGTACTCCAGTTTATGCATGTCAACCAAAACTCGTAAGGCACATACTGAAGCATATTGCATATAGTGAAAAAGGCTACTCCCTCCATAATTTGATCTTGCACCTGTGGCTGCATATTGCATATAATCAGCATAGCCCTTCATTGTCAAAAAGGCTACTCCCTCCATCCAGTAATAAGTATAGTGCATTTAGATTTTGTTGTACGTCAAACTATTTTAAATTCTAACCAACTTATAGAGAAGTGTAGCAATATTCATTACGTAAAATTAGTATATTATGGAACTACATTTTAAGGTGGATCTAATGATATTAATTTTTTATGAAGTCGGTCAAACTTGAAAAAGTTTGGTTTATGGCAAAAGTTACACTTGTTCATGGACGGAGGGAGTAACTTAGGTCTTCCAACCAACAAGAGAGCCAAAAGTAAGAGAGAAAAACTAGGCAACAAGTTTTGAATTTTAGGTCCTGCCATGGGTCGATGATGTAAAAAAGTATGCGAACACGTCAATTTAATTATTTGGTCAAAGGCACTTGGTGTGCCTTGCTGCTTTTCTTTCTTATTTTTCAAACTCGATGTTTCTGTTACAACTTAATCTTTCAAGCAACGTTATGCACGTGCATATATTGACTCAAACCAAAGCATTCCCTAGACTAGTCGGGACAAGAACAGACAAGTACCAACCATTCCGTAGTACAGTACTAAGATATAACTACTGATAATACCAATCCAAACTTATCCCATCTATAGCTCGCGAGTCACGAATGGACTAGTCAATGACTTGATTTGGACTCCGTACATGACTTGTGCAAGGACATTGACTAACAAAGCTGATGCACGCACGTGCACACTAGGAAATTAGCCCGAACTTGCCTCCCAGTTTTTGGCAAGTTAAGATTATTTTCCCACAATCCCCCCAACTCAGACTCTGTACAAGGCATGTGCAAGGACTTGGACTGACAGAAGTAAGGCGGACATGTAGAACACTAGAAAACTAAACCAAACTTATCTCCCAATTTTTGGCAACTTTAGATTAATTTCCAATATTACAAGCTAGGGGCATAAATATGTTCATTGGAACTTAGGAAATTTAAGTTCAAGTTTTGGAAAGTTTATGCATGCAGGTAATGTGTAGAAACTCATCTATTCCGACTTGGATAAACACATGTGATCTTTTGTGACCCACACGAAAATAGCAAATTGAGTTATTGTCAAAAGCTACAATACAGGTTATGTAATTTGTTCAGACTTCAGCTTTATAGTTTTCATATGGGTCTCATGATTATGGTTTGCAAAGGTTACAATAGTAAGTTGCTACTCAATACCTAGATGCATGTAATATTTATGTAAATTTACAAATTTGCAAATGCAGATTTTAATTTAAAATCAGATTCATGAATAACATTTTCTACAAAAGAAAGATTTTTTAAACATGAATCTACAAAGGAAAAACAATGGAACTGCAGGTATGACAAAATGTTCCACAGTATACAAGGGCAATCCTCATCAGTTCGCATCACAGGAACTATGCACTGCGGTGGAGAGTTCTTTCATAATATGTTCCGACAGTGCATATCATATACCACGGTGATATAGCTGACATTGTTCTTCCATAGTGGCAGAATGTGTGTTGCATAACGTCATTAATATATGCTACTCCAGAAAACTCTTTTTTAGGTTACACTACTTTATTTACAAACCACACGCAGAACACAGCTATCATCATCACAAGAATTTATCCGATACACGAAGCAGAAGGGCTACAACGCACAGGAAGACAATTGTGGCATCCATGACTGCATCTAAGCTCATCAACCATGCCACCATCTTCGTGAGGGTCTCGCGCCCGTGCATCTGCCCACATGAGATTTTGAGTAATTAACCATCCAAACAGTTTCTAAATCAAGTTAAACCAGACCGTAGTTGTATTTAACACTATGTCATTGCCTTGTGTTCATCTATTGTTAATAACAAACTCTGGTGCTATATTAAAAGGCATGACACTCGTTCTGCCTAAAGATTTTGTTTTGTATTTTTACAAGTGTTATATTTATCACTGGCCCATAAATATGTCTGGGTTCATATACAATAGAGATCACATCTAACCTCTAATACTACATCACAGGCAGACCACAGTGCTTTCTCACTTTATACAAATTGTAAAGACAGTTTTGTACTTTGCCACAACCGTATAAATGTCAGTAACCACAAACTTGCAAAAAAAAAAGGGGGTAAAAGATTGAAGGAGAACAGGTTCGGCAATTTTCCTTGATTGTAAGAAAGTTCGAGCCAAGTTTATGACTGTTTTTTTCGTGTAAAACATGTTATTTTATTGTTTCAACTGCTCTGTTCCTGTTTCCATGCACTTCTACCCCGTAACCGCTGTAAAACTAAATCAAGTGGGTCTTCTCTTTGATGAGCATGTCATTTGTATAAACAAATCAATTTACGTTTGTAATGTATAGACATGAATGACATATCAGGGAGGAAATCAAACCTCTAAAAGATAATTCAGTTTCAAAGGGAAATTCTGTTCAGCACATTGGATACAGTAGCGCAACATATCCAACACAGCCATATCGGTTCTATAGTCATCAGATCCTGCGTATAGAATATAAATGAGGTGTAGGGTGTTGTTAGTTATGCATAGTAAGACCATGACAGAAAGCAATGATCCAATACCTGGTATATCAAAAATTTGCTGGAGTGGAATGTCAAGTGTCTCTGCTAATGCATTCTGAACATGCAAACGCTGTTCAAACGATAGTCTATCTCCATGAGTGACCACAACAGCAGGCTTGTCATCTGCAATCACATTAGTTATAATCATCTGATGCTGACAGTACCGCATAGAAATTTAACATACAGATTAATCAATCAAACACATTTTTCAATAAGCAAGCTAAGAATAAAAGGCAATAATTTGATATAACAAATATATTACATAAATAAAAATCTGTATATGGACCTCCTGAAAATAAATCTTCACCAAACTATTTATTTATTTATAGGAATATTAGTAAAAAATACATATGTATTCAATTGTGGATGTGCAAATCAATATATACTTATTACAAATTGAGCAAGTTAAGGAACTAAATAAGATTATAAACATCATAGCTACCCATACCTCCAAAAGATAAGAATGGATTCATAAAAGTTTGGCGGAGCATATCCATGTATTCTTTCTTGTTGCTATCAATTGATCTTATGATTGAAATGCCATCAACCACAAATATCACAAAGTTGACCTTCCTGGTTTTGCAAGGCAAACAACTGAATTGTCTTCCCATTGATTTGAGGTTCTTAATCTTAGTGTCATCATCAGTATCCCTGTTAAAAAAAGTGTGCATTAAAAAAAGCCAGTGGAATGTTGAGTAGTTAGTTTTCATAAGTTATGTATGTCCTCCACTTAAGTATTAATAAGATCTATGAAAATGAAAAGGAAATGGTGGAACATTTTTTAACATAAGAATAGATTGAACACCTCCCTATACATCTTTCGAAGGATAATACATGTAGGAAGCACTTCAAATATTCTTCAAGATAGTACATGCAGGAAGGACTTCAAAGAATTCTTCATGTGTTCTCCTTAACATACTAAGACATATTTTTGAATCAAATGTAATCAAAATCTTAAACAGAAAAAAGGTTAACAATCACAGATCTGTCAACTGAAACAAACATTTTACTTGACCATGTCCCTTTTGTTGCGGAATTAAAAGCCTACTCATGAGCACAATAACAAGTGTTGAATGACAATAAAAACTTAACCGAAATGCAAAGCCTAATACACATAGCACCTACAGGACTATGTGCAATCAAATTAAGGGTCACCTCTCACCACAACACCATCTGCCCATGGCTAATTCCCTTTGTCATCCAATGTTGCAGAATTTTGAAGTCCTTTTCTGGGTTTGTGGACAAGCTCCTTGTATCATATAGACATATACCATTTGAACTTCTTGGAATTTTGTATTCCCGAAGGAAGCATGTACCGGTTGATTTGGAATTATCTAGCAATGTAAATATGAACAGGAAAATCAGCTGTATTTCACATATCAAAATATTGTCGCCAAATTGATAGAACTTACAGGAAACCTGTGCCCGCTCTGGGGCAAAATGATCATCATCCTTGTCAAAGACCCGTGTAATCCGGTTCACAAGTGTGCTTTTCCCAGCACCTCTAGGCCCCACCAACAACAATGTGGTGATATCAGGCAACACATAGTCCCCAGCTTTTGTGCCACTCACTCCTTCAATCCAGTACCCAGGATTATACCTGCTCACAGGTTGGCTTCCAGTAATTAGTGAAATAACAAGTTGAGCTATAATAAGGATTTACAGCTTGACCTATTTACTAGCTTTGCTACGTCGGTGTCATGTCATGGCAGATATTATAGATTTTTTTATCCATTTCTCTTTAGATACCCGCCCATGAACTCAAACCAAAGAACCCATTTGACTAGACACATAATACATTACTAGGCTTCTATTACATTTGAAAATATACCATAAATAACACCAATGCATTTTTTTAGGATAGGCCCCCATCAAACATTTCAATTTATTGGACACCCTTTGGTCAACGTATGGGTTTGTGAAACTCAAGTTTCCTAAGGCGAGGTTCATGATCATAGCACAAATTGAAGAGGGAAAATTCGTACTCCTGAAGTTTAGGTTAAATGGACCCAAACCCAAGGGGTGGGACTGAAACATTGTTTTTCCCTGACACAGACTTCACTGACGATTATAGTACGGTCATCATGTGCAAAGACAATGAACAAATGGTCATTCCAAAACCACAGAACCACGATACCCCTTTTGAGCATTCCTTATTTCCTTTCACAGAATCGCGCATGGAGCATCAAATTACATGTTCCAGCAGCAGCACTCTATTTTCCCACGATCGATTTAAAAAGACTGCAGTCTGTTCCCATTAACCAGTAACCCCTTCATGTAGAACGGGGAGATATAAACAAAGAAAGATCACGCTACCTCCTGATGAGCTCTTTCGCCTCCCGCAGCGACCGGTCTTGGACCTGGAGTCTGCTGCCGTAGAGAAGGGCCTCCGCCTCAGGGTCGTCGCAGACAGAGTACCCGTCAGAGTCGCCGTCGGAGGGCAACAAGACAGACACATAATCGGCAAACGCTATAACCACAGGAGCCGTCCATGAGCCGACAGGTCAAGAACAGAAGTGATCGTACTAGCCAGAAATTGGGATCAATCGGTTACTAGCAGAGGAAATTACCTGGTGGAAGGTGCTCCGAGGAGGACGAAGGGGAGGTGGGGATGCTGGTGGGGCTGAGATCGCCGCAGTCGCTACCGCTACCGCTGCCGCCGCCCATGGATTTCTGCCCGGGTTCTTGCGATTTGGGGTTTCGTGGGGTTTGAGTGGAGAATAACGAGGAGGCGGTGGCAGAGTAAAGCGTCACAGGATAATTTTTGTTTTGATCACGTCACAGGATAAACATTCGTTGTGATTGGGCGACGCCAGGCGTCGGTCGCCCGATGTGGGAGCCAAAATTGGTCATCCTCCGTGTCGTCACATCGGCATCCAACGGCCAGAACTATCATAAATCTACTTTTACATTTTCTGTCCCAGTTTTTTTATAAATTAACCAGAAGTCCTGAGCTTCTCCCGTTAAAACTAAAAAGGTAAATCACTTTGGCCCAAATCTTCCCGATATTTACATTAAATATGACACCATGGTAATTTACCGGTTGAGTAGAGAGTATTGCAACAAAATCCTCACACCACTTAAAGAAAGTAGTACAACAAAATTGTCGTAAAATTTGCAAAAAGCAATGCTACAAAAAAGTGATTAGACAATAATTTTTGTGGAAGATTGATTTGCAGCAAAAAATCCCAAACAAGTACAATAGAAAACCATGTGGTCCCAACACGAAAAATGTTTAAGCAACAAATCGTTTTTTGCATATTCATCAAAAACCACCAACTATTTTAACAAAAATCACAAACAATTACAACAACAAAAATGTGTGTTTGAAATATTTTGAAAATACGGGTAAACATCATCGAAAAATCCAGCAAAACACACAACTTATAGGGAACACCTAGAAAATATTGCAACGTCTCGCATGTGTTTTCCTAACAAACTCTTACGAGTTTGTTATAAATTTAAAGCACGTATGCAATATCCAAAAGCCGAGAAAAAGACAAACATGTAAAACAACTAGAAAATCTTGCAGCACCTTGATGACCCACACGTATAGGGGATCGCAACAGTCTTCGAGGGAAGTAAAACCCAAATTTATTGATTTGACACAAGGGGAGCCAATGAATACTTATAAGTCTTGACAGCGGAGTTGTCAATTCAGCTGCACCTGGAAAAGCACTAGCAACAGGGTGATGTGAACCCAGTGGTAATATGATGCGGCGCCAGAAAATAGTTGGTACTACTTTGATGGCATGTTGACAGGAAAATGTGATGTGGCAGTAATATGAGAGCAATAGTAACACAGAGCAGTAACACGAGGAGATGTCACTGGAAAATATCCCAGCGCGAATTGATTGAAAAGCAATGATGATGAAATAAAGGACCGGGGTTCCCGACGATCTACACTAGTGGTAACTCTCCAGATAACAAGTGTTGGGTGAACAAATTACAGCTGGGCAATTGACAGAATTGAATTTAGCATTAAGACAAAATATTCAGTCTATTAATATCCTAGGCATGTTTTCCATATATAGTCATACGTGCTCGCAATGAGAAATTTGCATAACATCTTTTGTCCTACCAGCCTGTTTGCAGCGGGGCCTCAAGAGAAACTACTAGTAATTAAGGTACTCAAAGGTACTCCTTTTAATAGAGCACCGGAGCAAAGCATTAACACTTGGTGAAAACATGTGATCCTCATATCAAAGTCATTCCCTCCAGTTATCCCAATTCGAGATCACTTTGGGGCCTCGGGTTCCGGACAAAGACATGTGCATACAATTTGTAGATACAATCTAAGCAACAATTATAGAGCCTAGATCTAAGATCATGCCACTCGTGCACTAGTGACAAGCATTAAACATAACAATATTGCAGCAACAAATACTTCACAAACTTATAAGATATACTGAACATAATGATCAATCGATCGGATCCCAACAAACACAACACCGATTACATCATATGGATCTCAATCATGTAAGGCATCTCATGAGATCATTGTATTGAAGCACATGGGAGAGAGTACCATCTAGCTACAGCCAAGAACCCATAGTCCATGCGGGAATTACTCACAAACCATCATGGAGTCGAAGTGGAGGCGGTGGAGTCGATGGCGATGGCTCCGGGGCACTTCCCCGTCTTGCCGGAGAGACTCTGTCCCCGAAACTTGGTTTCGGCGATGACGGCTACGGAACTTTTCGTGGACGGAGGGTGATATCTTGCGGAGTTTTTAGGTTAGAGGGGTCTTATAGGCGAAGAGGTGACGCGAGGGGGTGCACGGGGTGCCCATACCACCCCAGGCGCAGCCAGGCCTAGGCCCGCGCCTGGGCCTAGTATGGCTGCCCTGTGGCACATCTCTGTCTCCCCTTCTGGCTCCCGGAGTCTTCTGGTAGATTAGAATTTCTGTGATTTTCCAGAATTTTCCGAGCACTTTCAATTTTGGACATTTTCTGCAATAAACAGACATAATAAACAGAAACTGGCACTATGGCACTTGTTAATAGGTTAGTCCAATAAATTTCATGAAATGATGCAAAGTGCACATAAGACATAGAGAAATTGGTGTAAAACAAGCATGGGGCATCAAAAATTATAGATACGTTTGCAACGTATCACACCTCGCCCCAGTTTTCATAACAAAAACTCATACAAGTTCGCTGCATTTTGAAAGCACCTACCCAACATCAAATAAGTTTGAGGAGAAAACAAAACTTGAGGCAAACGCCTAGAATACCTAGCAAGTACTAGCGTATGCTTTTCCAACATTTGACATCTGCATCTGCAACATATCAACTGAACGTATGTATCATGACAGATCACTAGCATCACTATCCGCAAGCTGCCCATGGGCATCTCATCGGTCATTCCTGTCAGCAACAACATCGTCAACACCGTCTCTCTGGCTGGTGGAACTGTCGGTAACATTCTCCCATAGTCGGTGGCATGATCTGCAACGATGTTCTTACCATCAGTGGCGTCATCCTGCCAGTGGCATGGTCCACGTTGTACCTGTCGGCGAGGACAATGTCAGCACGTCCGTGACACTATCCCCACCTCCAGTGGTGCGGTGAAGCGGTCAAAGCAGGCGAACACAAACACATGCCAAGCTAGTGTGATTTGTACCTTTGTGCTTTAATAGCTGTAAAAGAACGCAAGACAAAACAAACTAGCTAAGTGCATCTCCTCCAGCAGCCCCAATAGCAACCCCAATAGCCTTATTGGGGCTGCCGTGTGTTTTTTTTGGCTCGCACCTAGGATACCAAAAATTCTTCGGCGCGTTCTCGAGCCCAAAAAATGCAGGCACACCCTTGCCGACCCCTTCGGACGAGGTGAATCGAGTGGGCTGGTGCCTCGTGCCACGTAGGATTTCCAGCGTCGGGCCATCCTGTCAGCAACACGACATCACGTCACATTTTAAATGACCGCATGGCGAGGCTGGTAGTCATCTCCAATGGTCGGGCCGGTTCCTGATGCGATGGTACACGCCCGCACACTCCACGCGCTTACCCACACGGCGAGGGCAGAGCTCCCACCGTCTTCAATGTGCACACCGGCCTCCACTATAAACCACCCACGTGGACGCTGTAGGGATTCGTAGCATAGAAAACAAAAAATTTCCTGCCGCAAGAACGAATAACAAGCCAAGATCTAATCTACATACCCTCGAAGATCGCTAAGCGTTAACGAGATAAATCTCGTGGTGGATGTAGACGATCACTTGCCGCTTTCAAAGCGCGTAGAAGATCTTGACGGTGCCACAATCGGGCAGCACCTCCGCACTCGGTCACACGTTCGGTGTTGATGACGACGTCCTCCCGTTCCAGCGGGCAGCGGATGTAGTAGATCCTCCTCGGAATCCCGCCGCACGACGGTGTGGTGACGGTGGTGGTGGAGATCCCGGCCGTAAGCGTTGCGGGAGAAGAAGGAGGAGGAGTAGCTAGGGTTTGGGCGCAGGGTGGTGCTCTTGAAGGTGCCCTTGGGGTGCCCCTTGGTCCCTTTAAATAGGTGGCCAAGCCCCTTAGGTCGTCCATAAACCTGCCCCCAAGTTTGACTGAGTTCCGACAGGTTTCCGGTTCCAAAAACCTACTCCTACTCGGACTCTTTTGCCAATTCCGAAATTGCATTAAGGAAAGACTCCTTTTCCCTTAAGGCAACGTGGTTGCACCTATTACGGAACCCTCCGGACTTCCTTAGACAGCCCGGGTCGTCCCGGACACTTCCGGAACCTTCCATAATATTCCGGACTATTCCGGTCCTTCCAAAACCTTCTAGAAGCTCCGGTCAGAACACCGGACTTTTTCCGAACCCCGGAAAATGATTTCCCATATATGAATCTTATCCTCCAGACCATTCTGAACCTCCCCGTGATGTCTCGGATCCCATTCGAGACTCCGAACAACATTCGAGCTCCATTCCATATTTCATATTTACTTAAAACGACATCAAACCTTAAGTGTGTCACCCTACGGTTCGAGAACTATGCGGACATGATCGAGACTCCTCTCCGATCAATAACTAATAGCGGGACCTGGAGATCCATAATAGCTCCCACATATTCAACGATGACTTCGTGATCGAAAAAACCATTTACATACGATACCGATTCCCTTTGTCACGCGATACTTTACTTATCCGAGGTTCGATCATTGGTATCTCCATACCTTGTTCAACCTCGTTATCGACAAGTACTCTTTACTCGTGTGGTATGTCATCTCTTGTGACCTAGTCACATGCTTGCAAGCTAATCGATGACATTCCACCGAGAGGGCCAGAGTATATCTATCCGTCATTAGGATGGACAAATCCCACTCTTGATCCATATGCCTCAACTCATACTTTTCGAATACTTAATCCCATCTTTATAACCACCCATTTACGCAATGGCGTTTGATGTAATCAAAGTATCCTTCCGGTGTAAGTGATTTACATGATCTCATGGTTGAAGGACTAGGTAACTATGTATCGAAAGCTTATAGCAAGTTGAACTAAATGACTTGATCTGATGCTACGCTTAATTGGGTGTATGTCCATTATATCATTCACCCAATGACATAACCTTGTTATTAACAACATCCAATGTTCATGATCACGAAACCATAATCATCTATTAATCAACAAGCTAGTTATACAAGAGGCTTACTAGGGACTCCTTGTTGTTTACATAACACACATGTATCAATGTTTCGGTTAATACAATTATAGCATGGGATGTAAACATTTATCATGAGCACTAAGATATAACAATAACTAATTTATTATTGCCTCTTGGGTATATCTCCAACAGACGCCCCCGTCTCCATTCGTTCCTGCCGCTCCTCTAAAAAATCCTAGTCATCGCCCATCTTCTTCATGACGGTGGTGTTGTGGATATACTTTTCATGGGTAATACCAATGATGTAGTCCAATACCAGCAAGCCTAGGTGCTCTGGTGGGGCACAGATGGTGGTTGGGCCTATGACCCAGTCGAGCGGCCTAGTTGCCGATTGACCAAGATGGGAAGTCGAGGATCAGAAGCTCTAGCTGGATCCGCACCACCTAGTTGGCTAGATCCGTACCGGCATAGGTTAGCCGGATCCTTGCGTGTACGGCAAGTTATACGTAGTTAGGATAGTGCTAGTAGAGTCCGATCTGGACTACTCATTGTAAACCCTAGATCCTGGCGCCTTTATAAGCCGGATCCCGGGAGACCTTGAGGCAGAACCAACCCTCTCACTGTAATCGCGCACTTTTTACGCTTATAATGAAGGGATTTCTATTTTCGTGCCCTCGGCTCCTTAGTTGTACTCAGTTTTCCCCAGATCCTTAGTTTTTCCTCAGTTTTCCCCAACCCCTTGTCTATAACCCGCAGAAAGAGCTCGGACGGAAGGAATCCCGTTTAGTTGACGTTGGTTGGTGCCGTGGGGCCGCTGGTGCCCCAAGTGGACACGTCTCCACTTATCCAGATCATCGTGGGACCCACAACTTGTCCACGTTAGCGCGCCGGACCCACAGCTTACCCAGGTGACCGTTGCAAAATGGGAGCCCGAGCTAGCCCCGCGCCCGTGCCCGTGCCATTGCTTCCCCTTTCTTTCTCCGCGCCCCATTGTTCTTCTTCTCCGCCAGCGGCAGCCCTTCTCCGGCACGCGGGTGATGTCTAGTTTCTCTTCGACCTCCCATTCTTCATGGCCGCAGTATGGACCCGTGCCTTTGACAAGATGCCCTGACTGCCCACGCCAGGAGCCTCTGAAGCGGTCGATCTGTAAGACGGACGAGAACGGCAACCGTGGACGTGAGTTCGTTGCATGCGAGAGCTTGCCATATAGAGAGGGGGATAAGGTTAGATCTCGCTCCAATTTCTCTGTTTTCTCTCGATTTTCTTGTTATTCCCTCGAATTTGGGATTTAGGGTTCACGTTGTTGTTTTCAGATCTTGAAGAAATGCAGGCATTTCGAGTGGATCGATGTGTACGTTCAGAGGCTTCAGTTGCAGGAATCAATTGGCGCTATTGGGGGCGCAATTTGGGAGGGGGGGACTTGCTGTAGAGAATGCGGCGGAGAGAGGAGCCGTTCCGATTAGGGACCTTCCGATTATGCCTAATGCTCCCAATGCGAACTGGTGGAAGTGAAGGGAGAACTGAAGAAAATGAACAAGTTAAGGCAGCTGATCGAGTTGAAGAAGCAAGCTAATCTGATGGCTGGTTGTTTTTTGTTGTTGTATAATTACGATCGGATTCTTATCATTGCTCACCAGGCGCTAGAAGTTGTTACAAGGGATACCTTGTTACAAATCCATTATTCAATTACATGTACTTGTAGTTGTTTTCAAAGTTAGTGTGTGCATTCACCGAAATTACCAACTATATTCCCTAAAAGAAAAGGAAAGCTAAAGATAGTTGATAATTGTTAGAGGGGTGACAAATAATGCAATCCCGAAATCCGCAAATATGTATGCCTCATGTTTATACCAAAATTATACCACTTTTAGGCCTTTCCAAAATACCAATACCATATCCCAAACTATATTCCCTAAAAGAAAAGGACAGCTAAAGATAGTTGATAATTGTTAGAGGGGTGACAAATAATGCAATCGCCGAAATCAGCAAAAATGTATGCCTCATGTTTATAACAAAATTATACCACTTTTAGGCCGTTTCAAAATACCAATACTATATCCCAAACTATATTCCCTAAAAGAAAAGGAAAGCTAAAGATAGTTGATAATTGTTAGAGGGGTGACAAATAATGCAATCCCCGAAATCCGCAAATATGTATGCCTCATGTTTATACCAAAATTATACCACTTTTAGGCCTTTCCAAAATACCAATACCATATCCCAAATTATATTCCCTAAAAGAAAAGGACAGCTAAAGATAGTTGATAATTGTTAGAGGGGTGACAAATAATGCAATCGCCGAAATCAGCAAAAATGTATGCCTCATGTTTATAACAAAATTATACCACTTTTAGGCCGTTTCAAAATACCAATACTATATCCCAAACTATATTCCCTAAAAGAAAAGGACAGCTAAAGATAGTTGATAATTGTTAGAGGGGTGACAAATAATGCAATCGCCGAAATCAGCAAAAATGTATGCCTCATGTTTATAACAAAATTATACCACTTTTAGGCCGTTTCAAAATACCAATACTATATCCCAAACTATTCTCCACCGACAGAGAGAGAGAGAGAGAGATGGGTGAGAGAGAGAGAGAGAGAGGTTGCCACGAAGAGACGGATAGGGGTATACTGCCCGTTAGATCAGTGGATCAACGGTTCGTGGAGTCGATCCGTGTGACAACGGCTCAACCAATCAGGATAAGTTTGGGCTTCTCAGAGCATTTGTGACAGTACTTGAGGGCAAAACTGAGTAGTACTAAGAATCCAAGGGCACATAAATAGTAAATAGACTAAGGGATTCAAACAAAAGAATTACAAAATGAAAAATGTGTGTTTTGTACAAGATAATTCATATTGGGCTACATCAAATTATTTGCAATTCAAATATACATGAGTGTGACAATTATGGCATCATTTAGACAAACTATGTTTTGGGAAAGATGTTTTGCAAAGGGGTTTGGGTGGAAAACCATGCATCTTCATAGCTACACTAGTGATTCTGAGAAGTGGCAATTTGTGGTAAAACTTGATTTATATATGTTTGTTAAGGTTTTCTAGGTGGCAGGTTGCGTAGGAAGACTCCATGAGTAGTTGCCACTATGTTTTTATTTTTTTGGATTTTTTTGCGCATGAAATGACTCAATTAGCTATGTTAATCTCATTTGTTGACTCTCTGTTGACCAGCTACTTGAGGGTAAAACTGAGTATATTGCACTTGCCGGTCTAAGTCCTCGAGGGGAAAACTGAGTACAGATAAAATTTCTGTATAAGGCCTGAGGTTATAACTGAGTACACCAAACGTCCCAGGGTTAGACTCGTGTAGCGGTGCACGCTGCAGCCGTGCATAGCGGACGCGTGTTGCGTACACGCCACCTTCGTCTTTATAGAGCCCTCTTTCTCTCCCTCGACGCACGTTCTCACTGGCTCACTGCAACCGCCTCTCCTGTCCCATCATCTTCTCCACAACCGAAGAAAAACCCCGAAGAAAACCGGCGATGGAGAAGAATGAGATGCCCATTGTCGGCGCATCCGCCGCCCCGTCAGGCCCCTGTCGCTGCTTCCAACGTAGCAGCCGGCGCATCGGCCGCCGCCCCGTCCGGCCCCCGCTGCTTCCAACGTAGCAGCCGGCGCATCGCCGCCCCGTCAGGCCCCGTCGCTGCTTCCAACGTAGCAGCCGGCGCATCGGCCGCCGCCCCGTCGTCCCCGTCGATTGGGACCCGTACGAACCAGTGCAGACGACGCCGGAGAACCCCTACGACACCACCATCGTCGACTACGAGCCGGAGGTAACCCTTTGTTCCCTTGTTCTTATCTCATTTCAATCATTTTGTGTTAGATCTAGCGTTATTACGGTTCGTCTGTTCCTAGTTCAATCCTTTTGTGTTAGATCTTGCGTTATTACTGTTCATCTCTTCCTAGTTCAATCCTTTTGTGTTAGATCTTGCGTTATTACTGTTCGTCTGTTCCTAGTTCAATCCTTTTGTGTTAGATCTTGCGTTATTACTGTTCGTCTGTTCCTAGTTCGATCCTTTTGTGTTAGATCTTGCGTTATTAGTGTTTGTGATTTGCTTTTGTTTCAGATTTGTGCCGATGATGATGAATATTTGGGCATCCCTAAATTGATTCAGGGTTTGGTCAGTAAACAATTGGTGTGTACAAATTTGTTGTGCATGATCTTTGGTTTACTGACTCAAATCCTGGATATAAGTGTGTCCAATGTAACTGAGGCTACCTCTTTTTTTCGAGCCCATATTATCATGCATGATTTTTTGTTCACTCTCTGTTCAATCATCGTTGCAATTGACTCCGTGTTTTTGCACGATCTTTGGTGCTACGTGACAGGTGGAGAGCAGCGACGTCGACAGCGACGACGAGTCCTTCCACACCAAGACTCGTCACGTCCTCAGGAGGCTGCAGTCCGGCCAATACGGTCGCCCCTTTGCTCGAGGCATTTACAAGTGCCCCTTCTGCAACAGGAGGCTCTTCGACACCAACTTCAACACCCTGCTGAACCATGTTGAATCCATTGGCAGATATGGCGCTAGAGTTGGAAGGACCGTGAACGTGCATGCGTACATGGCCAAACACAAAGCACTTGGGATTCACCTGCGCAACCTCCAAGCGAGTCACACGCGCCACCTGGAGGCGTTGAACGTGCCTACTGCACTCTCTGTATGTGACTGCTCTATCTGTAGAGCAGCTTAAATTCATGTAAAATGTAGCTTATGTTGGATCTATCGGTACTACATTTGGATCTGTCCTGAATATATCTATGCTATGTTGGTTGCTGTATGCAGCTTATCCTATATTTTCTCTCTGGATTTGTGCCCTAGATTTCCTACCTGATTGGGTAAAAACGAAGGCATAAAGAAATGAATGGCGTTAAAAAACAGAAGGAGAAGCTTCTCTAGATTTGCTACCAATTTGGGCTATCAAATATGAATGAGATCGAGCGATAGAGAGGAAAAAGGTATATTGAAAACTGCTAATCTGGGCGAAAGAGACAGAAACCACTCGTGCCCCCGTCCCGGACCCACACGGCTCCACACGCTACGGCCCTACACGCTACGGCCCCACAAACACGGCCTCGTCCTGTCCCACGCGGTCCCTTCCTACCAGCCCCACACGACGCGGTCCCACACGACGCGACCCCACAAACGACACGACCCCACTCGTCAGCACGGAACGGTCAACTTAACGGATTCCTTCCGTCCGAGCTCCTTCTGCGGTTCAGACAAACGTTTGGGTAAAACTGAGGAAAAACTAAGGAGCTGAGGAAAAGTGAGTACAACTAACAAAGCAGGGGCACGAAAATAGAAATCCCTATAATGAATTATAGCAACACGTAGGGTTTCACCACCGTTGCAAGATCCGAAGCTAGGTAAATTGTGTCTCACTGTTCCGGTATCTCCCCGCCTTTCGCCCACCTCTCTCTCACCGTGTTGTGAGGTACCCTCCATGGCGTACCCGTCATTCACGTAACGAAAGTTGGCACCCAAAGTGGGAAACAAGCATGTGGAGCGCGGATCCGGGCTGGATCCGCTTTCGCATCCATCAGTCACACCGTCGCCATCGGGTGCGTCCTCTACGCCGGCCACGTCCCCACCTTCCTAAACGACGAGTGTTAGGTTTTGGCTAGGAGAATCCCCATCCACTACATGATCGTTCCGATCGGTGTCATCCACGTCTTCATTGGTGACATCGACAACGAAGAAACCGATCTGACGTCAATACCTGCACGGACCGCCTTTGAGCTGGATATGTTTGCGGAAGATCGATATGGGTAGGAATCCCCTCGAGAGGTTTCCCCCTTAGATCTGGAGAATTCAAGGCCCACCCAAACCGCCCAAGGCAGTTGATGAGTGGAAGACCAATGCAGATCCATCTTCCCAACAATTTGTTTGAGACACAGAGGTATCACTTTGTCAGCCAAAATACTTCTAGTTCAAATTCCAACTCCGATGGGGCAGGAAAAAGCGAACAAATCTATCCAGGAAGCCCTAGCCCATGTGTCTCAAGACTCGGATACCAGAGCAATGACCGAAGACGACTTTTGTGCCGTTGTAGAAAAATTTACAGGCAAGGAACATCTGAAAACACCGCCGCCACCCACCGCCTAACAAGTCTATGTGACCATGAAGGAGATTGGAGGGGACGACAACAACTCTGAAGAGCCTATGGATTCAGAAGCGGCAGACATGGATCCGGACGTGAGAGATTCGACACCAGATCCGACCACTGGACCCAGGAGGAGGATCCGCCTTTCAGGACGCCCGCACCAACGTTCCCGTTTACTAGGCATTATGCGGAGATGCACGCTGGAACCTCGACCAATCCTTTTCCCTATGGCATGCCCGATGTCGAAAAGTATGGAGAAATCCTCGCAACTCCCATCACTTCAGATCACATTAGGTGCCTTCCGTTATAGTACCTCATAGGTCCAGCCCAACAATGTCTTCAAGACTTGGAAGAAAAATCCATCCACAACTGGTTCGACATGCAGACTGCCTTCAACGTACAAAAGGCCGCATACTGCCGGTGACCTGCAGTGGTGCATGAAACAAAAATACGAGGACTTTCTGCCCAGATGGTTAGAGCTTGTCAATGAATCAAGGATGAGACAACAATTCCCGCCTTCATCGGAGGGCTTGATAGAGGAACGCTCCTCAACCATACACTGACCCGCGAGAACAATGTCGGGACTCTCACCTTGGACAGTATGATTCAGACCGCGAGAAGCTATGCGGTAGTAGATGATGATTGATGTCTACGCACGCTTCTATTCCTGTAGACAGTGTTGGGCCTCCAAGAGCAGAGGTTTGTAGAACAGCAGCAAGTTTCCCTTAAGTGAATCACCCAAGGTTTATCGAACTCGGGAGGTAGAGGTCAAAGATATCCATCTCAAGCAACCCTGCAATTAAGATACAAGAAGTCTCTTGTGTCCCCAACACACCTAATACACTTGTCAGATGTATAGGTGCACTAGTTCGGCGAAGAGATAGTGAAATACAAGTAATATGGATGATTATAAGTAGTAATTGCAATCTGAAATAAAAATGGCAGCAAGCGAACATGTAGCAGAACTTGTTGGAAACGGTGTTTCAATGCTTAGAAACAAGGCCTAGGGATCATACTTTCACTAGTGGACACTCTCAACAATGATCACATAATTGAATAAATAAATGCCACTCTCAAACACTCTCTTGTTGGATAACAAACACCATTCATTGTGTAGGGCTACAAGAGCACCCTCAAGCCGGAGTAAACAAGCTCCACAACTTCATAAAGGAATCACACACGATGCGCACACTGTCACCATCACACCGTGGAGAGTAACTCCGGAGTTCATATTAAAGTAACCTCTAGAGTGCATAATAGACAAGAGTAACATCTACATATTCAACTAGATTACAAAGCTCATGATCACATAAAGATCACACCATGGGGAGAGAGATGAACCACATAGCTACCGGTAGAGCCCTCCTGGGAGAACTACTCCCTCCTCATCATGGGAGACAGCAACGGCGATGAAGATGGCGGTGGTTTCGATGGAGATGGATTCCGGGGCACTTCCCTGTCCTGGCGGCGTGCCGGAACAGAGACTTCTGTCCCCCGAACTTGGCTTCGCAATGGCGGCGACTACGTAACTTTTCGTGGAGGAAGACCCATCGATTTAGGGTTTTTACTCCTGGAAGAATATATAGGCGGAAGGTGATACGTCTCCAACGTATCGATAATTTCTTATGTTCCATGCTACATTATTGATGATATCTACATGTTTTATGCACATTATATGTCGTATTTACGCATTTTCTGGAACTAACCTATTAACAAGATGCCGAAGAGCCATTGCTGTTTTCTGCTTTTTGGTTTCAGAAATCCTAGTAAGGAAATATTCTCGGAATTGGACGAAATCAACGCCCAGGGTCCTATTTTTTGCACGAAGCTTCCAGAAGACCGAAGGAGAGTCGAAGTGGGGCCACGAGGTGGCGACACAGGCGGCGGCCCAGGCCCTGGCCGCGCCGACCTATGGTGTGGGCCCTCGCGCCGCCTCTTGACCTGCCCTTCCGCCTACAAATAGCCTCCGTCGCGAAACCCCAGTAGAGAGCCACGATACGGAAAACCTTCCAGAGACGCCGCCGCGAATCCCATCTCGGGGATTCAAGAGATCGCCTCCGACACCCCCGGAGAGGGGATTCATCTCCGGAGGACTCTACACCGCCATGGTCGCCTCCGGAGTGATGAGTGAGTAGTTCACCCCTGGACTATGGGTCCATAGCAGTAGCTAGATGGTCGTCTTCTCCTAATTGTGCTTCATTGTTGGATCTTGTGAGCTGCCTAACATGATCAAGATCATCTACCTGTAATTCTATATGTTGTGTTTGTCGGGATCCGATGAATAGAGAATGCTATGTTATGGTGATTATCAATCTATTGTTTATGTGTTGTTTATGATCTTGCATGCTCTCCGTTATTAGTAGAGGCTCTGGCCAAGTTTTTGCTCTTAACTCCAAGAGGGAGTATTTATGCTCGATAGTGGGTTCATGCCTTCATTGACACCAGTGACAGAAAATTCTAAGGTTGTGATGTGTTGTTGCCACGAGGGATAAAACATTGATTCTATGTCTAAGGATGTAGTTGTCGATTACATTACGCACCATACTTAATGCAATTGTCTGTTGCTTTGCAACTTAATACTGAATGGGGTTCGGATGATAACCTGAAGGTGGACTTTTTAGGCATAGATGCAGTTGGATGGCGGTCTATGTACTTTGTCGTAATGCCCAATTAAATCTCACTATATTTATCATATCATGTATATGCATTGTTATGCCCTTCTCTATTTGTCAATTGCCCGACTGTAATTTGTTTACCCAACATGCTTTTATCTTATGGGAGAGACACCTCTAGTGAACTGTGGACCCCGGTCCTATTCTTTACATCGCATACAATCTACTGCAATACTTGTTTTACTGTTTTCTTGCAAACAATCATCTTCCACACAATACGGTTAATCCTTTGTTACAGCAAGCCGGTGAGATTGACAACCTCACTGTTCCGTTGGGGCAAAGTACTTTGGTTGTGTTGTGCAGGTTCCACGTTGGCGCCGGAATCCCTGTTGTTGCGCCGCATCACATTTCGCCACCATCAACCTTCAACGTGCTTCTTGGCTCCTCCTGGTTCGATTAAACCTTGGTTTCTTTCTGAGGGAAAACTTGCCACTGTGCGCATCATACCTTCCTCTTGGGGTTCCCAACGGACGTGTACATTTACGCGCATCAAGCCTGTTTTCTGGCGCCGTTGCCGGGGAGATCAAGACACGCTGCAAGGGGAGTCTCCACTTCTCAATCTCTTTACTTTGTTTTTGTCTTGCTTTATTTTATTTACTACTTTGTTTGCTGCACCTAAACAAAACACAAAAAAATTAGTTGCTAGTTTTAATTTATTTACTGTCTTGCTCTCCATATCAAAAAACAAAAAAATTAGTTACTTGTCTTTACTTTATTTGCCTAGTTTACTTTATTGCTACTAAAATGAGTAATCCTGAAGTTGAAGTTCGTTCTTTTAAGCAACAAGGTGGAGAAAGTTTTAAAGATGCTTGGTACAGAATTAGTAATGCTCATCATAGGTGCATTAAGAAACACTCCACTACTATCCTTCTTAGGAACTTTTATGTTGGTTTATCTAGTTGGAATAGGTATGTTCTTGATACTCTTTCGGAGGTAATTTCCTAGGTACTCCCGCTTTAGAAGCTAGTTGCATCATTGAGAGTCTTGTCGGAATACCACCTGTTAATGAAGTTAAAATTGAAATCTCTCTTGAGGATGTTATGAAAAAATTGGAAACCATAGAGAAAATTTTTCCAAGTATTGAAACTAAATTGGAAATGTTATTGGATAAAACTGATGAACTTGATAAATCCCTAGGAGGAATTGATGAAAGAATTAGTGTCCTAGGAACTTGTGTTGTTCATGATAATCAAACCAATAGGATTGATGAACTTGAAAAAGCTATGGGAACCTTGGGTTCAACCTTTTCTTCTCTCAAGTATAATGAGAAAGCTTATGTGGGTAAAGAGCAAAAATTCATGTATGCCTCTAAAGTGCCTAAACAAAAGAATTATTATAGGCCTAAAATTGCTAAAACCCTTAGCACCACCATAAAAAATTTAGATAATGGAGCACCTAAAATACCCTCTGCAACAAGTTGTGTTTGCATGAAAAATAATGATGTTGATGCTTCATTTCTTGATGTTACTTGATTTGCACTTTCTGCGCCTAGCTGAAAGGCGTTAAAGAAAAGCGCTTATGGGAGACAACCCATGTTTTTACTACAGTACTTTGTTTTATATTTGAGTCTTGGAAGTTGTTTACTACTGTAGCAACCTCTCCTTATCATGTTTTTGTGCCAAGTAAAGTTTCTATGTTATAGTTGATGTTATATTTGGGATCGCTGCGCAGAAACAGCATTGCTGTCTGTCACGAATCTGGGCACAAGTCTCTGTAGAAAATTCGAAAAAATCTGCCAATTTACGAGCGTGATCCTCAGATATGTACGCAACTTTAATTAGTTTTGAGTTTTTCCATTTGAGCAAGTCTGGTGCCATTTTAAAATTCGTCTTTACGAACTGTTCTGTTTTTGACAGATTCTGCCTTTTATTTCGCATTGCCTCTTTTGCTATATTGGATGAATTTCTTTGATCCATTAATGTCCAGTAGCTTTGTGCAATGTCCAGAAGTGTAAAGAATGATTGTGTCACCTCTGAATGTGTGAATTATTAATTGTGCACTAACCCTCTAATGAGTTTGCTTGAAGTTTGGTGTGAAGGAAGTTTTCAAGGGTCAAGAGAGGAGTATGATATACTATGATCAAGAGGAGTGAAAGATCTAAGCTTGGGGATGCCCCGTGGTTCATCCCTGCATATTTTAAGAAGACTCAAGCGTCTAAGCTTGGGGATTCCCAAGACATCCCCTTCTTCATCGACAACATCATCAGGTTCCTCCCCTGAAACTATATTTTTATTCAGTCACATCTTGTGTTCTTTACTTGGAGCGTCGGTTTGTTTTTGTTTTTGTTTTTGTTTGAATAAAATGGATCCTAGCATTCACTTTGTGGGAGAGAGACACGCTCCGCTGTTGCATATGGACAAATATGTCCTTAGGCTTTACTCATAATGTTCAAGGCGAAGTTTCTTCTTCGTTAAATTGTTATATGGTTGGAATTGGAAAATGCTACATGTAGTAATTCTAAAATGTCTTGGATAATGTGATACTTGGCAATTGTTGTGCTCATGATTAAGCTCTTGCATCATATACTTTGCACCCATTAATGAAGAAATACATAGAGCTTGCTAAAATTTGATTTGCATATTTGGTCTCTCTAAGGTCTAGATAATATCTAGTATTGAGTTTTGAACAACAAGGAAGACGGTGTAGAGTCTTATAATGTTTACAATATGTCTTTTATGTGAGTTTTGCTGCACCGGTTCATCCTTGAGTTTGCTTCAAATAACCTTGCTAGCCTAAACCTTGTATCGAGAGGGAATACTTCTCATGCATCCAAAATCCTTGAGCCAACTATTATGCCATTTGTGTCCACCATACCTACCTACTACATGGTATTTCTCCGCCATTCCAAAGTAAATTGCTTGAGTGCTACCTTTAAAATTCCATCATTCACCTTTGCAATATATAGCTCATGGGACAAAATAGCCTTAAAAACTATCGTAGTATTGAATATGTACTTATGCACTTTATCTCTTATTAAGTTGCTTGTTGTGCGATAACCATGCTTCTGGGGACGCCATCAATTACTCTTTATTGAATATCATGTGAGTTGCTATGCATGTCCGTCTTGTCTGAAGTAAGAGGGATCTACCACCTTAATGGTTGGAGCATGCATATTGTTAGAGAAGAACATTGGGCCGCTAACTAAAGCCATGAATCATGGTTGAAGTTTCAGTTTTGGACATATATCCTCAATCTCATATGAGAATAATAATTGTTGCTACATGCTTATGCATTAAAGAGGAGTCCATTATCTGTTGTCCATGTTGTCCCGGTATGGATGTCTAAGTTGAGAATAATCAAAAGCGAGAAATCCAAAATGCGAGCTTTCTCCTTAGACCTTTGTACAGGCGGCATGGAGGTACCCCTTTGTGACACTTGGTTGAAACATGGCATTGCGAAGATCCGGTAGTCCAAGCTAAGTAGGACAAGGTGCAGGCACTATTAGTACACTATGCATGAGGCTTGCAACTTGTAAGATATAATTTACATAACTCATATGCTTTATTACTACCGTTGACAAAATTGTTTCATGTTTTCAAAATAAAAGCTCTAGCACAAATACAGCAATCGATGCTTTCCTCTTTGAAGGACCTTTCTTTTACTTTTATTGTTGAGTCAGTTTACCTATCTCTCTCCACCTTAAGAAGCAAACACTTGTGTGAACTATGCATTGATTCCTACATACTTGCATATTGCACTTGTTATATTACTTTATGTTGACAATATCCATGAGATATACATGTTATAAGTTGAAAGCAACCGCTGAAACTTAATCTTCCTTCGTGTTGCTTCAATACCTTTACTTTGATTTATTGCTTTATGAGTTAACTCTTATGCAAGACTTATTTATGCTTGTCTTGAAGTACTATTCATGAAAAGTCTTTTCTTTATGATTCACTTGTTTACTCATGTCATTACCATTGTTTTGATCGCTGCATTCATTACATATGTTTACAAATAGTATGATCAAGATTATGATGGCATGTCACTTCAGAAATTATCTTTGTTATCGTTTTACCTGCTCCGACGAGAAGCTTGGGGATGCTGATACGTCTCCAACATATCGATAATTTCTTATGTTCCATGCTACATTATTGATGATATCTACATGTTTTATGCACATTATATGTCGTATTTACGCATTTTTGGAACTAACCTATTAACAAGATGCCGAAGAGCCTTGTTTTTCTGCTGTTTTTGGTTTCAGAAATCCTAGTAAGGAAATATTCTCGGAATTGGACGAAATCAACGCCCGGGGTCCTATTTTTGCACGAAGCTTCCGAAGACCGAAGGAGAGTCGAAGTGGGGCCACGAGGTGACGACACCACGGGCGGCGCGCCCGGCCCTGGCCGCGCCGACCTATGGTGTGGGCCCCTCGTGCCGCCTCTTTACCTGCCCTTCCGCCTACAAATAGCCTCCGTCGCGAAACCCCGTACCGAGAGCCACGATAAGGAAAACCTTCCAGACGCCGCCGCCGCGAATCCCATCTCGGGGGATTCAGGAGATCGCCTCGGCACCCTGCCGGAGAGGGGATTCATCTCCCGGAGGACTCTACACCGCCATGGTCGCCTCCGGAGTGATGAGTGAGTAGTTCACCCCTGGACTATGGGTCCATAGCAGTAGCTAGATGGTCGTCTTCTCCTAATTGTGCTTCATTGTTGGATCTTGTGAGCTGCCTAACATGATCAAGATCATCTACCTGTAATTCTATATGTTGTGTTTGTCGGGATCCGATGAATAGAGAATTCTATGTTATGGTGATTATCAATCTATTGTTTATGTGTTGTTTATGATCTTGCATGCTCTCCGTTATTAGTAGAGGCTCTGGCCAAGTTTTTGCTCTTAACTCCAAGAGGGAGTATTTATGCTCGATAGTGGGTTCATGCCTTCATTGACACTGGGACAGTGAGAAAGTTCTAAGGTTGTGATGTGCTGTTGCCACTAGGGATAAAACATTGATTCTATGTCTAAGGATGTAGTTGTCGATTACATTACGCACCATACTTAATGCAATTGTCTGTTGCTTTGCAACTTAATACTGAATGGGGTTCGGATGATAACTGAAGGTGGACTTTTTAGGCATAGATGCAGTTGGATGGCGGTCTATGTACTTTGTCGTAATGCCCAATTAAATCTCACTATATTTATCATATCATGTATATGCATTGTTATGCCCTTCTCTATTTGTCAATTGCCCGACTGTAATTTGTTTACCCAACATGCTTTTATCTTATGGGAGAGACACCTCTAGTGAACTGTGGACCCCGGTCCTATTCTTTACATCGCATACAATCTACTGCAATACTTGTTTTACTGTTTTCTTGCAAACAATCATCTTCCACACAATACGGTTAATCCTTTGTTACAGCAAGCCGGTGAGATTGACAACCTCACTGTTTCGTTGGGGCAAAGTACTTTGGTTGTGTTGTGCAGGTTCCACGTTGGCGCCGGAATCCCTGTTGTTGCGCCGCATCACATTTCGCCACCATCAACCTTCAACGTGCTTCTTGGCTCCTCCTGGTTCGATTAAACCTTGGTTTCTTTCTGAGGGAAAACTTGCCACTGTGCGCATCATACCTTCCTCTTGGGGTTCCCAACGGACGTGTACATTTACGCGCATCAGAAGGGCGGCCTCGGAGGGGCCAGGGGGCTCCCTCCCCATAGGTCGGCGCATCCAGGGGGCCACCCGCCCCGCCATATGGTGTGGGCCCCCTGCTGCCCTTCCTCGACTCCTCTTCGGTGTTCAGGAAGATTCCGTGGAAAATAGGGCCGAGGGCTTTTGTTTCGTCCAATTCCGAGAATATTTCTGTGTAGAAACCAAAAATAGCAAAGAACTGGCGCTTCGGCATCTTGTTAATAGGTTAGTCCCGGAAAATGCATAAAAATGATATAAAGTGTGAACAAAACATGTAGGTATTGTCATAAAACTAGCATGGAACATCAGAAATTATAGATACGTTGGAGACGTATCAAGCATCCCCAAGCTTAGTTCCTACTCGCCCTCGAGTAGGTAAATGATAAAAAGAATAATTCCTGATGTGACATGCTACCAACATAATCTTGATCAATACTATTGTAAAGCATATGAGATGAATGAAGTGACTCAAAGCAATGGTATATAGTTTGCTAACAAAAAGATAATGACTAAACAACTGAATCATATAGCAAAAACTCTTCATGAATAATACTTTCAAGACAAGCATCAAAAAGTCTTGCATAAGAGTTAACTCATAAAGCAATAGATTCTTAATAAGAGGTTTTGAAGCAACACAAAGGAAGATTTAAGTTTCAGCAATTGCTTTCAACTTTCAACATGTATATCTCATGGATAATTGTCAACACAAAGTAATATAATAAGTGCAATAAGTAAGCATGTAAGAATCAACGCACACAGTTGACACAAGTGTTTGCTTCTAAGATAGAAAGAAATAGGTAAACTGACTCAACATAAAGTAAAAGAAAGGCCCTTCGCAGAGGGAAGCAGGGATTACTCATGTGCTAAAGCTTTTTATTTTGAAAACACGGAAACAATTGTGTCAACGGTAGTAATAATTCATATGGGTTATGCATAAAACTTCCTATAAGTTGCAAGCCTCATGCATCGAATACTAATAGTGCCCGCACCTTGACCTAATTAGCTCGGATTTCCATGGATTATCATTGCATTACATATGTTTCAACCAAGTGTCACAAAGGGGTACCTCTATGCCACCTGTACAAAGGTCCAAGGAGATAAATCGCATTTGATTTCTCGATTTTTATAGATCTCAACTTGAGGACATCCATACCGGGACAACATAGAAAACAGATAATGGACTCCTCTTTATGCTTTAAGCATTCAACAACAATAATATTCTCATAAGAGATTCTGAGGATTAATGTCCAAGATGAAACTTCCACCATGATACATGGCTTTGGTTGGCGGCCCAATGTTCTTCTCTAACAACATGCATACTCAAACCATTTCAACGCATGGCAAATCTCCCTTACTTCAGACAAGACAAACATGCATAGCAACTCACATGATATTCAACAAAGGTGTGACATGTTGATGGCGTCCCCAGAAACATGGTTACCGCTCAACAAGCAACTTATAAGAACTAAGATACATAAGCGACATATTCATTACCACAATAGTTTTTTAGGCTACTTTCCCATGAGCTATGTATTGCAAAGAACAAGGAATGAATTTTTAAAGGTAGCACGCAAGCAATTTACTTTGGAATGGCAGAAAAATACCACATAGTAGGTAGTTATGGTGGACACAAATGGCATAGGTTTTGGCTCAAGGTTTTGGATGCACGAGAAGCATTCCCTCTCAGTACAAGGTTTTGGCTAGCAAGGTTGTTTGAAGCAAACACAAGTATAAACCGGTACAGCAAAAACTTACACAAGAACATATTGAAAGCATTATAAGACTCCACGCTGTCTTCCTTGTTGTTCAAACACTTATACCAGAAAATATCTAGACCTTAGAGAGACCAATCATGCAAACCAAATTTTAAGAAGCTCTACGGTAGTTCTCCACTAATAGATTTAAACTACATGATGCAAGAGCTTAAACATGATATACTTGAGAGCTCAAAACAATTGCCAAGTATAAAATTATTCAAGACAATATACCAACTACCACATGAAGCATTTTCTGTTTCCAACCAAATAACAATCAATGCTGAGGCTTTCAGCTTTTGCCATGAATCTTAAAGTAAAACGAAGAAGACAAGTGTTCAAATAAAAAGCGGAGCGTGTCTCTCTCCCACACAAGCATGGTAGGATCCGATTTATTCAGAGAATGAAAATAACAAAGCGAAAATAAAAGCACACAGACGCTCCAAGTAAAGCACATAAGATGTGACAGAATTAAAATATAGTTTCACTAGAGGTGACCTGATAAGTTTTTGATGAAGAAGGGGATGCCTTGGGCATCCCCAAGCTTAGACGCTTGAGTCTTCTTGAAATATGCAGGGATGAACCATGGGGGCATCCCCAAGCTTAGACTTTTCACTCTTCTTGATCATATTATATCATCCTCCTCTCTTGATCCTTGAAAACTTCCTACGCACCAAACTCAAAGCATTCTCATTAGAGGGTTAGTGCATAATCAAAAATTCACATGTTCAGCAAGGACACAATCATTCCCAACACTTCTGGACATTACCCAAGGTTACTGAAATTTAATGGAGCAAAGAAATCCACTCAAACACAAAAGAGGCAATGCGAAATAAAAGGCAGAATCTGTCAAAACAGAACATTTCGTAAAGACGAATTTTTTCGAGGCACTTAACTTGCTCAAATCAGAAAACTCAAAACTAATGAAAGTTGCGTACATATCTGAGGATCACGCATGAATTTTTGCGGATTTTTTATATTGTTCTAGAGAGATAAAAACGCGAACTCGTGACAGCTAAGAAATCTGTTTCTGCGCAGAAATCCAAATCTAGCATCAACTTCCTATCAACGACTTTACTTGGCTCCAAAAACGAAATAAACATGATAAGGAAAGGTTGCTACAGTAGTAACAACTTCCAAGACACAACAAAACAGTAGCAAAATAAAAACATGGGTTATCTCCCAAGAAGTGTTTTCTTTATAGCCATTAAGATGGGCTCAGTAATTTTAATGATGCTCACATGAAAATAGAAAATGAAGCAAAAGGAGCATCAAGAGGCAAATTCGAAACATATTTAAGTCTAACCCGCTTCCTATGCATAGGAATCTTGTACACAAATAAATTCAAAAAGAACAAAGTGACAAGCATAGTAAAATAAAACAAGAGTAACTTCAAAATTTTCAGCATATAGAGAGGTGTTTTAGTACCATGAAAATTTCTACAACCATATTTTCCTCTCTCATAATAATTTCCAGTAGCATCATGAATAAACTCAACAATATAGATATCACATAAAGCATTCTTATCATGATCCACATGCATAAAATTATTACTCTCCACATAAACATAGTCATTACTATTAATTGTAGTGGGAGCAAATTCAATAAGATAGCTATCATTATTATTCTCATCACCATAATCATCATATATAGGAGGCATATTGTAATCATAATTAATTAATTTCTCCTCAATAGTAGGTGGACTGAAAATATGATAGTCATCATTGTAATCATCATATATAGGAGGTAAAGTATCATCAAAGTAAATTTTCCCCTCCATGCTTGGGGGACTAAAAATATCATGCTCCTCAAAACCAGCTTCCCCAAGCTTAGAATTTTCCATAGCATTAGCAACAATGGTGTTCAAAGCATTCGTACTAATAACATTGCCATTAGCATGCATATAAAGTTCCATAGGTTTTTTTAATTTTCTCTTCAAACACCTCATGTCCTAACTCAAGATAAATACTATAAAGATCTCTAATATTTTTGTTGTTTTCCATTAAGCCTAACTAGTGAAATAAAAACAAGAAACAAAAAGATCTAATTGCAGAATCTAAAGGAAATAACTTCGAGCACTCACACACCGGCAACAGTGCTAGGAAATATCTTAGTAGTCGGAGGATTGAATACCTTTTACCTTACCTCCAACGGCGCCAGAAAATAGCTTGATGTCTACGCACGCTTCTATTCCTGTAGACAGTGTTGGGCCTCCAAGAGCAGAGGTTTGTAGAACAGCAAGTTTCCCTTAAGTGAATCACCCAAGGTTTATCGAACTCGGGAGGTAGAGGTCAAAGATATCCCTCTCAAGCAACCCTGCAATTAAGATACAAGAAGTCTCTTGTGTCCCCAACACACCTAATACACTTGTCAGATGTATAGGTGCACTAGTTCGACGAAGAGATAGTGAAATACAAGTAATATGGATGATTATAAGTAGTAATTGCAATCTGAAATAAAAATGGCAGCAAGCGAACATGTAGCATAACTTGTTGGAAACGGTGTTTCAATGCTTGGAAACAAGGCCTAGGGATCATACTTTCACTAGTGGACACTCTCAACAATGATCACATAATTGAATAAATAAATGCCACTCTCAAACACTCTCTTGTTGGATAACAAACACCATTCATTGTGTAGGGCTACAAGAGCACCCTCAAGCCGGAGTAAACAAGCTCCACAACTTCATAAAGGAATCACACACGATGCGCACACTGTCACCATCACACCGTGGAGAGTAACTCCGGAGTTCATATTAAAGTAACCTCTAGAGTGCATAATAGACAAGAGTAACATCTACATATTCAACTAGATTACAAAGCTCATGATCACATAAAGATCACACCATGGGAGAGAGATGAACCACATAGCTACCGGTAGAGCCCTCAGCCTGGGAGAACTACTCCCTCCTCATCATGGGAGACAGCAACGGCGATGAAGATGGCGGTGGTGTCGATGGAGATGGATTCCGGGGCACTTCCCCATCCCGGCGCCAACGAGAGACTTCTGTCCCCCGAACTTGGCTTCGCGATGGCGGCGGCTACGTAACTTTTCATGGAGGAAGACCCATCGATTTAGGGTTTTTACTCCTGGAAGAATATATAGGCGGAAGGGCGGCCTCGGAGGGGCCAGGGGGCTCCCTCCCCATAAGACCAGGGAGCCACCCGCCCCGCCATATGGTGTGGGCCCCCTGCTGCCCTTACTCGACTCCTCTTCGGTGTTCTGGAAGATTCCCTGGAAAATAGGGTCGTGGGCTTTTGTTTCGTCCAATTCCGAGAATATTTCCTGTGTAGAATTTCTGAAACCAAAAACAGCAGAAAACAGGAACTGGCGCTCGGCATCTTCTTAATAGTTTAGTCCCGGAAAATGCATAAAAATGATATAAAGTGTGAACAAAACATGTAGGTATTGTCATAAAACTAGCATGGAACATCAGAAATTATAGATACGTTGGAGACGTATCAATGATGCACGTGGCACTATGCTATCCAACGAGAACCCCAAGCAACCCAAGAAAAATAGCAACAAGCACAAAAATCCGCCTGAGGAGAAACAAGGTTCTGAAATGGTTGCCGCAACGTTCCAAGGACGAGATCAAGGCGGATAGCTCATGCGTGACAGCATAGTCGGAGGCGGTCGGGGGCAGCCGTGTTGTGACGAAGTCACGCACGCAACACCCCACCTTCACACTATGTACAAAGAGTATAGGGAAATGCCTTGTTTGGCCCACCTGGACGCCAATGGCAAGTCCACACATACCAAGCGCAACTGCAAGTTCGTCAACGAGCTCAAGGAGGATCAAGAAGCCGGAAACAAGCCGATGCATGTAAAAATGCATACATGAACTTTGTAGTTTATTGATGCATATTCTCACATATTTGCATCTTATATAATGTTATTTCCATATTTTATATTGTTTTAGGGGATTTTCTAAACAATCCCCTCTCCTCTAGTTTTACCTTTGTCTAGCAGAAAACACCTTTTGTTAGTATTTTTTGACTTTCCATGAAATACGAGACTCGACAAAAGGGCAAGGTCAGGGGCCACGCTTCGGAATTTTTGAGACGAACAAAATGAGCTATAGTGGGACACCAGGAGGTCAAGGGGCTGGAGACTAGGCCCAGTGGCACGCCCACCCTCTTAGGGCGCGCCACCAGGGGTTGTTTCCCCCTCGATCGTCCGATGAGCCTCAATCTTGCGCCCTTGGACTTTGTTTGACTAAAAAACACCTATATATACGACACCCTAGGGTTTCCTCGAGGAGACGATGGCGGAGATCAAAAACACATCAACGGAGAGTCAGTAGGCAGCAGTCGGTGGAGATTGGAGGGGGAACCGCTGCCGGAATCGCCTATAGTGGAATCCACCCCCCCGGTGTGGTCAACATCATCTTCATCAACACCATGTTCATCTACCCTTTGTAATCTCTTGGAAAACATGATGTGTGAGGCAATATATCATTTTCACATGATGTATTGTACCTCTATGTCTTTGTTTGAGTAGTGACTTGTTCTTGGCAATTGTGAGATAATTTGTTGATGGTTTAATATAAGTATTTATTATCTTCTATGATGATCTCTTGTACTAATATATGAGTGCACACATATGTTGGGGAACGCACAAGGTTTTCACCGTTGCATGATGATAGGGAGAGGGACATATGGAGCTTGAAAGAAATCATGTCCTGATTCTTAGATATTCATGTTATATTAATTCATGGTTAATCAGCGGGGGGTATAACTATGTGAACCTTTAAACTTATAGCGGTGGTGTATTTGCTCATGTATATGGCTACACCTATCTATGTCCCCTCTCTAGAAGAAACACTAAAAGACTATATTGAGCTTCACTAATTGTGTCAACCACATAAATAAAATAAAAAAATTCCAAAACACTTGCTCCCTTGAGTTACTCCACTTTAATCCACTTCACTTCACTTTACTACACTTTAATTTTCTTGCATTAGTTTTACTCCTTGCATTTTATTTTCAGCACTCATAGTTTTATAGGAAAAATCACTTCAAACACACACACCATAGTTCCTAGCTTTACATAGAAGGCCATACAAGTGGGTTATAGGGATTTCGAGAATACATAGTTTACCTTCAGCTCCTCATGGGTTCGACACTCAAGTACTTATCGAATTGCAATGCAGTGATTACCTGGACTTGGGGGTTATCACAAGCGCGCGAGAAAGAACAGACCGTGCGGCAAAAGAGAAACATAGAAAGAAGAATCAAAGGAATCCAAGGATTCAAGTGATATGGGAGATGATGACCACAAGCAAGATCCAAAGCCCGATGTTGGGGCAAAATCCAAGAAACCTTTTGAGAAAAAGAGTTTTACCATCATCCACACCTTCCTTGGAACCTTGACAGCAAAGGCAAAAAAATGCCTTGCACGCTCTCAATGCTAATGTCCCAAAAGTTCCCCAATACGTCCGATGGTCTGAAAAACCAATCACTTGGGACAGATTCAACCAACCTCAATTGATTGCGCCTGGATGCTATGCCATGGTCGTGAATCCATTGATCAACATATACGAGTTCACAAAGTGCATCATGGATAGCAGAAGTAGCATGTATATCATGTACACTAAGACTATGTAGAAGATGAATTTGTTGAAAACCCAGCTGAAGCACAACAACACCATGTTCCATGGTGTGGCTCTGGGTAGAAAGGCAAATTCATTGGATAGCATCACACTTCCTGTGGCCTTCGGTGATATAAACAATTATTGCGAAGAGAGAATCATGTTTGAAGTGGTGTCCTTCAAGAGCTCATACCATGCAATATTTTTGGCAGACCCACCTACCACAAAGTTCCACACAAGACCGTGCTACATCTTTAACAAGTTGAAGATGCCAGTACCAAATGGTACTATCAACATCCGTAGAAGTTTCAAGAAAGCTCATGAGTGCGAAGGTGGCGAAGATGCTTTCACCGAATCTGTACTGCATGAAAAAGAGTTTAAGGACATAAGGAATAAGCTGGATCCGACTGATTTACCTCTGACTAAAGATTAGGTTTCCGCCTCTGTCCCAACCTTCAAAGCTACCGATGCTACAAAGACAGTGGATCTTGTTGATGGTGATGCCTCCAAGACCACAATCATTGGAGCACACCTTGGTGCGAAATCGGAAAACACACTCGTCGAGGTCCTCCGCAATAATAAAGGTATCTTCGCATGGAAGCCCTCTGAAATGACCGGAGTACCTAGGGTACTCGCCGAGCACTCACTCAAAATCAACCCAGGAGCCAAGCCAGCGAAATAACCGTTACGATGCTTTAGAGATGAGAAGCGCCACGCCGTAGGAAAGGAACTAGCTAAACTCTTAGAAGCAGGTTTTGTAAGAGAAGTCATCCATAGCGACTAGGTAGCTAATCTAATGCTTGTAGCCAAAAAGAACACTAAGATATTAAGACTGTGCGTTGATTTCACCGGCTTAAACAAGAATTGTCCAAAGGATTCGTTCGCTTTGCCTCGCATGACCAAATCATTGACCCTACGGCTGGTTGGAACTTCTGTGTTTCCTAGATGCATATTATGGGTACCACCAGATTAGGATGTGCAAGTCCAACCAATTGGGAAACTTGTTTATCACACCCTACGGTACATACTGCTATATCACCATGCCTGCTGGTTTGAAAAACACAGGTGCTACCTACCAGCATACAATGCAACACTGCCTTCACAACCACATTGGCTAGAATGTACGAACACGCGTACGTCGAAGACATCAAGATGATGAGCCGGAAATAAAACGATCTCATTAGCAACTTCGATGTTGAATCCCACAAAGTGAGTCATCTGGGTGTAAGCCGGAAAACACCTTGGCTTCATAGTTTTGCATCGCGGCATTGAAGTTAACTCGAAAAAGATCAAGGCCACCCCTGACATAAAAAACCCGACTTGCTTGAAGGACATAGAACGGCTCACGGGCTGCGTGGCAGTAGTTAGCCGGTTTGTTAGCCGCCCTTGTGAAAAGGCAATGCCCCTTTACAAGCTAATAGTACACATGCCCGTGCGTTGCACTGGGACAAAAAAATGACAGGAAGTTCTCGCCGTCCTACATGAGCACCAATTTAGATGACCCTAGGCGTGATGATAAAGTGCGAATTAATCTTATATTATGTTAACTCCTTCATCATTTATATAATGTTATGTAGTATATCACCATAAGAAGAGATTACCATGAAGACACCAGTAAGGTGTCCTTAATCATTTCCTATTTGTTGGCAGTTTTCGTGTTGCATTCTAATATATATTCTGAAAACATTATTCAATTTTATAGCCGTTTTATATAGCCTACCAATAACTAACTTATATATTTTACATTTTAACATGTAGTATTGCTTTTTGGCAAAAAAAAATCATTAAACATGTAGTATTGTTTTTTTTTTTGCAAAAAAACATAATATGGTCGTGAATATTGGTGAGATCCTCTTAAAGTAACACATGCAATGACAAGGAAAATCCAACATTAGACGATCAAACCTAAGGTCAGACTACAACATCCTCCGGAAAGTGATCAAAGCCTTGTCAATCTGCCAATCCTGCAAATAGCCGGCAATCATCAAATTCATGTAACAAATTCCATGTCACTATATCTTTTCCCACTACCCAGACCTTACAATAAAAGTTGACATGAAATCCCAAAAATCACACCCAAGTGTAATCGTCTCGATACCACCATGGCTTGGCCCGGTCTTTCCCAGTTAGAAGCTCAAAATCCGCTGATCAAAGCTAGGAACGCTCACTTGTAGGACAAAAGTTTTAGACAACAGCGTTACCAGCACCGACTCGCAGCTTGAAGGTGCTTTGCCTTCTCATGGGATTGAATCTTTGCATCACTGCCAAACATAGCATTACATGTCGAGATTCCAGTATTCACCGCGAGAATACTGAACTGCGAGGCCGCCTACACATAACTTTTGCACGATTTCTAGGCAGGGTGTTGACAAGTCACATCCTTACAGTGAACTGCAGCTGAAAGGAAATCTATGTCTACATATGATTTGCTACAGACGGAGACTTACGGACATACTTGGCAGTAATCCTATGCCTACTTGACTGAATCCTCTAGTTTCTTCTAGTCTTTTCGAGCCCTTTTTTCCTTGGCCGTCTCAGGCGCAGTCAGGCCCTGCCGTCCTGTTGCTGCCGGCTGTTGTGCTGTGCGCTTTTGGTGCTTGCATCTTGTCCAGCGGCAAGGTGAGTCGTGCTGGTCGTGCCGTTGTGGTGCTTGCTTGCTTGCACCTCCATCCAGCACATACGCATTAGGGTTTGGGTGGCGCCTTGTCCCACTGCCATTGCATCTCCATCCAGCGCATTGGCAGCGGGGCTTGGGCACTTCTGCACGGCGTGGACCAGCAGTGCTTGAACTGCCTGACTCAAGCTCGGAGCCATGGTTGCATCTGTGTTTCCCCTGTCATGGCGCGTGGAAGATACAGTGACGAGTACCGTCGTCACCCGATTTGATCTGCCCGTCTTCCATGTGTGATTAATTTTCCAAGCAGGACAGACGAAACTTGTTTTGCCTCATGCAGATATTTGGCTTTTCATTGAATCACGTCGCTACCCGCGTGCAAGCTTGGAAGCCGAAGCCCTGATCGCCGCCCGTGTGTAGGATCCAGGTTGTGATGTGACAGAGGTGGGGCATCGCTGCAGTTCTTTAGCTCCTTGAGATCTCTTGGATGCCATCGCTGCGAGGCTGGCCGCCGGCGAGTGCTGGACAAATCCCTGCAGTTCTCTTGATAAAATTGCTCTTGGCAGATCGACGACCCACAGCGAAGGACGGTCGACGGGATTCGTACGGCCAGCGCTGAGAACGGCGGAGCGTATGCAAGCTCCTCCTCCACAACCCCTCGCATCTCCTTCTCGTCGTTCCTGACGCTAGTCGGGCGGCCGGTCCATCCCGGACGGTGGGAGTCGGGCGACACGATCGGCCAAGCAGCATCAATATCAGACGACGTGGATCAGGCGGCGAGGTCGCCGGGCCACTGAGACCACAGGGTGAGGGCGGCGGCGGCTTCAAGCAGATTGATTTCTGCTTTTTTTCTCGTGGCCGGACAGATTTGAAGGCTCCTGTGCTTCGATATATAGATGTGTATTGAGCAGGATAGGGTCGTGTTGCGTGGACAGAGTTGTACACAGATTAGAGCTAGGACGGGACATTATGAAGCCGGACTTAACTAAGACTAGGAAAAATGCCCGTGCGTTGCATCGGGTGAGAAACACAGAATGCATCATCATAATTGAAAACCCATGCCTATAATTCTGCTAAAACTTGAAAATCATGAATCGAGCGGTGCTACAGCTGACAAGCGTTCTTGACAGGGACAAAGGTAGCGTTAACATAAACATGTTTTTTACAGATGTAAAAAATGCATAACCAATCTAAGTTCATGTATGACCGAAACAAATCAGAATCATGCAAAGAACTCTAACTAATGACATAATATTAGTTTAAGAATTCATTCCTTCAAAATTTAAATGGATAAGTTAATTTAGTTTCACAAATAACTTGATACTTATCGAAGCTCTAGATTTCTTAAAATTATCAAGAAAATGCATAGATCCATTTGTCAGTAACAACTCATATTTACATGAATTTATGTATTCCTCTGAAATAATTGTGAGACTTAGGAGTCAACCATGTACACGCATAACTCTTTTTCTCGTTTGCTTATGGAGGATTATATGTCTCGTTTGCTTATTTCCTCTTAGGAGTCAACCATGTACACGCATACACCGTAGCATGAAGTGAAGTGAAGTAAAATTCTGTCCCTTTAGCCAAGCAAAGTCCTAACCACCTCGACATAACAAGCTAATCTTACCCTTCATCCTGACCATCTTGACACAGCCAATACCAGTATCTTCCAGTACGCAAGTGTAACGCTGTTTCCGTAGAAGCCATCCACCACGTGAACAGGTAGTTGACGGTCTGGGGATCACCACCCATCCCGGCACGACGGTGGCTCTCGACGGCATTAATCTGATTGTTGAAGACGATGCAGTACGCATGTTGCCTCGACCTTGGCCTTGTCGAACAGGTCCCTCACCCTATACACGCCCACTCACACGAGCACCCATGTGGTCAGCCTCCCCAGCGACGGCTCTGGCGAGCTGCGTCTTCCCGCTCCGTTGTTAGCTGATCACGCATCTCTTGGGCATCTTGGGCCCGAGCACGGTGTACTTATGGGGGTTTTCGAGGAAATCAGCGACCTCCTGTAGCCTGCAGCTCGAGCTTGCCCTGATCGGCACAAGCGACATCGTGGATACTGAACCCCGTCTTGGTCACCTCCTGGGCAGCCGGAGTCCCTGGGGAAGCGCACGCGCTCCACCTTGCCATGTCCTCCTCCACCTCGGCGCCACACACGGTAGAAGATCTTGCCGACGCTGTCCTTGGTTGGGCTTGGATTCCTGGCCATATTGGCTAACATGATGTCGATCTGATCCTCGACGTAAAAGCCTCTCACGAAAGTCGATCTGATCCTTATTAGCCGATCGTCGATCGATCGAGTTATATAGTATAAGCGTTTACATGGACCTTGTGTATACAGAGACGGGATTCGATCCGGTGTTGAGTTTCACGTAAAAGGGTTGGACTCTTTTTTTCGATCGAGGGCCAGAGAGGCTCACGTAGTCACGTAGGAAGCCAAGGCAAATTGAACCGAGCAGGACTTTGGGTACAGATGGATTAGCAACCGGTGTCAACCAAACTCGTGCGATTGTAGGACTTTGAGACGGACGAAAATCAGCAGCGGACGAAAATCAGCAACGGACGACGGAAACACTATTTCCTTTATTATTAGGTATAGATATAGATTATGATTAGGAAGACTCAGTTCCAGCCACGGCAAAGCGCGCGCAAGGTACGACGACGAACGAAGGCGCTTAGACGGACGGACGAAGCGCACTTTGACGAACCAAACCGCGGAAACGCTTCTCCCTTTATTATTAGGTATAGATTGAAGAAATAAGAAAAATTTGTCTCGAACGACAAAGCTGATTCAACCTTGCAAGAGGTTAAGAGAGTACTCTCCTCCGCCCCCAACCTAGCAGCACCTGAGACCCGAGAGCCCATGTTGTTACACTTGGTGACATCCAACATCATCGTCATCATGTAGAATGCAAGGAAGAAGCGTACGAATATGGAGTTCAATGACTAGTCTACTACATCAATGAGGTCATTACAGAATCCAAACATCGCTAACCATACTACTAGAACCTTGCTTACTGATACGTCTCCAACGTATCTATAATTTTTTATGTTCCATGCTAGTTTTATGATAATACCTACATGTTTTGTTCACACTTTATGATGTTTTGATGCATTTTCCAGCACTAACCTATTAACAAGATGCCGAAGCGCTAGTTGTTGTTTTCTGCTGTTTTTGGTTTCAGAAATCCTACAAAGGAAATATTCTCGGAATTAGACGAAATCAACGCCCAGGGTCTTATTTTTCCACGGAGCTTCCAGAAGACCGAAGAGCATACGAAGTGGGGCCACGAGGGCCGTCACCATAGGGCGGCACGACCTACATGGGCCCGCGCCAGCCTATGGTGTGGGGCCCCGTGCCTCCTCCAACCCTTCCGCCTACTTAAACTCTCCGTCGCGAAAACCCTATTACCGAGAGCCACGATACGGAAAAGTTCCAGAGAGGCCGCCGCCGCCAATCCCATCTCGGGGATTCAGGAGATCGTCTCCGGCACCTGGAGAGGGGAATCATCACCGGAGGGCTCTACATCACCATGCCCGCCTCCGGATTGATGCGTGAGTAGTTCATCCTTGGACTATGGGTCCATAGCAGTAGCTAGATGGTTATCTTCTCCTCTTGTGCTATCATGTTTAGATCTTGTGAGCTGCCTAACATGATCAAGATCATCTATTTGTAATGCTACATGTTGTGTTTGGTGGGATCCGATGAATATAGAATACTATGTCAAGTTGATTATTGATCTATCATATATGTGTTGTTTATGTTCTTGCATGCTCTCCGTTGCTAGAGCTCTGGCCAAGTTGATACTTGTAACTCCAAGAGGGAGTATTTATGCTCGATAGTGGGTTCATGCCTCCATTGAATCTGGGACAGTGACATAAAGTTCTAAGGTTGTGGATGTGCTGTCGCCACTAGGGATAAAACATCAATGCTTTCTCTAAGGATATTTATGTTGATTACATTACGCACCATACTTAATGCAATTGTCTGTTGTTTGCAACTTAATACTGGAAGGGTGCGGATGCTAACCCGAAGGTGGACTTTTTAGGCATAGATGCATGCTGGATGGCGGTCTATGTTCTTTGTCGTAATGCCCTGATTAAATCTCATAGTGATCATCATGATATGTATATGAATCTTTATTTGTCAATTGCCCTACATGCTATTTATCTTATTGGAGAGACCACTAGTGAACTGTGGACCCCGGTCCATTCTTTTACATCTGAAATACAATCTACTGCAATCTCTGTTCTCTGTTGTTCTTCGCAAACAAACATCATTCTCCGCACCATACGTTTAATCTTTTGTTTTCAGCAAGCCGGTGAGATTCACAACCTCATTAAGTTGGGGCAAAGTACGTGATTGTGTTGTGCGGTTCCACGTTGGCGCCGGAATCACCGGTGTTGCGCCGCACTACACTCCTCCACCAACAACCTTCACGTGGCCTTCATCTCCTACTGGTTCGATAACCTTGGTTTCTTCGAGGGAAAACTTGCTGTTGTATGCATCACCTTCCTCTTGGGGTTCCCAACGGACGTGTGCTTCACGTTATCAAGCTCTTTTTTGCCGGAGAGATCAAGACACGCTGCAAGGGGTGTCTCTCACATCCAATCTCTTTACTTTGTTTATTGTCTTGCTTTACTTTATTTTATTTTCTGTCTTGTTTGCTTCATATCAAAAACACAAAAAAATTAGTTGCCTTACTTTATTTCATTTGTCTTGTTTACTTGCTCTATATCAAAAGCACAAAAAAATTAGTTACTTGTTTTTACTTTATTCTATTCTGTTTGCTTAGTTTACTTTTATTACTGCTAAAATGAATAATCCTGAAAATACTAAGTTGTGTGATTTCACTAGCACAAATAATAATGATTTTATAAGTACTCCTATTGCTCCACCTGCTACTACAGCAGAATTTTATGAAATTAAACCTGCTTTACTGAATCTTGTTATGAGAGAGCAATTTTCTGGTGTTAGTAATGATGATGCTGCTGCCTATCTTAATAATTTTATTGAACTTTGTGAAATGCAAAAGTATAAAGATATAGATGGTGATATAATAAAAATGAAATTGTTTCCTTTCTCATTAAGAGTAAGAGCTAAAGATTGGTTGCTATCTTTGCCTAAGAATAGTATTGATTCATGGACTAAATGTAAAGATGCTTTTATTAGTAAATATTATCCCCTGCTAAGATTATATCTTTGAGAAGTAGCATTATGAATTTTAAACAATTAGATAATGAACATGTTGCTCAAGCATGGGAGAGAATGAAATCTTTGGTAAAGAATTGCCCTACCCATGGAATAACTACTTGGATGATCATCCAAACCTTTTATGCAGGATTGAATTTTTCCTCGAGGAACCTATTGGATTCAGCTGCTGGAGGTACTTTTATGTCCATTACCTTAGGCGCCGCAACAAAGCTTCTTGATGATATGATGATCAATTACTCTGAGTGGCATACTGAAAGAACTCCTCAAGGTAAGAAGGTAAATTCTGTTGAAGAAACCTCTTCTTTGAGTGATAAGATTGATGTTATTATGTCTATGCTTGTTAATGGTAGATCTCATGTCAATCCTAATAATGTTCCTTTAGATTCATTGGTTGCTCCAGAAGAGCATGTTGATGTGAATTTCATTAAGAATAATAATTTCAACAACAATGCTTATAGGAATAATTATGGTAACAACAACTATAGGCCATATCCTTCTAATAATGGTAGTGGTTATGGTAATTCTTATGGTAGATCTGTTTTGCCTAGTGAGGAAAAGATACTGGAAATTGAAAGAACCACTAAGAGCTTTATGCAATCACAATATGAGCAAAATCAATTGTTTACTAAAACTATGAATGAACAATCTGCCTTGTTGAAAAATATAGGAAATCAACTTGAAAATTTGAATGTGAAAATTTCTGGTTTGCAAACTAAACTTTCAAATGCTGAAAATCGAATCTCATATATGTCTGAATCACAATCTTCTTTAATTAATAAGATGGCTGCTAAACCTGAGGATAATGATAAAAATTTTCTTGCTACAGCAAGCGCCATCCAAGTTCGAATTAATGATAATATTAGAATATTGGCTGAATTGCATGCTAGGTGGGATAGAGAAGAAAAAGAAAAACTTGCTAAAGAGAATAATGTAGCTAAAGTTTGGACTATTACCACCACTAGTAATGTTGATTCTTCACATGTTGCTAAACCTCCTACTATCAATGGTAAAATAATTGGTGTTGGCAATGTTTCTACCCTAGTACAAAGCGTGCAAAATTGCCTGAAACTGATGAAACTGTTTGTGATAATAGTGCTGTAATTTTTCAGAATGTTGTAGATCATAATGGTTTAGATTTTGATGATTGTCATATTACTGAAGTTATAAAGTTCTTACAAAACTTGCTAGAAGTCCTAATGCTAGTGCTATTAATTTAGCCTTTACAAAACATATTACAAATGCTCTCATTAAAGCTAGGGAAGAGAAATTAAAACTTGAAGCTTCTATTCCTAGGAAGTTGGAGGATGGTTGGGAGCCCATCATTAAGATGAAATTCAATGATTTTGATTGTAATGCTTTATGTGATCTTGGTGCAAGTATTTCTGTTATGCCTAAGAAAATTTATGATATGCTTGACTTGCCACCATTGAAAAATTGTTATTTGGATGTTAATCTTGCTGATAATTCTCTAAAGAAAACTTTGGAGAGGATTGATAATGTTCGCACTACGGTTAACAATAACCTTGTCCCCGTTGATTTTGTTGTCTTGGATATTGAATGCAATGCATCTTGTCCTATTGTCTTGGGAAGACCCTTTCTTCGAACTGTTGGTGCTGTTATTGATATGAAAGAAGGAAATATTAAGTATCAATTTCCTCTCAAGAAAGGTATGGAACACTTCCATAGAAAGAGAATGAAGTTGCCTTTTGATTCTATTATTAGAACAAATTATGATGTTGATGCTTCTTCTCTTGATGTTACTTGATTTGCACTTTCTGCGCCTAGCTGAAAGGCGTTAAAGAAAAGCACTTCTTGGGAGATAACCCATAGTTTTATTTTTACTACTGTATTGTTGAGTCTTGGAAGTTGTTACTACTGTAGCAACCTCTCCTTATCATGTTTTTGTGCCAAGTAAAGTCTCTATAGTAAGGTTGATACTAGATTTGGATTACTGCGCAGAAACAGATTTGCTGTCTGTCACGAATTTGCGTAGATCTCTCTGTAGAAGAGTCAAAAAAATCTGCCAATTTACGTGTGTGATCCTCAGATATGTACGCAACTTTCATTAGTTTTGAGTTTTCCCGTCTGAGCAAGTTAAGTGCCTCAGAAAAATTCGTCTTTACGGACTGTTCTGTTTTGACAGATTCTGTCTTTTATTTCGCATTGCCTCTTTTGCTATGTTGAATAGATTTCTTTGTTCCATTAACTCTCAGTAGCTTTGTGCAATGTCCAGAAGTGTTAAGAATTATTATGTCACCTCTGAATATATGAATTTTTGATTATGCACTAATCCTCTAATGAGTTTGCTTAAAGTTTGGTGTGGAGGAAGTTTTCAAGGGTCAAGAGAAGAGGATGATACAATATGATCAAGAAGAGTGAAAAGTCTAAGCTTGGGGATGCCCGGTGGTTCATCCCTGCATATTTTAAGAAGACTCAAGCATCTAAGCTTGGGGATGTCCAAGGCATCCCCTTCTTCATCGACAACTTATCAGGTCACTTCTAGTGAAACTATATTTTTATTCCATCACATCTTATGTTCTTTACTTGGAGCGTCCGTTTGCTTTTATTTTTATTTTTGTTTGAATAAATTTGGATCCCACCATCCTTGTATTGGAGATATACAGGCTCCGCTTTTTCATACTGAACACTTGTGTTCTTAGTTATGCTTTAATGTTCATGGCGAAGGCTGAAAATTGCTTCGTTGATTGCTATTTGGTTGTAATCAGAAAATGCTTCATATGGTCTTTAATAATTTGATACTTGGCAATTGTTTTGAGCTCTCATAGATCATGTTTAAGCTCTTGCATCATGTAGTTAAATCTATTAGTGGAGAACTACTGTAGAGCTTGTTGAAATTTGGTTTGCATGATTGGTCTCTCTAAGGTCTAGATATTTTCTGTAAAAGTGTTTGAACAACAAGGAAGACAGTGTAGAGTTTTATAATGCTTGCAATATGTTCTTGTGTAAGTTTTGTTGTACCTGTTCATACTTGTGTTTGCTTCAAACAAACTTGCTAGCCAAAGCCTTGTACTGAGAGGAAATACTTCTCGTGCATCCAAACACCTTGAGCCAAAACCCATGCCATTTGTGTCCACCATATCTACCTACTATGTGGTATTTTTCTGCCATTCCAAAGTAAATTACTTGAGTGCTACCTTTAAAATTTCATTCCTTTGTCTTTGTAATATATAGCTCATGGGAAAATAGCTTACAAACTATTGTGGTGATGAATATGTAGCTATGTATCTTAGTTCTTATAAGTTGCTTGTTGAGCGGTAACCATGTTTCTGGGGACGCCATCAACTTTTTACACCTTTGTTGAATATCATGTGAGTTGCTATGCATGTTCATCTTGTCTGAAGTAAGGGTGATTTATCATGATCAAATGGTTTGAGTATTCATATTGTTAGAGAAGAACATTGGGCCGTGATGACCCACAAGTATAGGGGTGTATCGTAGTACTTTCGATAAATAAGAGTGTCGAACCCAACGAGGAGCAGAAGGTGCAGTTTCGATGAAGGATTCACTGTAAATGCTCACAGACAAGTATTCAGGGGGTTTTGATATAGCAGATAAATAAAGTACAAGTAAATAAAATGCGAGAGAAATAATTGCGAGTGGCCCAATCCTTTTTAGCACAAAGGACAAGCCGGTTTGTTTACTTATAATGACCAAACGTTCTTGAGGACACACGGGGATTTTAGTCTAGTGCTTTCGCTTCATACGGCTGATTAATCTTCATTGTTTTGATAAGTGTTGTGTGGGTGAACCTATGCTAATGCACCGCCCTTCCTAGGACTAATACATACTTGTGATTATACCCCTTGCAAGCATCCACAAATACAAGAAAGTAATTAAGATAAATTTAACCACAGCCTTAAACTCTGAGATCCTGCTATCCCTCCTGCACCGATATACTAACGGGGGTTTAGGTTGCTGTCACTCCGGCAACCCCACAATTAGCAAACGAATACAAGATGCACTCCCCTAGGCCCATAAAGGTGAAGTATCATGTAGTCGACGTTCACATGACACCACTAGAAGAGTAACACCACAACTTAAATATCATAACATTGAATACTACTCAACAATAATTCACTACTAACATTTAGACTTCACCCATGTCCTCAAGAACTAAACGAACTACTCACGAGACATCATATGGATCATGATCAGAGGTGATATAATGATGAATAACAATCTGAACATAAACCTTGGTTCAATGGTTTCACTCAATAGCATCAATAACAAGTAGTAATCAACACCGGGAGAGTTTCCCCTATCAAACAATCAAGATCCAACCCAAATCGTTACAGCGGTGACGAGATGCAGCGGTGGAGATGGCGGTGTAGATGGTGGAGATTATGATGATGATGATGGAGATGATGTCCAGTTCGATGACGATGGCGATGGCGTCGATTTCCCCCTCCGGGAGGGAATTTCCCCGGTGGATTCCTGCCCGCCGGAGAGCTCTTTTCTTTCTGGTGTTTCTCCGCCCGCGAGGCGGCTCTGTCAATTCTCCGTCTCTCCCTGGGCTTAGGTTTTCGGGACGAAGAAGTACGCGAAGGAGAGGCGGCCAGAGGGGCTGTGGGCCCCCTCCCCACGGCGCGGCCAGGCCTGGGCCCGCGCCGGCCTATGGGGGGGCCCATGGTGGCCCCTCTCGGCTCCTCCTTTTGGCTCCCTTCATCATCTGGAAAAATAGGATTTTCCATATAATTTCCGTCAATTGTTGATCTTCCGAAATATGGTGTCCTGACGGTGCTTTTTCCAGCAGAATCCTGACTCCGGTGAATAATTCTCCAATGATCACGAAACATGCAAAATAGATGAAATAACGTAAGTATCATCTCTAAATATGAAATATATCAATGAATAACAACAAATTATGATATAAAATAGTGATGCAAATGGACGTATCAACTCCCCCAAGCTTAGACCTCGCTTGTCCCCAAGCGAAACTGAGCTCAATAAACAAGACCACATGTTTATGGAGTGAAGAGTCGATAAATAAAATACGGACAAGAAGCATCATATTGATTCACACAAGATATTCTAGTAAACATTCTCTTCATATAACTCAACTTGAAATAAGTAAAGAGAAATCACAAACAGAGGTGCATAGGAAATCATGATTGGTTATGGCAAACTTTGTTCTTGGTCAGAGAACTATTAACGGATTGTACTTATCTTCTAAACAAAGATTTCATATTAGAATTTATATAGCAAGACTTTCATCCTCAATCATAACAATCTCCTCATAATCATTGATATCTTTCAAAGTCATATTCAATTAGATAAAATTTGTACTAAACAAGAAAGTATAAAAGACATGATTAACTGAATCATAGCATAAATGGTTGGTTCACAACAACTCAATTGCTTGCTTAAGATAGAGGGAAATAGGTTTACTGACTCAACATAAAAGTAAAAGATAGGCCCTTCGCAGAGGGAAGCAGGGATTAAATCATGTGCTAGAGCTTTTCAAGTTTTGAAATCATATAAAGAGCATAAAAGTAAGATTTTGAGTGGTGTTTGTTGTTGTCAACGAATGGTAGTGGGTACTCTAACCCCCTTGCCAAACAGACCTTCCAAGAGCGGCTCCCATGGAGGACGGCATCTCTACCAGCAAGGTAGATCATCCCCCTTCTCTTTTGTTTACACATGTATTTTAGTTTTATTATGGATGACACTCCCCCAACCTTTGCTTTCACAAGCCATGGCTAACCGAATCCTCGGGTGCCTTCCAACATTCACATACCATGGAGGAGTGTCTATTGCAAAATTAAGTTGCTTACTGATAAATCAGGGCAAAACATGTGAAGAGAATTATTAATGAAGGTTATTAATTGGGGCTGGGAACCCCGTTGCCAGCTCTTATTGCAAAATTATTGGATAAGCGGATGTGCCACTAGTCCATTGGTGAAAGTCCGCCCAACAAGATTGAAAGATAAAACACCACATACTTCCTCGTGAGCTATAAAACATTGACACGAATAAGGAGTAATATAGTTTGAATTAATTAAAGGTAGCACATGAAGTATTTACTTGGAGTGGCGCAAAATACCACATAGTAGGTAGTTATGGTGGACACAAATGGCATGGGTTTGGTCTAAGGTTATGGATGCATGAGAAGTATTCCCTCTCAATACAGGTCTTTGGCTAGCAAGGTTTGATAGCAAGCATAAAGGTTGAAGGAAACAAGCAAATATACATGTGATAGAAACAATCATGCATCGTTCTCATAAGCACAAGAAATTTTAACTTCAGAATACTAAACTCATTAGCATAAAGATAATAGAGTAATATATCTACATGTATTTCCCTCTTCTATTTAAACATCAAGGTGTTGTTGCTATTGACCAATGCTAAGTTTGCCAAAACCAAATAGATTTACTTGATGCTCCCAAAGTGATATCAATACTAATGTCAAGAGTAATCATATAATGGAGATTGCAAACTAAAATAAGGTGTGCAAAAAGTAAATGATAGGACTTCTCATTAATATTCCATAACGATAACTCACACCAACGGATACATAGATAACCAACTAAGAGAGATACTTCCATACTGCAAACTATTCCATATGATAACTTCCCTACTCATGATATGACACTACTAGATAGTAAAAGATAAAGGTAGTGATGATGTGATACCGCGGCACTCCCCCAAGCTTGGAACAAACCAAGGGGATGCCAATACCAATGATGAATTACTCCTTCGGTGGCGATGGCGATGGATTCTTCTCGTCATCAGACTTCCAGGGAAGAGGCTCTCCATCAACAAACGATGTCTTGGTCTCGGGAATCCTGAAACTAGCAGCATCGCTAATGCGTTTAAACCTGTTTTCATACTCACAGTTTTGATTCCAAGCATCATAAAGTTGCGCCTGAAGTTGGTTGGTAGTGTTGTGAAGTGAGAGGATATCGCTCCACAGCTTTGCAGTCTCCTTCTCGTGTTCACCAATGAGCTCGGACACAATTCTGTGGAAGATGTCCACTTCACGCTCAGCCATCTTCTTGTAAGTGAAGACCTCTTGTTCTAGTTTCTCCATCCTGTCCTCCAAGCTTCCTTCTCCCTTAGGTCCCCGAACATCTTCTATCTGCAACTCTCCATCTACAAGCAGCAATTCCTTGGGATGCATCTTCAACTCGCTTATGTACGGGTTGACGACGTTCTCAAAGAAGTTGTCCTTCGGAGGCTCCGACGAAGACATGGTGGCTCTAGATCTGAAAACAATATCTGGCAGAAAACAGCTCGAAACAAAACACGACGAGAAAACGATATACGGACCTCTGGAGATCCGGGGGATTATATAGCAAATATTTTTACGACAAAAGGAAGGTTCCAGGCCGAAAACGAGTGGAAACGGGACGCCGAGGGGCTGTCACCATAGGGCGGCGCGGCCAGGGTGGGGCCCGCGCCGGCCTATGGTGACGGGCCCTCGCGCGTCTCCTCCACTCCGTTTCGATCCCGTAATTTTTATATTTTCAAAAAACAGCAGAAATATTGTTTGGAAAGCTAAACGCGGACTTTTTATTACTAAAACTGTTACCTATTTAAAGTCAAACTCTGCAGCACTGTCAATTTGATCTTTGATGAAAGCTTCCAGAGTTATCACTTGAATAATATCAATATCTTCATTATAAGAATCTCCAGAAATATAATGCTTGAGTCTTTGTCCATTCACTACTTGTGTGGCGTTACCTTCCAAAGAGCTAATTTTTATTGCTCCTGAACGATAGACCTCCTCAATAACATATGGTCCTTCCCATTTTGAGAGTAATTTCCCTGCAAAAAATCTGAGACGAGACCGATACAATAGGACTTTATCTCCAACATTAAATTCTCTTTTAATAATTCTTCTATCATGCCACTTCTTAACTTTCTCCTTAAATTTTTTAGCATTTTCATAAGCTTCACTTCTCCATTCATCTAAAGAACTCAATTGTAGCAACCTCTTCTTACCGGCAAGTTTAAAATCTTTATTAAGTTCTCTTACAGCCCAATAAGCTTTGTGCTCTAGTTCTAAAGGTAAATGACAAGCTTTTCCATAAACCATTTTATAAGGAGACATTCCCATAGGATTTTTATAAGCAGTTCTATAAGCCCTTCCTTTAACTTACTAGCCCAATTCTTTCTAGATTTATTAACAGTCTTTCCCAAAATAGCTTTAATTTCTCTATTTGATAATTCTACCTGCCCACTAGTTTGAGGATGATAAGCTGAAGCAATTCTATGATTAATACCATATTTGGCAAGAGTTTTTCTAAAACCACCATGAATAAAGTGAGAACCTCCATCAGTCATAATATATCTAGGTACTCCAAATCTAGGAAATATAACATCTACAAGCATTTTTATAGAGGTCTCACCATCAGCACTTTTTGTAGGTATAGCTTCTACCCATTTAGTAACATAATCAAGCGACAAGTATATGAGTGTTACCTTCTGAAGAAGGGAAAGGACCCATGAAGTCGAATCCCCAACAATCAAATGGTTCAATAACAAGAGTATAATTCATAGGAATTTCATTGCGTCTAGAGATATTACCAACTCTTTGACATTCATCACAAGATAAGATAAACTTCCTTGCATCCTTGAAAAGTGTTGGCCAATAAAAACCTGATTGTAGAACCTTTTGTGCGGTTCTATCTCGACGTGATGTCCTCCATAAACACTACCATGGCATTTACTCAATATCTCTTGTTGTTCATATTCTGGGACACATCTTCGCATAATACCATCCACTCCTTCTTTATATAAGTGTGGGTCATCCCAAAAATAATGCCTCAAATCATAAAAGAATTTCCTCCTTTGCTGAGCTGAAAAGGTTGGAGGCAAGTACTTCGAAACAATAAAGTTAGCATAATCAGCATACCAAGGGCTATCTCGCGAGCTCACCTTTATTACAGCCAATTGTTCATTTGGAAAACTATCATTAACAGGAACATGATCATAAGTAATATTTTCCAATCTAGACAAATTATCAGCAACAGGATTATCAGCACCTTTCCTATCTACAATATGTAAATCAAATTCTTGCAAAAGAAGCACCCATCTAATAAGCCTTGGCTTAGCATCTTTCTTTTCCATAAGGTACCTAATTGCAGCATGATCAGTATGAATTGTGACTTTTGAATCAACAATATAGGGTCTAAACTTGTCACATGCAAAAACTACGGCTAATAACTCTTTCTCAGTTGTAGCATAATTTCTTTGAGCAGCATCTAGAGTTTTACTAGCATAATGAATAACATTTAATTTTTTATCTACTCGCTGTCCAAGGACAGCACCTACAGCAAAATCACTAGCATCACACATAATTTCAAAAGGCAAATTCCAATCAGGAGGTTCAACTATAGGAGCAGTTGTTAAGGCTTTCTTTAGAGTTTCAAAGGCTTCCTTACAATCATCATCAAAAACGAAAGGTACATCTTTTTGAAGAAGATTAGTAAGAGGCTTTGAAATTTTAGAGAAATCTTTAATAAACCTCCTATAAAAACCAGCATGACCAAGAATACTACGAATACCTTTAACATCCCTAGGATAGGGCATCTTCTCAATTGCTTCAACTTTAGCTCTATCAACTTCAATACCTCTTTCAGAAATTTTATGTCCCAATACGATTCCTTCATTAACCATAAAGTGGCATTTCTCCCAATTAAGAACAAGGTTAGTTTCTTCACATCTCTGCAAAACTTTATCAAGGTTTCACAAGCAATTATCAAAAGAATTCCCATAGACAGAAAAATCATCCATGAATACCTCAACAATCTTTTCACAAAAGCCATGAAAAATAGCGGACATGCATCTTTGAAAAGTAGCAGGAGCATTACATAAACCAAAAGGCATACGCCTATAAGCGTAAGTTCCATAAGGACAAGTGAAAGTGGTTTTCTCTTGATCTTTAGCTCTAACAGCAATTTGTGAAAACCCAGAATATCCATCAAGAAAACAGAAATGAGTATTTTTAGACAACCTTTCTAACATTTGATCAATAAAAGGTAAAGGGTAATGATCTTTCTTAGTAACTTTATTAACTTTTCGAAAATCAATGCACATTCTATACCCTACAACTACTCTTTGAGGAATAAGCTCATCATTATCATTAGGCACAACAGTTATACCTCCTTTCTTAGGAACACAATGCACAGGACTAACCCATCTACTATCAGCAATAGGATATATAATACCTGCTTCAAGAAGTTTTAATACCTCATTTCTTACCACATCCTTCATCTTAGGAATTAGACGACGCTGATGTTCAACAACAGGTTTTGCACCATCTTCTATATTTATAGCATGTTGGCAAATAGCGGGAGAAATCCCCTTCAAGTCATCAAGAGTGTAGCCAATAGCTCCTCGGTGTTTCTTCAATATTTCCAATAACCTTTCTTCCTCAATATCTGAAAGCTTAGCACTAATAATAACAGGATATGTTTTCTTATCATCAATATAAGCATACTTAAGATTATCATGTAATGGTTTCAAATCAAATACAGGATCTTCCTTAGGTGGTGGTGTAACACCTAAATCCTCAACCGGTAAGTCATGTTTAAGAATAGGTTGACAAAGGAAAATTTCATCAAGCTCATCCCTTTCTTCCCTAAAAACTTCACTCTCACTATTCTCCAAATGCTGCTGCAAAGGATTACTAGGAGCAAGAGCAATAGATGCACACTGTTCAACTCTAAAATCATCATTAGGCAAATCAGCTTTATAAGGAGTTTTGGCAAATTTAGAGAAGTTAAACTCATAAGATTCACCAGCAAATTTAGTAACAATTTTCTCTTTCTTGCAATCTATAATAGCTCCACATGTATTTAGAAAAGGTCTACCAAAAATAATAGGACAAGACTTACTAGCAGCAGAACCAAGTACCAAAAAGTCAGCAGGATATTTAATCTTACCACATAGAACTTCAACATCTCGAACAATACCAATGGGAGAGATAGTTTCTCTATTAGCTAGCCGAATAACCACATCAATATCTTCAAGTTCACAAGAACCAATTTCATGCATAATTTCCGTGTAGAGCTCATAAGGAATGGCACTAATACTTGCACCAATGTCGCATAAACCATAATAGCAATGATCACCAATTCGAACAGAGAGCACAGGAACACTGGCTTTCATAGACTTATTAGGATGCGAAACAATATTAGAAGCATCTTCACAAAAAATAATATGACCATCTTCCACATTTTCAGTAACAAGATCTTTAACTATTGCAACAACAGGTTCAACTTTTATTTGTTCTTCAGGTTCTATAGGTTTCTTTGCACTTTTATTAACTACACTAGTTATAACAGAATACTCCTTCATTTTAGCAGGGAAAGGAGTTTTTTCAATATAAGCTTCAGGAAGAACATGATCAACAGTTTTAATTTCAATACATTTATCTCTAGGTGGATCAGTCTTATCTTTATATGGTTCATGATACTTATCAAAATTCTTCCTAGGAAATTCAAAATGAGAAGCAAAGGCTTTATAAATATTTGCAACAACTTGAGAGTCAAGACCATATGTAGCACTCATATTACGATATTCATCAGTATCCATAAAAGTTTCAATGCATTCATAATTATAATTTATACCTGACACTCTACCTTTGTCGTTCTCCCATCCTTCAGTATTTTCTTGGATTCGATCAAGAAGGTCCCATTTAAACTCTTCTTTATTGCGCGTGAATGATCCAGAACAAGAAGTATCCAGCAAGGTTTTATCTTGAAAAGACAGTCTTGCATAGAAATTATCAATAATAATATTACCAGGAAGCTCATGAATGGGGCATTTGAGCATTAAAGACTTCAATCTCCCCCACGCTTGGGCAATACTCTCTCCATCATGAGGCCAGAAATTATATATACGGTTGCGGTCTTTGTGAATTTCACTTGGAGGATAGAATTTAGAATAAAATATAGGCACAATATCCTTCCAATCAAGAGAACGCCCATCCTTCAGCAGTTTATACCAATGCGCCGCTTTACCAGATAGCGACATAACAAATAATTTCTTCCTAACTTCATCCATTGAAATACCTGCACATTTGAATAACCCGCATAATTCATGTAAAAACAGTAAATGATCTCCAGGATGAACAGTTCCATCCCCTTCATAGCGGTTATCCACAACACGTTCAATAATTTTCATAGGTATTTTATATGGTATTACTTCCTCACCTGGCGCCTCATCCACTACCGTTGCAGTAGTAGTAGATTTCCCAAATAGAAATTCAAGGGAGGATCTCTCCATAATGACTTATAGCAGCAAGCAGAAACAAAATCAGCACGTACAGTAAAAGTTTCCTTACCAATTCCACTTACCAATAGCGCTTCACTCCCCGGCAACGGCGCCGAAAATAGTCTTGATGACCCACAAGTATAGGGGGTGTATCGTAGCTTTCGATAAATAAGAGTGTCGAACCCAACGAGGAGCAGAAGGTGTTGACAAGCAGTTTCGATGAAGGATTCACTGTAAATGCTCACAGACAAGTATTCAGGGGGTTTTGATATAGCAGATAAATAAAGTACAAGTAAATAAAATGCGAGAGAAATAATTGCAGCGAGTGGCCCAATCCTTTTTAGCACAAAGGACAAGCCGGTTTGTTTACTTATAAGGGATTTCTATTTTCGTGCCCTCGGCTCCTTAGTTGTACTCAGTTTTCCTCAGCTCCTTAGTTTTTCCTCAGTTTTACCCAAACGTTTGTCTGAACCGCAGAAGGAGCTCGGACGGAAGGAATCCGTTAAGTTGACCGTTCCGTGCTGACGAGTGGGGTCGTGTCGTTTGTGGGGTCGCGTCGTGTGGGACCGCGTCGTGTGGGGCTGGTAGGAAGGGACCGCGTGGGACAGGACGAGGCCGTGTTTGTGGGGCCGTAGCGTGTAGGGCCGTAGCGTGTGGAGCCGTGTGGGTCCGGGACGGGGGCACAAGTGGTTTCTGTCTCTTTCGCCCAGATTAGCAGTTTTCAATGTACCTTTTTCCTCTCTATCGCTCGATCTCATTCATATTTGATAGCCCAAATTGGTAGCAAATCTAGAGAAGCTTCTCCTTCTGTTTTTTAACGCCATTCATTTCTTTATGCCTTCGTTTTTACCCAATCAGGTAGGAAATCTAGGGCACAAATCCAGAGAGAAAATATAGGATAAGCTGCATACAGCAACCAACATAGCATAGATATATTCAGGACAGATCCAAATGTAGTACCGATAGATCCAACATAAGCTACATTTTACATGAATTTAAGCTGCTCTACAGATAGAGCAGTCACATACAGAGAGTGCAGTAGGCACGTTCAACGCCTCCAGGTAGCGCGTGTGACTCGCTTGGAGGTTGCGCAGGTGAATCCCAAGTGCTTTGTGTTTGGCCATGTACGCATGCACGTTCACGGTCCTTCCAACTCTAGCGCCATATCTGCCAATGGATTCAACATGGTTCAGCAGGGTGTTGAAGTCGGTGTCGCGGAGCCTCCTGTTGCAGAAGGGGCACTTGTAAATGCCTCGAGCAAAGGGGCCATCGTATTGGCCGGACTGCAGCCTCCTGAGGACGTGACGAGTCTTGGTGTGGAAGGACTCGTCGTCGCTGTCGACGTCGCTGCTCTCCACCTGTCACGTAGCACCAAAGATCGTGCAAAAAACACGGAGTCAATTGCAACGATGATTGAACAGAGAGTGAACAAAAAATCATGCATGATAATATGGGCTCGAAAAAAAGAGGTAGCCTCAGTTACATTGGACACACTTATATCCAGGATTTGAGTAAGTAAACCAAAGATCATGCACAACAAATTTGTACACACCAATTGTTTACTGACCAAACCCTGAATCAATTTAGGGATGCCCAAATATTCATCATCATCGGCACAAATCTTAAACAAAAGCAAATAACAAACACTAATAACGCAAGATCTAACACAAAAGGATCGAACTAGGAACAGACGAACAGTAATAACGCAAGATCTAACACAAAAGGATTGAACTAGGAACAGACGAACAGTAATAACGCAAGATCTAACACAAAAGGATTGAACTAGGAACAGACGAACAGTAATAACGCAAGATCTAACAAAAAAGGATTGAACTAGGAAGAGACGAACAGTAATAACGCAAGATCTAACACAAAAGGATTGAACTAGGAACAGACGAACCGTAATAACGCTAGATCTAACACAAAATGATTGAAATGAGATAAGAACAAGGGAACAAAGGGTTACCTCCGGCGTAGTCGACGATGGTGGTGTCGTAGGGGTTCTCCGGCGCGTCGTACTGCACTGGTTCGTACGGGTCCCAATCGACGGGGGACTGGACGGGGGCGGCGGCCGATGCGCCGGCTGCTACGTTGGAAGCAGCGACAGGGGCCTGGACGGCGGCGCCGATGCGCCGGCTGCTACGTTGGAAGCAGCGACAGGGGCCTGGACGGGGGCGGCGGCCGATGCGCCGGCTGCTACGTTGGAAGCAGCGACAGGGGCCTGGACGGGGGCGGCGGCCGATGCGCCGACAATGGGCATCTCATTCTTCTCCATCGCCGGCGGTTTTCTTCGGGGTTTTTTCTTCGGTTGTGGAGAAGATGATGGGACAGGAGAGGCGGTTGCAGTGAGCCAGTGAGAACGTGCGTCGAGGGAGAGAAAGAGGGGCTCTATAAAGACGAAGGTGGCGTGTACCGCAACACGCGTCCGCTATGCACGGCTGCAGCGTGCACCGCTACACGAGTCTAACCCTGGGACGTTTGGTGTACTCAGTTATAACCTCGGGCCTTATACAGAAATTTTATCTGTACTCAGTTTTCCCCTCGAGGACTTAGACCGGCAAGTGCAATATACTCAGTTTTACCCTCAAGTAGCTGGTCAACAGAGAGTCAACAAATGAGATTAACATAGCTAATTGAGTCATTTCATGCGCAAAAAAATCCAAAAAAATAAAAACATAGTGGCAACTACTCATGGAGTCTTCCTACGCAACCTGCCACCTAGAAAACCTTAACAAACATATATAAATCAAGTTTTACCACAAATTGCCACTTCTCAGAATCACTAGTGTAGCTATGAAGATGCATGGTTTTCCACCCAAACCCCTTTGCAAAACATCTTTCCCAAAACATAGTTTGTCTAAATGATGCCATAATTGTCACACTCATGTATATTTGAATTGCAAATAATTTGATGTAGCCCAATATGAATTATATTGTACAAAACACACATTTTTCATTTTGTAATTCTTTTGTTTGAATCCCTTAGTCTATTTACTATTTATGTGCCCTTGGATTCTTAGTACTACTCAGTTTTGCCCTCAAGTACTGTCACAAATGCTCTGAGAAGCCCAAACTTATCCTGATTGGTTGAGCCATTGTCACACGGATCGACTCCACGAACCGTTGATCCACTGATCTAACGGGCAGTATACCCCTATCCGTCTCTTCGTGGCAACCTCTCTCTCTCTCTCTCTCTCTCTCTCTCTCTCTCTCTCTCTCTCTCTTCGTGGCCACCCATCTCTCTCTCTCTCTGTCGGTGGAGAATAAACATGAGGCATACATATTTGCGGATTTCGGTGATTGCATTATTTGTCACCCCTCTAACAATTATCAACTATCTTGAGCTGTCCTTTTCTTTTAGGGAATATAGTTTGGGATATAGTATTGGTATTTTGAAACGGCCTAAAAGTGGTATAATTTTGTTATAAACATGAGGCATACATTTTTGCTGATTTCGGCGATTGCATTATTTGTCACCCCTCTAACAATTATCAACTATCTTGAGCTGTCCTTTTCTTTTAGGGAATATAGTTTGGGATATAGTATTGGTATTTTGAAACGGCCTAAAAGTGGTATAATTTTGGTATAAACATGAGGCATACATATTTGCGGATTTCGGGGATTGCATTATTTGTCACCCCTCTAACAATTATCAACTATCTTTAGCTTTCCTTTTCTTTTAGGGAATATAGTTTGGGATATAGTATTGGTATTTTGAAACGGCCTAAAAGTGGTATAATTTTGTTATAAACATGAGGCATACATTTTTGCTGATTTCGGCGATTGCATTATTTGTCACCCCTCTAACAATTATCAACTATCTTTAGCTTTCCTTTTCTTTTAGGGAATATAGTTTGGGATATGGTATTGGTATTTTGGAAAGGCCTAAAAGTGGTATAATTTTGGTATAAACATGAGGCATACATATTTGCGGATTTCGGGGATTGCATTATTTGTCACCCCTCTAACAATTATCAACTATCTTTAGCTTTCCTTTTCTTTTAGGGAATATAGTTTGGGATATAGTATTGGTATTTTGAAACGGCCTAAAAGTGGTATAATTTTGTTATAAACATGAGGCATACATTTTTGCTGATTTCGGCGATTGCATTATTTGTCACCCCTCTAACAATTATCAACTATCTTTAGCTTTCCTTTTCTTTTAGGGAATATAGTTGGTAATTTCGGTGAATGCACACACTAACTTTGAAAACAACTACAAGTACATGTAACTGAATAATGGATTTGTAACAAGGTATCCCTTGTAACAACTTCTAGCGCCTGGTGAGCAATGATAAGAATCCGATCGTAATTATACAACAAAAAAAACAACCAGCCATCAGATTAGCTTGCTTCTTCAACTCGATCAGCTGCCTTAACTGCTTGTTCATTTTCTTCAGTTCTCCCTTCACTTCCACCAGTTCTGCATTGGGAGCATTAGGCATAATCGGAAGGTCCCTAATCGGAACGGCTCCTCTCTCCGCCGCATTCTCTACAGCAAGTCCCCCCCTCCCAAATTGCGCCCCCCAATAGCGCCAATTGATTCCTGCAACTGAAGCCTCTGAACGTACACATCGATCCACTCGAAATGCCTGCATTTCTTCAAGATCTGAAAACAACAACGTGAACCCTAAATCCCAAATTCGAGGGAATAACAAGAAAATCGAGAGAAAACAGAGAAATTGGAGCGAGATCTAACCTTATCCCCCTCTCTATATGGCAAGCTCTCGCATGCAACGAACTCACGTCCACGGTTGCCGTTCTCGTCCGTCTTACAGATCGACCGCTTCAGAGGCTCCTGGCGTGGGCAGTCAGGGCATCTTGTCAAAGGCACGGGTCCATACTGCGGCCATGAAGAACGGGAGGTCGAAGAGAAACTAGACATCACCCGCGTGCCGGAGAAGGGCTGCCGCTGGCGGAGAAGAAGAACAATGGGGCGCGGAGAAAGAAAGGGGAAGCAATGGCACGGGCACGGGCGCGGGGCTAGCTCGGGCTCCCATTTTGCAACGGTCACCTGGGTAAGCTGTGGGTCCGGCGCGCTAACGTGGACAAGTTGTGGGTCCCACGATGATCTGGATAAGTGGAGACGTGTCCACTGCGGGGCACCAACAGCGGCCCCACTTGCCAGCACCAACCAACGTCAACTAAACGGGATTCCTTCCGTCCGAGCTCTTTCTGCGGGTTATAGACAAGGGGTTGGGGAAAACTGAGGAGAAACTAAGGATCTGGGGAAAACTGAGTACAACTAAGGAGCCGAGGGCACGAAAATAGAAATCCCTACTTATAATGACCAAACGTTCTTGAGGACACACGGGGATTTTAGTCTAGTGCTTTCGCTTCATACGGCTGATTAATCTTCATTGTTTTGATAAGTGTTGTGTGGGTGAACCTATGCTAATGCACCGCCCTTCCTAGGACTAATACATACTTGTGATTATACCCCTTGCAAGCATCCGCAAATACAAGAAAGTAATTAAGATAAATCTAACCACAGCCTTAAACTCTGAGATCCTGCTATCCCTCCTGCATCGATATACTAACGGGGGTTTAGGTTGCTGTCACTCCGGCAACCCCACAATTAGCAAACGAATACAAGATGCACTCCCCTAGGCCCATAAAGGTGAAGTATCATGTAGTCGACGTTCACATGACACCACTAGAAGAGTAACACCACAACTTAAATATCATAACATTGAATACTACTCAACAATAATTCACTACTAACATTTAGACTTCACCCATGTCCTCAAGAACTAAACGAACTACTCACGAGACATCATATGGATCATGATCAGAGGTGATATAGTGATGAATAACAATCTGAACATAAACCTTGGTTCAATGGTTTCACTCAATAGCATCAATAACAAGTAGTAATCAACACCGGGAGAGTTTCCCCTATCAAACAATCAAGATCCAACCCAAATCGTTACAGCGGTGACGAGATGCAGCGGTGGAGATGGCGGTGTAGATGGTGGAGATGATGATGATGATGGAGATGATGTCCAGTTCGATGACGATGGCGATGGTGTCGATTTCCCCCTCCGGGAGGGAATTTCCCCGGCGGATTCCTGCCCGCCGGAGAGCTCTTTTCTTTCTGGTGTTTCTCCGCCCCGCGAGGCGGCTCATCAATTCTCCGTCTCCCGGGGCTTAGGTTTTCGGGACGAAGAAGTACGCGAAGGAGAGGCGGCGGGGGCTGTGGGCCCCCTCCCCACAAGGCGGCGCGGCCAGGGCCTGGGCCGCGCCGCTGATGACCCACAAGTATAGGGGATCGCAACAGTCTTCGAGGGAAGTATTACCCAATTTATTGATTCGACACAAGGGGAGACAAAGAATACTTGTAAGCCTTAACAGCGGAGTTGTCAATTCAGCTGCACCTGGAAACAGACTTGCTCGCAAGAGTTTATCAGTAGTAACAGTTTTATGGCAGTAGGAATAGTGAAATACAACAGCAGTGGAATAAAGACAGCAGTAGTGATTATAGTAAACAGCAGGATTAAAATACTGTAGGCACAGGGACGGATTTAACGGGCGTTGCATGGATGAGAGAAACTCATGTAACAATCAAAGCAGGGGCATTTGCAGATAATAATAAAACGGTATCCAAGTACTAATCAATCAATAGGCATGTGTTCCATATATAGTCGTACGTGCTCGCAATGAGAAACTTGCACAACATCTTTTGTCCTACCAGCCGGTGGCAGCCGGGCCTCTAGGGAAACTACTGGAAATTAAGGTACTCCTTTTAATAGAGTACCGGAGCAAAGCATTAACACTCCGTGAACACATGTGATCCTCACATCACTACCATCCCCTCCGGTTGTCCCGATTTCTGTCACTTCGGGGCCATTGGTTCCGGACAGCGACATGTGTATACAACTTGCAGGTAAGATCATAAACAACGAATATCTTCATGAATCAATAACATGTTCAGATCTGAGATCATGGCACTCGGGCCCTAGTGACAAGCATTAAGCATAACAAGTTGCAACAATATCATAAAAGTGACATCTACGGATACTAGGCACTATGCCCTAACAATCTTATGACTATTACATGACCAATCTCATCCAATCCCTACCATCCCCTTCAGCCTACAGCGGGGGAATTACTCACACATGGATGGGGGAAACATGGCTGGTCGATGGAGAGGCGTTGGCGGTGATGGCGGTGAAGATCTCCTCCAATTCCCCGTCCCGGCGGAGTGCCAGAACGGAGACTTCTGGCTCCCGAGACGGAGTTTCGCGATGTGGCGGCTTTCTGGAGGGTTTCGGCGACTTCGACTTCTCCCCGTGCGTTTTTAGGTCGAACCCGATAAGTAGTCCGAAGGGGGCGTCGGAGGCCGGCCGAGGGGGCCACACCATAGGGCCGCGCGGGCCCCCTAGGCCGCGCCGCCTTATGGTGTGGGGCCCTCGGGCCTCCACCTCACTTGTCCTTGGCTCCGTCAGTATTCTGGTAAAATAGGGCCTTCTGCATAAATTCCGAGGATTTTCCCGAAAGTTGGATTTCTGCACAAAAACGAGACACCAGAGCAATTCTGCTGAAAACAGCGTTAGTCCGTGTTAGTTGTATCCAAAATACACAAATTAGAGGCAAAACAATAGCAAAAGTGTTCGGGAAAGTAGATACGTTTTGGACGTATCACCGACCTATGGGGGGGCCATGGTGGCCCCTCTCGGCTCCTCCTTTTGGCTCCCTTCATCATCTGGAAAAATAGGATTTTCCGTATAATTTCCGTCAATTGTTGATCTTCCGAAATATGGTGTCCTGACGGTGCTTTTTCCAGCAGAATCGACTCCCCCCAAGCTTAGCTTATTGCTTGTCCTCAAGCAATTCAGTTAACAACTGAGCGATAAAAGAACTTTCACGAACACATTTGCTCATATGATGTATATATTCTCATGCTATGGCTAATACTTAAGCAGTTCATAATGAGACACATGCAAATAAGATCATCCAACAGCTATGTCAATCATGGAGAGGTACCAACAATTAATAATAAGCATCATGAATCATGTATATAAGCAGGATTGCAATGTTCATAAGAGAATATGATAAAGTGGTATCTTACTTGCCCGTATTTGATCGGCAAAACATAAATGCCGAGGCACCTCTGGAGTTCATAGAAAGACTAGAAGTAGTGATTGTCAAAGATAAAAGCATCAAAGTTATACCACAATCAATCATATTTTGAGACAAGCATATTATACTAAGAATGACAGTTGTGCTCTCAAGATAGTGCTCAAAGAAAGAATGGAGACACAACATAAAAGTAAAAGATTGACCCTTCGCAGAGGGAAGCAGGGATTAACATGCGCTAGAGCTTTTCATTTGTAAAGCAGGAGTAAAATTATTTTGAGAGGTGTTTGTTGTTGTCAACGAATGGTAATGGGTACACTAACTACCTCGTCAACCGGACTCCCAAGAGCGGCTCCCATGAATTATTTTTGGTTGGCACTCCTTCCAACCTTTCTTTCACAAACCATGGCTAACCGAATCCTCGGGTGCCTGCCAACAATCACATACCATGAAGGAGTGCCTTTTTATTTAAGTTTTATTATGATGATGACACTCCCCCAACCTTTGCTTACACAAGCCATGGCTAACCGAATCCTTCGGGTGCCGTCCAACAATCACAAACCATGGAGGAGTGTCTATTTAAGTTAATTAATTTGGGACTGGGAATCCCATTGCCAGCTCTTTTTGCAAAATTATTGGATAAGCGGATGTGCCACTAGTCCATATGAGAGTCCGTCAAAAGTAAATGACAAGGTTGAAAGCTAAACACCACATACTTCCTCATGAGCTATGAAACATTAACACAAATTGAGAAGCATTTTGAAAGTTTTAAAGGTAGCGCATGAGAATTTACTTGGAATGGTTTGAAATGCCATGCATAGGTATTTATGGTGGACACTTTGGAACAACTTGGTTTTCAGGTGTTTGGAAGCACGAGCGGCGTTCCCGCTCAGTACAAGTGAAGGCTAGCAAAAGACTAGGGAGCGACAAATCAAGAGAGCAGTAACTGTCATAATCATGCTTGCGGCAAAATAAGTTAACGGAGGCATAAAAGTGATGCAAGAACTCTGAAGCAATATAAATCATCGAGGCTTAATTGACTTTTTGTTCAGTCATATGCATGCGTGAGCATGTGCCAAGTCGATATAAATGAATTATTCAGAGGAGGATACCACAATGCCATACTTACTTATGAATAAAACAATGCAAGCGAACATCCATGACATGCTACTCATATTAATAAATTGGAGCTAAACATGAGAGATCATGAACTACTAGACTTTCTCAAATAACATATACCTCACATGAACCAACTAAGCATGCTCACATGGATGAGTATATGTACAAAAATGAAAACAAATAGAGTTCATACCAGCCTCTCACCACAATCAGATTGTCGTAGATCGTCATTATTGCCTTTCACTTGTGTAGCTTGGATAATATGAAATGAAAACCACGCTCCAGCCACCGAAGACCATTGAACTCATGATGAACTTTACAAACCAAAGAAGAACAGCAAATATTTTTGGTGTTTTCGAATTGGAAACAAGAACGAAAGAAAACAAGCAAACAAAGCAAAATCTTTTTGGGTTTTCTCATAGCAAACCAACGATAGCAAACGAAATAAACTAAGAGCAAAGAACCAAATAAACAAATGGTGAAGAGAAACAACAGAAATATTTTTGGTCTTTTTGTGTTTTAGGAAAGAAACAAAGCAAAAACAAAAGAATGCAAACTAACAGAAACACAGAAAAGCAGGATGACAGAAATCTGCCAAATCCTGACAGCAGTACAGAAATCGAAATTAACAAAAATCTTCCATTGCTCAGACCAAAAAGTGTTCAACTAATGAAAGTTAGATAACAACCTGGGGAACATTCTCAAAAATTGGCAGCTCAAAATAACGTTCTGGCTGTGCGTACGAATTTTTTTGGTAACAGCCCAGAATCTGTTTTTGGACAGCACTTTCCCAAATATCATCTCCCTCTCATTAGAAAACCACTCTAAGAGACTTAGGATTTTGGCCTAAGTGGAGTTCATTCCCACGGTCCCCATGAAGTGGTGTCTCCGTAATACGACGAAGAACGACCCGGTTCCAGGTATGTGCTGGAGGAAACATCGGGGTATGTGACGGTGCAGTCGTAGGAGGGCTCGGCGTTCTCGGAGTCATGTTGCTGGTGGAATTCTTGTATCTTCATATGTTCCTCCACCTCCTCCTTAGTGAGCGACCATGATTGCCTGTCAATATTGAACAAACCTGGCTGGGGAAGAGGGATTTCCTTCTCATTCCCATCAGCAAACAACATTCTATAGACCATATTATCTATAGTGGAGTCAGTAGTAACAAAATGATGACTCTTCATAGCAGCAATATCTAGTCTCCTAGGGGTTAATGGCACATCATTAGAATCAAGAGGAAGTCTTAAATGTGTTAGAATGCGCAGTGCAATAGTTCCTCCAAAAATAGGCCCCCTGCTAGACAGGCGGCGAGCAATAAGAGAACCAAGATGATAAGATGTCTCTCCAGTAAGTGCAGCATTCAAGAAAGCAAGATGGTAGCTAGAGATATTGCTAGTATTTTCTCTACCCAAAATGCTAGTAGCAATGTAATATGCAAAATATTTAATAGCGGGGAGTTGGATGTTTCTTATCTTCCCGCGCTGAATGGTGCGGCAATCATCCTCGGTGATTCCTCGGTAGAGCTCCAACAGGTCCCGTGGGTTGTCATCAATCCTCCTTGCTGTACCTACAGGGACAATATCCAATGCACGACAAAATTCTTCCAATTCCATAGTAACAGGATTATCATAGATCTTGAATGCAACTGTCGGCTCATATTGTGTGTTGTGGAACTTGAAGCTCTCAACGAAAATTTTGGTGAGCCTGTAGTATTGCTCCCTTTCATCTCCCACGTAGGTGGCTAAGCCTGCCCTGTTGACAAGGGTGAAGAAGTCATCCAATATCCCTGCATTTGTCAGAAAATCATAACATGGGAAGGATGAAGCATTAGGAGCCCCATTGTCCTCCTCGGGCGCGAAGCTAGGCGCGATGATATCCTCATTGTAGGATCGCCTAATCTGAGTGGATGCCCTCGAGGGCCTACCGGTGCTGGTTGTTCCCTTCTTGAACAATTCTCCAAATTTGAATTTCTTCATCTTCCTTTTCTGAAATTTTCAACAATCATTATAAAATTTGATTTCAAGGTATATAATTGAAGGGAACTACTATAGGAACTTGCTAGAGTACTAAACATGCATCAAAACTAATTTCTTCCACTTAGAACAAGCATGCAAGCTCACTAAACATGTTATCTACAGCAGCAAAATATTCAAGATATACTCAACCAAACAAAATTCTAATTGGACAATCAAAGGAGTCACATACCAAGGAGTAAATGTGCCAAATTTCAGACAGAAATCTGGGCTGAGCAAGGAGATCGAGAAATCGCGAGTTCTTGAGCAGAAACACGAGTGAGAGGAACTTGGTGCGAGTTTTTTCGGGAGAGAGAAGATGCTGGGAGGAAGAGATGAAATAGTGGGGCAAGGAGGGGCCCACACCACAGGGTGGCGCGCCCACCTCCTTGGCCGCGCCGGCCTGTGGTGTGGCACCCTCTGGTGCCCCACAGGTCATCCTCTGGTACTCCCAGGTGCCTCGTCGAAAAATAGGACCAACGGTGTAATTTTTGTAATTTTTAGAGAACTTCGAAAAATGCACATTTCTGGGTGTTAAATTAATTATTACTGCGCAGGAAAATGATTTCCAAAATCTTAAACGGCTAAAGCATATTGCAAAACAAAAGTTGCTACAGCAAGTAAAATAAATGGAGGGGGAAAGAAAGAAAGAAATGTTGTTTAGCTCTCTCATGCATTAAAATATACTTGTTAACAAGGTTGATCAAGTCTTGCTACCAAATAAATTTTATATGACATAACAAGAAATAAACCTCAAATCAATCATGTTACCTTATATTGAATTGATATGGATCCAATCACAAGAGTTTGATATTCTTCTTTAGGCTCATATATAGGACAATCAATGGATCCCACTTTGATAGTTTTCACATTAAAAATTGTATTGACTCCACATACTTTATCAATCCTCTTGGGAAAATAGACAGTATGTTCCTTATCATCAACATTGAAAGTAACCATGCCTTTATTGCAATCAATAACAGCCCCTGCAGTATTAAGAAAGGGTCTTCCAAGAATAATGGACATATTATCATCTTCAGGCATTTCCAACACAACAAAATCAGTTAATATCAAGCAATGTTGAGTAACTTGAACAGGAACATTTTCACATAAACCAACAGGAATAGCAGTAGATTTATCAGCCATTTGCAAAGATATATCAGTTGGTATCAATTTATCTAAATCAAGTCTCTTATAAAGAGAAAAAGGCATCACACTCACACCTGCTCCCAAATCACATAGAGCAGTTCTAACATAATTATTCTTGATGGAACAAGGAATAGTCGGTATACCTGGGTCTCCAAGCTTCTTTGGAATCTTACCATTGAAGGAGTAATTAGCGAGCATAGTGGAAATTTCCTCATTGGGGATTTTCCTTTTGTTAGTAACAATATCTTTCATATACTTTGAATAAGGAGGCAATTTAATAGCATCAGTCAAAGGGATTTGCAAAAATAAAGGTTTCATCCAATCACAAAATTTATTATAATGTTCTTCCTCCTTTGATTTTAGTTTCTTAGCAGGAAAAGGCATTTGCTTTTGAACCCAAGGTTCTCTTTCATTACCATGTTTCTCAGCAATAAAATCTTCTTTAGTGTACTTTTTATTTTTAGCAGGCTTTTCAGGTTCTTTTTCAATTTCTTCTTTATCAGGAGTATCATCCTTATCATTATCTTTATCATGTTCATTACCACTTTCAGTTTCAGCATCAGAAATAGAAATACTATTAGGATCATTAACAGGTTCAGAGGATTCTACAACATTCTTATGTTTCTTTTTCTTTTTCTTAGATGGAGCACTAGTTTTAGTTAGTTGAGAATCTTGTTCAACTCTTTTGGGATGCCCTTCAGGATATAGAGGATCCTGGGTAGAAACACCACCTCTAGTTGTTACTTCATAAGCATGTTTTTCTTTAGAATTATTTCCCAACAAGTCATTTTGCACTTTAGTAAGTTGATCAATTTGAGTTTGAACCATTTGAAAATGTTTAACAAGTATCTTAACATCATTGGAGGTTCTCTCCACAATATCATGCAATTCACTAATAGCTCGAGAATTTTCCATTAAATGATTCTCTACTCTCATATTAAAGTTTTCTTGCTTAACAATATAATTATCAAACTCATCTAAGCATTGAGCAGGAGGTTTTGAATACGGAATATCTTCCCTAGTAAAGCGTTGAAGAGAGTGTACCTCAATCATGGATGAAGGGGGAGTTATCTCACATAAATCTTCTATAGGAGGTAAATTCTTCACATCTTCAGGTTTAATACCCTTCTCTTTAAGAGACTTCTTGGCTTCCCTCATATCTTCATCATTTAATTTAATCATACCCCTCTTCTTCACTATCGGTGTCGGGGTTGGTTCAGGTGTAGACCAATCATCATGATTCCGGCCTATTTTAGCCAATAATTCTTCAGCGTCGTCTGGAGTTCTTTTCCTGAAAACACAACCAGCACAACTATCTAGGTATGCCCTAGACTCAATAGTTAGTCCACTATAAAATATATCAAGTAAATCATGCTTTTCCAAATCATGGTCAGGCTGAGCTCTAATAAGAGAGCAAAATCTCGCCCAAGCCTCAGGCAATTTCTCTCCATCTTCCTGGTCAAAATTATAAATTCTCTGCAAAGCAGCATGTTGAGCACTAGCAGGAAAGTATTTCCGGAAGAAAACATCAAGCAATTCTTTTGGACTTTTAATAGAACCAGGAGGCAAATTATTATACCAAGTTTTAGCATCATCCTTTAATGAGAAAGGAAAAAATTTAGCGACAAAATAAGTACGCATCTTAATATCATCAGAAAACAAGCCACTAAGAGTAGATAACTCAGTCATGTGTTCAACAGCACTTTCTTTTTCAGTACCACAAAAGGGTGTTTTCTCAACAATAGCTATATGAGATAAATCAAGAGAAAAATCATAATCTTTATCCCTAATGTTTATAGGAGATGTGGCAAATTTAGGATCAGGAGATAATTTATATCTAACAGCATGTTCCGCAAGCAACTTTTTAATTTTTCTTGCATCAGTAGTAGCATTGCATTTTTCAATAAAATCATCATCAAGCTCTACATAATCTTCATCAAGATCATCACTAGAATATTCAACAGACTCAGGTGAATTAACAGGTGTAGCAGCATTTTCATTAGGAGTTTCAGTATTTTCAATTTGTCTAGACTTAGCAATTGTAGCATCTAGAAAAGATCCTAACGAACCATCATTATCAAGCACAGCAGAAGCATCATCACAATTATGAGAGGAATTTTCAGATTCAGCAGAAGTACCAGCATTTGAAGCTTGTGGTGGTGAAACAAGTTTACTTATCACAGATGGTGAATCAAGAGCAGCAGAGGTACTAAGAGTTGTACCTTTTCTTGTAGTGGATGGTAATATGGCGATCTTAGTATCGCGAGGTTTACCCATGATGGAGAATTTCAGCGAACAATATCAATCCAAGTGAACTTCCAAATAAAGCTATGCTCCCCGGCAACGGCGCCAGAAAATAGTCTTGATGACCCACAAGTATAGGGGATCGCAACAGTCTTCGAGGGAAGTATTACCCAATTTATTGATTCGACACAAGGGGAGACAAAGAATACTTGTAAGCCTTAACAGCGGAGTTGTCAATTCAGCTGCACTGGAAACAGACTTGCTCGCAAGAGTTTATCAGTAGTAACAGTTTTATGGCAGTAGGAATAGTGAAATAACAGCAGCAGTGGAATAAAGACAGAAGTAGTGATTATAGTAAACAGCAGGATTAAAATACTATAGGCACAGGGACGGATTTAACGGGCGTTGCATGGATGAGAGAAACTCATGTAACAATCAAAGCAGGGGCATTTGCAGATAATAATAAAACGGTATCCAAGTACTAATCAATCAATAGGCATGTGTTCCATATATAGTCGTACGTGCTCGCAATGAGAAACTTGCACAACATCTTTTGTCCTACCAGCCGGTGGCAGCCGGGCCTCTAGGGAAACTACTGGAAATTAAGGTACTCCTTTTAATAGAGTACCGGAGCAAAGCATTAACACTCCGTGAACACATGTGATCCTCACATCACTACCATCCCCTCCGGTTGTCCCGATTTCTGTCACTTCGGGGCCATTGGTTCCGGACAGCGACATGTGTATACAACTTGCAGGTAAGATCATAAACAACGAATATCTTCATGAATCAATAACATGTTCAGATCTGAGATCATGGCACTCGGGCCCTAGTGACAAGCATTAAGCATAACAAGTTGCAACAATATCATAAAAGTGACATCTACGGATACTAGGCACTATGCCCTAACAATCTTATGACTATTACATGACCAATCTCATCCAATCCCTACCATCCCCTTCAGCCTACAGCGGGGGAATTACTCACACATGGATGGGGGAAACATGGCTGGTCGATGGAGAGGCGTTGGCGGTGATGGCGGTGAAGATCTCATCCAATTCCCCGTCCCGGGGAGTGCCGAACGGAGACTGGCTCCCGAGACGGAGTTTCGCGATGTGGCGGCTCTGGAGGGTTTCTGGCGACTTCGACTTCTCCCCGTGCGTTTTTAGGTCGAACCCGATAAGTAGTCCGAAGGGGGCGTCGGAGGCCGCCGAGGGGGCCACACCATAGGGCCGTGCGGCCCCCCTAGGCCGCGCTGCCTTATGGTGTGGGGCCCTCGGGCCTCCACCTCACTTGTCCTTCTGGCTCCGTCGTATTCTGGTAAAATAGGGCCTTCGCATAAATTCCGAGGATTTTCCCGAAAGTTGGATTTCTGCACAAAAACGAGACACCGAGCAATGCTGAAAACAGCGTTAGTCCGTGTTAGTTGTATCCAAAATACACAAATTAGAGGCAAAACAATAGCAAAAGTGTTCGGGAAAGTAGATACGTTTTGGACGTATCACCGACCTATGGGGGGGCCCATGGTGGCCCCTCTCGGCTCCTCCTTTTGGCTCCCTTCATCATCTGGAAAAATAGGATTTTCCGTATAATTTCCGTCAATTGTTGATCTTCCGAAATATGGTGTCCTGACGGTGCTTTTTCCAGCAGAATCCTGACTCCGGTGAATAATTCTCCAATGATCACGAAACATGCAAAATAGATGAAATAACGTAAGTATCATCTCTAAATATGAAATATATCAATGAATCACAGCAAATTATGATATAAAATAGTGATGCAAATTGGACGTATCAGCCGCTAACCAAAGCCATGTATCATGGTGGAAGTTTTCAGTTTGGACATTCATCCTCAATCTCTTATGAGAATATTATCTGTTGTTGAATGCTTATGCATTAAAGAGGAGTCCATTATCTGTTTTCTATGTTGTCCGGTATGGATGTCCTTAGTTGAGATCTATCAAAAATGAGAAATCAAATGCGATCTATCTCCTTGGACCTTTGTACAGGCGGCATAGAGGTACCCCTTTGTGACACTTGGTTGAAACATATGTTATGCAATGATAATCCATGTAAATCCAAGCTAATTAGGACAAGGTGCGAGCACTATTGGTATTCGATGCATGAGGCTTGCAACTTGTAGGAAGTTTTATGCATAACACATATGAATTATTACTACCGTTGACAAAATTGTTTCTATGTTTTCAAAATAAAAAGCTCTAGCACAAAAATAGTAATCCGTGCTTCCCTCTGCGAAGGGCCTTTTTTTTACTTTATGTTGAGTCAGTTTACCTACTTCTTTCTATCTTAGAAGCAAACACTTGTGTCAACTGTGTGCATTGATTCTTACATGTTTACTTATTGCACTTGTTATATTACTTTATGTTGACAATTATCCATGAGATATACATGTTACAAGTTGAAAGCAATTGCTGAAACTTAATCATCCTTTGTGTTGCTTCAATGCCTTCTACTTTGAATCTATTGCTTTATGAGTTAGCTCTTATGCAAGTCTTTTTGATACTTGTCTTGAAAGTACTATTCATGAAAAGTTTTGCTATATGATTCAGTTGTTTAGTCATTATCTCTTTGTTAGCAATCTATTGCTTCGAATCACTCCATTCATCTCATATGCTTTATAATAATGTTGATCAAGATTATGTTGGTAGCATGTCACTTTAGAAATTATTGTTTTTATCGTTTACCTACTCGAGGGCGAGTAGGAACTAAGCTTGGGGATGCTTGATACGTCTCCAACGTATCTATAATTTCTTATGTTCCATGCTAGTTTTATGACAATACCTACATGTTTTGTTCACACTTTATGATGTGTTGACGCATTTTCCGGCACTAACCTATTAACAAGATGCCGAAGCCCGTTCTGTTTTCGCTGTTTTTGGAAAATCCTACAAAGGAAATATTCTCAGAATTGGACGAAATCAACGCCCAGGGTATTATTTTTCCACGGAGCTTCCAGAAGACCGAAGAGCATACGAAGTGGGGCCACGAGGGCTGTCACCATAGGGCGGCGAGGCCTGCATGGGGCCCGCGCCGGCCTATGGTGTGGGGCCCCTCTGCCCCCTCCAACGCTGCCCTTCCGCCTACTTAAACTCTCCGTCGCGTAAACCCTATTACCGAGAGCCACGATACGGAAAAAGTTCCAGACGCCGCGCCGCCAATCCCATCTCGGGGGATTCGGAGATCGCCGGCACCCTGCCGGAGAGGGGAATCATCACCGGAGGGCTCTACATCACCATGCCCGCCTCCGGATTGATGCGTGAGTAGTTCATCCTTGGACTATGGGTCCATAGCAGTAGCTAGATGGTTGTCTTCTCCTCTTGTGCTATCATGTTTAGATCTTGTGATCTGCCTAACATGATCAAGATCATCTATTTGTAATGCTACATGTTGTGTTTGGTGGGATTCGATGAATATAGAATACTATGTCAAGTTGATTATTGATCTATCATATATGTGTTGTTTATGTTCTTGCATGCTCTCCGTTGCTAGTAGAGGCTCTGGCCAAGTTGATACTTGTAACTCCAAGAGGGAGTATTTATGCTCGATAGTGGGTTCATGCCTCCATTGAATCTGGGACTGACAGAAAGTTCTAAGGTTGTGGATGTCTGTTGCCACTAGGGATAAAACATCAATGCTTTGTCTAAGGATATTTGTGTTGATTACATTACGCACCATACTTAATGCAATTGTCTGTTGTTTGCAACTTAATACTAGAAGGGGTGCGGATGCTAACCCGAAGGTGGACTTTTTAGGCATAGACGCATGCTGGATGGCGGTCTATGTTCTTTGTCGTAATGCCCTGATTAAATCTCATAGTGATCATCATGATATGTATATGAATCTTTATTTGTCAATTGCCCACCTGTAATTTGTTCACCAGCATGCTATTTATCTTATTGGAGAGACACCACTAGTGAACTGTGGACCCCGGTCCATTCTTTTACATCTGAAATACAATCTACTGCAATCTTTGTTCTCTGTTGTTCTTCGCAAACAAACATCATTCTCCGCACCATACGTTTAATCCTTTGTTTTCAGCAAGCTGGTGAGATTCACAACCTCACTGTTAAGTTGGGGCAAAGTATTGTGATTGTGTTGTGCAGGTTCCACGTTGGCGCCGGAATCACGGTGTTGCGCCACACTACACTCCTCCACCAACAACCTTCACGTGGCCTTCATCTCCTACTGGTTCGATAACCTTGGTTTCTTACTGAGGGAAAACTTGCTGCTATACGCATCACACCTTCCTCTTGGGGTTCCCAATGGACGTGTGCTTCACGCGTTATCACTTACAGAGTTTTACTTGCTCCCCGAAAGCTAAGGCATAACTTCCAAGAGCACTCCATCACAGTCCAGAGCAAGGCTTCATTATCATCCATCATTGACAACTACGACGCCACAGGTAGAGTTGCAAAGTGCGGCATTGAATTATTTGCTTTTGAGATAAACTACAAATCACCGACCTAGTTGCTGATTGACCAAGATGGGGAGTGCTGGATCAGAATCTCTAGCTGGATTCGCGCCGACCTAGTTGGCCAGATCCGTATCGACATAGGTTAGCCAGATCCTTGCGAAAGTTGTACCTAGTTAGGATAGTGCAAGTAGATCCGATCTGGACTACTCCTCGTAAACCCTAGATCCTGGCGCCTTTATAAGCCGGATATCAGGAGCCCTGGAAGTAGAACTAACCATATCATTGTAGTCGCACACTTGTCGCTGTTATAGTGAATTATAACAAAGGTAGGGTTTTGCCACCATTGCGAGATCCTAAGCTGGGTAACTTATGTCTCACCTTCCTGGTAGGTCCCCACCTTCGTCCACCTCTCTCTCCATGCCATGAGGTACCCTCCATGGCGTACTCATCATTCACACAACGACAGATGGCGCACAACTACTAAGCTTGCAACAGTGACACGAGCGTCGGGGACTGCCCACACAACCTCAACATTGAGGATGCGGTGGTTCTTCACGGAGTGGGGATCTTCATGCATCCTAAATTGATGGGATTTGCAACATAGAATTTTTTACAATGGATACAAACAAAAGCCAAGATCAAAACTACAAGATGCAAGAAGCGAGCGAGAGAGATTGAGATGTACATACCCTTGTAGATCGCTAAGACGAAGCTTAAAAACATGGTCAATGCAGCTGTACTTTCTTCATGGTCCAATCCGATGAACGGTGCAACATACGACGCCTCTTGCCCCTCCTCTCATATATATAGGTGTCTAGCCGTCCAAGTAAGGGAAGAGCCCAATCCCTCAAGGAAAATGACTCCTCCCTTTTATGGTATGTTTCCAACAAGGAAGGGGGAAGTCCAAAGATGGACTCCTTCCCACCTTCCCACCTATGGCTCGGCCAAGGGGGTAGAGTCCATATGGAATCTACCCCCAAAGGGATTTTTGCCATGGGGCCCCCCGTGATAGGTGGGCCCGACAGGTGAACCTTCTAGAACTTTCTCATATTTTTTAGAACTTCTCGAGAATCCTAAAATTGACTTCCCATATGTGAATCTTATTCTCCGGACTATTACAGACCTCCTCATGATGTCCTGGATCCCATCCGAGACTCCAAACAAACTTCGGTATCACGATAATCCAAATCTATATACTACCCTGGCGACATCGAACATTAAGTGTGTGACCCTACAAGTTCGGGAATGTGCAAACATGATTGTGACACCTAAAGATCAATAATAAATAGCGGGACCTGGTAGTCCACAATGATTTCTACTCATTCAACGAAGATCTTTTATCGGCTGAACCACGATGTCAAGGATTCGATAAATCCCATATTCCATTCCCTTATATCTCGCGATATGTTACTTGCCCGAGAATTGGTTGTCAGTATTCACCATACCTACTTCAACCTCATTAATAGCAAGTCTCTTGACTCATACATTAACACATCATTCACTTGTGGCTAAATCATTAGTCACGTGCTTGCAAGCAATTGATACGTCTCAAACGTATCTATAATTTCTTATGTTCCATGCTACTTTTATGACAATACTTGAATGTTTTATACATACTTTACAGCAATATTATACATTTTCCGGCACTAACCTGTTAACAAGATGCCGAAGCGCCAGTTGTTGTTTTCTGCTATTTTTGGCTTCAGAAATCATAGTAAGGAAATATTCTCGGAATTGGACGAAATCAACGCCCAGGGTCCTATTTTTCCACGAAGCTTCCAGAAGACCGAAGAGATAACGAAGTGGGGCCACGAGGTGGCCAGACCACAGGGCGGCGTGGCCCAAGCCCTGGCCGCGCCGGCCTGTGGTGTGGGCCCCTCGTGACGCCTCCTGACCTGCCCTTCCGCCTACTTAAAGCCTTCGTCGCGAATACCCCTGTACCGAGAGCCATGATACGGAAACCCTTCCAGAGACGCCGCCGCCGCGAATCCCATCTCGGGGGATTCAGGAGATCGCCTCCGGCACCCTGCGGAGAGGGGAATCATCACCGGAGGGGCTCTACATCATCATGCCCGCCTCCGGATTGATGCGTGAGTAGTTCATCCTTGGACTATGGGTCCATAGCAGTAGCTAGATGGTTGTCTTCTCCGCTTGTGCTATCATTGTATAGATCTTGTGAGCTGCCTAACATGATCAAGATCATCTATTTGTAATGCTACATGTTGTGTTTGGTGGGATCCGATGAATCTAGAATACTATGTTAAGTTGATTATCAATCTATCATATATGTGTTGTTTATGTTCTTGCATGCTCTCCGTTGCTAGTAGAGGCTCTGGCCAAGTTGATACTTGTAACTCCAAGAGGGAGTAATTATGCTCGATAGTGGGTTCATGCCTCCATTGAATCTGGGATCGTGACAGTAGGTTCTAAGGTTGTGGATGTGCTGTTGCTACTAGGGATAAAACATCGATGCTTTGTCTAAGGGTATTTGTGTTGATTACATTACACACCATGCAATTATCTGTTGTTTACAACTTAATACTGGAGGGTGCGAATGCTAACCCGAAGATGGATTATTTAGGCATAGATGCATGCTGGATAGCGGTCTATGTACTTTGTCGTAATGCCCTGATTAAATCACATAGTAATCATCATTGATATGTATTGAATCTTGATTTGTCAATTGCCCACCTGTAATTTGTTCACCCAGCATGTTAGTTATCTTATTGGAGAGACACCACTAGTGAACTGTGGACCCCGGTCCATTCTTTTACATCTGAATACATTATATTGCAATTATTGTTCCTTACTGTTCTTTGCAAACAAACACCATCTTCCACTCGATACGCTTAATCCTTTGTTTTCAGCAAGCCGGTGAGATTGAAAACCTCACTGTTACGTTGGGGCAAAGTATTGTGTGTTGTGCAGGTTCCACGTTGGCGCCGGTTTCACCGGTGTTGCGCCGCACTACACTCCTCCACCAACAACCTTCACGTGCTTCTTGGCTCCTACTGGTTCGATAACCTTGGTTTCTTTCGAGGAAAACTTGCCGCTGTGCGCATCATACCTTCCTCTTGGGGTTCCCAACGAACGTGTACATCTACGCGCATCAAGCAACTTTTCTGGCGCCGTTGCCGGAGATCAAGACACGCTGCAAGGGAGTCTCCACATCCAATCTCTTTACTTTGTTTTTGTCTTGCTTTACTTTATTTTATTTACTGTCTTGTTTGCTTCATATTGAAAACACAAAAAAATTAGTTACTTTACTTTCTGTTTTATTTACTAGCTTTATATCAAAAACACAAAAAATTAGTTATTTGTCTTTATTCTACTTGCTTAGTTTACTTTATTACTGTTATAATGGGTAATCATGAAAATACTAAGTTGTGTGATTTCACTAGCACAAATAATAATGATTTTATATGTACTCCTATTGCTCCACCTCCTACTACAGCAGAATTCTATGAAATTAAACCTGCTTTACTGAATCTTGTTATGAGAGAGCAATTTTCTGGTGTTAGTACTGATGATGTGCTGCCCATCTTAATAATTTTGTTGAACTTTGTGAAATGCAAAAGTATAAGGATATAGATGGTGATATTATAAAACTGAAATTGTTTCCTTTCTCATTAAGAGGAAGAGCTAAAGATTGGTTGCTTTCTTTGCCTAAGAATAGTATTGATTCATGGACTAAATGTAAAGATGCTTTTATTAGTAAATATTATCCTCCTGCTAAGATTATATCTTTGAGAAGTAGCATTATGAACTTTAAACAATTTGATAATGAACATGTTGCTCAAGCATGGGAGAGAATGAAATCTTTGGTAAATAATTGCCCAACCCATGGACTGACTACTTGGATGATCATCCAAACCTTTTATGCAGGATTGAATTTTTCCTCGAGGAACCTATTGGATTCAGCTGCTGGAGGTACTTTTATGTCCATCACCCTGGGCGCCGCAACTAAACTACTTGATGATATGATGATCAATTACTCTGAATGGCACACTGAAAGAACTCCTCAAGGTAAGAAGGTAAATTCTGTTGAAGAAACCTCTTCTTTGGGTGATAAGATTGATGCTATTATGTCTATGCTTGCAAACGGTAGATCTCATACTGATCCTAATAATGTTCCTTTAGCTTCATTGGTTGCTCAAGAAGAAAATGTTGATGTGAATTTCATTAAGAATAATAATTTCAACAATAACTATAGGCCATATCCTTTTAATAATAATAGTGGTTATGGTAATTCTTATGGTAGATCTGTTTTGCCTAATGAGGAAAAGATATTGGAAATTGAAAGAACTACTAAGAGCTTTATGCAATCGCAATATGAGCAAAATCAATTGTTTACTAAAACTATGAATGAACAATCTGCCTTGTTGAAAAATATAGGAAATCAACTTGAAAATTTGAATGTGAAAATTTCTGGTTTGCAAACTAAACTTACAAATGCTGAGAATCGAATCTCATATATGTCTGAATCACAATCTTCTTTAATTAATAAAATGGCTGCTAAACCTGAGGATAATGATACAAAATTTTTGCTACAGCAAATGCCATCCAAGTTCGAATTAATGATAATATTAGAATGTTGGCTGAATTGCATGCTAGGTGGGATAGAGAAGAAAAAGAAAAACTTGCTAAAGAAAATAATATAGCTAAAGTATGGACTATTACCACCACTAGTAATGTTGATTCTTCACATGTTGCTACACCTCCTACTATCAATGGTAAAATAATTGGTGTTGGCAATGTTTCTACTCCTAGTACAAAGCGTGCAAAATTGCCTGAAACTGCCGAAACTGCTTGTGATAAAACTGCTGAATTTTTTCAAATATTGGTGACAATGATTCTATTGCTGTAGAACATAATGGTTTAGATTTTGATGATTGTCATATTTCTGAAGTTATAAAGTTCTTACAAAAACTTGCTAGAAGTCCTAATGCTAGTGCTATAAATTTAGCCTTTACAAAACATATTACAAATGCTCTCATTAAAGCTAGGGAAGAGAAATTAAAACTTGAAGCTTCTATTCCTAGGAAGTTAGAAGATGGTTGGGAGCCCATCATTAAGATGAAATTCAATGATTTTTAATGTAATGCTTTATGTGATCTTGGTGCAAGTATTTCTGTTATGCCTAAGAAGATTTATGATATGCTTGACTTGCCACCATTGAAGAATTGTTATTTGGATGATAATCTTGCTGATAATGTTAAAAAGAAACCTTTGGGGAGGATTGATAATGTATTACGGTTAACAATAACCTTGTCCCCATTGATTTTGTTGTCTTGGATATTGAATGCAATGCATCTTGTCCTATTGTGTTGGGAAGAACTTTTCTTCGAACCGTTGGTGTTGTTATTGATATGAAGGAAGGTAATATTAAATATCAATTTCCTCTCAAGAAAGGTATGGAACACTTCCCTAGGAAGAGAATGAAGTTGCCTTTTGATTCTATTATTAGAACAAGCTATGATGTTGATGCTTCTTCTCTTGATGTTACTTGATTTGCACTTTCTGCGCCTAGCTGAAAGGCGTTAAAGAAAAGCACTTCTTGGGAGATAACCCATGTTTCATTTTATTTACTGTATTGTTGAGTCTTGGAAGTTGTTTACTACTGTATCAACCTCTCCTTATCATGTTTTTGTGCCAAGTAAAGTTTCTATGTTAAAGTTGATGCTAGATTTGGATTGCTGCGCAGAAACAATACTGCTGTCTGTCACGAATTCACACAGATCTCTCTGTAGGAGAGTCAAAAAAATCTGAAAACTTACGTGAGTGATCCTCATATATGTACGCAACTTTCATTAGTTTTGAGTTTTTCCGTTTGAGCAAGTTAAGTGCCCCTGCAAAATTCGTCTTTACGGACTGTTCTGTTTTGACAGATTCTGCCTTTTATTTCGCATTGCCGCTTTTGCTACGTTGAATGAGTTTCTTTGTTCCATTAACTTTCAGAAGCTTTGTGCAATGTCCAGAAGTGTTAATAATGATTGTGTCACCTCTGAATATGTGAATTTTTAATTATGCACTAACCCTCTAATGAGTTTGCTTGGAGTTTGGTGTGGAGGAAGTTTTCAAGGGTCAAGAGAAGAGGATGATATACTATGATCAAGAAGAGTGAAAGGTCTAAGCTTGGGGATGCCCCGGTGGTTCATCCCTGCATATTTTAAGAATACTCAAGCATCTAAGCTTGGGGATGCCCAAGGCATCCCCTTCTTCATGACAACATTATCAGGTCACTTCTAGTGAAACTATATTTTTATTCCGTCACATCTTATGTTCTTTACTTGGAGCGTCGGTTTGATTTTATTTTTGGTTTGAATAAAGTTGGATCCCATCATTATTATATTGGAGATATTACGCTCCGCTTTTTCATATGGAACACGTGTGTTCTTAGTTGTGCTTTAATGTTCATGGCGAAGGCTGAAATTGCTTCGTTAAATTGCTATTTGGTTGGAATCAGAAAATGCTGCATATGGTTTGGAATAAATTTGGCAATTGTTTGAGCTCTCATAGATCATGCTTAAGCTCTTGCATCATGTATTTTAATTTATTAATGAAGAACTACCGTAGAGCTTGTTTAATTTGGTTTGCATGATTGGTCTCTCTAAGTCTAGATATTTTCGGGTAAAGTGTTTGAACAACAAGGAAGACAGTGTAGAGTCTTATAATGCTTGCAATATGTTCTTGTGTAAGTTTTGCTGTACCTGTTCATACTTGTGTTTGCTTCAAACAACCTTGCTAGCTCAAACCTTGTACTGAGAGGAAATGCTTCTCGTGCATCCAAACACCTTGAGCCAAAACCCATGCCATTTGTGTCCACCATATCTACCTACTATGTGGTATTTTTCTGCCATTCCAAAGTAAATTACTTGAGTGCTACCTTTAAAATTTCATTCCTTTATATTTGGAATATATAGCTCATGGGACAAATAGCTTAAAAACTATTGTGGTAATGAATATGTAGTTATGTGTCTTAATTCTTATAAGTTGCTTGTTGAGCGGTAACCATGTTTCTGGGGACGCCATCAACTTTTTACCTTTGTTGGATATCATGTGAGATGCTATGCATGTTCGTCTTGTCTGAAGTAAGTGCGATTTCATGATCAAATGGTTTGAGTATGCATATGTTAGAGAAGAACATGGGCCGCTAACTAAAGCCATGTATCATGGTGGAAGTTTCAGTTTGGACATACAACCTCAATCTCTTATGAGAATATTATTTGTTGTTGAATGCTTAAGCATTAAAAGAGGAGTCCATTATCTGTTGTCTATGTTGTCCCGGTATGGATGTCTAAGTTGAGAATAATCAAAAGCGAGAAATCCAATGCGTGCTTTCTCCTTAGACCTTTGTACAGGCGGCATAGAGGTACCCCTTTGTGACACTTGGTTGAAACATATGTCATGTGATGATAATCCGTGTTATCCGAGCTGATTAGGACAACGTGCGAGCACTATTAGTACTCTATGCATGAGACATGCAACTTGTAGGAAGTATTATGCATAGCACATATTAATTATTACTACCGTTGACAAAATTGTTTCTATGTTTTCAAAAACAAAAGCTCTAGCACAAAAATAGTAATCCATGTTTCCCTCGAAGGGCCATTCTTTTACTTTATGTTGAGTCAGTTTACCCACTTCTTTCTATCTTAGAAGCAAACACTTGTGTTAATGTGTGCATTGATTCTTACATGTTTACTTATTGCACCTGTTATATTACTCTATGTTGACAAATAGCCATGAGATATACATGTTACAAGTTGAAAGCAATTGCTGAAACTTAATCATCCTTTGTGTTGCTTCAATGCATTCCACTTTGAATTTATTGCTTATGAGTTAGCTCTTATGCAAGTCTTGTTGATACTTGTCTTGAAAGTACTATTCATGAAAAGTTTTGATATATGATTCATTTGTTTAGTCATTATCTTTGTTAGCAATCTTTTGTTCAGATCACTCCATTCATCTTATATGCTTTACAATAATGTTGATCAAGATTATGTTGGTAGCATGTCACTTCAGAAATTATTTGTGTTATTGTTTACCTACTCGAGGACGAGTAGGAACTAAGCTTGGGGATGCTTGATACGTCTCAAACGTATCTATAATTTCTTATGTTCCATGCTACTTTTATGACAATACTTGAATGTTTTATACATACTTTACATCATTATTATACATTTTCCGGCACTAACCTATTAACAAGATGCCGAAGCGCCGTTGTTTTCTGTTTTTGGTTTCAGAAATCCTAGTAAGGAAATATTCTCGGAATTTGACGAAATCAACGCCCAGGTCCTATTTTTCCACGAAGCTTCCGGAAGACCGAAGGGATTACGAAGAGGCCACGAGGCCCGCACCATAGGCCGGGCGGCCGAGAGGGGGCCGCGCCACCCTATGGTGTGGGCCCTCGCGCCGCCTCCTGACCTACCCTTCCGCCTACTTAAAGCCTTCGTCGCGAATACCCCTGCACCGAGAGCCACGATACGGAAAACCTTCCAGAGACGCCGCCGCCGCCAATCCCATCTCGGGGGATTCAGGAGATCGCCTCCGGCACCCTGCCGGAGAGGGAATCATCACCGGAGGGGCTCTACATCATCATGCCCGCCTCCGGATTGATGCGTGAGTAGTTCATCCTTGGACTATGGGTCCATAGCAGTAGCTAGATGGTTGTCTTGTCCTCTTGTGCTATCATTGTTTAGATCTTGTGAGCTGCCTAACATGATCAAGATCATCTATTTGTAATGCTACATGTTGTGTTTGATGGGATCCGATGAATCTAGAATACTATGTCAAGTTGATTATCAATCTATCATATATGTGTTGTTTATGTTCTTGCATGCTCTCCGTTGCTAGTAGAGGCTCTGGCCAAGTTGATACTTGTAACTCCAAGAGGGAGTAATTATGCTCGATAGTGGGTTCATGCCTCCATTGAATCTGGGATCGTGACGTAGGTTCTAAGGTTGTGGATGCTGTTGCTACTAGGGATAAAAAATCGATGCTTTGTCTAAGGATATTTGTGTTGATTACATTACGCACCATACTTAATGCAATTATTTGTTGTTTACAACTTAATACTGGAGGGGGTGCGGATGCTAACCCGAAGGTGGATTATTTAGGCATAGATGCATGCTGGATAGCGGTCTATGTACTTTGTCGTAATGCCCTGATTAAATCACATAGTAATCATCATTGATATGTATTGAATCTTGATTTGTCAATTGCCCACCTGTAATTTGTTCACCCAGCATGTTAGTTATCTTATTGGAGAGACACCACTAGTGAACTGTGGACCCCGGTCCATTCTTTTACATCTGAATACATTTTACTGTTCTTACTGTTCTTTGCAAACAAACACCATCTTCCACTCGATACGCTTAATCCTTTGTTTTCAGCAAGCCGGTGAGATTGACAACCTCACTGTTACGTTGGGGCAAAGTATCTTGATTGTGTTGTGCAAGTTCCACGTTGGCGCCGGTTTCACTGGTGTTGCGCCGCACTACACTCTTCCACCAACAACCTTCACGTGCTTCTTGGCTCCTACTGGTTCGATAACCTTGGTTTCTTTCTGAGGGAAAACTTGCCGCTGCGCGCATCATACCTTCCTCTTGGGGTTCCCAACGGACGTGTACATCTACGCGCATCAGCATCCAGAATGTGCATTACCTGAGCGGGCCCTGAGTATATATATCTCTTACACAAATGGACAAATCCCAGTCTTGATGCATACCACCCAACAAGTACTTTCTGAGATAACCAAAGACACTTTTATGATCATCCAATTACGAAGTGTGTTTGATGCCCTCATAGTATTCTTCTGCTACTATGGAGCAACATAATCTCATGGTCTAAAGATTGGTATATTTGACTTTATAAAGCTACAACAATATAACCACGGACACGATCTAATTGCTTCACTTAGTTAGGTATTTTCCATCATATAATTCTCCTAATGACATGAACCCTTTGTTAATTGACAACACATATCTATGGTTAGGAAACCTTAACCATCGTTAACCAACATACTAGTCTAGTAGATGCTTACTAGGGACACGGTGTTGTTTACAAACCACATAAGTATTAATGTTTCCTCTTAATACAATTCTAGCATGGAGTATAAACATTTATCATGAACAATGAAATATGATAATAACTTTATTATTATTGTCTCTAGACTCGATTTCCAACATGAATATCGGCTTTCAAACAGGTGGCACATGTCCAAAGGAGGATATCCACTCGTCGTTGCCGAAGGGGGTAGAGCTCCGCGGCCTCGTCGCATAGCGCTAGACGCAACTGCCACCGGCGAAGAGGAACACCACTTAGTGGGAGCCAAACAACACCGAGTGGGTGCGCGTCTTCCAGTGCGAGTGGGAGGCGAAGATCGCCCATTTCGTCGGCCCAAACTCAGGGTGGTACAACCGCACTTGCAAGGGCGCTTGGTGGCACGGGCGCGACATCGATCAGACGGTCGCCACACACGGCTACCGCCAGCAACGTGACGACGATCACTGTGGAACGTTCTTCCCCGCCTAGTCCCGATCGGGCCCGGGCTCTACCGACTCCGGGACGCCACGCCAGCGATCTTCGCTGTACCCGCCACCATGGTGCTCTAGCGGCATTGTCATCCGCGACGCGTCGCATGGATCTTTACCAGCGCCACTGGAGAAGGAGGAGCCACCGTCGCCGCCGCGAAATTGAAAGTAATCGAGAGAGGATCGACGAAATTAAAAGGTAAGGAAAGGGATGTAAATTAATAAAAGAACAGAGCATAGAAAGGGCAACAAACAATTGGTGTTTTCACTAATTACAGATCAAAAAATTAAAGATAAATAAAAAATTGCTCTTATCGACCAGTAGTAAAAATTATGTAACCATATAAGTTCGAGCTCCTTTGGGTGCCTTGCTCATGATTTGCCGCCGGAAAACCTCCTAAGTACCAAGCAACAAATAAACAAAACCTTCACTTTTGAATCTTAATTCGAAGACAAATGACTAATCAGTCTGAAATGTTAATCTAGCACAAAGCTGGCAGCTGGACTGAACAACGGAAATGACGATGCGTGATGGAAGAGTATTAATTTGTTCAGCCAAGTAGATACTGCATATGCTAAATGATTACTGCAGTAGCAACCAAAGACCAATAACTATAAGTTAGTACGTACTAGCTAGTAACTAAATAATGAAAAATTGTGGCATAACTAGTAACTACATGTTGTGAAAATTGAATGTGTTTTACAACCAGAACCTGTCCTAGCTGATGAAAATGAGGTGCTAGTATCTACATTACCAAAGAAATTGCTCCTTTCATGTTTGTTGTAGTCCTCGTCAGATGATCATGTTCAAAACAAGATGGATAAAATACTATACGCCTCTTTCTCACTCTTCTATGATAGTGGATGGTGATGTGGTTTGATGGACCTCGCGCGGCAGACCCCTAGTCCCCCTTATATATATACACCATGTAAGAAATTAACTAATACATAAGTCAGCTGGCACTTAAACCTAATTGGTAGACGACCTTGCCTCTCGAGTACCTTTCACCCTTGTCTCGCACATGCAACCTTGATGACTAAGAAAAATCTGATTCATCCGCGGAACAGAATTCTCCTCATAAGATCGATTTATCACTTTATCCGGTATTTCCTGGACAATCTCATCCTGTGAAACATATGCCGAACAGACGCAAAGTAGCAAAGGTCTAAAATATTTGCATCTAAAAAGTTAGGTGGCTGACATGTCCAATCGCCCACGTGTGCCGCCGCCAAGACTCGTGTATCCTTCACTGAAACATGTGCTTTGACATTGCCTTGCTGGACGCAAATGGTCTTACTGTAACTGTAGCACGGTATGTTTTTTTTTTGGAACAATGTAACACGGTATGCTGGCCAGCCCCATTTTTTCGATAAAGGGAATATATTAATATCAAGAGATACCAATTACACCCAGCCTCTGCAACAACGCACCACCCTAATGGCACTACGGATGCACACAGCGAAAAAAAGGAAAAGAAAACTAAAAAACAAAAGTCCCGCTACAGTATCTTGGGCCTAACAACAGCAATACATCCACCGTCATGACAACACCTGAGTTACAGACTCTTCAAAAAACGACGCCTCCAAGAGGAAACAATGCTCAAACACCGTCGTCGCCCGATCAAAGATCTTAGGTTTTCACCCTGAAGATAGTCTCCGCTCTCAAAACAATGCCTCCACCAAGGTCACTGCCAGACACAACCAGTTAAGGCCAGAACTTCAAACTTGTGTAGTCACTTTAAAGTTGTGTAGTCAAATACATGCATTTCTATGAAATTTTAATTAATTTTTGTCCTATTTTTGCTTGTATACATGAAAAACTGTGTAGTCAGCTGACTACACAGCTTGTACGTGGCTACGCCACTGGTTAAGGCCAGACCTTGGGTTTTCACCCTGAAAGATAGGACTCTGCGCTTCACCTGTTTTGTCGTCCCCACTTTCATACCGCTGCTGTGAAGCCCGGACACCAAGCCCCTCAACAGCGCGGAGACTTGAACCTCCCTTAGCTAGTCCTCCCCTCCGGCCTTCATGAAATTCTCTTCTTCCGACTTTCATCATGGATCCATAGTCACTTGATGTCAACACAGAAAAAGAGCTTCGCGCCGCTCCCTCCAGAACCAAACGGTCGGAATAAACGCATGGGTGCGCACGACCGAATACCTCCGATCCAGCAAACTCTAGGCAAACCACTGTTACATTCGCCGGCGGAGCCTTCCGGAACTCAACCTTCCGGCCAGATCACGAGTCCAGGCCTCCGGTAGGTCCTCCTCTTCACGCAAGAGAGGCCCTAGGACCGCCGCCTTTATTCAGGTCGGACCCCCACGTCGGCGACCATCCCGGGCTGGCCAACCCAACCCTCCACCGGCGACACCATCGTCGGCTTCCATGCTCCTCCATCTCACCGCCGGATGGCGGTGATAGATCAAAAATCCACCACCACCAACCGCAGGTCGACCCTCTCCGGCGAAGAAGAGGCCACCCCTCCGTCGAAACCAAGGCTGCTGCCCAGGGCGCCCTCGTGTCGCGGAAGAAGCCCGAGATCGCCTCCACGACCGACGAGAGGCGGGGGTGGATGGCATGACGCAGACCGAGGGCCTGGCCGCCGCCCACCACCAGCCCATGCCGGAGTGCTGCGGGAAGCCGACGGGAGGAGGGAGACCGCAGCGCCGCCCATCCCAACCGCGCCGGCCGGTCCGCCAGGGGACAGCCGACGGGAGGAGGGCCGCCGCCGTCGTCGCCCATCCCACGCGCGCCTGCTCCGCCATGCATCGAGGAGGTGGGATCCGGCCGCCGTTCTCCACGCAGCGACGAGGAAGGGCCCCGCCGCCGCCACGCCCCGAGGGACTTTGCCCCAGCGGCGGCGGAGGGTGGGGTGCGGGAGAGGTTAGGGTTGGGTTGGGGTGGATGCGTTACCTGGATACTAAACATCACCATGTGTTAAGAAAAGATGATCATCACCAGTAAGACTCGCATGATGAAGAGCCTACGGCTAATATCATGGTTTACCACCGAAATGGCGTTGAGCTCAACAGCTAACCTCCACTTGCCCCTCTTGACGGCATCTTCCCAACCACAAGAAGAGACATGTGGAGGCTGGAAGAAGAAGCTCTAACGGAGCTTATAGGTAGCAACATCTTAATGAAAACGGAAATGGCGCTTGCTGATTATACCAAAAATATTGCGCCATCTCATTCTCCTTTTTTTTTCGAGTTTCTTCCCTCTCCTTTTCTGCCAACAATTCGCCCTAAAATCAAACTACATCCAGCTCGCGATAAAGAGAAAAGGGGAGATAACCAGAGAGAAAAAAAAGGAAGATTCAATGTGCCATGCAAGAATGCTATGCAATTGTCAAGTTTGATTTGCTACCCTGGCATGTGGTATCTGCAATTTGACAGAGTGGCTTTGTACTCATCGATAGACAAATGGAGTAACTATATACTCCTGCTGCTTAGAGGCCACATGATTCACAAATCAGATTCCGGGTATCCAGGCTCCGAAAGGAAACAAAACCGGCAAATTTCAATCACATATAGTTCCAGAACTGCTCCAAGGGAATATGATGGCTCCCTCTCCAGGGCATCTTCGTTGGGATTATGTAAACGACACCTAATAAATTACTGCAAATTGAACAATAATAATGAGAAACAATAGTACAAATCATGCAGTGAGGAAGAAACAAGGTATCCATCTCTCGGAAGATCCCCCCCGTAGTCCCGGTCTCTGTCTCACAAAGCCAGTATGCCAATCACCTTGTTGCAATAGAAGTCAATTTGATCTCGGCCGGTCAGCCCCATGTGTTTGAACAAAAAGAGAGCGGGTTCGAAAAAGTCTGTGCGTGCGACGGCTGATCAACATCTTCTTCTATATCTGCATGCCAAAAAAGAATGTGTAGGAACATCCCTAAGAGGATACTACTGTATATCTTTCCCTATTTATACCCACATCCACGACGGCCACGAGTGTGTGTCCTCTGCCCTAGAACAACCCTACCCTCTCTTCTGCCAAAGAGAAGAAGACCATACGCTCTCTGCTCGCAACAATGGCCAAGGTCGCACCCTTTCTCGTCCACCATGCCATCCCGTCACCTAGTCTCAAGCTCCATACTTCACCAAGAAACGCTTCCCTCCATGCTAGGCATTCCACCCCCGGCGTACGGTGCGCTGTGGCGACTCCGACGAGCAACACCCCTATCACCAACCCCACCGGGTCACAAGACGAGGATCTTTTCAGCTTCGACAGGTACATGGCGTCCAAGGCCGTGACCGTGAACGACGCGCTCGACCGCGCTCTGCCGCTCGTACAGCCCGAGCGCCTCAGCGAGTCCATGCGCTACTCGCTCCTCGCGGGCGGCAAGCGCGTGCGCCCCATGCTCGCGATCGCCGCTTGCGAGATGGTGGGTGGCGACGAGGCCGCCGCCATGCCGGTGGCCTGCGCCGTCGAGATGGTCCACACCATGTCGCTCATCCACGACGATCTCCCGTGCATGGACGACGACGACCTCCGGCGCGGATGCCCCACGAACCACGTCGCCTTCGGAGTCAGCACCGCGCTCCTTGCGGGAGACGCGCTACTGTCCCTCTCGTTCGAGCACATCGCCCGGGGCTGCGTGGAGCACGGCGTGCCGGCCGACCGCGCGCTCCGCGCCGTGGCGGAGCTCGCCAACGCCGTGGGCACGGGTGGGCTCGCGGCGGGGCAGGTCGTGGACCTCGCCAGCGAAGGCGCGGACGTCGGCCTGGCCACGCTGGAGTACATCCACATACACAAGACGGCGCGGCTCCTGGAGGCCGCGGCGGTGTGCGGAGCCATCGTCGGCGGAGCTTGCGAAGAAGATATCGAGAGCATCCGGCGGTACGCGCGTTACGTCGGGCTGCTGTTCCAGGTCGTAGACGACGTGCTGGACGTGACGCAAACGTCCGAGCAGCTGGGGAAGACGGCCGGGAAGGACCTGGCGACCGACAAGACGACGTACCCGAAGCTGATGGGCGTGGATGGGGCGCGCGCCTACGCCGCCGAGCTTGTGGCGAGCGCCGAGGCAGAGCTAGACCGGTTCGACCATGCCCGCACAGAGCCGCTGCGCCACCTCGCGCGATTCATTGCCTACAGGCAGAACTGAGCCTGAGCGCATATGGGCTTCGCACCATACTCACAATTCGGGTTTAAACATAGGCGCATGGAGGTCAGTCGAAAAATATTAAATCGTGTTATAATATTTATGACATTGAACATTTTATCCTCGTGAACAAAACAGTTGTTGTAGATGAACATTTTTACATCTTGAACAAATTATTTTTTTGTACCAGATGAACGGAACAAAATATTTTGTACTAGGTGAACAATTCTGTGAGTTGCACTTCCATTGTAATATATCAGTATGAATCACAAGGCAAATTCCATGGCTAAAGAATCGACTTTGATTTATTAAATCTTAGATGCCTTGGAATTAGCAATTCAGCTTAAAAAATATATAATTTTTGCTATTGTTGGCAATTTTAGGAAGTGTCCAGAATTATATTATTCATTATAAGGGTAAATAATCATTTTGAGTCCACTAGACCCACATGTATGGCTCTCTCCTAATTCTGTTATCTATTGGCTCTCACTTTACTTTCTCTCCAAACACCGACGCCCCATCGACTTCCCCTCCCCCACCTTGTTGACGGTGTGAGCTACACTGTGTCGTTGCCCCGAGACCGTAGAATCAACGCATCCACACTGTCTCTTAGCACCGGTCCCCCCTTGTGAGGAATCATCCCGAGCAGCTCGCATTTGTCTCCATATTCCCCGCTTCCGTCCGATCACCGTCGTGGACCATGACTTCACCTCCAAGTCTGTCAGGAACACTAACGATACAAGCTACCTCCCAATATTCAGTTATTGGGCGGTGATGACTGGGTTTTCTGCGCCACAACATGGTTGCAGCACTTAACATTAGCAAGCATTTATTAAAAGATCGATCCCATGGGACTTTTGCAGAATGGACACTACACAACCCAGAATGGACACTACACAACCCTGTGACTGTGTTGTCAATGCAGTCAAGTTCACACCCTACCAAAGAAATAACCTATTCTATAGGTTGCTACGGAACTACCGTAACCAACCAGATAGTTTGAACAAGTTACATATAAGATTAATAATAATAAAACAAGATAAAGTAAATTAAAACTGAAAGTAAACTAAAATCAAGATAAAGATGTTATTGAGGAGTCCGGAATCACCACTTGCATAGCTTAATCATGATTAGGATTCAGTATGTTCATTACTACCTATGGTGAATTGAGGCGAGGACTAGATAAAGGTGATCCGAGAAGCATTGTTCCACACCCCTCATAACCACTACCTTATCTCCCCGCATGTCGCGTGGCTCCAATACTTAAGGGTCTCCCCGTGGCTATGGCATAGGATCTTCTACCTCTTCCCCCTCGTTAATACATGATTGAAAGAGGCGGTGGATTGATGTCACTTGTACACCCACGTGCTTCCAACCACGCTTAACAATGATTCCCTTCGAAGTACCTCATGCAAAATATTGCATGATGCAGAACATAAAACATCATCGAAGACAACCACCACTTTCACATATAGAACTAAACAACATAGATATTTATTTCATTTCATATTGATACTAGGGTTCATCCATATCCCTAAATGAACTACTCAAGTAAAGTGGCACAAGAAATCAAATGAATGAACATGGATGGATGAATAAGATACACGTACAAGATCCACAATCAAGTTTTGGATTACAACGCGATGGATGGAGGGATCAGTGATGAACGCGGAGATGGTGATGGCGTTGATGTCAAGGCATCCTTGTCCCCAGCCTTCTTCTTTTCTTCGTTCAATGGTGTGATGGAGTTGTTGGTGGATATCTATAGCGGTGGCACAATGGCAGGGCTTTGATGTGCCAATATGTGATGACATTGTTGATGGTAGTTGGGTTCCCCTCTCCTTTTATAGCCTCCCTGAGGTCGGTTTTGCGTTCTGGGTAACCCCCTCACCAGACATGGCCTTCGGGCCTACACAAATGTTGTTCAGTTTGACGAAAGGGCCCCCACGGATGGTGGTATGGGTATCCGGTATGGTCATGGAGGATCGTACCACTAGTCATTAAGTACCGTGGACTCTACAGTAATTTGGGCGCTATTTCTTCATACGAGCTCCTATTTAGGTGTTCTTTGGCTCGTTGGATTCGTATGGATGAGGGATACAACACCATGTGTCGAGGGTATTCCCCGGCAATGCCCTCCATACGGGGCTTAGGGTAGATGGAATCATGTAGGCTGACACGAGACATCGGTTATCAAACAAGCGGGGAGAGCGATTTACCCAGGTTCGGGGCCCTCGGTGAGGTAAAACCCTTACGTCCTGCTTGTCTGATCTTGATTGCTGAAAATATCGGTTACAATGGGGTGCTGAAGGTTCCGACTATGATATCGTCGAGAGATTAAGTTCTACGGTGACCTAGCTCTAGACTTACGGTGGTTATGGCTATTATGATTGTGTGTCCCTCGGCAGACCCTCTCCTAGCCCTTATATTGGGAGCCAGGTCTCGAGAGATCTGTCCGGGTACGACTAAGTTACAAAGAACCCTAGGTCTAAACTTTCCTTGTATTCTTCATCTTCCTGCCTTGTCCTTCAAGAATCCTTCTTTGGAACCGACGTAACGGCCCACCTGGGTGCCTTCATGGGCCTCTGACTGGGCTGTAAGAGGTAGTACAATACTAGTTACCTGAAGGGTAATGCCCACATCACCATGGTCTTGGGTATTTATTATCATGTGATGGAAAAAAAATTCCACCCTTGAATTGGCTAAGTCTTGGTGCATGTAACTCCTACATACTGCCTCCCTTTGGCTCCTTTCCTCGTGATTTGGCCATAAAGGTTCATAAAACCTAAACTACACACACCAAAGACAAAGAAAAGTGATAAAATCCTACTAAAACTACTACTTGTGCCAATCTTTAAAGAAAATTAAGAGGTATTTGTAAGCATGCATTTTAGGACACAGTCAAAGCTAGATAGAGCATGTAATGAGACAAAAATGTATATGTTTATGTAATGAAAAACATGTCGTTTTCTGGACTCATCAGATGGCTGGTGGAGTTTTCCCTTCCATTAGCTTAACTTCTATCCAATTGGCCCCGAGCTACACCCTATAAACCTATATTGTATACATAAACACAATTTGGCATCTACCAGAGCAATTTTCTCGAACAAGCTAGAGTTACTAACATTATTGTCGATTATTGTTGCTATTTGTGTGAATTTGAGGCGTTGATACCTAGCGGGACCTAACAATTGGTATCAAATCCTTCATATACTTTGAGGCGAGTCAATTTGGTGTGGATGTTGGGTTAGATCTTGATACGTCTCAAACGTATCTATAATTTCTTATGTTCTATGCTACTTTTATGACAATACTTGAATGTTTTATACATACTTTACATCATTATTATACATTTTCGGCACTAACCTATTAACAAGATGCCGAAGCGCAGTTGCTGTTTTATGCTATTTTTGGTTTCAGAAATCCTAGTAAGGAAATATTCTCGGAATTGGACGAAATCAACGCCCAGTGTCCTATTTTTCCACGAAGCTTCCGGAAGACCGAAGGGATTACGAAGAGGGGCCACGAGGGCCCGGCACCATAGGCCGGCGCGGCCAGAGGGGGTCCCGCGCCACCCTATGGTGTGGGCCCTCGCGTCGCCTCCCTGACCTACCCTTTCGCCTACTTAAAGCCTTCGTCGCGAATACCCCTGTACCGAGAGCCACGATACGGAAAACCTTCCAGAGACGACACCGCCGCCAATCCCATCTCGGGGGATTCAGGAGATCGCCTACGGCACCCTGCCGGAGAGGGGAATCATCACCGGAGGGGCTCTACATCATCATGCCCGCCTCCGGATTGGTGCGTGAGTAGTTCATCCTTGGACTATGGGTCCATAGCAGTAGCTAGATGGTTGTCTTCTCCTCTTGTGCTATCATTGTTTAGATCTTGTGAGCTGCCTAACATGATCAAGACCATCTATTTGTAATGCTACATGTTGTGTTTGATGAGATCCGATGAATCTAGAATACTATGTCAAGTTGATTATCAATCTATCATATATGTGTTGTTTATGTTCTTGCATGCTCTCCGTTGCTAGTAGAGGCTCTGGCCAAGTTGATACTTGTAACTCCAAGAGGGAGTATTTATGCTCGATAGTGGGTTCATGCCTCCATTTAATCTGGGACAGTGAGAAAGTTCTAAGGTTGTGGATGTGTTGTTGCTACTAGGGATAAAACATCGATGCTTTGTCTAAGGATATTTGTGTTGATTACATTACGCACCATACTTAATGCAATTATCTGTTGTTTACAACTTAATACTAGGGGGGTGCGGATGCTAACCCGAAGGTGGATTATTTAGGCATAGATGCATGCTGGATAGCGGTCTATGTACTTTGTCGTAATGCCCTGATTAAATCTCATAGTAATCATCATTGATATGTATTGAATCTTGATTTTTCAATTTCCCATCCGTAATTTGTTCACCCAGCATGTTAGTTATCTTATTGTAGAGACACCACTAGTGAACTGTGGACCCCGGTCCATTCTTTTACATCTGAATACAATCTACTGCAATTATTGTTCTTTACTATTCTTTGCAAACAAACACCATCTTCCACTCGATACGCTTAATCCTTTGTTTTCAGCAAGCTGGTGAGATTGACAACTTCAATGTTACGTTGGGGCAAAGTATCTTGATTGTGTTGTGCAGGTTCTACGTTGGCACCGGTTTCACTGGTGTTGCGCCGCACTACACTCCTCCGCCGCACTACACTCCTCCACCAACAACCTTCACGTGCTTCTTGGCTCCTACTGTTTCGATAACCTTGGTTTCTTTCTGAGGGAAAACTTGCTGCTGTGCGCATCACACCTTCCTCTTGGGGTTCCCAACGGACGTGTACATCTACGCGCATCAAGCTCTTTTTCGGCGCCGTTGCCAGGGAGATCAAGACACGCTGCAAGGGGAGTCTCCACATCCAATCTCTTTACTTTGTTTTTGTCTTGCTTTACTTTACTTTATTTATTGTCTTGTTTGCTTCATATTAAAAACACAAAAAAATTAGTTACTTTACTTTCTGTCTTATTTACTAGCTCTATATCAAAACACAAAAAAATTAGTTACTTGTCTTTACTTTATTCTATTTGCTTAGTTTACTTTTATTACTACTAAAATGAGTAATCCTGAAGTTGAAGTTCGTTCTTTTAAGCAACAAGGTGGAGAAAGTTTTAAAGATGCTTGGTACAGAATTAGTAATGCTCATCATAGGTGCATTAAGAAACACTCCACTATTATCCTTCTTAGGAACTTTTATGTTGGCTTATCTAGTTGGAATAGGTATGTTCTTGATACTCTTTTGGGAGGTAATTTCCTAGGTACTCCTGCTTTAGAAGCTAGCTACATCATTGAGAGTCTAGTTGGAATACCACCCGTTAATGAAGCTAAAATTGAAATCTCTCTTGAGGATGTTATGAAAAAATTGGAAACCATAGAGAAAAAATTTCCAAGTGTTGAAACTAAATTGGGAATGCTACTTGATAATACTGATAAACTTGATAAATCCCTAGGAAGAATTGATGAAAGAATTGGTGTCCTAGAAACTTGTGTTGTCCATGATAATCAAACTAATAGGATTAGTGAACTTGAAAAAGCTATGGGAACCTTGGGTTCGACTTTTTATTCTCTTAAGTTTAAGGAGAAAGCTTATGTGGGTAAAGAGCAAAAATTCATGTATGCCTCTAAGGTGCCTAAACCAAAGAATTATTATAGGCCTAAAATTGATAAAACCCCTAGCACCACCATAGAAAAGTTAGATAATGGAGCATCTAAGGTACCCTCTGCAATAAGTTGTGCTTGTAAGAAAAATTATGATGTTGATGCTTTTTCTCTTGATGTTACTTGATTTGCACTTTCTGCGCCTAGCTGAAAGGCGTTAAAGAAAAGCACTTCTTGGGAGATAACCCAAGTTTCATTTTATTTACTGTATTGTTGAGTCTTGGAAGTTGTCTACTACTGTAGCAACCTCTCCTTATCATGTTTTTGTGGCAAGTAAAGTCTCTATGGTAAAGTTGATGCTAGATTTGGATTGCGCGAAAGAATTGACGTCTGTCACGAATTCGCGCAGAACTCTCTGTAGAAGAGTCAAAAAATCTGCAAATTTACGTGCGTGATCCTCAGATATGTACGCAACTTTCATTACTTTTGAGTTTTTCCGTTTGAGCAAGTTAAGTGCCCCTGCAAAATTCGTCTTTACGGACTGTTCTGTTTTGATAGATTCTGCCTTTTATTTCGCATTGCCGCTTTTGCTATGTTGAATGAGTTTCTCTGTTCCATTAACTTTCAGAAGTTTTGTGCAATGTCCAGAAGTATTAAGAATGATTATGTCACCTCTGAATCTGTGAATTTTTGATTATGCACTAACCCTCTAATGAGTTTGCTTGAAGTTTGGTGTGGAGGAAGTTTTCAAGGGTCAAGAGAAGAGGATGATATACTATGATCAAGAAGAGTGAAAGGTCTAAGCTTGGGGATGCCGGTGGTTCATCCCTGCATATTTTAAGAAGACTCAAGCTAAGCTTGGGGATGCCCAAGGCATCCCCTTCTTCATCGACAACTTATCAGGTCACTTCTAGTGAAACTATATTTTTATTCCATCACATCTTATGTTCTTTACTTGGAGCGTTGGTTTGCTTTTATTTTTGTTTTGGTTTGAATAAAGTTGGATCCCACCATCCTTATATTGGAGATATTATGCTCCGCTTTTTCATATAGAACACTTGTGTTCTTAATTGTGCTTCAATGTTCATGGCGAAGGCTGAAATTTCTTTGTTAAATTGCTATTTGGTTGGAATCAGAAAATGCTGCATATGGTTTGGAATAAATTGACAATTGTTTGAGCTCTCATAGATCATGTTTAAGCTCTTGCATCATGTAGTTTAATCTATTAATGGAGAACTACCGTAGAGCTTGTTTAATTTGGTTTGCATGATTGGTCTCTCTAAGTCTAGATATTTTCTGGTAAAGTGTTTGAACAACAAAGAAGACAGTGTAGAGCCTTATAATGCTTGCAATATGTTCTTGTGTATGTTTTGTTGTACCTGTTCATACTTGTGTTTGCTTCAAACAACCTTGCTAGCTCAAACCTTGTACTGAGAGGAAATGCTTCTCGTGCATCCAAACACCTTGAGCCAAAACCCATGCCATTTGTGTCCACCATATCTACCTATTATGTGGTATTTTTCTGCCATTCCAAAGTAAATTACTTGAGTGCTACCTTTAAAATTTCATTCCTTTATCTTTGCAATATATAGCTCATGGGGCAAATAGCTTAAAAACTATTGTGGTGATGAATATGTAGTTATGTGTCTTAGTTCTTATAAGTTGCTTGTTGAGCGGTAACCATGCTTCTGGGGACGCCATCAACTTTTTACCTTTGTTGGATATCATGTGAGATGCTATGCATGTTCGTCTTGTCTGAAGTAAGTGCGATTTCATGATCAAGTGGTTTGAGTATGCATATGTTAGAGAAGAACATTGGGCCGCTAACTAAAGCCATGTATCATGGTGGAAGTTTCAGTTTGGACATACAACCTCAATCTCTTATGAGAATATTATTTGTTGTTGAATGCTTAAGCATTAAAAGAGGAGTCCATTATGTGTTGTCTATGTTGTCCCGGTATGGATGTCTAAGTTGAGAATAATCAAAAGCGAGAAATCCAATGTGTGCTTTTTCCTTAGACCTTTGTACAGGCGGCATAGAGGTACCCCTTTGTGACACTTGGTTGAAACATATGTCATGCAATGATAATCCGTGTTATCCGAGCTGATTAGGACAAGGTGCGAGCACTATTAGTACTCTATGCATGAGGCTTGCAACTTGTAGGGAGTATTATGCATAGCACATATGAATTATTACTACCGTTGACAAAATTGTTTCTATGTTTTCAAAATAAAAGCTCTAGCACAAAAATAGTAATCCATGCTTTCTGCGAAGGGCCATTCTTTTACTTTATGTTGAGTCAGTTTACCCACTTCTTTCTATCTTAGAAGCAAACACTTGTGTTAACTGTGTGCATTGATTCTTACATGTTTACTTATTGCACTTGTTATATTACTCTATGTTGACAAATATCCATGAGATATACATGTTACAAGTTGAAAGCAATTGCTGAAACTTAATCATCCTTTGTGTTGCTTCAATGCATTCTAATTTGAATTTATTGCTTATGAGTTAGCTCTTATGCAAGTCTTGTTGATACTTGTCTTGAAAGTACTATTCATGAAAGTTTTGCTATATGATTCATTTGTTTAGTCATTATCTTTTGTTAGCAATCTTTTGCTTCAGATCACTCCATTCATCTCATATGCTTTACAATAATGTTGATCAAGGTTATGTTGGTAGCATGTCACTTCAGAAATTATTTGTGTTATCGTTTACCTACTCAAGGGCGAGTAGGAACTAAGCTTGGGGATGCTTGATACGTCTCAAACGTATCTATAATTTATTATGTTCCATGCTACTTTTACGACAATACTTGAATGTTTTATACATACTTTACATCATTATTATACATTTTCCGCACTAACCTATTAACAAGATGCGAAGCGCCAGTTGCTGCTGTTTTTGGTTTCAGAAATCCTAGTAAGGAAATATTCTCGGAATTGGACGAAATCAAAGCCCGGGGTCCTATTTTCCACGAAGCTTCCGGAAGACCGAAGGGATTACGAAGAGGGGCCACGAGGGCCGGCACCATAGGCCGGCGCGGCCGGGGGGCCCGCGCCGCCCTATGGTGTGGGCCCTCGCGCCGCCCCCTGACCTACCCTTCCGCCTACTTAAAGCCTTCGTCGCGAATACCCCTGTACCGAGAGCCACGATACGGAAAACCTTCCAGAGATGCCGCCGCCGCCAATCCCATCTCGGGGGATTCAGGAGATCGCCTCCGGCACCCTGCCAAAGAGGGGAATCATCACCGGAGGGGCTCTACATCATCATGCCCGCCTCCGGATTGATACGTGAGTAGTTCATCCTTGGACTATGGGTCCAGTAGCTAGATGGTTGTCTTCTCCGCTTGTGCTATCATTGTTTAGATCTTGTGAGCTGCCTAACATGATCAAGATCATCTATTTGTAATGCTACATGTTGTGTTTGATGGGATCCGATGAATCTAGAATACTATGTCAAGTTGATTATCAATCTATCATATATGTGTTGTTTATGTTCTTGCATGCTCTCCGTTGCTAGTAGAGGCTCTGGCCAAGTTGATAATTGTAACTCCAAGAGGGAGTATTTATGCTCGATAGTGGGTTCATGCCTCCATTTAATCTGGGACAGTGAGAGAAAGTTCTAAGGTTGTGGATGTGCTGTTGCTACTAGGGATAAAACATCGATGCTTTGTCTAAGGATATTTGTGTTGATTACATTACGCACCATACTTAATGCAATTATCTGTTGTTTACAACTTAATACTGGAGGGGGTGCGCATGCTAACCCGAAGGTGGATTATTTAGGCATAGATGCATGCTGGATAGCGTTCTATGTACTTTGTCGTAATGCCCTGATTAAATCTCATAGTAATCATCATTGATATGTATTGAATCTTGATTTGTCAATTGCCCATCTGTAATTTGTTCACCCGGCATGGTAGTTATCTTATTGGAGAGACACCACTAGTGAACTGTGGACCCCGGTCCATTCTTTTACATCCGAATACAATCTGCAATTATTGTTCTTTACTGTTCTTTGCAAACAAACACCATCTTCCACTCGATACGCTTAATCCTTTGTTTTCAGCAAGCCGGTGAGATTGACAACCTCACTGTTACGTTGGGGCAAAGTATCTTGATTGTGTTGTGCAGGTTCCACGTTGGCGCCGGTTTCACTGGTGTTGCGCCGCACTACACTCCTCCACCAACAACCTTCACGTGCTTCTTGGCTCCTAACCTTGGTTTCTTTCTGAGGGAAAACTTACTGTTGTGCGCATCACACCTTCCTATTGGGGTTCCCAACGGACGTGTACATCTACTCGCATCAGATCTCTAGTAAAATCCCACACTCCTCAACCTCTTCATGGCGGCTGTTGTTCTAGTCGACGGTGGCACTAGTGGCGGCAACTTCTCCTTCTGACATGAGTAGGCGGTGGTGGATTAGCGATGGAGGTACCATTCGAGCACAGAGCTAGAGATCGTTCAGGTTGCTGGATATCTTCCCCTCTGGTAGTAAAATTAATCTCGTGAATAAAATTGATCCGCTTGCTTCTCGGTAGGAGGATGGCTAGGCTATAACAGGATATCTGTTGGGGTTCGGGTTGTTGAACAATGTAAAATTCGTCTCCATATAAACAGTTCTTCATGCCTCTTGGAAACAAGGCCAGCTTGGAAGGCGATGACATGCATGAATTAGGAACTCTTCGGCAACAGATGAATTCTAATCACAAAGGCAAGGAAGATCTATGCCTCGAGGTGACACAAATAAAATTGATATGTCTACAAAGATTGCGATGAATCTGAAACAAGGGGACGTGGTAGATGCAGTGAATGACATGCATTCGCCTATTGGCGCAATTTGCAAACAACTATATGCACTGTTACTAGCTATTAGAAATGTTTGTCCAATACCACACCAAACTGCCGCGCAATTAGGAGCACTAGCAGAGAACAACACCAACCAGCAGCAAAAATCATTCACATTTCAATAATCTCACCTGCAACAATAGGGTCTGAAGAATTAAAGCACATATTGTTACTTGACCAGGAGAAATCCAAGTATATGGATTTGGTCACTTTACCGAGTTAGCTCCCATTAATACTGCGCGATGATGGTTCCTGGACTATGGATGGTGATGGGATGGAAAGTATGGCTATTGGCCTTTTCCAATCCCAATTCATAAAGCAGAAGAGCATTGAACAGAGCAGTATTGGATACTATGGATAGTCGTGTGGATGGACAGATGAATTAGAGGCGCCGTGCGCCGTTTTCTGAGAAATCAGTGATGCCTTGTTTCAGATCAACTCATTAAAGGCCCCTAGGTCCGATGGTTTCCAGCATGATTTCTGCAGCGGAACTGGGAATTTACTGAATGAAGAGATTGTTCAGGTTGCTCCATGTTTATTTGCTACGGGTTTCATGCCTGAAGGTGTTAATGACACGGTGACCATGTTAATCCCGAATAAAAATGATCCTGAGGTTCTAAAATATTTTAGACCAATTAGTCTGTGCAATGTTATCTTCAAAGTGGTTTCTAAGTTGTTATAAAAGCGACAAGCAAATAACGAAGAACGAAACAAGAACACACGCAGGGGACACAAGATTTAACGTGGAAAACCCCTTCCAACACAGAAGGGGAAAAAACCACGGGCGCCAGCCAGCAAAACTTCACTATATCGGGAGGTGTTTACAAACGCCGTGGGTTATCTTATAATCTGATAAACCCTAGCCGGCGGCTTACAAGATGTATATATAGGCGGTGCCAACGATCCGTACCGTACCAAGCCTCCGGCGACGGGCCTCGCTCCGCTCGTCAGAAGTTAGCCTCCCTTTAGTATATGAATTTGGATCACAATGCAACAAACTCCACCTTGAGACAAATTCCATCTTGTAGCATGAACTTCAACAATCTCCTGAACAACAAAGGAAAAACACTTGCTGGCGCCAACAGCCACTTGGGCTAAACAGTTATACCAACCAAGCTCGAGCAAAGCTCAAACTTGGAAACAGGAACTGGCTTTGTCATCATATCAGCAGGATTATCATGAGTACCTATCTTGCATACCTTCAGTTTACCTTGAGCAACAATGTCGCGAACATAATGGTACTTGATGTCAATGTGCTTTGTCCTCTCATGGAACATTTGATCTTTAGTAAGGTATATTGCACTTTGACTATCAGAAAACAAGTTAATGCAAGAATCATCTCCACAAAGCTCAGCATACAAACCTTTCAACCAAACAGACTCTTTGCAAGCTTCATTAATTGCTATATATTCTGCTTCGGTTGTAGATTGGGCAACAACAGATTGTAACGTTGCCTTCCAACTCACAGCACATCCACCAACAGTGAAAACATAACCTGTGAGGGATCTTCTCTTATCCAAATCGGCAGCAAAATCTGAATCCACATAGCCTACAAGTCCCTCACCGGTCTTGCCAAACTTCAAGCAAGCTTTGGATGTGCCACGAAGGTACCTGAAAATCCACTGAACAGCTTTCCAATGTTCTTTACCAGGATCAGCCATGTATCGACTGACCAAACTCATAGCATATGATAAATCAGGGCGAGAACAAACCATGGCATACATCAAGGAACCAACAGCACTAGAATATGGAACTCGAGACATGTACTCAATATCTTCATCAGTACTAGGACATTGCAATGCTGACAATTTGAAGTGAGAAGCAATTGGTGTACTAACAGACTTTGCATCATGCATATTAAAACGATGAAGAACTTTCTGAATGTAATTTTGCTGACTAAGAAATAACACACTAGATTTTCTGTCTCTTGTAATTTCCATACCTAGTATTTTCTTAGCAGCACCAAGATCCTTCATCTCAAACTCACTACTTAACTGTGACTTTAAAGTAGTGATCTCTTTCTTGCTCTTGGCAGCAATCAACATATCATCAACATATAACAGCAAGTATATTGGTGATCCATTAACAAACTTGATATAAACACAACTATCATACTTAGATTTCTTAAACTCATGTGCAAGCACAAATGAATCAAACCTTTTGTACCACTGTCTTGGAGACTGTTTCAGACCATAAAGAGACCTCTTCAACTTGCAAACAAGATCCTCCTTACCAGGCACAACAAAACCTTCAGGTTGGTCCATGTATATCTCCTCCTCAAGCTCACCATGCAGAAAAGCAGTCTTCACATCTAACTGCTCAAGCTCAAGATCACGCATAGCCACAATACCAAAGAATGCACGAATGGAACTATGCTTCACAACCGGAGAGAATACATCATTATAATCAATACCTGGAATTTGGCTGAAACCTTTTGCTACTAACCTTGCCTTATACCTCGGAGGCTCATTAGGAGACAAACCTTCCTTTCTTTTAAATATCCACTTACAGCGGACAGCCTTCTTTTGTTTAGGCAAGGGCACAACATCCCATGTGCCATTCTTGTCAAGCGATTGCATCTCCTCTTGCATAGCAGAAATCCACTTCACGCGGTCAACGGATGCAACAGCCTCAGCATATGTAGCAGGTTCAGTATCATGCTCCACCTGTTCAGCACAACTCAAAGCATGATGAACAAGATTACATTCTTCAATTAAACGAGGACGTGGACCTTTGTTACGCCTCGGTCTATCAGCAGCAATGGAACTATTTGTTTGCTGCAAAACAGGTGGTGAGTGCTGAACAACAGTGTTATCATTTTCAGCAACATCATTTTCTTTCTCCTCCACGTGCTCCACCTGCACGCTAATCCTCTGTTGCTCATCATCAGAATTATCAGAAAAATCAACAGCATCAGTAACATATGTAGATGAACTCTTATAAAACATAACAGCCTCATTAAAGACTACATTCCTGCTATGCAAAACTTTCTTAGTTTCAGGATTCCATAACTTGTATGCCTTAACTCCCGAACCATAACCAAGAAACACACACTTAATAGCCCTAGGCTCTAGCTTTCCATTATCAACATGAGCATAAGCAGTGCAACCGAAAACTCTCAACTGTGAATAATCAGCAGGTGAACCAGACCATACCTCAATAGGAGTTTTCTTATCAAGCGGAATACAAGGTGACCTGTTTATCAAGTAACAGGCGGTGGAGGCTGCTTCAGCCCAGAAACGTCTATGCATACCAGCATTGGACAACATGCAGCGAGCCTTGGAGATGATGGTTCTGTTCATCCTCTCCGCCACACCATTCTGCTGAGGAGTATATGGGATGGTGTGGTGCCTGACAATGCCTTCGTCGCTGCAATAATCATTGAAAACAGTAGAACAAAACTCCATGCCATTGTCAGTACGAAGCAATTTAACTTTCTTTTCTGTTTGCTTCTCCACCATAACTTTCCACTTTCTAAAAGCATCAAACACATCAGATTTATGTTTCAGAAAGAAAGGCCACACTTTTCTGGAGTAATCATCTATGATAGTAAGCATGTAATTTGCACCACCAAGAGAAGTCTTGCGGGAAGGTCCCCACACATCAGCATGCACATAATCTAGAATCCCTTTAGTGGTATGAACGGAAGCATTGAATTAAACTCTTTTATGCTTACCAAAAATGCAGTGCTCACAGAACTCAAACTTACTCAAATTGCAGCCATCTAGCAGGTCTCTCCTGTGCAATTCTGCCATGCCATGTTCACTCATATGTCCAAGACGCATATGCCACATATTAGTTTTACCAGGTTCATCAGGAATAACAGCAAGCAATACCAGACAAAGTGCTACCTCTAAGAACATATAATTTTGCAGAATTCATATCACCAATCATGTGAACGAGAGAACCTTTTGATACCTTCAGAACTCCGCGAGAACCGGAGTGTTTGTACCCATCAACATCAAGGGTACTGAGAGAGATCAGATTTCTGGCCATGCCAGGTATGTGTCTCACATCTGTCAGAGTGCGTGTCATGCCATCATGCATCTTGATCTGAACGGAGCCAATGCCCACGATCTCACGTGGGTTGTTATCTCCCATACGCACAACATCTCCACTGCACAAACTCATAAGAACTGAACCAGTCTTTGTTACAGCAGATATAAAACGAACATGCAGAATCTAGGATCCACTCATCATTACCAGAAACACAACCAGCAAACACAACTAGGCAATCGCCATCAGAATTATCACTGGAAACAACAGCAGCCTTACCATCACCCTCAGATTTGTTTTTCGGTTGGTAAGTACCATTTCTTTTCTCTTTGTTCTGCAACTTCCAGCAATCATCAATATTATGGCTAGTTTTCTTACAGTACTTGCAGAACTTACCATCTCGTCCCTTGGACTTTGAGCGACCTCTGTCGGTCTTGCTCTTATCTCTGTTGTAGTTGTTGTTCTCGTTTCTGCCTCGGACCTGCCTCTGCCTAGCAGAACCCTCTGCCTGCACCATAGATTTCATCTTTTCCCTCTGCTGGAGGGCCTCATAAACTTCGGCAAGGGTTAGTTCATCACGGCTGTATAATAAGGTGTCTCGAAAATTCGCAAAAGAATTAGGCAACGAGACTAACAGTATAAGAGCGAGATCCTCATCATCATACTTTACCTCCATGGACAGCAAATCAGAAACGATCTCTTTAAAGATCGATAGGTGATTCATCATTGACGCACCTTCTTGCAGCTTGTGCGAGAACAACTTCATCTTCACGTGCATCTTACTGGTTAGATCTTTGGACATGCAGATCGATTCCAGTTTCAACCACGCCGCTGCGGATTTCTCAGCCAGCACTTCCTGCAAGATATTGTTGGATAGATGAAGCTGAATTAAAGAAAAGGCCTTACGATCTTTCCTCTTTTCATCGTCGGTCCAGGTCTTGGCATCTTTCTTGCCAAAACCATCAAGAGCTTCATCCAGATCAGAAGATTGGGTGAGGATCGCCCTCATCTTCACTTGCCACAGAGAAAATCTCGTGGTGTAATCCAGCTGCGGTAGATCGAACTTCAAGGAAGACATGTCGCAAAACCCTAGATTGAAACACGGGCTCTGATACCACTTGTTATAAAAGCGACAAGCAAATAACGAAGAACGAAACAAGAACACACGCAGGGGACACAAGATTTAACGTGGAAAACCCCTTCCAACACAGAAGGGGAAAAAACCACGCCAGCCAGCAAAAGTTCACTATATCGGGAGGTGTTTACAAACGCCGTGGGTTATCTTATAATCTGATAAACCCTAGCCGGCGGCTTACAAGATGTATATATTGGCCCAAGCCTCCGGCGACGGGCCTCGCTCCGCTCGTCAGAAGTTAGCCTCCCTTTAGTATATGAATTTGGATCACAATGCAACATAAGTGCCTTGTTAATCAACTGTGGCCACTTCTCTAGGATATTATATCCCCTACTCGGAGTGTCTTTATTCCTGGAAGGCTCATCACCAATAATGCACTAATGGCGTTCGAGTGTATCCACTCCATTCAAACAGGATCATCAACTTGTCAGAATTTATGTGCGTACAAATTGGATATGGAGAATTGGAGGTTTTTGGAAGGGGTTTTAGCGAAATTGTGCTTTCACAGTCAATGGATATGGTGGGTGATGGCGTGTGATACCACCGTGTGATGCTCAAATCGCTTTAATGGTCAAATGTTGGACTCCTTGTCCCCATCTCGTGGAATTCGCCAAGGTGATCCCCTTTCGCTATCCCTTTTCTTATTTAGTGATAATAGTTTATCGCGTCTTATCCGAAAGGAGATTGAGAATAATTCTCTTCGAGAGCTTCGTATCTGTCGGAGGGCCCCCGGAATATCACATATTATTTGCAGATGACATCTTGTTATTCTTTGAAGCCTCTACTGATCAAGCGGCAGTGGTGAAATCGGTTCTGGACCGGTTTGAACAAGAGACATGTCAGCAAGTAAGTTTGGGTAAATGTTCGATTATGTTTGGTGATTGGGTGGATACACAATTGGAGATAAAAAAAAATTCTATAGTACGACACTGTCTGCTTGGAGGAGAAGTACTTGGGGCTCCCAGTCCCAGAATGAAAAAAGGAAAATTTAAATCAAACAAAGGCAAGTTTTGAAAGCACGCTAGCGACCAGTGTGAGAAATACATGTCTTCTGGTGCAAAAGAAATCTTGATCAAATCGATTCTTCAATCCATCTCGACATATGCTATGGGTGTGTACAAAAGCCCTATGGGCCTTTTGGACGAGCTAGAGCAAATCATACGTCACTTTTGGTGGGGAGATGAACAAAACAAAAAAGCGCATGCACTGGATAGCCTGGGATAAGGCCACTCTACTGAAAGTCCAGGGTGGCATTGGTTTCAGAAATCTCCGTGTGTTTAACAAAGCTCTCCTAGCTCGTCAAGCTTGGCGCCTTTTGCACTTTCGTGATAGTCTTTGTGCACGTCTCGTGAATGCCCGTTATCATCCTTGTGGTAATCTCATTGATACGACATTCATTCAGAATCAATCGCTGACCTGGCAGTGCATTGTATATGGTTTGGAGCTACTCAAAGAGGGAATCGTTTGGAGAATAGAAATGGTCTTGAAGGTGAAGATTTTCCGAGATAAACCGGGGGCTTTGAAACTTGATGGTTGGAAAGGTCTTTCTAGGCCTAAGTGGGTCTCGGGGTTGATCAGAGCGGACTCGCGAACCTGGGATGAGGCAGCCATGCGTGAGTGATGCTGGCCGCATGATGCATACACTATTTTGGGAATTAAACTCGATGGACGGGTGTTTGACAATTTTCTGGCATGGAGCAGCGAGAGCAACGACCTGTTTAGTTTGAGATCGGTGTATCACATCGGCATGCAAGCATCACTACAGGAACTCAGCTGAGGGAAATCTAGCTCAGAACCAACTGGAGATTGAAAGGTATGGGAGGTTGTCTGGAAGGCCATTGCACCTCAGAAACTCCGTGTTTTTGCTTGGCGTGCTGCTACTGGCTCTCTTGGTGTCCTGGCGGGATTACACCGTAGAATTGCATCTATTGACCCCATCTGCTCTATATGCGGACGAGAGGAGGAGGACGTGCACCACGCCCTGATCCGATGTACCTCGCTCGTGCTCTTCGGGATGAGTTAAGATCCCAATGGATGTTGCCCACGGAGGAGAAGTTCCTAGATAATGGGGGTGAGTGGCTGTTACATCTTCTACATAATGCATCTCGCGAAACTCAACCAAAGATTATCTTCCTTCTATGGCGCGTCTGGAATCACCGAAACAATGTTGTTCGTGGTGATGGGAAAACCTCTATTTTGGCCTCTATTCCATAACTTGCCAGTTATCATAATTCTTTCACGATGATAAGATCGGGTGGCAGTGATCAAGCACAGTTAACTTCATGGGTTGCGAAAGTTTGGGGTTAGTCAAGGCAAATGTTGATGCTCGCTGGGACTCTACTTCAAAGAATGCTAGGGTGGGAATTATTATTCGTGATCACATGGGTCATATTCTCCTTGCCGAGTGGAAGTTCCTTCCGTTATGTGGAAGCGCTGAGGAGGCCGAGGTTATTGCATGTCTGGAAGGGCTGCACCACTTTATTCTACTTCGACGCTAGCCTGCTTCGTTGGACTCCGACTGTCTTCATGTTGTGCATGCAATAAAAAATGATAAGGATGAGCAGTCTGCAAGCTGGGCGGCGATTTTGCAGGCACCAAATATGCTTAAAATCCACCATGATATTACTATCTCTAAGGTGGATCGTGTTAACAACGGAGTAGCTCATGTTCTTGCTCAGTTAGGCAAATCTGGTCTCTCAGACATTAGTCGTGATTCAGTGCCTGACTGTGTTCGGGACCTGGTCTCCGTAGATTGTACGAACACTATGTAACCTCGGAGCAGCAAGTTTTTTACGCACTGTTTTTCCTTGCCAGGGTACTTAAAAGAATTGGAAGATTTCTAATGAGATGGCTTGTTGTTCAATATTTTATGTTCTTACTTAAAAATATATATTGGTAGAAATATATGCACCACATGGTTTTGCACCCGAGGAGTATAAATTTCATTTAGCTCAGTTATATTTTGAGGGAGCCGCTGTTGTGTGGTTGTGCAAATCTAGTTTGCACAAGCAGCAATTCTCTTGGACATAGTTTGCAGATGAAGTTATCCACAGATTTTCTAAAAATCGTGCTTATTAATTGGCCTAGAAATTCAACAACGCGAATCAAAACAATCTCAAAATTAAGTAGCACACTGAAATATTTGAAGGACTCATGGAAGGATCAAGAAAGAAAATCCTGATTTGCAAGAGAGTTTGTTTGTGAAGTCTTATGCCAATGTATTGAGAGATGCTTTTAAGCTATTTTTTAAAATAATACTTTGTTTTATTTAAGTCCACAAATATTACGCAAATTAGCGTATTTTCAAAAATAATATGGACTTTGCCACCAGTACGCCGAAAGGGGCCTATCGGACACCTACATGCCAAGCAAGCCTTTCGGCCATCAATCGGCCAACTAGGGCGCATGACATGTCCCCCTGCCGGCCGACAGGCCGGTCGGCCACGACAGGCAACCGCGCACCGAAAGGCCTTTCAGCCATCAGTTCGCCGACATGTCCCTGGACGGGAATAAATCGTGCGGCATTGGCCTCGTCTTCCTCCTCTCCCCCTGAATTATTCCTCTCTCTTTTGAAAAACAACGCAAACATCCACCATTTTGACTTGTTTTTGAAGCTATTTTCCACTAAAATTTCATCCTACAACTAGTACTAGCTGGATGAAACCCCGAGCTATTGATGGATTAGCTGGAGGAGGTGATTTGGTGGTGTTGTTTTGGAGCTATGGTTGTGGTGGTGGAGGCTGTTGTTGGGTAAGGTGAGTTTCTTGCTGGTGGTGGTGCTCATTCGGTGATTGGAGGCTCGTGGACGGAGTTGTTTCGCACGCTTCAAGGGTAAATTCAAATCCCTCGCTAATTTTGTTGGTAATGTGTGTATACGGTTATATGGTTTTGAATGACACGTAACTAATATTTTGTTGAGCCAATTATTAGTCAAAAAAATTCTCAAAAAAAAGTGGACTTGTATTCTAGGACGGCCTTTGTAGAAAGAGATTTCACCCTACCCCCTCCCCTCTATGAACCACATCCCACTAGGCCTAAATATTTCACCTCCTGGTCTAATTTTAACATCAGAAGAATTGCCAATAGGCCTTTTGGCTCGTGCATTTTTTGCCCCTTTCAAAATTAAACAGTATGATCCTATGATTCGTTCAAAAAAACACGAAGATTCTACATATAAGTTGTTTTATTTCTTTTGTATTTCCTGGTTGAATTTTTTGAAACTATGCATACCAAATGTGAGAAACCATGTTCACTGCATATCTACATGGAGCACAGTACTTTGAAAAAAATCATAAACAAGATTTTAAATTTAAAAAAATATAAAAAAGTACATGATTTATTCCATCAACTTGCAAGATCGTAGAGTGGCAATGCACCCAGTTTATAATTAACAAGGTAAAATTAAACGAAAAGGAACAAAAAAACTATCCTACATTATCACAGGTAAAAAAATTTAAGATATCTCTAGTTTCTTGTACAAAGAGACTGACATTGGAACCCATCAGCCAGCAGCGTGCCTCAAAGTTATAACAAGGTATAAAACTAAACGGAAGATATGGAAAAAAATTCAAGTATCCCGTAATATCACTGGTATAAAAATTCAAGATATCACAAATTATTGGACAGAGAGACATACAGCAGGGACTCATCAGCAAGAGCGTCCCTCAACTTTTAAAAGGTAAAATAAAATGGAAGAGATCGAAAAAGGCATGTATCCCGTAATATAACGGGTAAAAAATAATTGAGATATCACACGTTTTCTTGTACTATATGGAGACTGACATCTTGGACTCATCATCCAGCAACAGCGCCCTCAATTTAAAAGGTAAAATCAAACGGAAGGTATAAAAAAGGCAAGTATCCCGCAATTCAATGATTAAAAATCAAGACTTGTCAGTTTCTTGTATAGAGAGGCTGACATTAGGGGCCCATCAGCCAGCACCGTCCCTCAACGTTTAAAATGTAAAATCAAACGGAAGACATCGAAAAAAGGCAAGTACGCCGCAATATTGATGGTAAAAATAATCGAGATATCACAAATTCCTTGTACATAGAGGATGACATTAGGGACCCATCATCCTACCACGTTAACAAGGTGGCAGTTGATCGAAAGAAAAATTCAAGTAGGCAGAACAGGTTCAAAAAATTCCAAGAAAGGAAACATTTATCGTGTTTAGAGGGGCTGACATATGTGACCCACCAGCCAGCAGCACCGTCAACAGTTAAAAGGTAAAATCAAATGGAAGGCATCGAAAAAGGCAAGTATCCCACAATATAAATGGTAAAAAATCAACACTTCTCAAGTTTCTTGTACAGAGAGGCTGGCATCGGGGGCCCATCAGCCAGCAGCCTCCCTCCACGTTTAAAATGTAAGATCAAATGGAAGGCGTCGAAAAAATAAAAGTATCCCGCAATATCAGTGGTAAAAAATAATCGAGATATCGCACCTTTTTTGTACATAGAGGCTGACATTAGGGACCCATCATCCTGCCACGCCAACAAGGCGGCATGGGGTCGAAAGAAAAAATCAAGTAGGCAGGAAATCACATGTTTAAAAAATCAAAGAAACAAAAATTTACCATTCTGAGAGTATGACATACGGATACATCTTGCAATAGCATCCTCGGCGTTAACAAGGCGGTAGGAGATCGAAAGAAAAAAAATCAACTAGCCTGAAATCGGGGGTCAAATAATCGAAGAAGGAAAGGTTTATTATGCATAGAGGTTGATATATGGGACCCATGTCCTCAATGTTAACAAGGCAGTAGGAGATCGAAAGAAAAAGGAAAGGAGCCAGAAATTAGGGGTCAAAAAAATTCAAGAATAAAACATTTATTGTTCAGACTTCGGAGAGGATCACATGCGGGACCCATGATCCAACAACATAAACGACTCGATTGGAGAACGTGAACGAGAGGGCACGATAAAAAAAACAGCGCTTAGACGCTGACATCTGGGCCTTACCCTCCGCGGGTGTGCGGATTTGCGTTGACTTGGCCAACGCACCCGAGAATTCATCATGCACCACGTCCCGGGCCACCATGGACGATGTTTTTTCCCGATTCCGTGGTGCTAGATGGCGTCAAAATCAAGACAAAAAATTAGAGTCACCACATAAAGGAAATAGCAAAAATCGTCGGGGGTGGTGCATGAACAACCACGGTCGGACCTCAACTTCTTCGCCCATGGCGAAATTTTTGTAGTGATAGGTGAACAAATCACGGCACTGCAGACAGATGATGCATGTAAAATGCATCGATGAACTTTGTAGTTTGTTGACACATATTCCCACATATTTGCAACATATATGATATTGGATTCATGTTTTATATTGATTGTTTTGTTTTCACCTATGATCCCCTTTATTTGGGTTATAACTCTGAAGGACAGAAAAACCAGGTTTGTGTATTTTTGACTTTCAGGGACCTTAACAAAGTCAAACTGAGGTAGGATTTCGAGGATGACAATATTTCATCAAGAGAAGCATATGGAGCGCTTGGACCTCACAAGATGTGCCAGGAGGGCCAAAAGTGGCCTGGTGGTGCGCCCATGCATGGAGGGCGCGCCACCACCCCTCTTTTCCTCCTCGGTCATTTGATTCGCTTGATTCTTTCGCCTACATACTTTGTTTGACCTAAAAACCTCCTATATATAGGACTTCGTGGGGATTCCTCGAGGAGAGAGCAGAGAAAATAGAGAAATACCGAAACAAAGCCAGAACCAACGAAGATTGGAGTGGGAAACTCCGCTGGAGACGCCGCCACCGGAGGGATCTCCACGTTCTCCAACATATCCACCATCATCACCATGATGAAGAGGGAGTAGTCCACTTCCACAAACCCATAGTTAGTCCATGGATGTTTGTGGAAGTAGCCTAATCTATCTCTCTCTTGTTCTTCATAGATTGTAGTACCATATGAGTTGTTCAACATGATTATGGTCATATATGTAATTCATATGTGGTGGATCTTTATTCTATGATACTGATATGAGATTGTAACATATTTATTTGTAAGATGTATTGATAGATGCATATCATGTACCATGTTCCTAATTGCTTGTTCTGATCCAATTTGTATTCAAGAACATGTGTGGGGAGAAGTGTGTATTAGATGAAGTAGCATGGTGGTAGTGATTGAATAGTGACAACAAATTCATGATCTACGATGGTATTTACCTCTGTTTTGCTGCCTCACTAGGGGTAAACTGAATACATGTGATATGTTTATCATGTGACATTGTGATAATCTTGTTTGTTCAAGGTAGCATATTCGATATTTAAACATTATGTCATATTACTTAAGGATATACTTTGTTGTTTCTTAATTCAGTATTGCTTGGAGTTTTACCTTTTTTGAGGAGTATAAGAGGGATTTGTTGCATCATCTCTATGTTAGGATGTAATTCCCATATGAAAGCTTATCAAACAAATATTGAAGTTCCACCAATATTATGCCATTGATGAATTTTTAGTGTCCACTACAACTTAAAATGAGAGTAGACAAGTGAACCCATGAACCCATGTCCATTTTAAATCACTAGAAACACCTTTCCAATACATTTACATTGCTTTATATTTTCTACTGTTATTTAATCGGAAAATACCAAAAATAGTATCTCTACATAGACACACAGAAAACCAAAATACCAAAAACCTTTCTTTGCTTTCATCTAGTTTACTTAATTTGATGCTATGGTGGTATCTACATCAAATGTATTAGTTTACATGTCACGAGTGAATCATCCACGCAACTAGATCTTCATCATGTGCCTTGGCATGCATGGCACCCACTTCGTGACGCCTCCAGTTGATTGAACATCATGGCGATGGGCTATCACTACAGCTTAGTAACAACTACTAGATAACTACTTTACACCATGACCATAACCTGTTACAAGCCCCCTAGCAACAAAGATAGACGCTTCTACTTTATTAGTTGCTAATTTTATGTGGTTGTTAGGGATTTCGTGAAAAGAACCATTCTTATCTACGAACATACAACCACAACAATGATTAGATAATTGTCTCTACTACACCCTTGTCGGGGCCCTCCGTTGCAAATGTCACACCGCTAAAGTAAGAGAGATAGACACCCCTTGGCTGCGTACATGGTACAAGCCATGTGTTAAGTGTGGAAGCAGTTTCGCGTAAGTGTATGCGTGAGGTCGTTCAGGGCCACTTCATCAAACAATGCCGCAATAATGAATAAGTACACGCGATTGGGTAAAAATTATAGAATTGATTCCCACATGTAGCACATGCGTTCTAACCGTACAAGCATACTACGCATAGATAGGCTCTGATGCCACTGCAGGGGTTCGCAGCAGAAAACAAAAAATTCTAACTTGACGCAAACCCTAATATACCCAAGATATATCTAAGGAGTAATGCTGTAACGGAGATGATAGCGGTAACATACCCTCGTAGACCAATAGCGGCTAAACTTCCGCTAGAACGTGGTTGATGTAGACGTACTCTCATCGCCAACCTCAGGGTCATGTAGAAGTCCTCTCTCCCACGATGTCGAGTGTCGCAGGTGCACCACCTCGTAGTTTCACACACGTACGATGCTCAACAACGCTCCCGACTCCGATCCAGCGAAGGTGCGGAAGAAGATCTTTGGGATCCGAATCCCAGCAGCACTCCCGCGTACTGGGTGGAGTTGTCTCCCTCCCTATACAGTTCTTCGGGGAACCGCACAGAGAAGAAAACTAGAGAGAGATATTTTTCTATTTAATTGTGTATTTATTTTGCCCATATGGTTATCTTTATATAGGGGCCAATACTTCATAAGGGTCAAAGTGGGATAAAAGAGGAGGAGGAGTTGGGGAGCAAGGTGGCCCAGCCGGCCACCCGCTCTTCCTTTCCCATGGGCCCCTTTCCGTATGGACCCAATAAAGGTAGGGAGGCCCTTTTTAATTAAATGAAACATATTTTAATTAATTAAATATAATAAAATCATTTAATTAACATATTAAACATATCCTTTAATTGCCATTTGTCCGAGACATCTCCTGAACTATTCCGAACATCTTTCGGATAACTCTGGAACCCTATTCTAGATATATCTCTCAGTTCTGATGAATCCAAAACTATCTCGAGTTTCGTTGAATCCTTAAGTGTGTTACCCTATGGTTCGATAATAATGCAGACACAAGCCGAGACAATTTATTTGGTAAAACGATCACCCATGGGGTCTGGATAACCATGGTGATATCTATGCATTCAACAAAGATATGACCAGATATGACCGTCTTTTGAACCATTGTGTTGAGTCATATTCCTTTTGTTCATTCGATACCGACACTTGTTTGAGAAATGATCGTCGATATCATAATACCTAGTCCGATCTCATTACCGACAAGGCTATTCAACTCGTTACGTGTGATTCCTTCCTCATGACCTAGCCATACGCTGCGCAGCTTTCATGGATGTATGATGACCCACAAGTATTGGGGGTGTATCGTAGTACTTTCGATAAATAAGAGTGTCGAACCCAACGAGGAGCAGAAGGTGTTGACGAGCAGTTTTGATCGAGGATTCACTGTAAACACTAGCAAATAGGTTTGCAGCGGTATTTGGTATTGCAGATAAATAAAGTACGAGTACATAAAATGCAGTAATATAATAATTGCACCTAGTGGCCCAAACCTTTTTAGGGCAAAGGACAGGCCGGTTGTTGTACTTATGATGACTAAACGTTCCTGAGGACACACGGGAATTTCGTCAAGTGCTTTCGCTTCACATAGCTAAATAATCTCCAATGGTTTGGTAAGTGATGTGTGGGTGAACCTATGCTAATGCACTACCCCATACTTAGACTAATACATACTTGTGATTATACCTCTTGCAAGCATCCGTAACTACAAGAAAGTAATTAAGATAAATCTAACTACAACCTTAAACTTTGAGATCCTACATTCCCTCATGCACAGGTTTCCTAACGGGGGTTTGGGTTTCTGTCGCTCCCGCAACCTCATAATTAGTAGCCAAATACATGATGCATTCCCCTAGGCCCATAAAGGTGAAGTATCATGTAGTTGACGTTCAAATGATACCACTATAAGAATAGCACCACAACTTAAATATCAAATCATTGCATATTACTCAACATAGTTCCACTACTAACAACATGACTTCTCCCATGTCCTCAAGAACTAAACGAACTACTCACGAGACATCATATGGATCATAATCAGAGGTGATATAATGATGAATAACAATCTGGACATAAACCTTAATTCAATGGTTTCACTCAATACCATCAACTACAAGGAGTAATCAACACCGGGAAAGTTTCCCCTATGAACTAGACAAGTATCAAGCCCAAGATGTTATAGCGGGACGACGTGGAGACGGCGGTGATGATGGTACTGGTGGTGGAGATGATGGTGATGATGATCCGGATGAAGTCCAGCTCGATGACACTGACGATTGCGACGATTTCCCCCCTCTGGGAAGGAATTCCCCGGCAGAATTCTGCCTACCGGAGAGCTTTTCTTTTTCTCTGGTTCTCCGCCCCGTAGCGGCGGTGGATGATACGTCTCAAACGTATCTATAATTTCTGATGTTTCATGCTTGTTTTATATATCAATGTCACATGTTTTATATACATTTTATATCATTTTTATACATTTTCTGGAACTAACCTATTAACAAGATGCCACAGGTTCTGTTTCTGCTATTTTTGGTTCCGGAAAGCTGTTCGGGCAATATTCTCGGAATTCGACGAACAAAAGCCAAACCTCCTATTTTTCGAGGGACACACGGAGCCGAAGGGCAAGCCCGGGAGGCCCATGGCCTCCTCCCCATGCAGCCGCGGCCGCCCACAGGCGCGCCGGCGTGTGGGGAGCCCACCTCGGGACTCCACCAACATCGCCCCTTTGCCTATTTATTCCCCCACGACGCGAAAACCCGGAAGATACATATCATACTCCAGAAAGACTCCCGAGCGCCGCCGCCATCGCGAAACCTAGTTTCGGGGTCGAAGTTCTGTTTCACTGCCGGACGGGGATCGACCCCGGAGCCTTCTCCATCGATGCCACCGCCTCCATCATGCTCCGTGAGTAGTTCCCACAAGGACTACGGGTTCTAGCAGTAGCTAGTTGGTACTCTCTCTCCCATGTACTTCAATACAATGATCTCATGAGCTGCCTTACATGATTGAGATCCGTCTGATGTAATCGGTGTTGTGTTTGTTGGGATCCGATGAATTGTTACATTATGATCAGTCTATCTATAAAGTTTGTGAAGTTATTGTTGCTGCAATCTTGTTGTGTTTAATGCTTGTCACTAGTGCACGAGTGGCATGATCTTAGTTTTAAGCTCTATAATTATTGCTTAGATTGTATCCACAAGTTGTTTGCACATGTCTATGTCCGGAACCCGAGGCCCCAGTGACAGCAATGGGATAACTGGAGGGGATGGCTTAGATATGAGGATCACATGTTTTCACCAAGTGTTAATGCTTTGTTCCGGTGCTCTATTAAAAGGAGTACCTTAATTACCAGTAGATTCCCTTGAGGCCCGGCTGCCACCGGCTGGTAGGACAAAAGATGTTATGCAAGTTTCTCATTGCGAGCACGTATGACTATATATGGAAAACATGCCTACATGATTAATAAACTGGATGTTCTGTCTTAATGCTATAATAATTATGTCAATTGCCCAACTGTAATTTGTTCACCCAACACTTGTTATTGGAGAGTTACCACTAGTGTAGATAGCTGGGAACCCCGGTCCATCTTTCATCATCAAATACTCACTCGGTCCTATATGCCATTAGAAGTAGTATCAACTATTTTCTGGTGCCATTGCCTCTGTTACTACTGCTGTGTTACTGTTACTATTGCTCTCATATTACTGCTGCTTTCACATCACCCCTGTTACTAGTGCATTTCAGGTGCTGAATTGACAACTCAGTTGTTAAGGCTTATAAGTATTCTTTGTCTCCCCTTGTGTCGAATCAATAAATTTGGGTTTTACTTCCCTCGAAGATTGCGATCCCCTATACTTTTGGGTTATCAAGACTATTTTCTAGCGCCGTTTCGGGGAGCATAGCTCTACTCATAAGTTCACCTAGGGAGTCACCTCTCTCTCTATTTTTATTTTATTTTGTTTTGCTTAGTTTACTTTTGTCTAGTTTATTTGTGCTTAGTTTATTTCTGTCTAGTATTATTTTGCTTAGTTTACTTTTGTCTACTTTATTTTTGTCTTGTTTTATTTTTCTTATATACCCGAAAATCCATAAAAATTTGAAAAACCGAAAAATTAAAAACTGTTGTTATGGAAGAACCCACAACCTGTATGGAGCTTATAGAATTATATATGAATTATAGAGAATCAAGAAAGGGTAAAGTCATGAGTGCCGTGTTAGAAAAATTGAATAGAATTGCTAAAATGTTGCTTAAACGCCATGATATAAACTGTTGCTCTAAACAGGATACTAAACATCTTAAATTCCAATGTGGCTTTAGGGAAGAAGTTTTAATTGTGAACTATCATTGGAATAACTATATTCATCTTGGGTTCGAAGAAGTAGAACAATTTGTTTTATTTATGGGAGCTTCTGAAATAGAATCCTTCATGTCTAAAAATTATGAAACCTGTGTTGCTTGTAATGATCTTAAAGATTATGTCTCTTCTATCCTTGATTATTGCATAGAACATTACAACAATAAGTCTTATATCATTGATTATAAAGAGAGACTCATTCATGCACAAGAATGCACTCACAATTTGCAGGAACCTGTGGAAGAAGAAATTGATGAACCTGAAAACTCATTGGATGAAAAAGAGGAGGAGAGTGATGAACAAAAGGAGGAAGAATGGATTAGCTACCCATGCCAACCTTCTAATAAGAGTAACTCTTTATCTCTTACACTATTTGATTGTCCTCCATGCTTACCAAAGGAGGATGAATGTTATGTTCCTGTGGATTCTCTTGAAATATTCCCTATGAGTAAAACTTGTGAGAATAATTATGCTACTGTTATCTATGATAATCCATGCTATTTTGATAAATCTTATGATAATTCTTTGTTTGTGCCTGATATCGAAATGCATGGTACTAAAGAGTTTTGCTTAGCAAATGTTTATGATAAAGCTCTAGATGATGGTCCTATGTTACTTGATAATATTAATTGTACTACTAATGAAAATGGGATTGGAGAGGTCTTGACTTTATCTAGGAGTCCCATATCTCTTGAGAATGATCAATCATCTTGTTATAGATTTTTAAAAAGTGGGTTTGAAAGTTTTGATCCCACTATTTTTGAGCTTGATAAAAATTATGTGTTTGTAGGTCATGAAAAGCATGATGTATGTGATAGTTATATTGTTGAGTTTGTTCATGATGCTACTGGAAATTATTATGAGAGAGGAAAATATGGTTGTAGAAATTTTCATGGTACTAAAACACCTCTCTACATGCTGAAAATTTTGAAGTTACTCGTGGTTTATCTTCCTATGCTTGTCACTTTGTTCTTCATGAATTTATTTGTGTACAAGATTCCTATGCATAGGAAGTGGGTTAGGCTTAAATGTGTTTTGAATTTTCTTCTTGATGCTCCTTTTGCTTCATTTTCTATTTTTCATGTGAGCATCATTAAAATCTTCTGCGCCTAGCTGAAAGGCGTTAAAGAAAAGCGCTTATGGGAGACAACCCATCATTTTTATTTTCTGTTATTTTTGCTTTTATTTTTGTTTTGAGTCAAGGTGCTTGTTACTTCTGTAGCAATACCTTTGTATCTTTATTTTCTTGCATTGTTGTGCCAAGTAAAGTCTCTAATAGAAAGTTGATACTAGATTTGGATTTCTGCGCAGAAACAGATTTTTAGCTGTCACGGTTTTGAGCTTTTCTCTCTGCAGAAAAATGTAAACATACTGAAAAAATTCGTGAGTTATCCTCAGATATGTACGCAACTTTCATTAGTTTTGAGTTTTCTGATTTGAGCAACGGAAGTACCTCGAAAAAATTATGTTTACTAGCTGTTCTATTTTGACAGATCATGTCTCTGTTTTTTGCATTGTCTCTTGTGGACTTTAAGTAAGGATTTCTAGACGTGGAGAGCTGTAGCTAATGTTTTATTAAGTTCTTGCAATGTGTCACTACAGAACTAAAGTGGATTAAAGTTTTTTGAGTACTAACCCCTCTAATGAAGTTTATGAGAAGTTTGGTGTGGCGAAGTTTTCAAGGGTCAAGAGAGAAGGGTGATATAATGTGATCAAGAAGAGTGAAGAGCCTAAGCTTGGGGATGCCCCGTGGGTCACCCCTGCATATTTCAAGAAGACTCAAGCGTCTAAGCTTGGGGATGCCCAAGGCATCCCCTTCTTCATCAACAATTTATCAGGTCATCTGTAGTGAAACTATATTTTAGTTCTTCCACATCATATGTGCTTTACTTGGAGCGTCTGTGTGCTTTTATTTTTGTTTGTGTTTGAATAAATTTGGATCCTAGCAATCCTTGTGTGGGAGAGAGATATGCTCCGCTTTTTCATTTGAACACTTGTGTTATTCGTTTTACTTTCATGTTCATAGCGAAAGCTGAAAGCCGCGGCACTTATTGATATTTGGTTGGAAACATAAAATGTTTCATGTGGTAATTGGTATATTGTCTTGAATAATTTGATACTTGGCAATTGTTTTGAGCTCTCAAGTAGATCATGTTTAAGCTCTTGCATCATGTAGTTTAAAACCTATTAGTGGAGAACTACCGTAGAGCTTGTTGAAATTTGGTTTGCATGATTGGTCTCTCTAAGGTCTAGATATTTTCTGGTAAAAGTGTTTGAGCAACAAGGAAGACAGTGTAGAGTCTTATAATGCTTGCAATATGTTCTTATGTAAGTTTTGCTGTACCGGTTTATACTTGTGTTTGCTTCAAACAACCTTGCTAGCCAAAGCCTTGTACTGAGAGGGAATGCTTCTCATGCATCCAAAACGTTGAGCCAAAACCTATGCCATTTGTGTCCACCATAACTACCTACTATGTGGTATTTTTCTGCCATTCCAAGTAAATACTTCATGTGCTACCTTTAAACAATTCAAAACTTTATTACTCCTTATTTGTGTCAATGTTTTATAGCTCATGAGTAACTATGTGGTGTTTTATCTTTCAATCTTGTTGGGCAGACTTTCACCAATGGACTAGTGGCATATACATCCGCTTATCCAATAATTTTGCAAAAAGAGCTGGCAACGGGACCCAATTAATTAACTTTCATTAATAATTCTCTTCACATGTTTTGCCCTGATTTATCAGTAAGCAACTTAATTTTGCAATAGACACTCCTCCATGGTATATGTGAAATGTTGGAAGGCACCCGGGGATTCGGTTAGCCATGGCTTGTGAAAGAAAAAGGTTGGGAGGAGTGTCATCTATAAATAAAACTAAAATACATGTGTAAACAAAGAGAAGAGGGATGATCTACCTTGCTGGTAGAGATAACGTCCTTCATGGGAGCCGCTCTTTGAAAGTCTGTTTGACAAGGGGTTAGAATGCCCACTACCATTCGTTGACAACAACAAACACCTCTCAAAATTTTATTTTTATGCTCTCTATATGATTTCAAAACTTGAAAAGCTCTAGCACATGATTTAATCCTGCTTCCCTCTGCGAAGGGCCTTTCTTTTACTTTATGTTGAGTCAGTTTACCTACTTCTTTCTATCTTAGAAGAAAACACTTGTGTCAACTGTGTGCATTGATTCTTACATGCTTACTTATTGCACTTATTATATTACTTTGTGTTGACAATTATCCATGAGATATACATGTTGCAAGTTGAAAGCAATTGCTGAAACTTAAATCTTCCTTTGTGTTGCTTCAAAACCTTGTATTAAGAATTTATTGCTTTATGAGTTAACTCTTATGCAAGACTTTTTGATGCTTGTCTTGAAAGTACTATTGATGAAAAGTTTTTGCTATATGATTCAGTTGTTTAGTCATTATCTTTTTGTTAGCAAACTATAGACCATTGCTTTGAATCACTTCATTCATCTCATATGCTTTACAATAGTATTGATCAAGATTATGTTGGTAGCATGTCACTTCAGAAATTATTATTTTTATCGTTTACCTACTCGAGGGCGAGTAGGAACTAAGCTTGGGGATGCTTGATACGTCTCAAACGTATCTATAATTTCTGATGTTTCATGCCTGTTTTATATATCAATGTCACATGTTTTATATACATTTTATATCATTTTTATACATTTTCTGGGACTAACCTATCAACAAGATGCCACAGTGCCAGTTCTGTTTTCTGCTGTTTTTGGTTCCAGGAAAGCTGTTCGGGCAATATTCTCGGAATTCGACGAAACAAAAGCCAAACCTCCTATTTTTCCGAGGGACACACGGAGCCAGAAGGGCAAGCCCGGGGAGGCCCACGGCCTCCTCCCCATGCAGTCGCGCCGGCGGGCCCACAAGCGCGCCGGCGTGTGGGGAGCCCACCTTGGGACTCCACCGACATCGCCCCTTTGCCTATTTGTTCCCCCACGACGCGAAAACCCGAGAGATATCTATCATACTCCAGAAAGACTCCCGGAGCGCCGCCGCCATCGCGAAACCTAGTTTCGGGGGTCAGAAGTTCCTGTTTCGGCACCCTGCCGGGACGGGGATCGACCCGGAGCCTTCTCCATCGACGCCACCGCCTCCATCATGCTCCGTGAGTAGTTCCCCCATGGACTATGGGTTCTAGCAGTAGCTAGTTGGTACTCTCTCTCATGTACTTCAATACAATGATCTCATGAGCTGCCTTACATGATTGAGATCCATCTGATGTAATCGGTCTTGTGTTTGTTGGGATCCGATGAATTGTTACATTATGATTAGTTTATCTATAAAGTTTGTGAACTTATTGTTGCTACAATCTTGTTGTGTTTAATGCTTGTCACTAGTGCACGAGTGGCATGATCTTAGATTTGAGCTCTATAATTATTGCTTAGATTGTATTTACAAGTTGTTTGCACATGTCTATGTCCGGAACCCGAGGCCCCAGAGTGACAGCAACTGGGATAACTGGAGGGATGGCTTAGATATGAGGATCACATGTTTTCACCAAGTGTTAATGCTTTGCTCCGGTGCTCTATTAAAAGGAGTACCTTAATTACCAGTAGATTCCCTTGAGGCCCGGCTGCCACCGGCTGGTAGGACAAAATATGTTATGCAAGTTTCTCATTGCGATCACGTATGACTATATATGGAAAACATGCCTACATGATTAATAAACTGGATGTTCTGTCTTAATGCTATAATAATTATGTCAATTGCCCAACTGTAATTTGTTCACCCAACACTTGTTATTGGAGAGTTACCACTAGTGTAGATAGCTGGGAACCCCGGTCCATCTTTCATCATCAAATACTCACTTGTCCTATATGCCATTAGAAGTAGTATCAACTATTTTCTGGTGCCATTGCCTCATATACTCACTGTTTGTGTTACTATTACTATTGATCTCATATTATCTGCTTTCACATCACCCCTTAGTAGTGCTTTTTCGGTGCTGAATTGACAACTCAGTTGTTAAGGCTTATAAGTATTCTTTGTCTCCCTTGTGTCGAATAAATAAATTTGGGTTTTACTTCCCTCGAAGACTGTTGCGATCCCCTATACTTGTGGGTTATCAGTGGAATATTTCTCTGGTCGCTCTCTCAATGTAAGGGTTCTCGGGGGATGAAATACGCGAGGGGCCGATGTCAGAGGTGGGCCAGGGTGCCCAGACAATGCCTAGGCACGGCCAGGGGTGGCCCGCGCCTAAGGGTGGTCTGGGCCCCTCCTGGCCCATCTCTGCCTCCCCTTCTGGCTTCCTCCGTCATATGGCAAAATAGGAGTTTCTGTATATTTTCTGGGAATTGTTGTTCTTCAAAAATATGGTGCCTTGACGGTCCATTTTCCAACAAAATCCTGGCTCCAGCGGTTAATTCTCCAATAATCATGAAACATTCAAAAATAGATGGAATAACATAAGTATCAAGTCCAAATATGAAATATATCAATGAATAACAGTAAATTATGATATAAAATAGTGATGCAAATTGGACGTATCAACTTCCCCAAGCTTAGACCTCGCTTGTCCCCAAGCGAAACTGAACTTAGTAAACCAGACCACGGGTTTATGGAGTGAAGTGTCGATAAATAAAATACGGACAAGAAGCATCATACTTACCAATACACAAGTCATTATAGACAGCAACTTCTTTCTTGCAATATAATCATAATTTATATAGAAATCTAACTTGCAATGAGTAAGGAATCACTAAATAGAAGTACATAGAGAAAATCATAATTGATGGTGGCAAACTTTCGTTCTTGGTCAGAGAACAATTAACAGATTGTACTTATCTTTCGAGCAGAGTATTTATATTAGAGCTTATTGCAGAAATCACATGCTCAATTATTACATTCTGTTTTCAACCATAGATAGCTTTCAGAGTTATATTCATTCAGATAAAAGCATTGTGCTACACAAGGAAGGATAAAAGATTTGATTGAATGCATCAACACACATAAATGGTTGGATCACAACAACTCAAATGCTTGCTTGAGATAGAGGGAAATAGGTTTCAACATAAAAGTAAAAGAAAGGCCCTGCGCAGAGGGAAGCAAGATTACTCATGTGCTAGAGCTTTTTGTTTTAAATGCAATAGGAGTGTTGAAAAAACAATTGAGAGGTATGCATGTCTATGTCAACGAATGACATCAAATGATTTATCATCCTTTCATATAGTGACCTCAAGAGCGGCTCCCATGTAGTTCTCCATTGCACACCATTATTTAGGATCTCTCCAGTACATAATGTGCAGAGCATTATTTGTTTATTTGTTTATTTTATATTTTGTTTGGGATGGGCACCCGGTTGCCTTGCTCTTTTTGCAATATTAAGGACTTAGCACATTATTCATGCTAGTCATGGAATGAAGTCATGAAAATACAATAAATCATTCAATACTTCCTCATGAGCTAAGAACAAAACACAAAACATGTAGTAATGTTTGAAGGTTTAAAGGTAGCACACAAGACATTCACTTTGGAGTGTCGGTGAAATACCACATATAGGTAGACATGGTGGACACAAATGGCATGAGTTTTTGGTTCAATGTGTGGATGCACGAGAAGCATTTCCTCTCAGTACATGTCTTTGGCTAGCAAGGTTGGGTAGCAAGCATAAGAGTTGAGCGAAACAAACAAATATACATGTGATAGAAAACAATCATGCAATCTTCCTTGGAAGTACAAACGATTTAATCTTCAGAATGATACGCTTATGAGCCAACAAGAAAGAAAGATAATGGAACAATATATCTACATGTATTTCTCTCTTTTCTACTTAAGCCTCGAAGTAATGTTGCTACTGACCAATGCTAAGTTTGCCAAGACCAACTAGAATTACTTGATGCTCCCAAAGTGATATCAATACTAACCAACAAGATTAATCATATGACAGAAATTACAAACTAAAATAAGATGTGCATAAAGTAAATGATAAAAACTTCTCATTAATATTCCATAATGGCAACTCACACCAAGGGATACATGGATAATCGACTAAAGGAGAGATACTTCCACACTGCAAACTATCCTATGTGATAGCTTCACTACTCATGATATGACTCTACTAAAAAGTAAATATGTAAAAGATAATAGTGTGATACCGCGGCACTCCCCCAAGCTTGGAACAAGCCAAGGGGATGCCAATACCAATGACGAATTACTCCTTCAACGGTGGTGGTGCATCATCAATAAGCTTATCAACCAGTTCCTTCAGCTCATCAATCTTGTAGGTGAGAATACGAATCAACTCCATGTTGTGATCAATACAATTCATGAATCTGTCAGACTGTGAGTCCCAGCTCTTGGAATTACTCCCCCATCCTTCCTCAGACTCAGATCTTCCTTTCCCTGCATTGTTAGAACGATCCATATCCCAACCAAATGGTAACTCCGCCTGAGGCACCCTTTCGAATTGATGCTTATGAATTAAAGTATGGAAGGGGTTACATTTTCCTAAAGATGGTGTCCTCTCAGCTAGGATGTGACGTGAACCCCTCCTCTGGCGCGTATACGTGCTCCTTTCTTGAACTTGAGAGGGTCTTCCACCACTCCAATCCTTGCAATGATGGTGCGAGGAGGTGAGCATCGGTTTTCTTCTACTTCCTCTTCAGCATCACTCTTGACCTCCTCCTCCTGCATGGGGTTTTGGAGATCATCTTCCGGCAGCTCCTTGCCCTTGTCGTTGTTGGTGGAGACCATGGTGCGTGTAAAACCGAGAACAAATCCTAGCTAGCAGAAACAAATCAAAACGAAAAACAACGAGAACACGATATACGGACCTCGGGGGATCCGGGGGATTATATAGCAAAAAGTTTCGTAACAAAAGGAAGGGAACAAGGCGAAACCGGATCGGAAAGGGGCTCCAGGGCGCCCATACCATGCCTAGGCGCGACCTGGAGCTGGCCCGCGCCTAGGGGTGGTCTGGTGCCCCTGGACACCTTCTCCTACCTGTTCCCGTCTCGTAATTTGCCATATTTAGTAAAACGACAAAAATATAACCTAGAAAATTTAACACGAACTTTTTCTTACTAAAAATGTTACCTATTCGAAAACGGACTCTGCAGATTCCTGGATTTTCTCCTTAATGAATTATTCCGGAATCATGATACGTCTTAAACGTATCTATAATTTTTGATGCTCCATGCTTGTTTTACACCAATTCATATATGTTTTTTTTACACTTCGTTGCACTTTTACATGATTTCCGGCACTAACCTATTAACAAGATGAAACAATGCTAGTTCCATGTTTTTTGTTGTTTTTGTATTTCAGAAAAGTTGTACAGGAAATATTCTCGAAATTGGATGAAACAAAACCGAAGTCAATATTTTACCGAAACGAAGACGAAGTCCGGGGGGTCGAAGAGGCGCCACAGGGCGGCCAAACCACCCCATGTCGCGGCCTAGGCCTGGCCTGCGCCAAGGGGGAGGTCTGGGCCCACCGGCACCCCACTGACCTAAATCCTCTGCCTATTTATATATCTTCTCGGGAAAACCCTGGATACAAGCCTCCATCAACGAAAAGTTACGTAGCTCCACCGCCACCGCAGACAAGATCCGAGGGACAGAGTCTCTATTCTGGCACGCTGCAGAACGGGAATTGCCCCCGGAGCCATCTCCATCGACTCCACCACCATCTGTCGCCGTTGCTGACTCCTACGTTAAGGACTGAGTAGTTCTCCCGAGGTGAGGGCTCTACCGGTAGCTATGTGGTTTATCTCTCTCTCCCATGGTGTGATCTTTATGTGACCATGAGCTTTGTAATCTAGATGTCGTTATGCTATTCAAGTGGATTTTACTTATGTGATCTCCGGAGACTCCTTGTCCCACGTGTGTAAAGGTGACGTGTGTGCACCGTGTGGGTCTCTTAGGCTATATTTCATAGAATACTTGTTCACTGAATTATGATTTGAGTTGGATGTCTCTATGAAATTGTGTTGTGTTAGTACCTCCTATGAATGCTCAAAGTGACGTGGGGTGTTCATTAGTACTTGGGAATACATCTTTAAGGTTTGCTTTTGCAGCCCTACGCGGTGAATTAGTGTTCGTTATCCAACCGGAGAGTAGTTCAGAGTAGCATAGTGAAGTGCTTATATTTATATTCCTTTATGATATCTTTGTTGAGAGTTACCACTAGTGAAAGCATGATCCCTAGGCCTTGTTTCCAAACAGCGAATCACCATCTATTTATTGTTTTACAGCATGTTTACTTGCTGCCATATTTATTTCAAATTGTTATTACCACTCCTATTCATCCATATCACTTGCATTTTACTATATTTTGGCCGAACTAGTGCACCTATACATTTGACAAGTGTATTGGGTGTGTTGGGGACACAAGAGACTTCTGATATCTTAATTGCAGGGTTGCTTGAAAGGGATGCCTTTGACCTCTACCTCCCTGAGTTCGATAAACCTTGGGTGATCCACTTAAGGGAAACTTGCTGCTGTTCTACAAACCTCTACACTTGGAGGCCCAACACTATCTACAAGAATAGAAGCATGAGTAGACATCAAGTCACCACTTGAATAATATCAATATCTTCATTATAAGAATCTCCAGAAATATAATATTTGAGTCTTTGCCCATTCACCACTTGTGTAGTGTTATCCTTGAATGAAGCAATTTTTATGGCACCGGAACGATACACCTCTTCAATAATAAAAGGTCCTTCCCATTTCGATAGTAATTTTCCTGCAAAAAATCTGAGATGAGACCTATACAATAGAACTTTATCACCAACATGGAACTCTCTCCTAAGAATTCTCTTATAATTCCACTTTTAAACCTTCTCTTTAAAAGAGTCTAGCATTTTCATAAGCTTCATTCCTCCATTCATCTAGAGAACTCAAGTCAAGCAACCTTTTCTTACCAGCTAGTTTAAAATCTCTATTAAGTTCTTTCACTGCCCAATAAGCTTTGTGTTCTAATTATAAAGGCAATTGACAAGCTTTTCCATAAACCATTTTGTAAGAAGACATACCCATAGGATTTTTACAAGCAGTTCTATAAGCCCATAAATCATCATTTAACTTACTAGCCCAATTCTTCCTAGATTTATTTAACAACCTTTTGCAAGATAAATTTAATCTCTCTATTTGATAATTCTACTTGCCCACTTGTTTGAGGATGATAAGCTGAAGCAATTCTATGATTAACATCATATCTAGCAAGGGTATTTCTAAAACCACCATGAATAAAATGAGAACTTTCATCAGTCATAAGATATCTAGGCACACCAAATCTAGGGAAAATAACATCCTTAAGCATTTTTATTGAGGTCTCAGCATCAGCACTCTTTGTAGGTATAGCTTCTACCCACTTAGTAACATAATCAACAACAACAAGTAAAGAAACTCCAAGAACAAAACAAAACAAAACAAAACAAAAGACAACTAAAAACAAAAATAAAGACGCTCCAAGAAAAACACATAGCATATGAAGCAATAAAAATATAGTGTCTTGAAAGATGACCTGATATTTTTGTTGATGAAGAAGGGAATGCCTTGGGCAACCCCAAGCTTTGACGCTTGTACCTCTTGGATAATTCTTGGGGTGACATGGGCATCCACAAGCTTGAGCTTTTGTCCTTCCTTCATCTCATCACATCATTCTTCTCTACCAACACTTGAAAACTTCCTTCATACAAAACTTCACACAATTTTCATTAGCATTAGTGCAATCAAAATACCAAATCCACTTTGGTTCAGTTCTAACATAAGTCAAACATCCATTAAAACATTAGCTATTGTAGCAACTTCTTTTAAAATATCTTTCTCTCAAAGGAACTCAGAAAGAAAACGATTAAGAGGCAAATGCAAATAGTGGCCGAAATCTGTTAAAACAGAACAACATGTAAAGATCGATTTTTTTCAAAACTCCTCTGTTGCTCAAATAGAAAAGTGTAAAACTAATGAAAGTTAGATAATAAGCTGGGGCGGGTGCTAAAAAATATTTCAGATCAATCCGAAGTTCTATTTTTGTTGGCAGCACAGAATCTGTTTCGGGACAACAACTTCCCCAAATCTTACCTTCTTCCTATTAGAGGCTACCCTTGGCACAAAAAAGAAATAAAAAGGATAAGAAGAGGTTATTACAGAGGTAACAACTTCTAAGACTCAATAAAAAATTATAAAAATAAAACATGGGTTATCTCCCAAGAGTGCTTTTCTTCAACGCTATTCAGCTATGCGCAGAAAGCTTGAATCAAGTATTTTCAAGTGAAGAAGCATCAACATCATAATTTGTCCTAATAATAGAATCAAAAGGTAGCTTATTTCTATTTCTAAGGAAGAGTTCATACCTTTCTTGAGTGGGAATTGATATTTAATAATCTCATCTCTCATATCAATAGCAGCACCAACAGTTCTAAGAAAAGGTCTTCCCAAAACAATAGGACAAGAAGCATTGCATTCAATATCCAAAACAACAAAATCAACGGGGAAAAGGTTATTATTAACCATAATAAAAACATTATTAACTCTCCCAAAGGTTTTTCTTAGCAGTATCAGCAAAATGAACATCCAAATAACATTGTTCCAAAGGTGGCAAATCAATCATATCATAAATTTTTCTAGGCATAACAGAGATGCTCGCACAAAGATCACATAAGCATTGCAATCAACGTCATTCACTTTCATCTTAATGATGGGCTCCCAACCATCTTCTAACTTCCTAGAAATAGAAGCTTCATGTTTTAACTTCTCTTCTCTAATTTGCATGAGAGCATTTGTAATATGTTTTGTAAAAGTCATGTTTATAAAACTAGCATTAGGACTTCTAGCAAGCTTTTGTACGAACATAATTACTTCAGAGATATTGCAACCATCAAAATAAAAGTCATTATTATCAAAGGTAAGAGGACTATTGTCTTCCATACTTCAAAAAAATTTAGCACTCTTATCATAAACAGTTTCAGTGGTTCTAGGCAATTTTGTAGGAGTGGGGACTTTTCGTACACCAATTATTTTACCATTAATAGTAGGAGGTTTGCTAACATTTGAGACTTCAGCACTACTAGTGGTGGTAATGGTACAAACTTTAGCCATACTATTATTTCTAGTAATTTCATCCTCTCTTTCCCACCTAGCATGCAATTTAGCCAACATCCTAACATTGTCATCAATTCTAACTTAAATGGCATTCAAAGTCTTGCTTTCTTTAACATCATGAGGCATAACCTTTATTTTAATAATTTCAACATCAAGAGCAAGGCTATCAACTTTAGAAGCAAAAACATCAATTTTACCAAACTTTTCCTCAACAGATTTATTAAAAGTAGTTTGTTTACTAATAAAGTCCTTAAGCAAGAATTCAATAGAAGAGGGTGCACTTATATTGTTGTTGTAGGAATTACCATAAGAATTTTCATAACCATTACCATTATTAGAAGGATATGGCCTATAATTGTTACTATCAAAATTATTCCTATAAGCATTGTTGTTAAAATTATTGCTTTTAATGAAGTTCACATCAACATGCTCTTCTTGAGCAACCAAAGAGGCTACAGGAATATTATTTGGATGAACATGAGCTTTACCATTAACAATTATAGACATAATGGTATCAATCTTATCACTCAAGGAAGAGGTTTCTTCAACAGAATTTACCTTCTTACCTTCTGGAACCCTCTCAGTGTGCCATTCAGAATAATTTATCATCATATCATCAAGGAGCTTTATTCCAGCCCCCAAAGTGATGGACAGAAAGGTACCTCCAGCAGCTGAACCCAGAAGGTTTCTTGAAGAAAAATTTAGTCCTGCATAATTTTTTTGGATGATCATCCAAGTAGTCAGTCCATGAGTGGGACAGTTCTTTACCAAAAATTTCATTCTTTCCCAAGCTTAAGCAACATATTTGAAAGAGATATGCCCTAGAGGCAATAATAAAGTGGTTATTATTTATATCTTTATGTTTATGATAAATGTTTATATATCATGCTATAATTGTATTAACCGAAACATTAGTACATGTGTGATATATAGACAACAAAGAAGTCCCTAGTATGCCTCTTAAACTAGCTTGTTGATTAATAGATGATTAGTTTCATAATCATGAACATTGGATGTTATTAATAACAAGGTTATATCATTGTATGAATGATGTAATGGACACACCCAATTAAGCGTAGCATAAGATCACGTCATTAAGTTATTTGCTATAAGCTTTCAATACATAGTTACCTAGTCCTTATGACCATGAGATCATGTAAATCACTTATACCGGAAAGGTACTTTGATTACATCAAACGCCACTGCGTAAATGGGTGGTTATAAAGGTGGGATTAAGTATCCGGAAAGTATGAGTTGAGGCATATGGATCAATAGTGGGATTTGTCCATTCCGATGACGGATAGATATACTCTGGGCCCTCTCGGTGGAATGTCGTCTAATGTCTTGCAAGCATATGAATAAGTTCATAAGAGACCACATACCACGGTACGAGTAAAGAGTACTTGTCGAGACGAGGTTGAACAAGGTATAGTGTGATACCGATGATCAAACCTCGGACAAGTAAAATATCGCGTGACAAAGGGAATTGGTATCGTATGTGAATGGTTCATTCGATCACTAAAGTCATCGTTGAATATGTGGGAGCCATTATGGATCTCCGATCCCGCTATTGGTTATTGGTCGGAGTGAATACTCAACCATGTCCGCATAGTTCGCGAACCGTAGGGTGACACACTTAAAGTTGGATGTTGAAATGGTAGAACTTGAATATGGAATGGAGTTCGAATATTTGTTCGGAGTCCGGATGATCCCGGACATCACGAGGAGTTCCGGAATGGTCCGGAGAATAAGATTCATATATAGGATGTCATTTTATGTGAATAAAATGATGCGGAAGGTTCTATGGAAGGTTCTAGAAGGTTCTAGAAAAGTCCGGAAGAAACCACCAAGGAAGGTGGAGTCCACATGGGACTCCACCTCCATGGCCGGCCAACCCTAGGGGGAGGAGTCCCAAGTGGACTCCCCCTTAGGGGGCCGCCACCCCCCCTATGGAAGGTGGAATTCCCACCTCTAGTGGGAATCCTAGCTTGGGAAGGTTTCCCACCATATGGAAGGTTTTGGGTTCGGGTCTTATTCGAAGACTTGTAGCCCAACACTTGGGGCTTCCACCTATATATAGAGGCCAAGGGGAGGGGGCCGGCCACACTAAAAGCCACAAGCTTGGCCGGCCACCCTCTCCCCAACCCTAGCGCCCGCTCCTCCACCATATCCCGCACGCTTAGCGAAGCTCCGCCGGATTTCTCCACGCCACCGACACCACGCCGTCGTGCTGTCGGATTCAAGAGGAGCTACTACTTCCGCTGCCCGCTGGAACGGGGAGGTGGACGTCGTCTTCATCAACAACCGAACGTGTGACCGAGTACGGAGGTGCTGCCCGTTCGTGGCGCCGAAACCGATCGTGATCAAGATCTTCTACGCGCTTTTGCAAGCGGCAAGTGATCGTCTACCGCAGCAATAAGAGCCTACTCTTATAGGCTTTGGAATCTCTTCAAGGGTTAGTCTTGATCATCCCCTCGTTGCTACCGTCTTCTAGATTGCATCTTGGCTTGGATTGCGTGTTCGCGATAGGAAATTTTTGTTTTCTATGCAACGATCCTACAGTGGTATCAGAGCCGTGTCTATGCATAGATGGTTGCACGAGTAGAACACAATGGTTTTGTGGGCGTTGATGCTTATGTTGTCTTTAGTTTGAGTACTTTGCATCTTTGTGGCATAGTGGGATGAAGCGGCTCGGGCTAACTTTACATGACCGCGTTCATGAGATTTGCTCCACGCTTGACATGCAACTTGTATTGCATAAGTGGCTTTGCGGGTGTCTGTCTCTCCTACTATAGTGAAGATTCAATTTACTCTTCTATTAACAACACTAGTATCACCGTTGTGGTTCATGTTCGTAGGTAGATTAGATCTTACTCGAAAACCCTAAACCACGTAAAATATGCAAACCAAATTAGAGACGTCTAACTTGTTTTTGCAGGGTTTGGTGATGTGATATGGCCATAATATGATGATGAATATGTATGAGATGATCATTATTGTATTGTGGCAACCGGCAGGAGCCTTATGGTTGTCTTTATATTTCATGTTGAGTAGTTTTTTCAAAGTAGTTGTAATAGTTGCTACATGAGGTGAACAACCATGAAGATGGCGCCATGGACCTTGACGCTACGCCGACGATGATGGAGATCATGCCCGTTGATGATGGAGATCATGTCCGTGCTTTGGAGATGAAGATCGAAGGCGCAAAGACAAAAGGGCCATATCATATCACATATGAACTGCATGTGATGTTAATCCTTTATGCATCTTATTTTGCTTAGATCGCGACGGTAGCATTATAAGATGATCCCTCACATTAATATCAAGATAATAAAGTGTTCTTCCCTCGTATGCACCGTTGCATTGTTCGACGTTTTGAAGCATCTCGTGATGATCGGGTGTGATAAACTCGACATACAACGGGTGTAAGCCATGTTGCACACGCGGAATACTTGGGTTTGCTTGACGAGCCTAGCATGTACAGACATGGCCTCGGGACAACGGAAACCGAAAGGTTGAACACGAGTCATATGGATGATATGATCAACATGTTGATGTTCACCATTGAAGCTACAGCATCTCACGTGATGATCGGTTTTGATGTAGTGGATTTGGATCGTGTACCACTTAACAACTATGAGGGATGTTGTATTAAGTGGGAGTTCATTAGTAATTAGATTAAAACATGAACTAATTATCATAAACATAGTCTGAGTAGTATTTTGAATTAATTTTGTAGTATTGGCATCCGTTTACTACTATGCGCTAGTCTTGTTATTGAGATAGAAATACTGTTAAAATCTGATAAGAAACTTTACGGATTAGTACCGTATTGTTAAAGAATCAAGAATTGATTAAGTCCTATTGCAAACTTTTAGTGAAACTCACTTTGTTGATTCAGAGAGCTATGGTTTCAATTAGTACCTAAAGTTATCTTGTCTCCGTGAAACTTGAAGTTCAAATCTGTTTGAAAAGTAAGGAGCTGAAAATTTAGTTTTCAGAAATAATCAAGGTATGAGATATATGTGATATCTAAGACCTTATTGCAAGATGATAGAATATAATTTGGTGAGACTACATAAACTCATAAGTTTTATGGGAATGTATGAAGGTTGAAGACGCCAGGCGTCACAATCCTCCAACTATTGGAGCACTAACGATATTCGCATATCCATGAAGTTATCATCCTTAAGTATGCACCGTTGCTAAGACTCGTCGTATCGAAGCATCACGTGATGATCGGGTGTTATAGATTCTACGTGTGCTTACAATGGGTGCAAGCCAGATTTGCACATACGAATACTAAGGTTAAACTTTATGAGCCTAGCATGTACAGACATGGTCTCAAAAAGTCGTCATGATATGATGGATAAAATTATGAGTGAAATTGTTCATCATATTAAAAGGTTACTAATAGTGAAATCAGGAACACTTGTCATATGATGATCAACTTCAAAGAACCTCAAGGTTATTGGTATTTGATCAACAAACCTAGAAGTTATTGATATTGAAGTGTTTTTCTGAATAATGAGGAAAGCTAAAAGAGAAACTACAAAAGATTATTGGCAGAAAGAAAGAAAGAAAAGACTAGAAAGTCTAGCTCAGGTGTATATAAATGATATACATGTTATGGATGTATTCCTCATTTGGTCACAAAATAAAATTCTTGGGTATTTGTACCACATTGGTTGGTATGAAGTGTCATACAAAACAACGCAATACAAGAGTACAATGGCCTAAGTGACTAACAAGGAATATGATAGGTATGCACGTCTGGAACAAAAATAAAGTGTTATTATGTTCATCGTTGGCATTCTATCTAGCCCTTAGAATTTATAATAAAGAACTTAATAATTGTTATTTTGCTCTGGTCAAATGAAAACAATGAGTTGTTCAAATTATGACATTACTCCATGAACGATGGATAAGTTATTATAAATCTTAATGGTGAAACACACATACATAACACTGACGCTAAAATGCCATAAGGCAAGTGATTTGAATTCCACTCATTTGTGGAACCGCCATTTAGGTCATGTTAGAAAGGAACGCATGAAGGAACTCCATGTAAATGGATTTTTGGAGTCACTTGATTTTTGAATCATTTGACGCTTGCAAATCTTTTCTAAAGAGAATGATTAAAATACCGTTCATAGGCCAAAAGTTGAACGGGCAACTAACTTAGTGGAAAAATACATGATGATGTATGTGGTTCACTGGGCATAGTTGTGTGCGGGAGATTCTTCTACTTCATGAAAACTTTCAACAATGAATTGAGTATATATGTGGATATATTCAATAAGGAAGAAGTTTGAAACATTTGAATGGATTCAAATAAATTTCAGCATGAAGTGGAAATCATCGTAATAGAAAAGTCGAATATCTATGATTGGATCATGGTAGAAATATTTGAATTACGATTTTTAGCGAACATCTAAGAGAGTTATGAAATTGTTCTACAACTCACATTTTTGGAGTATCATAATGATGATGTAGTATCCGAGATATGTATCCAAACCTTGTTGGATTAATGATGAGATAAAATATTATGACGCCATTATATTTTTGTGGATTAAGCTTTAGTGACTACCGCTTTTACACTGAATAGAGCATCATCATGATCCGTTGAAATGACACCATACGAGTTATGGTATGGGTATAAACCCTAATAGTCTTTCTTTAAATTTTGGTCTAAGAGTTTACAACCAAAATCGGATGAATGTCTTTGTTGGTTATCCCAGAGAATTAATTGGGAATTCTTCCCACGAGACAAAGACAAAAGTGTTTGTCAATGTTTCTTATTTCCGAGAAATTGTTTCTAGTGAAGTATTTGAGTGGGAGGACAATATAATTTGATAAGGTTTATGAACCTGAGCATAATGATCAGAGTAGCGCAGCATCGGAATTTGTTTCGGAAGCGGCCACGACGATCATGGCTCCCATGACTACAAAGTGTTTTAGCCATGGAGATCGAAGTACATATTGAACCTTGTAGGTATGGTTTACTTTGTGATCAAATAAATGATTTGTGAACAAAGGATTGATTTTGAATAATGATAAACCAACTACAAACAAAGAAGTTATGATGGGCCCTGACTCCGTTAAAATGGCTATACGCCATGAAATCCAAGATAGATAAATACTTTTTGAAAGTAAATGGATCTATAAAATTGATGGACTTGGATGGAATATCCTTAAAGAAGCTCGACTTGTCGAAAAATTGTTTACGACAAAGTTCAAAGAGTTGACTACGATAAGATTAGATCTTCCGTAGCAATGCTTATAGTCTATGTGGATTATTCTAGTAATCACTACATATTTCTTTTATGAGATATGCTAGTAGGATGGCAAAATACACTACTTAACAGAAGTGTGTATTAAAGGTGTATACAAGATACAACCAAGAGTTTTGCTGGTCCGTGGAATACTAGATAGGTATACGAACTTCAATTGGATGAAGTAAGTATCACGGAGTTAGAATCTTCACCAGATGAAATAGTCAAAGAGTTTTTGATTTCATCAGAGACGATGAAGAGGCTTGCATTTGCAAGAAATTAAGTGGGAGCGCTAAGACACATTTATAATACTTTATGTAGGTGACATATAGTTGGTTATAAATGATGTAATTATTAAAAGGTTTCATTAAGAATTAACTTCAATGAAAGGATATGGACTGAAACAAATTTAGTGTCAAGATCTATGAAGATAGATTGAAACACATAAATAAGTTTAAGTCAAAGTACATATGATGGATATTGAAGTAGTTCAATATAGAAATATTAAGAAAATGTTCTTGTCATGTGAAGGTTTAACAAGACTTGAGTGTATCTGACACTCAATGAGTAAAAACACATGAGTGATTATAGATCACGAATAACATGTACACAATCAGATATCATGTGCTATAAAGTGTTATGAGCATATACCAGAATGATTCATATGATGATCATTGAAAAACAGTAAGAATATTCTTGAAGTACTTAAGAAGAACCAAGAATATATATATAGTTTTGTATGGAGAAATGACAAACAAATCGCTGTAAGATGTTGCATCGATATTTGTTTTGTCACATATGAAAATAAAATTTCAATCTCAAATTAGACTAAGTGTTGTTTTAAAGGTAGCACAATGAACTAGAAGTTGTCTATGTTAGATTTAGAAGAGTTCTAAATATTGTGACGGAATCTACAAAAGAAGGCAGAGTATGTCATTGTTTTGACAATGACAAAGGATGTTAAGTCAAGAGGTTCTTTGAGAACTTGGTGTATTTCCGACAGAGTCAGAACTTTGAAGCTATATTGTGTGTGACAATATTAGTGACATATTTCAGACCGCGGAATTAAGGTTCCACCAGAAGACCAAACATATTTAAGGCCGACTCATTTGGAAATGAGTGATGCGTTGAGACGCAAATGAATTACAAAATACATACGGTTCTGAGCATGTCAGATCCGTTGACTAAAACCTCTCTCGTGAGCGAAACATGATAAAGCACCAGAAGGCCAAGGTGTTATATCTTTACAAATGTAAACTAGATTATTGACTCTAGTGCAAGTGGGAGACTGAAAGAGATATGCCCTAGAGGCAATAATAAAGTGGTTATTATTTATATCTTTATGTTTATGATAAATGTTTATATATCATGCTATAATTGTATTAACCGAAACATTAGTACATGTGTGATATATAGACAACAAAGAAGTCCCTAGTATGCCTCTTAAACTAGCTTGTTGATTAATAGATGATTAGTTTCATAATCATGAACATTGGATGTTATTAATAACAAGGTTATATCATTGTATGAATGATGTAATGGACACACCCAATTAAGCGTAGCATAAGATCACGTCATTAAGTTATTTGCTATAAGCTTTCAATACATAGTTACCTAGTCCTTATGACCATGAGATCATGTAAATCACTTATACCGGAAAGGTACTTTGATTACATCAAACGCCACTGCGTAAATGGGTGGTTATAAAGGTGGGATTAAGTATCCGGAAAGTATGAGTTGAGGCATATGGATCAATAGTGGGATTTGTCCATCCCGATGACGGATAGATATACTCTGGGCCCTCTCGGTGGAATGTCGTCTAATGTCTTGCAAGCATATGAATAAGTTCATAAGAGACCACATACCACGGTACGAGTAAAGAGTACTTGTCGGAGACGAGGTTGAACAAGGTATAGTGTGATACCGATGATCAAACCTCGGACAAGTAAAATATCGCGTGACAAAGGGAATTGGTATCGTATGTGAATGGTTCATTCGATCACTAAAGTCATCGTTGAATATGTGGGAGCCATTATGGATCTCCAGATCCCGCTATTGGTTATTGGTCGGAGTGAATACTCAACCATGTCCGCATAGTTCGCGAACCGTAGGGTGACACACTTAAAGTTGGATGTTGAAATGGTAGAACTTGAATATGGAATGGAGTTCGAATATTTGTTCGGAGTCCCGGATGAGATCCCGGACATCACGAGGAGTTCCGGAATGGTCCGGAGAATAAGATTCATATATAGGATGTCATTTTATGTGAATAAAATGATGCGGAAGGTTCTATGGAAGGTTCTAGAAGGTTCTAGAAAAGTCCGGAAGAAACCACCAAGGAAGGTGGAGTCCACATGGGACTCCACCTCCATGGCCGGCCAACCCTAGTGGGGGAGGAGTCCCAAGTGGACTCCCCCTTAGGGGGCCGGCCACCCCCCCTATGGAAGGTGGAATTCCCACCTCTAGTGGGAATCCTAGCTTGGGAAGGTTTCCCACCATATGGAAGGTTTTGGGTTCGGGTCTTATTCGAAGACTTGTAGCCCAACACTTGGGGCTTCCACCTATATATAGAGGGCCAAGGGGAGGGGGCCGGCCACACTAAAAGCCACAAGCTTGGCCGGCCACCCCCTCTCCCCAAACCCTAGCGCCCCGCTCCTCCACCATATCCCGCACGCTTAGCGAAGCTCCGCCGGATTTCTCCACCGCCACCGACACCACGCCGTCGTGCTGTCGGATTCAAGAGGAGCTACTACTTCCGCTGCCCGCTGGAACGGGGAGGTGGACGTCGTCTTCATCAACAACCGAACGTGTGACCGAGTACGGAGGTGCTGCCCGTTCGTGGCGCCGGAACCGATCGTGATCAAGATCTTCTACGCGCTTTTGCAAGCGGCAAGTGATCGTCTACCGCAGCAATAAGAGCCTACTCTTATAGGCTTTGGAATCTCTTCAAGGGTTAGTCTTGATCATCCCCTCGTTGCTACCGTCTTCTAGATTGCATCTTGGCTTGGATTGCGTGTTCGCGATAGGAAAATTTTTGTTTTCTATGCAACGTATCCCTACAGTATTCATTATCAAATTATTTAAATTTCATTATGTCACTTCTCAAGGATATAATCTTAGCAGGAGGATAATATTTGCCAACGAAAGCAACTTTGCATTTAACCCAAGAATCAATACTATTTCTATGCAAAGATAGCAACCAATCTCTAGATCTCCCTCTCAAAGAGAAAGGAAACAATTTCAGTTTAATAATATATGCATCTACATCCTTATACTTTTGCATCTCACAAAGTTCAAAAAATTATTAAGGTGAAAGCAGCATCATCAATACTAACACCAGAAAATTTCTCTCTCATAATAAGATTTAACAAAGAAGGTTTAATTTCATAGAAGGCTGCTTCAGGAGCAGGTGGAGCAATAGGTGTACAAATGAAATCATTGTTGTTTGTGCTAGTAAAGTCACACAACTTAGTGTTCTCAGGATTACTCATTTTAGCAAGGTTAAAACAAAGCAACAAAAATAAAAACTATAATAGAAACTAATTTTTTTGTGTTTTTGATAAAAAGAAGCAAACAAGACAAAGTAAAAAAAACTAAGCAAAACAATAACAAAGTAAAGAGATTCAAGATGAGAGACTCCCTTGCAGAAATCCTCTTTCTCCCCGGCAACGGCGCCAGAAAAGCTTGATGATGTGCAGAGTAATGCAGTTGGGAACACTACAAGAAAAGTTCTGATAGACAACGTCCCAAAATCGTCCACTAAGGGGTATTTTTCGTCGCCTATGGGTCTAACCCGACGATATGGGTTCTGTTGTGGAAACTGCGTCAGGCAAAGTCCAACGACGATTTTTTCGGTCCGTCACGCTTGGGCGCCCTTCCGCCACGGAAAATCGGACCGTTGCCCAAGTGTTTCCGGGAGCCCGTTGACTCCTACGTCATGCAAACGACACGTGGCAGACGCCGTTAGCGGCGTTAATGGCGTTAACCGCTGAAACCCCGTGGTAGATGGTAGGCCCACACGAGGCCTGCCACATCTTAAGCGGGCCGGCCCATTAAGTTTGCGGGCGGGCCAGCTGACTTAGTTTGACCGGTCAACTATATAGCTGGGCTGGTCCATTAGTTACGTGGGCCGGGCCTAACCTCTAAGGTTGACTGGTCAAAACATTAATGGGCCGGCCCACTAAGCATGTGGGTCGGGCCGAATGCACTCGTTTGACCGGTCAAGAGGCAAAAGGGCCGGCCCACAAGACATGTGGGACCCACTTTCCTGGTATCGGGCCGGCCCATTTACAAAGTGGGGTCCACATTAAAGCAACTGGGCCGGCCCAAGAAGTTATTGGGCCGGCCCAATTAGCATGTGGGTCCCACTTTCTATCGGCCGGCCCATTTAGTACGTGGGGTCCACATTTGATCAAATGGGCTGGCCCAACAAGCCAGTGGGCCGGGCCAAAAGCACCGGTGGGTCCCACTTTCCTGTTAAAGGGCCGGCCCATTTAGTATGTGGGGTCCACCATATAGCAAGTGGGCCGGCCCAACAAGATATTGGGCCGGGCCAAAACACAGGTGGGTCCCACTCCCCTGTTAAAGGGCCGGCCCATTTAGTATGTGGGGTCCACCATCTAGCAAGTGGGCTGGCCCAACAAGATAGTGGGCCGGGCCAAAAGCACAGGTGGGCCCCACTTTCCTATTACAGGGCGGCCCAATTAGTATGTGGGGTCTACCATATAGCAAGTGGGCAGGCCCAACAAGATAGTGGCGGGCCAAAAACACGTGGGTCCCACTTTCGTCTTGAAAGGCCGTTTAGTATGGGGTCCACCACAAAAGCAATTGGGCTGGCCCAACTAGTTAGTGGGCCGGCCCAGTAGTGTGTGGGGTCCACCTTAAAGCAAGTGGGCCAGCCCAATTAGAGTGTGGGGTCCACCGTAAATCAAATGGGCTGGCCCAATAAGTAAGTGGGCCAGCCCGTTTAGTTGTTGTTTATATGCCGGCATAATAGGCGCTTTAGGATTTTGCGGGCAGGCACATATGTGATTTCGCTTAATTGGGCCGTTTAAGGGATGGGAATTCGTGATTTAGATACTGAGAATATTTACGCAGCATTGATTTCTGTCGGATAGCCTCACTTACCACAAGCACCAAAGAAAAAATGCGCGAAAGAACTATAAAAACTAACTAAATATTACATCAGCTGCAAGGCATTGAAAAAATATTACAGAACCCAGAGAAATTGAATGGTAATTAAACCTAGCAATACAATGAAGCGATCCGGCAATCTTTTAAGTTGTCCATGCAGCACCTATATCTGAAACAAAGACATTACAAGTTAAGACAACAACAATGGAAAGGCAAAGACACTACAATATTGTTTGCCAAAGAATTTGGAACTCATCATTTCGTCGTTATAACAAGATCATTGTAATGCGCACAATAAGCAAACAAAGAGTGCATGCCGCATACCAACAGCCAATATAACAGAGCATGTTAGAATGAAACAGCAGACTTACTACTGTCGAGTCCCATGCAAACCAACATGTTCAGGGAGTACAAAATTGGCATGAACAACATAGTAGCAGGCTATAAATTTTGTAACAACGACTGAGCAAGATGAAGTTATGATGGCTACATCTACAGAGCAGGGAATGTAAACCAAAAATAGAAGTTACGATGGCAAAAGCTAAAGAGGAGGGAATGTGAACCAACATGTGCCAAGTGCAATTACTTCATTTTGGCCGTGAACTAAATAATACTCCTGAACTTATAGTGAAGGGGATGCAAATCAAGATGTTTCGGGATATAAACTTGTAATGAGCAACACATAGAGGATAGTTAATGCTGGAGCTTAGGATGGACCAGATACAGAATATAGTGGGATCACCTGTGAACTTGTATAAGAGGGAATGCAAACCAATATGTTCAGCTTTCCATATGTGAGCGTCATGCCAAGTCAGAGAAACAAGTCAATAATGCAGCTTTTGAAGAACAAGATGGCACGCAAAATTATTATCTAGTAGTATGACAAGTTTATTTGTACTACAGGCTAGATAGCAGAGTGATAGCATGCCAAACTAAGTCCTTACTTTGTTAGCTTACAATGAACTAGATACAAAACAATGGCATCACCTGTAGTACAGGGAATGCAAGCCAACATGTTCATGGAGTAAAAAATTGGCACAAACAACATAGTAGCAGGCCATAATTTTTGTAACAACGACTGAGCAAGATAAAGTTATGATGGCTAGATCTACAGAGCAGGGAATGTAAACCAAATATAGAAGTTACGATACCAAAAGCTATAGAGCAGGGAATGCGAACCAACATGTGCAATTAATTAAAATTGGCCATGAACTAAATAATAGCAGGATGTTACTATAATACCTATAATTTTTGTAACAACGACTGAGCAAGATAGAAGTTATGATGGCTACATCTACAGAGCAGGGAATGCAAACCAAAATGTTCAATCGCTTAAAGTTAGCAATGAAGTAGAAAATAGCAAGGTGTTACGGTCATAGCTAGGAATGAACTAAAAGAGCTTCAGACAAACAAGCATCTGAACCCAGAACATGGCGCTAAAACAAGGGACTTACATTAGGAGAAGCACTCTGTGGGAGTCACAGCAGATCTTCATGGGGTTGATAGATCCGGTGATGAAGTACGCTACATGTGCTACTTGGGGTTGGAGAGACGGCCATTACACTTCATGGTTACTCATCTCATCTGCAAAAACGTAACGGCGCGTCGTTAGCACAAACAGGTTCCCCCAAGATTAAACAAGAACTTGCAGGCAAGCAATAGAAAAGCGACAGTAGAAGAGTTTAGATCATGCACGGCGCCGGTGAAGCAGATCCGGTTCATGCACAGCGGTGTCGGTGAGCAAGATCCGATGCGGTGGACGACGGATCCGGCGAAGCGGCTCCGGTGGGGTGGACGATACCGCAGCTGAAGCGACTGCGGTAGACTGCTGGATGAGTATATGGTTTCGAGGTTCGGCGGGGATGATCCGGTCCGGTTGATGACGGCGTCGATGAAGCGGCTCCGGCAGACAGCCGGATGACGAGGATCGCGAGGCCTCGGGTAGGCCAGGGAAGTCCGGCGGGGATGTTCCGGTGCGGTGGTCGTGGAGGTGGGAGAGAGAGGGACTTGGGAAGTTCCGGTGGGTGGTCTCAGAGGAGAGAGTGAGGGAAATGAATTTTTTTCGGGGAGTTTCGGAGCTAGGGAGGTGGTGATCGAAAAAAATGACGGGTAGACCCCCCACCAACCGACTTATGCATGGACATTGTTGTCATCTTTACGAGGGTAGAATGGGAAGTTAGAGGCGTGTGAAATATTTGTATTTTTCGGGCGGGAAGTTTTGCCGCTGGAATGAGATTTCGAATTTGGCTATAGTCCAAGTAATACAAAAATATGAGACCGTACTAGTACGGCCAAGTGTCACATCAAGTCATCATCACGTTGAAAATCGGTTACCACGAGCATAATCATGATATATCTTGAAAATCAATTTTGAAAAGCCCTTCTGAAATATTTCGGGATTGGTACTAGGAGATTTTGCAGCTTGACTAAGAATTGATTTTGAATAAGGCTATGGTCTAAGTAATTTTTTTTCTTCGAAAAGGGGATATGACCCCAGCCTCTGCATCGTGGTGATGCACACGGCTTTTATTAATAATCCAGTCGCAACAAAAGTATGTTTTTTTTTGCAAGGAGCAACAAAAGTATGTTGTACAGATGGTCCAAGTAATATATACTAGTGATTGTAATATAAGGCCAGGGGTAGACCGGAACCATATCCTCTAACGTAGAGATGACAAGTCAGGTAAGCACAGTGCTTAAGTAGTGCAAAACGTAGAAGAAAAATCAGGAAAATGTAACAAATACTGTACGTATTTACTGTAGCAATCACTGTATATTTTTACTGTATAAAAAATCGTATAAATATTTAAAAAAGATAGTCATAATTTTGATTGTTACTAATTATCGTAAATGCATATTGCTTACATATATTATGGAAGTTAATTTAGATCAAATTAGACTTAATCATGTAGATGTGGAGAAGGAAAATTAGAGAGGTGTAGCTTACCCGACTTGTCTATTGCACGTTAGAGGATCTACTTCCGGGGTAGACCATGCTACTTAGACTACTCATAGTGGGAGTAACTAAGGAGTATTAACATAGAGCTGGTTGTGGTAACTAGCTATGTTACCATAACACTTTTCAAGATAGAATGAGTCTACATACTAACTAAAACAATCATGCATGATAGTACTACATCTAAGTTACTATGCATTATGAAGGTAGTAACATAGAGTAGTGTCATATGCATGCGGAAATTCAATTTGGCTCCCGGGTGCATATGCTCCCTCTACCAAAAAATCATATTTTAAAATGTCGAAAAAAATTAGCAAAAAATTTACATGTACATATTCATAATATATGTTCGTTCGTCAAGTTTCACGAAAAACCAATATTTTTTGTGGTCTATGTAAAAAAGAGAAAACTTATCTTGTGAAAAGCATTATTTTTAGTACTGTGTTTTATCTTTTTACACACGTCACACGACAAGTCGCAACTTTTTAAGGGCGTAGCACGAGAAGATGTACATGCGAATTTTTTGTTTCATTTTTTTGAAATTCAAAATATGTGTAAGATGCATTTCAAAATGGAGGGAGCATATGCTCCTATGTTTCAAAACACCAGTCCCGCATGCGCATGACACTACTATACGGTCACATCAAGTCATAATCACAACCAAAATCAGTTCCCATGTACAAATATTTTGGATTTTATTGGCGGGAGATTGTAGCGCTTGACAGATATTTTCAATTTAGCTGGCGCTAAAAAAATACTGTACTAGAAAAATTGGTAGCTTACTGTAGTACTGCCTCCTTTCAGGGATACAAGGACAAGGACCCATCAACTAAAATAATGTATGAAAATGGTCACCAATGGGCCAACTAATAGTTATACTTTTCCCATGCAGCGCAATATAAAAAATACTACAAATCAGATTAAACCTTGATTAAATATTGGTGCATCCAATCCATTCAGTTTTCATTTAATCCACATCACCAAGGAAACAACCACCAGGTACATAACAAGTGCAGATAGAAGCACCAACAAAATAGTTCAGCATCACAAACCCTTTCACACAACCAAGGGACACCTTTGACTGTCAGTGTTCACTGTGGTATTCAGCATCTCCCACACTTTCTCAGGATGTTGCCCAGGTGGGCTTGACTTGCTTCTAATCCTGCAGTTATACGGTGGATGACTACTCTTTGTGCAGCCACTATTGCTCGTTCCTCTTTGAGTAGTTCCTCGAGAACATAAAAAGACAATGACTTGGACCTCAACCTGCGCTTGGGCTTTGACTTGGACTTGGACCTCGACAAATTAGTTGTGAACCCAGCATTACGCAGGAATGTGTTGTTGGCTATACCATGACATTGTAGTACCTTGGAAAATGAATTCAGACATTCTTCCTGGGTTTTTTCTATACCATCTTTCTTTGGTTTTGCCAGCTCCACTTTCATGTCAGACTGAGGAGTTTTCAGTTGTTACACATGTGTAAGAGAAGAGATTATAATGTGAAGACATGTGTATGAACTACCTCTAATAATCCTACAAACTGGCATGGCTGATTACCGCATATACATTTTAGTAAGAGCATGTTACATCATATTGACATGTCTTCTATTGCTAACACGTAATAGCAGGACTATAAAAATATGCATGGATCCATGTGTAGAATTCGTAATGTGCATGATATTGCTGAGAAGTATATAAGTGAATTGTACTAGCCCTTTCCACCAGTTCGGACATTTGGTTGTGTTGGCTAGTGCATGAAGCTTGACAAATATGACAAGATATTTCTGCATACAATTGAAAACCATAACTGACATTAGTAGAGAATACTTACAATAACACTCTGTGCAAAATGTCCAGTCAAACCATTTCTGCTCGTCTGGCACACCTTGAATTGCTCAAGTAGACTCATCTCTCTGTCTGTACTCTCACAGTATGCTTGCCTTGCCTTCTGATATTTTCGCAAGAGAAAATATAAATTAGTTTCACAACCACGTCACATGCCGACATGCGACAATTGAAAGTTTTCAAAAAAAATATAAATAAAACAGAGACATCAATTTACGATGTATATTGTGCATCTATAAATTCTAAATGATTTACTAATTTAAATATAGTTGTACAGATAACATTCCTTACCATACAGTAGAGGTGTCCAATCAAGCTACGAGATCCTGTACGCTGTTGTAAACGTACATTATTACGAGCACGCATGTTACTTCGAGCGATGAACTACAAATGAAGACTTGTGAGACACATGCTTAAAAAGGAATCAGTAATGTGATCTTGTCTCACTGTCTTCACAGAACATACCAAATTCTTTTGAGCAGACCAATACTCAACAAGATCACACCATTGATCATCAGTCATCTGTAGTATAGGAGAGGTTGTTGGAATATCGCTAGGAGTCCTCCCAGCAAAGTATCTCATCTTTAGCCTATGGCGCTCCTGGCGCAACGCTGAAGAGAATATGCTCCTGATAACAGTGATTACATTCTTCATGTCATCATCAAACTCAAGACATGTCTGTTTACAACAATGGGAACCGTTCATGTGTTAGATAGCTAGCCAACAGAAAGCTAGAGGGAATGTGAACGAGCAACATGGTATTGTTTACGAAAATGACTTACATGTAACATGTGCAGTAAACCTTCAAAATGAGAAGGGGTGTTTACGTGTTGTTTCCATGATGGAAAGATAGGAATTTGAGTCCTGACAAAAACGCCTGTGATCGATGCTATATTAGATGATTCTTGTGGATCCAGTGGCCTTCTGATACCTGCTATAACTGATGTGATGGGAAATCTTGTTCCCATTCGGGCAATCTTATTTTTAAGTGATTTCAAAGTCGTTGGCCCCCTTCGTTTTCTTGGTCGTGGTGGAACTGCAAATTTAAGCATTACATCAAGCTATCAAGGTATTTATGTAACGGAGCATGTAAGGGAACACGTACCTAATTCGGCCCCACCATCATCTTTAAGGAAGAAGTTGTCTCTGGCAGGACTAAATGTCAGCGGGCGATCGTGATTAGTTAGGTGTTGAGAACCTGCTGTTGAAACTGGGTCTGCTGTGAATTGTTCTTGGGTAACTGGATTGGCAACAGGTGGCTGGGGAACATGTGGTTTGGTATTTGCTCCGTCTACAGCTTTTAGACCAACCGATGTGGGGTTAGGTCGAAGCTTTTTATGTTGGTGTTTCGCATTACAATATTTTTTTGCCTGGTCATCATTTTCAACTAGATTAGAGTGACTCTGAGTCTGAGACCTTGTTTTTACTCTGTTCACTGCATTTGTTTGTGATCTGACATGACCAGCTTGAACCCTTTTTATTTTTAGGTGAGCTGTCAGATATTGATCTTCCTGTTGAACTATGTTCTTCACCTTGTTGGTATTTGAAACGTCCTTACGTGAAGTCCCTGATGCCTGCCAGAGATAAACGGTACTTCAATCAACAAAATCATATACATGCTTGATACGATTATGGAACATAAGAACAGCAAGCCAAGACATGATGAAACATATGTTATTATTATGTGTTAACTGAGCAGATGATAATGCTATAACTTGGGCTGGGTTGGACAGATACATCACAGTTATTGAAGATGCAACAATAATGCCAATGAAAAGAGCGAGCAATCACCTTGGGGGGTGGAGTAGGGTGCTTGACAAGGGCATCCTCTTTACTCAGGTCTCCCTCAGACTCTTGTTCAGTAGGATCAAGTTCTGAATAAGAAAATTGATTGTTATCGATGGAGACAGGAGAGGTGTTTGATTGTTCACTGGTGATGCCTATATTTTCTCTCCGGCCCTCTTTGTACTCTACTACAGTATCTTTAGCATGCATTAGAAAAAAATGCTAACGAGATTTATCATGGAACTTTGAGTAGAGCAGTAGAAGGGCAAATTAGTAGTAGCAAGTAGATGATAGCTCAAAAAGGAATAAAGCGTAGATCAAAAATAAATGATTTCCCTGTGCATGCCAATTGATGATTACAAGATTTATAAACATGCAGTTTAATAATGTCGACTAATCACTCTGCAGGCTTGACTTCTACTACAGTCATACCAGATAGCACCAAACAGATTGTAGGAAAAGTAAACTTGAAACCCCTAAGGCCTTGTTTGGTACTAGTGTTTTAGTGGGGATTAGTGGGGATAATACTCTAGAGTATTGGGTGACAGCAGAATTCACCCAATACCCACAAAACCCCATCCCCAATCCACTAGGTAGGGGTAGAGTATTGGGGATTGAAAAAATACACTAAATTTTGCGGAAAAGTAGGGATAAGTGGGGATTAAACTCGCTCATACTCTAGCACCAAACATGCATTGGGGATAAGTGGGGATTTAAAGTTTGGAGCGGATTATCCCTGCTAATCCCAGTAAAACTCTAGTACCAAACAAGCCCTAAAACAGATCGCACGAAACTGATGTTCGGAAATGAAATGCATAACGGAAGCGGCTAAACACCAACCTTCGCATGGGGAGTGGACGGCTTTACGCTTTGGTTTCGCGCGGTGGACCGGTTGGGCGCGGGGTCTACCCATTTCACCGTGCGGTAGACCAGGGAGTCGGGAAGCAGATCCGACGCAGCGGCGGAGGTGGACGGCGTCCCTGAGCAGGATCCGGCGCGGTGGGCGTCGGCTACGGTGGAGCACAAATGGTGCGGTGTGCGCCTTCGTCGGGGAAGCGGCTCCGGCTTGCTTGACAACGTCTTCTCGGACACTACAGCGTCTGGTCAGGAGGCTGTGGTGGCGAGGTGGGACGGTGGTGCACTGCCGTCGTCGGGCGAGATGCTCCGATTCGGTGTGTGACGCGTGAGAGATGTGGGATTCGGCGCCTGTGCCGGTGGTATGTTTTAATGGCTGGGGTGAGATTGGCCTTGGCCAAGAGAAGAACCGCTGGGGACGTTTTTGATGAAAGGATAAGATCGGAAATTCGAACATTTGAAAATTGGAGGCGGCAACCCGAGCTATTTTCGCCGCTGTTTTGGCGCTTCGTTGAAATGGTTTGGTGGATGCGCGAAAAAAAATGGACGCGGTCCGACCCCATCAAGGTCTCATTTGTAAGCATGGGCGGTACGGCAGCCATCCTACCTTGATTTTTAGTGAATATCCATTCATATATATGTGTTTTTTTCTGAACATTTGAGTACTTAAAACGGACTTCATATGACAAAGTTGCGCCTATTTTAGTGAACACTGCGTGGAGCCGATTTCGAAAACAAAACATGGACTAGGTACCAAAAAACATATATAGACTCGTTCTCCGCATTAAAAAGATTGATGTATCATGGATCTTAGTATATGTAAAATAACCTTGAGCTATTCATTATCATACGCGTAGAATTGAAGACTTCAGATATTTCTTTATATTTGAAAGAAACGCCATGTTTCATCCGACAACATTTATCATCTCATTGAGTTGGCGCTGATTTTATATGTGGTGACGAAAACAACTGAGGCTCCTTTGATTTATAGGATTTAGATCCTACGGGAATTATTCTACACTATTGGTTATATTCATAGGGAACATATCCCATATGAATCTTGTACTACAAATCCTATATGAACAAAACATTAGGTCATCCCTCATGGAAAAATCCCTTTGGTACAATCAAAGAAACTCATATTCCCATAGGATTCAAATAGACAAGATGTACATACGTTTTTCCTATCCTATGACTTAAAGGACTCCTGAAATGGCTCGACAACAAAGATCATAAATTCCGAGTTGTGCATCGAGCAAAAGATATTGAAAAAATTCTTGATCGATCCAATTACAAAATGATTTTCAAAAGAACTAAAGTTTTGCCATTGATCACATAATTGGTATGTATATAGGTTCTACTTATAATAAAATATGTTTTGGTTTATTGGGATTGCGTTAGAATTACATGCATCACAATGTCTCGGGACTATTTCGGTATTTACCTCTTCTTTTAGAGTTCGCCCTATCTAAGATTATTTCCGACATTCGCCAATGTTTGCAAGGAATGGCATGCAGTCGATTCCCACCCTGTTTCAGAAAAAATGAAGAAAAAAAAGTGAACTTGTGGCTATAAAATGATAAGCTTGAATTTTGATATGTTTTTTAAAAAAAACTAGCTTCAAAATATGGCCTACCATTTTATATAAAAAACCATGGGTCTTAACGAAAATGCCCAAGGTAAAATGTGCATTACCATTTTGGGGAAAGGTGCAATAAGATTTCATTTTATTGTGGGAAACAAATTGTTGTTGTTTTTTTGCCTTTTCTGAATAGCTAAAAAGGTGTCATCTTTTTTCCATACATTCCATAATGTCATAGAACATAAGCATCCGGTGTCCAGATATAGCAACAATTCAGTATAAGACAATACTAACATAGTTTCCATAAAGTACTGCTAACACATAAGAAAACAAAAGATCTAGATGATGACCCAAGAAACATCCTTGTATATAATAACAATCTATTGACCATATGGCGGCTTTTGCATCACCCTATCAAAATCATCTGCCTTCAAGCACGAGAGCAGAATGTCGACACGTGCTTCAACATGTTCCAAGATCCTCTTGATGATCTCATGGATATCTGCATCAGCCGAATAGGAATCAAAGTTGTCAGCCACTAGCTTCTGATGAAAAAGAAACATCAGTGTTGAAGGCGTCGATCTTAGGAGTCCCCACATTTCATTACTTGCAAGACCAAGATGATCAAATTCCCTTTACTTCATAAGAATGTCTGGATCGCTGACACGATCGAAATCTTTGCTAGTACCCTCCTTTGGCCGAATTCAAATTTGCATCAGATCTTGGTGCCCATGCCTTTGGTACATGCGGGTAATTTTTTGCCAATATGTCGTGCATTGCACATAGCGTCCTACTGTACAGGGGTATTTTTTTCGTAATGGAAGTTGAGACCCCCAGCCTCTGCATCAAAATGATGCACATGGAATTTTTTAGTATGGTATTCAACAAAATATGATAAGATGCAAAAATCAAACCTTGGACAAATATGACACATGCTCACTTGGGTAGAAAGCCAATCAAACTGATACAAATTACATTGCAGAGTCCTTGCATGTTAAACTATATATTGCCAAACACCACATATATTAAGGGATACATATTAATTTCGATACTACTACTTTTACGATAGAAGATTTGTAACTACAAACGTTGTGGGTTGTGGCTGCCCTCCTCAATCTACTCACTTGTCTCATCGGCAACCGTCTCCACCTCTCTACATGCACATATGGGTACAACTTCTTCACACCCGAAGAAGATTACTTGTTTCCTGTCATGCTCCGCCACTTGTAGTAGGTGTGCTCCTTTTTCAGAGATGAATTCTCTTTTAGGATGGAGATGTTCTCCTTTTTCAGAGATGAGTTCTCTTTTAGGATGGAGATGTTCTCCTTCGTTAGAGACCCGTTCTGATTTACCATGGAGAGGTTCTCCTTCGATAGAGATGAGTTCTCCTTTGATAGAGATGAGTGCTCATTCAAGAGTACGGCATACTCATTCCATAGCTTCATAGCACGGTTTACCAGATGTGCGTTCACATCTCGGAGCTTGGACGCATGGTCAATCAACTCGCGCGACTCATCCAGGAGCGACCGCCGGATTACTTGCAGAGACGCTTCATGTTGTCGTCCTTCATTAGATGGTAGATTCACAGAGCGACCCTGTGTGACACATGATATTATACTAATAAAGTGCAAGAGTGTAACTTCAATAGTAAAAATATAGTACTCCGAAAGTTTGCAGGACTTAAACTTCAATACTCATAGTAATATGTACAAGACTAACTTCAATAGTAATTGTAATATGTATAAATTTCAATTGCAATACTGTAGTAATATGAGTACTCCGGAGCTTGGAGTAATAAAGTTTCAAACTAAGAACGAAACATGAACTAATAAAGTTTGCCCTATGCATCAATCGATGGAGAGGCTGGATCTCAAGTTCGAAAGGGGGAAAAAGACTGCAGTGAAGTTTCAAGTTTGCATTGAAGTTCGAAAGTGGTAATGCAGCTAGTATTAGTGCAGTAGAAATCCCTTGTGCCTTGTTTGGTTGACGTGTTTTCACATGGTTCAGTGAGTAATATCTGGGTCTTTCTTAATAAGAACACATTTTATCTGTTTGGCAGAAGAGTATTGGACAGGATCAGAGTCGCGGGGATCCTCAGGAAACACTTCCGCGCACGTCGGGTGGACGTGGAACCGCAACACCTCTATGCTCTCGCGTTTCTGGTCGTTCCACATACGTGCTCCGATTGCTGCTTCTCCTTCCAGGCATCCACCCCGTTCCAGCATGGATCAGGCTGAGGGATTGATTCCAATGCAAAATTACAAGTCCTGAGGCCTGCTGGCATGGATTACGTGAATAGAAATTGGACGCTTCACTAATAAGGCCCGAGGAACCCCTCAAAAAAAAAACTAATAATGCCCCAGGACAGGCTATCTCTCAGGTTGTCCTGATCTGCCGCAAATACTCACGCCAAAACATGGTGAATGAAGTATTTTGCATCAAATCCCCTCCGAATAATACTCAGTAGGGGGCTAACTAGTTTTAAACCAATGATTAAACTACATTAACCACTGACCTCGAAGCTCTCCTCCTTGGAGAGGACCGACTCCCCGGCGACGGCGAGGTTGTCTTGCAGCTGCAGCAGGACTGTCACGTCTGAGCCCACGGAGAGGTCGTTGATCCGCTGCCGCTTGGTGGGCACATCAGACTCAACGGCGAGGCCGCCATGCGCCTGCTGCAGCAGCTGTAGGGGGGCGTGCGAGTTGGCGGCGAGGTCCTGTAGTTGCTGCTGGGGGATTACGACGGTGGGCCGCACACCTAACAGGCCCCCTTGTCCACTCGTGGGATTCATCGCCGGAAGATGGGGGTGCAGGGAGGCGCTAATACAGAGGTTGTGGATGGTACAGCCGCCGACGAGCACTGTACAGGTTGGGGCTATAGGATTTTGAAGATGAATGGGGAGAGGCGGCAGGGGCCTATAAATCGAGAGGAGTGAGGTAGCGAGAAGTGAAGTGAATGGGGAGAGGCGGCAGGGGCCTATAAATCGAGAGGGCTATAGGTTGGGACATGATTTTTACGCAATATTTAAATTTAGATTTAAGCCGCATGTCACCAGGTGACATGCGAAAGGTGCATGTCACCTGATCTCTATCCGTGAAGGACACAGGTCACTCGCAACACTGTACATGGTGTACTGTAGGGACGCGAAACAGTATTGTTCACTGTTCGTAGTGTTTTTCATTTTTCTGATTTTTTTGAATTTTATGCCCATTTGAATCTTTTGGTCAAATCCTAGGTTTGACAAAGATTTAAACAAGTTTAAAATATATGAAAAGGTAAGCATGGATCCTTCTTAGTCACTCTAAAATGAAGCTTTTGGGATGTTCTTGAAATTTCCATGCTTGACTTCATAAGACAGAGTTTAGGGTTAGGGGTAGATATATACATGATTTGTTTGGTTTGAATATGTCTAGACCTTGTTTATCAACTTTAATTCTTACTATATGACATAAGAAAACTATTTGCTTTGGTTTTTCATTTTTCTGATTTTTTTGAATTTTGATGCCCATTTGAATCTTGTCAAATCCTAGGTTTGACCAAGATAATTTAAACAAGTTTAAAACATGGAAATGAAAAGGGAAGCATGTATCCTTCTTAGTCACTCTAAAATGAAGTTTTTGGGAGGTTTTTGAAATTTCCATGTTTGAAACCCAAAACCACTTCTCTTCATGCTTGACTTCATAAGACAGAGTTTAGGGGTTAGGGGGTAGATACATGGTTTGTCTAGTTTGAAACTTTGAATATGTCTAGACCTTGTTTATCAACTTGAATATGCTTACTATATGACATAAGAAGACTATGTACTTTGGTTTTTCATTTTTCTGATTTTTTTAATTTTCTGCGCATTTGAATCTTGGTCAAATCCTAAATTTGACCAAGATTTAGACAAGTTTAACACGTGAAAACGAATAAGTAAGCCTGGATCCTTCTTAGTCACTCTAAAATGAAGCTTTTGGGAGGTTCTTGAAATTTCCATGTTTGAAACCCAAAACCACTTCTCTTCATGATTGACTTCATAAGATCGACATTAGTTTAGGGTTAGGGGTAGATATATACATGATTTTTCTGGTTTGAATATGTCTAGACCTTGTTTATCAACTTGAATGCTTACTATATGACATAAGAAAACTATTTGCTTTTGTTTTTCATTTTTCTGATTTTTTTGAATTTTGATGCCCATTTGAATCTTGTCAAATCCTAGGTCGTTTGACCAAGATAATTTAAACAAGTTTAAAACATGAATATGAAAAGGGAAGCATGTATACTTCTTAGTCACTCTAAAATGAAGTTTTTGGGAGGTTTTTGAAAATTCCATGTTTGAAACCCAAAACCACTTCTCTTCATGCCTGACTTCATAAGATAGAGTTTAGGGGTCAGGGGGTGTAGATACATTTGGTTTGTCTAGTTTGAATATGTCTAGACCTTGTTTAACAACTTTAATGCTAACTATATGACATAAGAAGACTATGTGCTTTGGTTTTTCATTTTTCTGATTTTTTTGAATATTGTGCCCACCCATTTGTATCTTCATGAAATCCTAGGTTTGACCAAGATAATTTAAACAAGTTTAAAACATGAAAATGAAAAGGGAAGCATGGATCCTTCTTAGTCACTCTAAAATGAAGCTTTTGGGAGGTTCTTGAAATTTCCATGTTTGAAACCCAAAACCACTTCTCTTAGCGCTTGACTTCATAAGACAGAGTTTAGGGTTTTAGGGGTAGATATATACAGGATTTGTCTGGTTTGAATATGTCTAGACCTTGTTTATCAACTTTAATGCTTACTATATGACATAAGAAACCCATTGCTTCATTTTTCTGATTTTTTTGAATTTTGATGCCCATTTGAATCTTGTCAAATCCTAGGGTTTGCTCACTGACAAACCTGCACAAAAGTCAACATCATCACCCGAAAAAGGGGAGACACCATAATGCTCTCCCTTCTTCTCTCCTTCCGAGTAATCCCTCTTCCTCCGAGTTTCACTCGACGGGCAAACACACATGTGTTGCATAGTAATAATAAAAAGGTAGAAAAATCGACCTACGAATCTATAATTAAATAGGTTAGTAATAATAAAAAGGTAGAAAAATCAACCTACGAATCTATAATTAAATAGGTTAAACTAGGGTTTTGCCCAGTACTACAGATCAAGGTTCAAACCTTGTTTATCAACTTGAATATGCTTACTATATGACATAAGAAGACTATGTACTTTGGTTTTCATTTTTCTGATTTTTTAAATTTTCTGCGCATTTGAATCATATCTTGGTCAAATCCTAGGTTTGACCAAGATTTAGACAAGTTTAACACGTAAAAACGAATAAGTAAGCCTGGATCCTTCTTAGTCACTCTAAAATGAAGCTTTTGGGATGTTCTTGAAATTTCCATGTTTGAAACCCAAAACGACTTCCCTTCATGCTAGACTTCATAAGATCGATAGGGGGTAGATACATGATTTGTCTGGTTTGGATATATCTAGACCTTGTTTATCAACTTGAATGCTTACGATATGACATAAGAAGACAATGTGATTTGGTTTTCCATTTTTCTGATTTTTTTGAATATTGTGCCCACCCATTTGTATCTTCATGAAATCCTAGGTTTGACCAAGCTAATTTAAACAAGTTTAAAACATGAAAATGAAAAGGAAGCATGTAACCTTCTCAGTCACTCTAAAATGAAGTTTTGGGAGGTTTTAGAAATTTCCATGTTTGAAACCCAAAACCACTTCTCTTCATGCTTGACTTCATAAGACAAAGTTTAGGGTTAGGGGGTATAGATACATGATTTGTATGGTTTGAATATGTCCAAACCTTGTTTATCAACTTGAATATGCTTACTATATGACATAAGAAGACTATGTACTTTGGTTTTTCATTTTTCTGATTTTTTTAATTTTCTGCGCATTTGAATCATATCTTGGTCAAATCCTAGGTTTGACCAAGATTTAGACAAGTTTAACACGTGAAAACGAATAAGTAAGCCTGGATCCTTCTTAGTCACTCTAAAATGAAGCTTTTGGGAGGTTCTTGAAATTTCCATGTTTGAAACCCAAAACCACTTCTCTTCATGATTGACTGAGTTTAATTAGGGGTTTAGGGGTAGATATATACATGATTTTTTTGGTTTGAATATATATGTCTAGACCTTGTTTATCAACTTGAATGCTTACTATACATATGACATAAGAATGCTATGTGCTTTGGTTTTTCATTCTTTTGATTTTTTCTGAATTTTTAGGGCCATTTGAATCTTGGTCAAATCCTTGGTTTGACCAAGATTTAAACAAGTTTAAAACATGAAAATGAAAAGGGAAGTCTGTATCCTTCTTAGTCACTCTAAAATGAAGCTTTTGGGATGTTCTTGAAATTTCAATGTTTGAAACCCAAAACGACTTCCCTTCATGCTAGACTTCATATGATCAGGGGGTAGATACATGATTTGTCTGGTTTGGATATATCTAGACCTTGTTTATCAACTTGATTGCTTACGATATGACATAAGAAGACTATGTGATTTGGTTTTCCATTTTTCTGATTTTTTTAATTTTTTGCCCACCCATTTGTATCTTCGTCAAATCCTAGGTTTGACCAAGATAATTAAAACAAGTTTTATAAAACATGAAAATGAAAAGGGAAGCATGTATCCTTCTTAGGCACTCTAAAATGAAGCTTTTGGGAGGTTTTTGAAATTTCCATGATTGAAACCCAAAACCACATCTCTTCACATGCTTGACTTCATAAGACAGAGTTTAGGGGTTAGGGGTATAGATACATGATTTGTCTGGTTTGAATATGTCTAGACATTGTTTATCAACTTTAATGCTTACTATATGACATAAGAAAAATAATGTCATGTAAATGAGTTAACTTGGATTTCCTACCCTTGAATCCATAGGAAACTTTGTTCTAATGCACTATAATAATCAACCGAGTTTTTACCAACAGGTCTGTCACTTACGTGTGGTGCCCACGCGTGAGGTCCCACACTTCAGTGAGCACAAGTCACGTGCAATAGGTACGCAAACTCCCAGCCATCTTCTTTGTCAAGAGAAGACGCATCAGGATGCGTATTGGAAGTCTGTGGGTCCTTCTGGATCCTTCGGTTGTCCCTCTCACAAAAAAAAACAAATCTCTCTCATTCTCGGCCTCGCTCGACTCGCTCGCTCGCTCTCACCTCCTGCTCACTGACAAACCCTGCACAAAAGTCAACATCATCACCCGAAAAAGGGGAGACACCATAATTCTCTCCCTTCTTCTCTCCTTCCGAGTGATCCCTCTTCCTCCGAGTTTCACTCGACGGGCAAACACACTTGTGCTGCATAGTAATAATAAAAAGGTAGAAAAATCAACCTACGAATCTATAATTAAATAGGTTAGTAATAATAAAAAGGTAGAAAAATCAACCTACGAATCTATAATTAAATAGGTTAAACTAGGGTTTTGCCCAGTACTACAGATCAAGGTTCAAACCTTGTTTATCAACTTGAATATGCTTACTATATGACATAAGAAGACTATGTACTTTGGTTTTCATTTTTCTGATTTTTTAAATTTTCTGCGCATTTGAATCATATCTTGGTCAAATCCTAGGTTTGACCAAGATTTAGACAAGTTTAACACATACGAATAAGTAAGCCTGGATCCTTCTTAGTCACTCTAAAATGAAGCTTTTGGGATGTTCTTGAAATTTCCATGTTTGAAACCCAAAACGACTTCCCTTCATGCTAGACTTCATAAGATCGACGGGGTAGATACATGATTTGTCTGGTTTGGATATATCTAGACCTTGTTTATCAACTTGAATGCTTACGATATGACATAAGAAGACAATGTGATTTGGTTTTTCATTTTTCTGATTTTTTTGAATATTGTGCCCACCCATTTGTATCTTCATGAAATCCTAGGTTTGACCAAGCTAATTTAAACAAGTTTAAAACATGAAAATGAAAAGGGAAGCATGTAACCTTCTCAGTCACTTTAAAATGAAGTTTTTGGGAGGTTTTTGAAATTTCCATGTTTGAAACCCAAAACCACTTCTCTTCATGCTTGACTTCATAAGACAAAGTTTAGGGTTAGGGGTATAGATACATGATTTGTATGGTTTGAATATGTCCAAACCTTGTTTATCAACTTGAATATGCTTACTATATGACATAAGAAGACTATGTACTTTGGTTTTTCATTTTTCTGATTTTTTTTAATTTTCTGCGCATTTGAATCATATCTTGGTCAAATCCTAGGTTTGACCAAGATTTAGACAAGTTTAACACGTGAAAACGAATAAGTAAGCATGGATCCTTCTTAGTCACTCTAAAATGAAGCTTTTGGGAGGTTCTTGAAATTTCCATGTTTGAAACCCAAAACCACTTCTCTTCATGATTGACTGAGTTTAATTAGGGGTTTAGGGGTAGATATATACATGATTTTTCTGGTTTGAATATATATGTCTAGACCTTGTTTATCAACTTGAATGCTTACTATACATATGACATAAGAATGCTATGTGCTTTGGTTTTTCATTCTTTTGATTTTTTCTGAATTTTTAGGGCCATTTGAATCTTGGTCAAATCCTTGGTTTGACCAAGATTTAAACAAGTTTAAAACATGAAAATGAAAAGGGAAGTCTGTATCCTTCTTAGTCACTCTAAAATGAAGCTTTTGGGATGTTCTTGAAATTTCAATGTTTGAAACCCAAAACGACTTCCCTTCATGCTAGACTTCATAAGATCGACAGGGGGTAGATACATGATTTGTCTGGTTTGGATATATCTAGACCTTGTTTATCAACTTGATTGCTTACGATATGACATAAGAAGACTATGTGATTTGGTTTTCCATTTTTCTGATTTTTTTAATTTTTTGCCCACCCATTTGTATCTTCGTCAAATCCTAGGTTTGACCAAGATAATTAAAACAAGTTTTATAAAACATGAAAATGAAAAGGGAAGCATGTATCCTTCTTAGGCACTCTAAAATGAAGCTTTTGGGAGGTTTTTGAAATTTCCATGATTGAAACCCAAAACCACATCTCTTCACATGCTTGACTTCATAAGACAGAGTTTAGGGGTTAGGGGTATAGATACATGATTTGTCTGGTTTGAATATGTCTAGACATTGTTTATCAACTTTAATGCTTACTATATGACATAAGAAAAATAATGTCATGTAAATGAGTTAACTTGGATTTCCTACCCTTGAATCCATAGGAAACTTTGTTCTAATGCACTATAATAATCAACCGAGTTTTTACACCAACAAGTCTGTCACTTACGTGTGGTGCCCACGCGTGAGGTCCCACACTTCAGTGAGCACAAGTCACGTGCAATAGGTACGCAAACTCCGCCATCTTCTTTGTCAAGAGAAGACGCATCGGGATGCATATTGGAAGTCTGTGGGTCCTTCTGGATCCTTCGGTTGTCCCTCTCACAAAAAAACAAATCTCTCTCATTCTCGGCCTCGCTCGACTCGCTCGCTCGCTCGCTCTCACCTCCTGCTCACTGACAAACCCTGCACAAAGTCAACATCATCACCCGAAAAAGGGGAGACACCATAATTCTCTCCCTTCTTCTCTCCTTCCGAGTGATCCCTCTTCCTCCGAGTTTCACTCGACGGGCAAACACACTTGTGCTGCATAGTAATAATAAAAAGGTAGAAAAATCAACCTACGAATCTATAATTAAATAGGTTAGTAATAATAAAAAGGTAGAAAAATCAACCTACGAATCTATAATTAAATAGGTTAAACTAGGGTTTTGCCCAGTACTACAGATCAAGGTTCAAACCTTGTTTATCAACTTGAATATGCTTACTATATGACATAAGAAGACTATGTACTTTGGTTTTCATTTTTCTGATTTTTTTAATTTTCTGCGCATTTGAATCTTGGTCAAATCCTAGGTTTGACCAAGATTAGACAAGTTTAACACGTGAAAACGAATAAGTAAGCATGGATCCTTCTTAGTCACTCTAAAATGAAGCATTTTGGGATGTTCTTGAAATTTCCATGTTTGAAACCCAAAACGACCTCTCTTCATGCTACACTTCATAAGATCGACCGAGTTTAGGGTTAGGGGTAGATACATGATTTGTATGGTTTGAATATGTCCAAACCTTGTTAATTTATCAACTTGAATGCTTACTATATGACATAAGAAGACTATATGCTTTTGTTTTTCATTTTTCTGATTTTTTTTGAATTTTATGCCCATATATTTGAATCTTGGTCAAATCATAGGTTTGACAAAGATTTAAACAAGTTTAAATTGTGAAAATGAAAAGGTAAGCATGGATCCTTATTAGTCACTCTAAAATAAATCTTTTGGGAGGTTCTTGAAATTTCCATGTTTGAAACCCAAAACCACTTCTCTTCATGATTGACTTCATAAGACAGAGTTTAGGGTTTTAGGGGTAGATATATACATGATTTTTCTGGTTTGAATATGTCTAGACCTGGTTTATCAACTTGAATGCTTACTATACATATGACATAAGAATGCTATGTGCTTTGGTTTTTCATTCTCTTTTGATTTTTTTCTAAATTTTTAGGCCCATTTGAATCTTGGTCAAAATCTTTGGTTTGACAAGGATTTAAACAAGTTTAAAACATGAAAATGAAAAAGGGAAGTCTGTATATCCTTCTTAGTCACTCTAAAATGGAAGCTTTTGGGATGTTCTTGAAATTTCCATGTTTGAAACCGAAAACGACTTCCCTTCATGCTAGACTTCATAAGATCGACAGGGGGTAGATACATGATTTGTCTGGTTTGGATATATCTAGACCTTGTTTATCAACTTGAATGCTTACGATATGACATAAGAAGACAATGTGATTTGGTTTTTCATTTTTCTGATTTTTTTGAATATTGTGCCCACCCATTTGTATCTTCATGAAATCCTAGGTTTGACCAAGATAATTTAAACAAGTTTAAAACATGAAAATGAAAAGGGAAGCATGTAACCTTCTCAGTCACTTTAAAATGAAGTTTGTGGGAGGTTTTTGAAATTTCCATGTTTGAAACCCAAAACCACTTCTCTTCATGCTTGACTTCATAAGACAAAGTTTAGGGTTAGGGGTATAGATACATGATTTGTATGGTTTGAATATGTCCAGACCTTGTTTATCAACTTTAATGCGCTTACTATATATATGACATAAGAAGACTATGTACTTTGGTTTTTATTTTTCTGATTTTTTTAATTTTCTGCGCATTTGAATCATATCTTGGTCAAATCCTAGGTTTGACCAAGATTTAGACAAGTTTAACACGTGAAAACGAATAAGTAAGCCTGGATCCTTCTTAGTCACTCTAAAATGAAGCTTTTGGGAGGTTCTTGAAATTTCCATGTTTGAAACCCAAAACCACTTCTCTTCATGATTGACTGAGTTTAATTTGGGTTTTAGGGGTAGATATATACATGCTTTTTCTGGTTTGAATATATATGTCTAGACCTTGTTTATCAACATGAATGCTTACTATACATATGACATAAGAATGCTATGTGCTTTGGTTTTTCATTCTTTTGATTTTTTCTGAATTTTTAGGGCCATTTGAATCTTGGTCAAATCCTTGGTTTGACCAAGATTTAAACAAGTTTAAAACATGAAAATGAAAAGGGAAGTCTGTATCCTTCTTAGTTACTCTAAAATGAAGCTTTTGGGATGTTCTTGAAATTTCCATGTTTGAAACCCAAAACGACTTCCCTTCATGCTAGACTTCATAAGATCGACAGGGGTAGATACATGATTTGTCTGGTTTGGATATATCTAGACCTTGTTTATCAACTTGAATGCTTACGATATGACATAAGAAGACAATGTGATTTGGTTTTCCATTTTTCTGATTTTTTTGAATATTGTGCCCACCCATTTGTATCTTCATGAAATCCTAGGTTTGACCAAGCTAATTTAAACAAGTTTAAAACATGAAAATGAAAAGGGAAGCATGTAACCTTCTCAGTCACTCTAAAATGAAGTTTTTGGGAGGTTTTTGAAATTTCCATGTTTGAAACCCAAAACCACTTCTCTTCATGCTTGACTTCATAAGACAAAGTTTAGGGTTAGGGGTATAGATACATGATTTGTATGGTTTGAATATGTCCAAACCTTGTTTATCAACTTGAATATGCTTACTATATGACATAAGAAGACTATGTACTTTGGTTTTTCATTTTTCTGATTTTTTTAATTTTCTGCGCATTTGAATCATATCTTGGTCAAATCCTAGGTTTGACCAAGATTTAGACAAGTTTAACACGTGAAAACGAATAAGTAAGCCTGGATCCTTCTTAGTCACTCTAAAATGAAGCTTTTGGGAGGTTCTTGAAATTTCCATGTTTGAAACCCAAAACCACTTCTCTTCATGATTGTTGAGTTTAATTAGGGGTTTAGGGGTAGATATATACATGATTTTTGGTTTGAATATATATGTCTAGACCTTGTTTATCAACTTGAATGCTTACTATACATATGACATAAGAATGCTATGTGCTTTGGTTTTTCATTCTTTTGATTTTTTTCTAAATTTTTAGGGCCATTTGAATCTTGGTCAAATCCTTGGTTTGACCAAGATTTAAACAAGTTTAAAACATGAAAATGAAAAGGGAAGTCTCTATCCTTCTTAGTCACTCTAAAATGAAGCTTTTGGGATGTTCTTGAAATTTCAATGTTTGAAACCCAAAACTTCCCTTCATGCTAGACTTCATAAGATCGACAGGGGGTAGATACATGATTTGTCTGGTTTGGATATATCTAGACCTTGTTTATCAACTTGATTGCTTACGATATGACATAAGAAGACTATGTGATTTGGTTTTCCATTTTTCTGATTTTTTTAATTTTTTGCCCACCCATTTGTATCTTCGTCAAATCCTAGGTTTGACCAAGATAATTAAAACAAGTTTTATAAAACATGAAAATGAAAAGGGAAGCATGTATCCTTCTTAGGCACTCTAAAATGAAGCTTTTGGGAGGTTTTTGAAATTTCCATGTTTGAAACCCAAAACCACATCTCTTCACATGCTTGACTTCATAAGACAGAGTTTAGGGGTTAGGGGTATAGATACATGATTTGTCTGGTTTGAATATGTCTAGACATTGTTTATCAACTTTAATGCTTACTATATGACATAAGAAAAATAATGTCATGTAAATGAGTTAACTTGGATTTCCTACCCTTGAATCCATAGGAAACTTTGTTCTAATGCACTATAATAATCAACCGAGTTTTTACACCAACAGGTCTGTCACTTACGTGTGGTGCCCACGCGTGAGGTCCCACACTTCAGTGAGCACAAGTCACGTGCAATAGGTACGCAAACTCCCAGCCATCTTCTTTGTCAAGAGAAGACGCATCAGGATGCGTATTGGAAGTTGTGGGTCCTTCTGGATCCTTCGGTTGTCCCTCTCACAAAAAAACAAATCTCTCTCATTCTCGGCCTCGCTCACTCGCTCGCTCTCGCTCGCACCTCCTGCTCACTGACAAACCCTGCACAAAAGTCAACATCATCACCAGAAAAAGGGAGACACCATAATTCTCTCCCTTCTTCTCTCCTTCCGAGTGATCCCTCTTCCTCCGAGTTTCACTCGACGGGCAAACACACTTGTGCTGCATGGTAATAATAAAAAGGTAGAAAAATCAACCTACGGTTAGTAATAATAAAAAGGTAGAAAAATCAACCTACGAATCTATAATTAAATAGGTTAAACTAGGGTTTTGCCCAGTACTACAGATCAAGGTTCAAACCTTGTTTATCAACTTGAATATGCTTACTATATGACATAAGAAGACTATGTACTTTGGTTTTCATTTTTCTGATTTTTTTCTGCGCATTTGAATCTTGGTCAAATCCTAGGTTTGACCAAGATTAGACAAGTTTAACACGTGAAAACGAATAAGTAAGCCTAGATCCTTCTTAGTCACTCTAAAATGAAGCATTTTGGGATGTTCTTGAAATTTCCATGTTTGAAACCCAAAACGACCTCTCTTCATGCTACACTTCATAAGATCGACCGAGTTTAGGGTTAGGGGTAGATACATGATTTGTATGGTTTGAATATGTCCAAACCTTGTTAATTTATCAACTTGAATGCTTACTATATGACATAAGAAGACTATATGCTTTTGTTTTTCATTTTTCTGATTTTTTTTGAATTTTATGCCCATATATTTGAATCTTGGTCAAATCATAGGTTTGACAAAGATTTAAACAAGTTTAAATTGTGAAAATGAAAAGGTAAGCATGGATCCTTATTAGTCACTCTAAAATAAATCTTTTGGGAGGTTCTTGAAATTTCCATGTTTGAAACCCAAAACCACTTCTCTTCATGATTGACTTCATAAGACAGAGTTTAGGGTTTTAGGGGTAGATATATACATGATTTTTCTAGTTTGAATATGTCTAGACCTGGTTTATCAACTTGAATGCTTACTATACATATGACATAAGAATGCTATGTGCTTTGGTTTTTCATTCTTTTGATTTTTTCTAAATTTTTAGGGCCATTTGAATCTTGGTCAAATCCTTGGTTTGACCAAGATTTAAACAAGTTTAAAACATGAAAATGAAAAGGGAAGTCTGTATCCTTCTTAGTTACTCTAAAATGAAGCTTTTGGGATGTTCTTGAAATTTCCAAGTTTGAAACCCAAAACGACTTCCCTTCATGCTAGACTTCATAAGATCGAGGGGGTAGATACATGATTTGTCTGGTTTGGATATATCTAGACCTTGTTTATCAACTTGAATGCTTACGATATGACATAAGAAGACAATGTGATTTGGTTTTCCATTTTTCTGATTTTTTTGAATATTGTGCCCACCCATTTGTATCTTCATGAAATCCTAGGTTTGACCAAGCTAATTTAAACAAGTTTAAAACATGAAAATGAAAAGGGAAGCATGTAACCTTCTCAGTCACTCTAAAATGAAGTTTTTGGGAGGTTTTTGAAATTTCCATGTTTGAAACCCAAAACCACTTTTCTTCATGCTTGACTTCATAAGACAAAGTTTAGGGTTAGGGGGTATAGATACATGATTTGTATGGTTTGAATATGTCCAAACCTTGTTTATCAACTTGAATATGCTCACTATATGACATAAGAAGACTATGTACTTTGGTTTTTCATTTTTCTGATTTTTTTAATTTTCGCATTTGAATCATATCTTGGTCAAATCCTAGGTTTGACCAAGATTTAGACAAGTTTAACACGTGAAAACGAATAAGTAAGCCTGGATCCTTCTTAGTCACTCTAAAATGAAGCTTTTGGGAGGTTCTTGAAATTTCCATGTTTGAAACCCAAAACGACCTCTCTTCATGCTACACTTCATAAGATCGACCGAGTTTAGGGTTAGGGGTAGATACATGATTTGTATGGTTTGAATATGTCCAAACCTTGTTAATTTATCAACTTGAATGCTTACTATATGACATAAGAAGACTATATGCTTTTGTTTTTCATTTTTCTGATTTTTTTTGAATTTTATGCCCATATATTTGAATCTTGGTCAAATCATAGGTTTGACAAAGATTTAAACAAGTTTAAATTGTGAAAATGAAAAGGTAAGCATGGATCCTTATTAGTCACTCTAAAATAAATCTTTTGGGAGGTTCTTGAAATTTCCATGTTTGAAACCCAAAACCACTTCTCTTCATGATTGACTTCATAAGACAGAGTTTAGGGTTTTAGGGGTAGATATATACATGATTTTTCTGGTTTGAATATGTCTAGACCTGGTTTATCAACTTGAATGCTTACTATACATATGACATAAGAATGCTATGTGCTTTGGTTTTTCATTCTCTTTTGATTTTTTTTCTAAATTTTTAGGCCCATTTGAATCTTGGTCAAAATCTTTGGTTTGACAAGGATTTAAACAAGTTTAAAACATGAAAATGAAAAAGGGAAGTCTGTATATCCTTCTTAGTCACTCTAAAATGGAAGCTTTTGGGATGTTCTTGAAATTTTCATGTTTGAAACCGAAAACGACTTCCCTTCATGCTAGACTTCATAAGATCGACAGGGGGTAGATACATGATTTGTCTGGTTTGGATATATCTAGACCTTGTTTATCAACTTGAATGCTTACGATATGACATAAGAAGACAATGTGATTTGGTTTTTCATTTTTCTGATTTTTTTGAATATTGTGCCCACCCATTTGTGTATCTTCATGAAATCCTAGGTTTGACCAAGATAATTTAAACAAGTTTAAAACATGAAAATGAAAAGGGAAGCATGTAACCTTCTCAGTCACTTTAAAATGAAGTTTGTGGGAGGTTTTTGAAATTTCCATGTTTGAAACCCAAAACCACTTCTCTTCATGCTTGACTTCATAAGACAAAGTTTAGGGTTAGGGGTATAGATACATGATTTGTATGGTTTGAATATGTCCAGACCTTGTTTATCAACTTTAATGCGCTTACTATATATATGACATAAGAAGACTATGTACTTTGGTTTTTATTTTTCTGATTTTTTTAATTTTCTGCGCATTTGAATCTTGGTCAAATCCTAGGTTTGACCAAGATTTAGACAAGTTTAACACGTGAAAACGAATTAGTAAGCCTGGATATATCCTTCTTAGTCACTCTAAAATGAAGCTTTTGGGAGGTTCTTGAAATTTCCATGTTTGAAACCCAAAACCACTTCTCTTCATGATTGACTGAGTTTAATTTGGGTTTTAGGGGTAGATATATACATGATTTTTCTGGTTTGAATATATATATGTCTAGACCTTGTTTATCAACATGAATGCTTACTATACATATGACATAAGAATGCTATGTGCTTTGGTTTTTCATTCTTTTGATTTTTTCTGAATTTTTAGGGCCATTTGAATCTTGGTCAAATCCTTGGTTTGACCAAGATTTAAACAAGTTTAAAACATGAAAATGAAAAGGGAAGTCTGTATCCTTCTTAGTTACTCTAAAATGAAGCTTTTGGGATGTTCTTGAAATTTCCATGTTTGAAACCCAAAACGACTTCCCTTCATGCTAGACTTCATAAGATCGACAGGGGGTAGATACATGATTTGTCTGGTTTGGATATATCTAGACCTTGTTTATCAACTTGAATGCTTACGATATGACATAAGAAGACAATGTGATTTGGTTTTCCATTTTTCTGATTTTTTTGAATATTGTGCCCACCCATTTGTATCTTCATGAAATCCTAGGTTTGACCAAGCTAATTTAAACAAGTTTAAAACATGAAAATGAAAAGGGAAGCATGTAACCTTCTCAGTCACTCTAAAATGAAGATTTTGGGAGGTTTTTGAAATTTCCATGTTTGAAACCCAAAACCACTTTTCTTCATGCTTGACTTCATAAGACAAAGTTTAGGGTTAGGGGTATAGATACATGATTTGTATGGTTATGTCCAAACCTTGTTTATCAACTTGAATATGCTTACTATATGACATAAGAAGACTATGTACTTTGGTTTTTCATTTTTCTGATTTTTTTTAATTTTCTGCGCATTTGAATCATATCTTGGTCAAATCCTAGGTTTGACCAAGATTTAGACAAGTTTAACACGTGAAAACGAATAAGTAAGCCTGGATCCTTCTTAGTCACTCTAAAATGAAGCTTTTGGGAGGTTCTTGAAATTTCCATGTTTGAAACCCAAAACCACTTCTCTTCATGATTGACTGAGTTTAATTAGGGGTTTAGGGGTAGATATATACATGATTTTTCTGGTTTGAATATATATGTCTAGACCTTGTTTATCAACTTGAATGCTTACTATACATATGACATAAGAATGCTATATGCTTTGGTTTTTCATTCTCTTTTGATTTTTTTCTAAATTTTTAGGCCCATTTGAATCTTGGTCAAATCCTTGGTTTGACCAAGATTTAAACAAGTTTAAAACATGAAAATAAAAGGAAGTCTGTATCCTTCTTAGTCACTCTAAAATGGAAGCTTTTGGGATGTTCTTGATATTTCCATGTTTGAAACCCGACTTCCCTTCATGCTAGACTTCATAAGATCGACAGGGGGTAGATACATGATTTGTCTGGTTTGGATATATCTAGACCTTGTTTATCAACTTGATTGCTTACGATATGACATAAGAAGACAATGTGATTTGGTTTTTCATTTTTCTGATTTTTTAATTTTTTGCCCACCCATTTGTATCTTCGTCAAATCCTAGGTTTGACCAAGATAATTAAAACAAGTTTTATAAAACATGAAAATGAAAAGGGAAGCATGTATCCTTCTTAGGCACTCTAAAATGAAGCTTTTGGGAGGTTTTTGAAATTTCCATGTTTGAAACCCAAAACCACATCTCTTCACATGCTTGACTTCATAAGACAGAGTTTAGGGGTTAGGGGTATAGATACATGATTTGTCTGGTTTGAATATGTCTAGACATTGTTTATCAACTTTAATGCTTACTATATGACATAAGAAAAATAATGTCATGTAAATGAGTTAACTTGGATTTCCTACCCTTGAATCCATAGGAAACTTTGTTCTAATGCACTATAATAATCAACCGAGTTTTTACACCAACAGGTCTGTCACTTACGTGTGGTGCCCACGCGTGAGGTCCCACACTTCAGTGAGCACAAGTCACGTGCAATAGGTACGCAAACTCCCAGCCATCTTCTTTGTCAAGAGAAGACGCATCAGGATGCGTATTGGAAGTCTGTGGGTCCTTCTGGATCCTTCGGTTGTCCCTCTCACAAAAAAACAAATCTCTCTCATTCTCGGCCTCGCTCGCTCGCTCGCTCGCTCGCTCGCTCGCTCGCACCTCCTGCTCACTGACAAACCCTGCACAAAAGTCAACATCATCACCCGAAAAAGGGGAGACACCATAATTCTCTCCCTTCTTCTCTCCTTCCGAGTGATCCTCTTCCTCCGAGTTTCACTCGACGGGCAAACACACTTGTGCTGCATAGTAATAATAAAAAGTTAGAAAAATCAACCTACGAATCTATAATTAAATAGGTTAGTAATAATAAAAAGGTAGAAAAATCAACCTATGAATCTATAATTAAATAGGTTAAACTAGGGTTTTGCCCAGTACTACAGATCAAGGTTCAAACCTTGTTTATCAACTTGAATATGCTTACTATATGACATAAGAAGACTATGTACTTTGGTTTTCATTTTTCTGATTTTTTTAATTTTCTGCGCATTTGAATCTTGGTCAAATCCTAGGTTTGACCAAGATTAGACAAGTTTAACACGTGAAAACGAATAAGTAAGCCTGGATCCTTCTTAGTCACTCTAAAATGAAGCATTTTGGGATGTTCTTGAAATTTCCATGTTTGAAACCCAAAACGACCTCTCTTCATGCTACACTTCATAAGATCGACCGAGTTTAGGGTTAGGGGTAGATACATGATTTGTATGGTTTGAATATGTCCAAACCTTGTTAATTTATCAACTTGAATGCTTACTATATGACATAAGAAGACTATATGCTTTTGTTTTTCATTTTTCTGATTTTTTTTGAATTTTATGCCCATATATTTGAATCTTGGTCAAATCATAGGTTTGACAAAGATTTAAACAAGTTTAAATTGTGAAAATGAAAAGGTAAGCATGGATCCTTATTAGTCACTCTAAAATAAATCTTTTGGGAGGTTCTTGAAATTTCCATGTTTGAAACCCAAAACCACTTCTCTTCATGATTGACTTCATAAGACAGAGTTTAGGGTTTTAGGGGTAGATATATACATGATTTTTCTGGTTTGAATATGTCTAGACCTGGTTTATCAACTTGAATGCTTACTATACATATGACATAAGAATGCTATGTGCTTTGGTTTTTCATTCTCTTTTGATTTTTTTCTAAATTTTTAGGCCCATTTGAATCTTGGTCAAAATCTTTGGTTTGACAAGGATTTAAACAAGTTTAAAACATGAAAATGAAAAAGGGAAGTCTGTATCCTTCTTAGTCACTCTAAAATGAAGATTTTGGGATGTTCTTGAAATTTCAATGTTTGAAACCCAAAACGACTTCTCTTCATGCTAGACTTCCACTAGTAGGAAAACCATTATAGGTGGAAATCACCTCTGTGGCGCACCAAACAGGTCATGCGCCACAAAAATATTTCTGTGGCGCACCACCAAACTGCGCCATAAAAATATTTATGTTTCGTGGCGCATATGCTTACACGTGCGCCACGAAGATGGAGATTCTGTGGCGCACGGTGCGAAAGTTCGTGGGACCCACCCTGGGTCCACCACTGCACATGGCCGAAGGAAATTCTGTGGCGCATGGTCCAGCGTGCGCCACAGAAAGTTAAGTTTCTGTGGCGCACGTTGGTCCATGCGCCACAGAATTTCCTGCGGGGACCACCCCCCGGCTCACGCCACCATGATTCTGTGGCGCATGAGCTCATATGCGCCACAGAAGTTCATGTTTCTGTGGCGCATATCAGCTAATGCGCCACAGAAAGTGAATAGTAGATCTCACTTTTGGAGGCAGCTTTCCCCCTCTTTTCTTCCACCCACCACCCTTTCCCTTCTTGTCTTCTCCAACCAGCTCGTGTTCCTCCTCTCTCCCACTCCATTTTGGTCATACTTTTCTCCATTGTTGATAGCTCTAAGCCTATTTTGTGGGCATATTTGTGAGGGGAAGCCACACCAACTTGTAGAGGGGTACTAAAAACCACAATTCTCTTTCCCTCCTCCTCCACTTTCCCTCTTGCATGGTCCATTGTTTTGTCTCCACCACCCCATCCTCTTGCTCCACCATGATGTTGGTAGATTTGTGAGAGGTTGAGTACTATTGGATGCATGTTTTGTGTGTATGGATGTTTTGTAGGTGAAGATTATTATCGCGCTCCCGGACGGTTTGCGGTGGCGAGAAGATGATGTTTATATGTGTTGAGCTTTGTGTTGTGGTTGAATGTTTGCTTGCGAAGAAGCTTATTTGTGTTGTTGGTTTGTGCCGGCGTGTGGTGCATGGATGTTTGCCGAAATGTTGATTCATTTCCATTTCGGCAAATTCTTGCACTAGCCATATGTCCCACTTTTAGGATAGGTCATGTCGAAATTTTCCGGCGATCATGCATGCATGTGTGTTTATGCATGGTGTGTGTGGTTCTAATTAACTCTCTTTTGCTCTATATATGTATGATGCAGTCAACCATGGTCGTCCATATGAGGGAAGGACAAGTGGTTAGATACAAGGTGAACGCGAAGGCCGACATGGTTAGGAACAACATGACCCTGATAAGATGTCCGTGTCGAAAATGCGGACTCCGGCAGTGGATCGACCCTGATTCTGGACAACTGGAGGAACACCTGCTCAGGCGCGGTTTCATGCTCGGCTTCAACGAGGAGCCGGCGGCAAATGTTGGTCATGAAGAAGAGGCCGACATCGGGCGAGAAGACGAAGAGTCTCCCGAACATGGTGTTCATCATGAGGAAGGAGAGGCCGATGAAGGAGATGATGATGCCGGAGGAGATGGTGGTGGAGATGCCGAGAGGAAGCAGACGCCGCTAACGTCGGCCCTGCGGGACCCTCATGTTCAAGAGCTTCTCCTGAAGGACACGGGCAACGCCAAACCTGAAGCCAAGCTGGCGCAAATGGAGGTAGACGGGATGACTCCATTGTATCCAGGGTGCCGGCCCGAGGATACACGCTTGAGTGTAACGCTCGAGTGTCTGGAGATGAAGGCGGAACACAAATGGACCGACAGCAGCTTCAACGATAACATGAAATCCTGGCATGCTCGTCTTCCCAAGGACAACACATTGCCGACAAGTATCGACGAGGCCAAGAAAGTAGTTTGCCCACTCGACCTACCGCACGTAAAGTACCACGCATGCATCAATGATTGTGCACTTTTTCGGAATGAGTACAAGGATAGAACCACATGTCCGGTGTGCGGCCAAGGACGGTACAAGAGAGGGAACAAGAAAGTTCCTCTGAAAGTTGTCTGGTACTTTCCTATCACTCCCCGTCTGCAGCGGTATTTCGTAGATCCTAAGGAAGCAAAGCTCATGCAATGGCACGCGGAAAGGGAGAAGCCCGCAGATGATCCGGAGAAGGGCAAGATCCTGACACACCCTGCAGACGCTAGCCAGTGGAATGCGTTGGACATTGAGTTCGCAGATGAGTTCGGGAGCGAACCGAGGAACATTCGTCTGGGCATGAGCACCGACGGACTCAATCCCTTTGGAAACCAGAGTAGCACGCATAGCACCTGGCCCGTGTTTGTATGGCCATACAACCTCCCCCCTGGCTGTGCACAAAGCAGCGGTACGTACACATGAGTATTCTTATTCAGGGGCCAAAACAACCGGGCGTGGACATGCATCTGTATCTCGGTCTGTTGAAAGAGGAGTTAGCCACGCTGTGGCAGACGCCGGCCCCTACTTGGGACGCGTACAAAAGAGAATATTTCCCTCTCAGAGCCGCATTGCTAACGACAGTGCAGGACTATCCTGGTTACGCATATGTATCGTGCCAGGTGAACCACGGATTCAAGGGATGTGTCAAGTGCATGGATAAGACCCCGCATCTGCAGCTGCCGAAGCCTCCCGGGTCTTGTAAAACTGTGTTCCAAGGGACTCGAATGTGGCTTCGCTTCGATCACCCGTGGAGAAAACGCAAGGATCTGTTCAACGGCGAAGAGGAGCTCGGAAGAGCCCCACGACCGAGGAGCGGCGAAGAAATATCCGAGCTTTTGGAAAATTGGGAAGAGTGCCCCGCGCCGGGAAAGAAGCGACCGCGGGAATCGCCGCTGCTGGGAGTATGGAAAGCGAGGTCTGTTTTCTGGGACCTGCCGTACTGGAAGGTCCTCCACACGCCCCATAGCCTCGATGTCATGCACATCACGAAAAACGTTACCGAGAGCCTACTTGGCACTCTGATGAACATGCCGGAGAGGACCAAGGATGGCCCGAAAGCAAGAACCGACCTGAAATTGCTTGGCCTCAAGAAAGAACTTCAGTACCCCACCGATAGTGATGATGATGATGAACAGACGGAAACGACTCAGGGTCACCACAAAAGGGCTAAGAAGAATGAGGTGGTGGTGCTTAAACCTGCCTGCTTCACTCTGAGCGAGGAGGAGCTCGAGAGGTTTTTCGAGTGCCTCCTAGGAGTAAAAGTTCCTCACGGTTACTCGGGGAAGATAAGCAGATATCTGGACGTAGCGAAGAAGAGGTTTAGCGGGATGAAGTCTCACGACTGTCACGTGCTGATGACACAGATACTTCCCGTTGCGATGCGAGGGATAATGGACGACCACGTCCGCGAGACGCTGTTTGGCCTCTGCAACTTCTTCGACGTCATCTCTAGGAAGTCCATCGGCGTTAAGCAGCTCAACAGGCTACAAGAAGAGATCGTCGAGATACTATGCGAGCTCGAGATTTACTTCCCGCCAGCGTTCTTCGACATCATGGTGCATCTGCTTGTCCATGTAGTGGATGACATCATCCACCTCGGGCCGACATTCCTGCACAACATGATGCCATTCGAAAGGTTGAACGGTGTCATCAAAGGATTCGTTCGCAACAGGGCCCGTCCAGATGGAAGCATAGCCAAGGGCTTTCTCACCTACGAGTGCATCTCCTTCTGCCAGAACTACCTAAGCACCGAGAACGAGGATGTCGGTCTGCCCACCAGGAAGCACGTCGGCAGGCTAGCAGGGTTTGGTCACCGCGAGGGCTACCGCGCAATGCATGTCGGCATCGCTGGTCGACACGCCGACTTTGACAGGGCACACCGAGTCGCGCTACAACACATAGAATTGGTCAGCCCTTGGGTGGATAAGCACAAAAGCTTAATCGAGCAGAAGTTCATCGACCTAGGACGGCCGAGGAAAACAGGGGACGTTACGAAAGAGCACAACTCCAACTTCACGGGGTGGTTCAAGAAAAGGCTACTGGAAAGTCCCGCACCGATGCCTTCTACTGAAGAGCAGAAACTCATATTCTCCCTGTCGCAGGGACCCGGGCACAACGTAAGGACCTATCAGTCGTACGACATCAACGGCTATAGATTCTACACCGAGGAAAAGGACAAGAATAGCGAATATCAAAACTCAGGAGTAACTATGCTATCCTACACCGATGACAAGACTGATGTCAAGGAAAGATTCTACGGAAGGATCGAGGAGATTTGGGAACTCGACTACGTTGGAGTGACGATACCGATGTTCCGTGTGAGATGGGCCAAGAGCGTCGAAAAAGATGGACTATATTTCACCACCATGGTTATACCCGATGCCAAATCGAAGACCCCCTCCGCGAAAAATGAGCCGTGGGTGCTCGCTACCCAAGTTGACCAATGCTTCTTCATTACCGACCCGTCAAAGCCCAGCCGTGTGGTCGTGAGGAGGGGCAAGAGGAGCATCATCGGAATGGAAGGAGAAGCCGACAAGCAAGACATCGACAAGAACGGCGATCCGAAGATCGAAGAGGAATTTGACAAGTACTTCGACAAGCCTACTACTTATTCAAAAGTAAGAAGGAAGACCACCCTACCGGCTAAAGGTTGCCCGTACACAAGAAGAAATCTCAAGGTGGCCGGGCTAAAGTATTCAACAACCGCGATGAAGAAGGGCAAGAACATTGTCAAGAAACGCTAGCTAGCCACCGATCGGAACCGAGAAGTTCAATTGTGGCTTTTTTTGTGTACTATGTACTTTGGCAAAAACACAAGTGTGTATATGTGTGTGTATGACACAAGCATCCATATATGTACTTTTTTGAATTATCTATATAAATTAACTTGCATAATTGAACCTTCATTTATTTCTTGGAATAATACACTAGGAATGTATTAAAGGAAATACTTTTAAAAATTCATAAAACACTAGCTAATATATGATGCAGGAATTTAAAAGTATGCCTAAGTGTGCGCGCACCCAACATGCGCCAGAATCTTGAAATTCTGTGGCGCATGTTGGGTTTGGTGTAAACATAGGCATATTCCACAACCACACCGGCCGGTTACTATATGCCTAAGTATGGAAATTCTGGCGCACCAAACCCAACATGCGCCAGAATCTTGAAATTCTGTGGCGCATGCTAGGTTTGGTGCGCCACGAATTTCCACACTTAGCATATCCCGAGCGGTTCGCCTTCTTCTTCCCCAACCTTCTTCTTCGATCCCCCTGTCGTGCCCTAGCCCTCCGCGCCGCCCAACCACCGCCGTGCTCGCCGCGCCTAGCCCTCCGCGCCGCCCAACCACCGCCGTGCTCGCCGCGCCCGCTCAACCACCCCACGCTCGCCTAGCCGCGCCGCCTCACCACGCTCGCCTCGCCTCGCCGCCGCCGCGCTGCCCGCCACGGGAGGAGGAGGAGGTTGGGAACCCGCCGCCGCGCTGCCCGCCACGGAGGAGAAGGAGGCCCGCTGCCCGCCGGAGGAGGCCCCGCCCGCACCATCCTCGTCGACGACCATCTCCCGAAGCTCCCCCTCTTACTCACCGCCATGCTTCCATCTCTTCCAATTCTCCTCTCACCATGCTTCCAATTCTTCCAAAACTCAGTGCTGATTCAGACAAATGATTAACTTTGTAAAAACTCAGTCTGATTCAGACAAATGATTCGGACAAACTAAGTGCTGATTCGGACAAATTAATAACTGTCTTGTTTGGTGCTAAGTTCATAAATTAATAACGTAAATTAATAACACTGTAACGTAAAATTAACCTGTCTTGTTTGGTATGTTTGTACATGTATAGTTTTGAGTAAATTGCAAGCAGTAAATTGCAAGATTTATTTAAATTGCAAGCAGTAAATTGCAAGATTGATAACACAACAGGGTGATTGGCAGTTTTGGACATACGTGGAAATTATGTGCCCGAACATAATGAACAAGCATTTTTTGGAAATGTATAACCATGCATTGGTGTTGAATTATTGAATCTATAGTGCATTGGTGTTGACAAACCATGCATTTTACAGTGAACTATAACCAGGACTTTGCTTGGCTGTTGCAAACTGAATTATAAAATGAGCAAGTGTAGGTAGCAAGTAGCAAGTAGAAAGTACATAGATTAATGTGCTTCTTAACCTAGTTTTGTTGTTTGTACATGATTTACAGTGTTGAGCAAAATGTCTTTTCCATGGTATTATTCTCACTACATGAACTAGAGAACCATAGCATAAAAATCCCCTACTATAGCTACTGCTAAACTAAATGATAACAAGTGCTAGCAAAAGATGTTGTTTGGTGTTAATTTTTTATCTGCCAGATAGGATGCTCATATCTGCTTGCTTGCTTGCTTGCTAGGATTAGTAAACTGAATATTTGTCAACATTCGGTCAAGTACTGTCAACATTGTTGAGTATGTTCTTTTAAGCTCAATATGACCTCTCATTGTTGAGTACTTGAGTTGTTTAATTTCTCAGTTTGATTTTGTTGTCTGGACCATGGTAAATTACTTCACCTCTTATGCATATATTACAAAATGAAGTCAAGTATGCTTAAATTGCTTATATAGTTTTGAGTGAATCTCCTATATAAGCAATTAGTGATACCCTGGTTGATGTAATCTCTTGGTGTTATAGCTTAGCTGGAGATGCTCTTAGATGTTTTGCTACAAGAAAAAATATAATATATGATAAATATGTGTCTGGTATAAATGTATCTGGTGTAGTAAAGAATTTTATGCTATATATTTGATATGGTATAAATGTAGTAATCTTCATCAGTAGATATGATGCTAAGAAATAGATATGATGCTAAGAAATAGATAATGATCAAGTACAGGGACAATTATTTTAAAAAATTCTGGTATGCTACAATACACACACTAACCAGAGAAGTGCCTTTGCTTATTTTGGATAATAAATTGCAAGCGTAATATGTATAGCAGTAAATGTGTACATTTATCTATATTAATTATCTCATTTATCTTTGTATGTATCTCTGTTGAATAGGCTCGGGTTCTTCATTCAAGATTTAGCTCATTTATTTACAGAGATACTCAACTTATATAAAAATAACTAAAGACAATTGATCCAGGCGTAGTTCTTCAAGCAAGAAGACAATTGATCCAGGCAGTACTGGGACATATATATTGTGTATTAATGCATAGAGTGTCTGGTACTGCTTATGCTGTGGTGCTGGTGTATATGGTGTGGCTGTGTTGCTGGTTGTTATTCTGGTGTATATGGTGTGGTGTTATTCTTGGCTGTTGGGTTGTTGTTCTTTGTATTCTGGCTGCATGTTGTTGTTGTTGTTGGCCTCTCTATATATGTGAAATGTTGCAGGGACTTCAAATGAGCTGCCCATTTCTCCCGAAACGTTGATTCACTTCCGTTTCGGTTGAGAAATGGGGCTCCTATGTCCAAAAATTAGCAAAGGTCATGCCGAATTTTCCGGCCGACAATTGTACTAATAGATTTCATCCTCTTCTTTATAGAAATTGCAAATATGTCGGCCGACGACAACGTGGCCGGCACTTCTAAGGCCGCAATGACCCTCGAAGAGGAAGCCAGAGCGGCGAACGTCGAGTTCTGGGAATTCGGCCCCTCCCAGCGACAAGAGGAGGAGGAGGTGGACTTGGCGGCGGAGGAAGTCGGAGCTGACCGTCAGATGACTGAAGCTGGGGAGGAGGAGGAGTATGAACCCACCACCGACGGCGCCGCCCACACGGGGGGTGACGGCGTCGGGGAGGCTGACGGCAGCGGCAACCCGGCTGCTAAGAAGAAGAAGAAGCCGCGGAAGGATCGGAAGCCGACGGTGCTCGCCAACACCACCAGCGAGATCACATTGGTCTCCGAAAGTGGGCAACCACAGGAGCCGGAGGCTGTTGCCGCTGGGTACGGCATGCAACTCGGGTGCATTGTCCGGGAAAGCATGTCGATCAACACGGTGAAAATCCGAGGTGAAGGCAATGAGCATTTGGTCGAGCTCTGCCTTCGGAAGCTTCACCGACGGTACAAGTTCCCGGCGCCATACAATAACTTGGAAAGATCCAACCCGGTGAATAAATTGGCCATCACGAAGATGAGCAACGCCCTGAGCAGCTGGAAAAGCCGGGTGAAGGCCAAGATCGACAAAGGTGAAAGCTTTGAGAGTATTAAGAAGGGTGAGCCGATGCTCGATGAAGCAGAGTTCCAGATATTCAAGGAGCGGCTGGATAGCGACGATGCGAAAGCATGGACGGAGTGGGGTAGACAAATGCATGAGCTCAACTTAGGAGCACATCACCTTGGAAGCGGCGGTTATAGAGGAAAGATTCCCATTTGGGAAAAGGAGGACGAAGAACTTGCACGTGCTGGGAAACCGAACCCATGGTTGAAAATTACGGACCTGCAGGTGAGGTACTTTGTCCGGGCCCGCTACACTCTGGACAGGAAGACAATGGAATTCGTTACCGAGCATGACGACGTGAGGAAGTTCGAGGAAAAGCTGGTAAGGGAATTTACCATTGCTGCACATATTACATATATGACGTGAATGCAATGCCCTAAATGTGTTCACCCTATCCTTGTCTGCAGAACGAGCAGTTGGCGAAGGCCGATCTCCCCGAGGCCGAATCGTCGTCCCAGGGCTCGACGGAGCCGTGGGACACGCCTTTCAACAGGGCGTTGAATATCCTCAAGGAGAGGCCAGTATCCAAGCCGCCGACGTCGGCTGGACGTGTCTGCGGCTTTGGTACAAGCATGAAGTTTCGCGAGTACTACAAAGAGGAAAACAGCAAGAAGAGAAGGAGGAGCGCGATGTCAGAAGAGGATAAAGCCGAGGTGGAAGAGCTGAGGAAGAAGGTCTCCATGCTCGAGGAAAAACAGGCAAACTCGATGGACAAAGATGAGGTGGACAAGCTTTTCGAGAAGAAGCTCCGCGATTTCCTGCCCCCTCAGGTCATCGAGGGGATAGCTGCGTGGAATGCGGCCGGTCAGGTGGGGTCGATAAAAGTGCCTAGCGCCGGGGCCAGCAACTCGATCTTCAACGCGTCGCCATCTCCGGATCTGGTTACCCCGCCGCCCACCATCGCCGCGGGGCAGCCGATGGAGTTGGATGAACCGGTGCCCCCCGCTGATCCTGCCGAGGCTACCAAGGCGCAGCCGGCGGCGGCGGTGCTTCATAATGCACCCGAGCCCCCGAAGATTGATAGGCCGGCCGCCACTGTCTCCACATTAGCACAGCTCAACGCCATCACCAAGGTACTTAACTAATTAGTTATTCCATGCCATCTCCTTCATGCGTTTTGATACCCGGCTATCTAATTAATGATGCCCAACATTACTCAGGACACTCCTTGCGTGCTCCTTCACTGCGCGCCCGGCGGCGAGTTGAAGGATGTTGCCACGGGAATGATCATACAACCGAAGAGCACCACGTTGCACACCGTGGCTATGGACGCCAACGTCCTGAAGGTCACTTTGGGTCGGGTGTTGCCGGGGTGCGAAGACATGGACCCCCCAATACAGCCCGAGGGAGCCGACGAGCACCTGACGCTTGAGAACTGCCATGGCTATACCATGGTATGGCCAAAGACCCAGATCCGTCTTGGGGGTCGCTCCACCGGCGCCTCCTCGATCATCCGGCAGCCGATCGTCCGGCCGCCTCCTCGGAGGGCAGCTCCTCCCGTCGTCACCGCCACAACAAGCCGCCACAAGAAACTGCTGGGAGAGTCTCTGCCTCAACCGCCACCGGCGGAGCCTAAAGGCAAGGCCGCTGCACCGCTATCGCCCATCCCATCACCCAATGAAGATGACATCGATGATGATGGGCCGGTAGACGTCGATGCCTACCTCAACACCGGCGCCGACATAGATGATTTGTACATGGCGGGCGCGGATGAAGAAGCATACCGCGTTCGCGACGAACCAGCTGGCCCACCCAAGGCAACCAAACAGCGCCTGGTGTTCCGCGGCTTCTCTCAAGAGACGCCTCCGGCAGCCGATACACAAGAGCCAACCGCCGCAAACATCTTCAGCCCCAATACGCTGATCAACAAGGTCAACGAGCAGTTTGAAGCGTCGGGGCCCGTTGCTCCGAAGAAGCCCCGTAAAAGACCTAGTAAGAACAAGGAGAAGTCTGCGAGCCAGCCACCTCCGACGATCCGTCATCGGGACTCCATGGTACCTCCCAGCAAGGATGGCTTGACCAGAATGCATGAAGCTGGCAAACCAATACTGGGTCCGGAGCTGCTACACCTTGCTTCCGGAGCTATGCTGCCTCTGCAGGACAGTATCCTGGTCCTAGAGAGTATCCTTCTTAAGGACAAAGATCCAAATTACCCGGTCTTCACGGTCAGGGTGCCAAGAGATGTGGGCTTCGTCACTGATGTCCCCGCGGATATATTCTTTATAGCGTACGAGGACATCTTCAAGCTATTCCACGCGAGAAGGCTGGACTATAACTTGGTCCGCCTATTCGCGCTCAATCTGGCGATGAAGATCAAGAGAGAGAGTATCCCGGACGTCGCGATAGCGGATCCTTACTACATGCGTGAAAGCCAGTTGAACTTATCAGCGGTGCGGGTACGGGCTTCGTTGTACCTACAGAAGTGCTTCTTGGACAACAAGAGGAAGGACAACATCCTCTTGGCTTACTTTCCCGAGTAAGTACACATCCGCTAGCCCTGTAATAAATTTCTTTTCCATTGCTCATTTCCAACCTCGATCCAAATTTGTGTTGCGCAGAGACACGCACTGCGTACTCATCTCCATTGCCCCGAAGTTTTCTCTTGCCACCTATTTCGACTCGGGGAGTGCGAAAAAGAAGAACTACGCCAGAATAAGGGGTGTGCTAGATGATGCTCTCGAGGGCTACTTCAAAAAGGGAGGCGCCTTCAAAGAAAAGGCGGAATGTTTCAGGGATGATGGTAAACACAAGTTCAAGCACTTGTTCGAGTTCCCCTGTGTCAAGCAGCCGGAAAACAGCACTCTGGACGCCTTCTATGTCATGCATCACCTAAAAGGGTTTGTCCGGGATAGCCAGAACTTGCGTTTACCATCTGCTCTCCGAGGATGGGCCGAAAAGTTGGCGCGGATCAACGATGATGACCTCAGAGAAGACTTCCAGGATACCAGGGTCAAGATATCACATATCATCACTCAAGACGTCACCACAGGGGGAGGGCCCTTGCACCAGGGTAGAGCGTTATGCAAGAGGGACATCGAGCAACGCCTCAAAGCGCAGGGTGACACGAGGACGTGGATTACAAAAGATCTGTACAAGCCGTTCCCGGAGCCCTGCGAGCCTTGACTTAGTGTGTGATAAACTAGCTATCTTCATCGGTTAGTTTGTATATATATCGATGGACGTGGTCTTTTGTGTGGGTCGTAATTAAACTCTAAGTACTATGTTCATCGGTTTATGTGTATCGGTGGACGTCGTCTTGTGTGTGCGTGTCGCAAACTTATTGTTGCCGTGCTCAACTTTACTATATACTTTGGTCTAATATTTATCAACATATATATATATGCATGATGTACTAATATGATATACTAATATGCCCTTGTCAATAGAGATGCCGACGTACGTTGTGTACAAGGGTCGGGTTCCAGGTGTCTACGAGGAGTGGCAGGACTGTCTCGAACAGGTGCACAAGTTCAGCGGGAACAGCTACAAGGGATACGCGACTAGAGAGGAGGCGGTAGCACAGTGGAGGGCACACGTGGGCAAGAAGAAGAACCGGCTGAAGTTCTTGGTCCCCCTCTTACTCACCGCCACCGCGGTTGTACTCTACTTTACTTTAGTCTAGGTGGCCGGTGACGATGCATGTGCATATGAGACGAGATGAACACACATGTATGTGTATGCGACGATCAAACACATTTCTACTTGTGTAATTTGGATCTAAATGATGTAATGATGAAGACTTGTGTGTATCATGTCATTTGTGTGTCATTTGTGAGTAATTCTGTTATTTCTGGAATGTGCTATGTATTTCTTATATATATCTGTATATTTCCTGTGCAATACCACTATATACTGCAGAAATGGAAAAAATTCGAAAATCCAAAAATTAACATTCTGTGGCGCATGAACTGGCAGTGCGCCACAAAAACTTATAAATATTCTGTGGCGCATGGAAAGGTAGTGCGCCACAAAATCGCGCCAAATTCTGTGGCGCACTATCAATGGTGCGCCACAGAAGTCTAAGATTCTGTGGCGCACTGAACAGCGTGCGCCACAGAATTCCAAACTTCGTGGCGCACCCGCTGCTGCGCCACAGAATTCTAATACTAGTCGCGTGGCAACTGTGGCGACGGCCATATGCGCCACAGAATCAAGATTCGGTGCGCCACAGTTAGCCCTTTTTCCACTAGTGTTCATAAGATCGAAAGGGGGTAGATACATGATTTGTCTGGTTTGGATATATCTAGACCATGTTTATCAACTTGAATGCTTACGATATGACATAAGAAGACAATGTGATTTGGTTTTCCATTTTTCTGATTTTTTGAATATTGTGCCCACCCATTTGTATCTTCATGAAATCCTAGGTTTGACCAAGCTAATTTAAACAAGTTTAAAACATGAAAACGAAAAGGGAAGCATGTAACCTTCTCAGTCACTCTAAAATGAAGATTTTGGGAGGTTTTTGAAATTTCCATGTTTGAAACCCAAAACCCCTTCTCTTCATGCTTGACTTCATAAGACAAAGTTTAGGGTTAGGGGTATAGATACATGATTTGTATGGTTTGAATATGTCCAAACCTTGTTTATCAACTTGAATATGCTTACTATATGACATAAGAAGACTATGTACTTTGGTTTTTCATTTTTCTGATTTTTTTAATTTTCTGCACATTTGAATCATATCTTGGTCAAATCCTAGGTTTGACCAAGATTTAGACAAGTTTAACACGTGAAAACGAGTAAGTAAGCCTGGATCCTTCTTAGTCACTCTAAAATGAAGCTTTTGGGAGGTTCTTGAAATTTCCATGTTTGAAACCCAAAACCACTTCTCTTCATGATTGACTGAGTTTAATTAGGGTTTTAGGGGTAGATATATACATGATTTTTCTGGTTTGAATATATATGTCTAGACCTTGTTTATCAACTTGAATGCTTACTATACATATGACATAAGAATGCTATGTGCTTTGGTTTTTCATTCTTTTGATTTTTTTCTGAATTTTTAGGGCCATTTGAATCTTGGTCAAATCCTTTGTTTGACCAAGATTTAAACAAGTTTAAAACATGAAAATGAAAGGGAAGTCTGTATCCTTCTTAGTCACTCTAAAATGAAGCTTTTGGGATGTTCTTGAAATTTCAATGTTTGAAACCCAAAACGACTTCCCTTCATGCTAGACTTCATAAGATCGAAAGGGGGTAGATACATGATTTGTCTGGTTTGGATATATCTAGACCTTGTTTATCAACTTGATTGCTTACGATATGACATAAGAAGGCTATGTGATTTGGTTTTTCATTTTTCTGATTTTTTTGAATATTGTGCCCACCCATTTGTATCTTCATGAAATCCTAGGTTTGACCAAGCTAATTTAAACAAGTTTAAAACATGAAAATGAAAAGGGAAGCATGTAACCTTCTCAGTCACTCTAAAATGAAGATTTTGGGAGGTTTTTGAAATTTCCATGTTTGAAACCCAAAACCACTTCTCTTCATGCTTGACTTCATAAGACAAAGTTTAGGGTTAGGGGGTATATATAGATACATGATTTGTATGGTTTGAATATGTCCAAACCTTGTTTATCAACTTGAATATGCTTACTATATGACATAAGAAGACTATGTACTTTGGTTTTTCATTTTTCTGATTTTTTTTTAATTTTCTGCGCATTTGAATCATATCTTGGTCAAATCCTAGGTTTGACCAAGATTTAGACAAGTTTAACACGTGAAAACGAATAAGTAAGCCTGGATCCTTCTTAGTCACTCTAAAATGAAGCTTTTGGGAGGTTCTTGAAATTTCCATGTTTGAAACCCAAAACCACTTCTCTTCATGATTGACTGAGTTTAATTAGGGTTTTAGGGGTAGATATATACATGATTTTTCTGGTTTGAATATATATGTCTAGACCTTGTTTATCAACTTGAATGCTTACTATACATATGACATAAGAATGCTATGTGCTTTGGTTTTTCATTCTTTTGATTTTTTTCTGAATTTTTAGGGCCATTTGAATCTTGGTCAAATCCTTGGTTTGACCAAGATTTAAACAAGTTTAAAACATGAAAATGAAAAGGGAAGTCTGTATCCTTCTTAGTCACTCTAAAATGAAGCTTTTGGGATGTTCTTGAAATTTCAATGTTTGAAACCCAAAACGACTTCCCTTCATGCTAGACTTCATAAGATCGGGGGGTAGATACATGATTTGTCTGGTTTGGATATATCTAGAACTTGTTTATCAACTTGATTGCTTACGATATGACATAAGAAGACTATGTGATTTGGTTTTCCATTTTTCTGATTTTTTTAATTTTTTGCCCACCCATTTGTATCTTCGTCAAATCCTAGGTTTGACCAAGATAATTAAAACAAGTTTTATAAAACATGAAAATGAAAAGGGAAGCATGTATCCTTCTTAGGCACTCTAAAATGAAGCTTTTGGGAGGTTTTTGAAATTTCCATGTTTGAAACCCAAAACCACATCTCTTCACATGCTTGACTTCATAAGACAGAGTTTAGGGGTTAGGGGTATAGATACATGATTTCTCTGGTTTGAATATGTCTAGACATTGTTTATCAACTTTAATGCTTACTATATGACATAAGAAAAATAATGTCATGTAAATGAGTTAACTTGGATTTCCTACCCTTGAATCCATAGGAAACTTTGTTCTAATGCACTATAATAATCAACCGAGTTTTTACACCAACAGGTCTGTCACTTACGTGTGGTGCCCACGCGTGAGGTCCCACACTTCAGTGAGCACAAGTCACGTGCAATAGGTACGCAAACTCCCAGCCATCTTCTTTGTCAAGAGAAGACGCATCAGGATGCGTATTGGAAGTCTGTGGGTCCTTCTGGATCCTTCGGTTGTCCCTCTCACAAAAAAACAAATCTCTCTCATTCTCGGCCTCGCTCGACTCGCTCGACTCGCTCGCTCGCACCTCCTGCTCACTGACAAACCCTGCACAAAAGTCAACATCATCACCCGAAAAAGGGGAGACACCATAATTCTCTCCCTTCTTCTCTCCTTCCGAGTGATCCCTCTTCCTCCGAGTTTCACTCGACGGGCAAACACACTTTTTTTAATTTTCTGCCCATTTGAATCTTGGTCAAATCCTAGGTTTTACCAAGATTTAAACAAGTTTAAAACATGAAAATAAAATGGTAAGCATGGATCCTTCTTAGTCTCCCGAAAATGAAGCTTTTTGGTTTTTTTTTAAATTTCCATGTTTGAAACCCAAAACCACTTCTCTTCATGTTTGACTTCATAAGACATAGTTTAGGGTTAGGTAGATATATACATGATTTTTCTGGTTTGAATATGTCTAGACCTTGTTTATCAACTTGAATGCTAGCTTACTATATATGACATAAGAATGCTATGTGCTTTGGTTTTTCATTCTTTTGATTTTTTCTGAATTTTTATGCCCATTTGAATCTTGGTCGAATCCTAGGTTTGACCAAGATTTAAACAAGTTTAAAACATGAAAATGAGAAGGGAAGCATGTATCCTTCTTAGTCACTCTAATTAAAATGAAGATTTTGGGAGGTTTTTGAAATTTCCATGTTTGAAACCAAAAACCACGTCTCTTCATGCTTGACTTCATAAGATATATAGAGTTTAATTAGGGGTTAGGGGTATAGATACATGATTTGTTTGGTTTGAATATGTCTAGACCTTGTTTAACAACTTGAATGCTTACTATATGCCATAAGAAGACTATGTACTTTGGTTTTTAATTTTTTTGATTTTTTAAAATTTTCTGCCAATTTGTATCTTGGTCAAATCCTAGGTTTGACCAAGATTTAAACAAGTTTAAGACGTGAAAATAAAATGGTAAGCATGGATCCTTCTTAGTCTCCCTAAAATGAAGCTTTTTTTGAAATTTCCATGTTTGAAACCCAAAACCACTTCTCTTCATGCTTGACTTCATAAGACAGAGTTTAGGGTTAGGGGTAGATATATATATACATGATTTTTCTGGTTTGAATATGTCTAGACCCTGTTTATCAACTTGAATGCTTACTATATGACATAAGAATGCTATGTGCTTTGGTTTTTCATTCTTTTGATTTTTTCTGAATTTTTATGCCCATTTGAATCTTGGTCGAATCCTAGGTTTGACCAAGATTTAAACAAGTTTAAAACATGAAAATTAGAAGGGAAGCCTGTATCCTTCTTTGTCACTCTAATTAAAATGAAGCTTTTGGGTGGTTTTTGAAATTTCCATGTTTGAAACCCAAAACCACGTCTCTTCATGCTTGACTTCATAAGATATATAGAGTTTAATTAGGGGTTAGGGGTATAGATACATGATTTGTTTGGTTTGAATATGTCTAGACCTTGTTTAACAACTTGAATGCTTACTATATGCCATAAGAAGACTATGTACTTTGGTTTTTTATTTTTTAAATTTTCTGCCAATTTGAATCTTGGTCAAATCCTAGGTTTGACCAAGATTTAAACAAGTTTAAGACATGAAAATAAAATGGTAAGCATGGATCCTTCTTAGTATCCCTAAAATGAAGCTTTTGGTTTTTTTTTGAAATTTCCATGTTTGAAACCCAAAACCACTTCTCTTCATGCTTGACTTCGTCATAAGACAGAGTTTAGGGTTAGGGGTAGATATATACATGATTTTCTGGTTTGAATATGTGTAGACCTTGTTTATCAACTTGAATGCTTACTATATATGACATAAGAATGCTATGTGCTTTGGTTTTTCATTCTTTTGATTTTTTCTGAATTTTTATGCCCATTTGAATCTTGGTCAAATCCTAGGTTTGACCAAGATTTAAACAGGTTTAAAACATGAAAATGAGAAGGGAAGCATGTATCCTTCTTAGTCACTCTAAAATGAATCTTTTGGGAGGTTTTTGAAATTTCCATGTTTGAAACCCAAAACCACATCTCTTCGTGCTTGACTTCATAAGACAGAGTTTAGGGGTTAGGGGGTACATAGATACATGATTTGCATAGTTTGAATATGTCTAGCTAGAGACCTTGTTTCTCAACTTTAATGCTTACTATATGACATAAGAAGACTATGTGCTTTGGTTTTTCATTTTTCTGTTTTATTTTAATTTTATGCCCATTTGAATCTTGGTCAAATCCTAGGTTTGACCAAGATTTAAACAAGTTTAAATTATGAAAATGAAGGTAAGCATGGATCCTTATTAGTCACTCTAAAATAAATCTTTTGGGAGGTTCTTGAAATTTCCATGTTTCAAACCCAAAACCACTTCTCTTCATGATTGACTTCATAAGACAGAGTTTAGGGTTTTAGGGGTAGATATATACATGATTTTTCTGGTTTGAATATGTCTAGCCCTTGTTTATCAACTTGAATGCTTACTATACATATGACATAAGAATGCTATGTGCTTTGGTTTTTCATTCTCTTTTGATTTTTTTCTAAATTTTTAGGCCCATTTGAATCTTGGTCAAATCCTTGGTTTGACCAAGATTTAAACAAGTTTAAAACATGAAAATAAAAAAGGAAGTCTGTATCCTTCTTAGTCACTCTAAAATGGAAGCTTTTGGGATGTTCTTGAAATTTCCATGTTTGAAACCGAAAACGACTTCCCTTCATGCTAGACTTCATAAGATCGACAGGGGGTAGATACATGATTTGTCTGGTTTGGATATATCTAGACCTTGTTTATCAACTTGAATGCTTACGATATGACATAAGAAGACATTGTGATTTGGTTTTTCATTTTTCTGATTTTTTTGAATATTGTACGTGCCCACCCATTTGTATCTTCATCAAATCCTAGGTTTGACCAGGATTTAAACAAGTTTAAAACATGAAATGAAAAGATAAGCCTGGATCCTTCTTAGTCACTCTAAAATGAAGCTTTCGGGAGGTTCTTGAAATTTCCATGTTTGAAACCCAAAACCACTTCTCTTCATGATTGACTTCATAAGACAGAGTTTAGGGTTTTAGGGGTAGATATATACATGATTTTTCTGGTTTGAATATATATGTCTAGACCTTGTTTATCAACTTGAATGCTTACTATATATATGACATAAGAATGCTATATATGTGCTTTGGTTTTTCATTCTTTTGATTTTTTCTGATTTTTTAGGCCCATTTGAATCTTGGTCAAATCCTAGGTTTGACCATGATTTAAACAAGTTTAAAACATGAAAATGAAAAGGTAAGCATGGATCCTTCTTAGTCACTCTAAAATGAAGCTTTTGGGATGTTCTTGAAATTTCCATGTTTGAAACCCAAAACGACTTCGATCTCTTTATGCTAGATTTCATAAGACTGAGTTTTAGGGGTTAGGGGGTAGATACATGATTTGTCTAGTTTGAATATGTACATAGTACTCCCTCTATAGGAACTTGGAGAAAGCAACTGTTGTGCCACACAATTTTGTTGTTTTCCTATTTTTCTTTCATGAAGCTTTACGATGTGGTTCGTGTGTGGGGATCAAGCTCGTAATCTCGTTTCAATTACACAACCAACTACTCTGCTCATCCTTGCATGTAATTAACCAATATAGGAATTTGATTCCACGGAACTTTTTCAGTACATAAGTCTCCTCCTTAACTCCTCTAGTCTCTACCAAGCCGGCCGCCTCGCTACTTCCCTAGCTTCCTCCCTACAGCACACCTCGCCCCCGTACGCGAGCTAGGTCCAGCCGGAGATGGGGCACAGCCGCCCCCGCTGGAAGAATGCTCAGAGGAAGTCCGGGCAGGAGGACAAGGGTGACGCCATCCCGGATGAACTTCTCGGGCTGGTGTTCCTGCGCCTCACCTCGCCTCTGGATCTCGTCCGCGCCGCGTTCGCCTGCAGGAGCTGGCGCAAGGTCATCGCGGCGGAGGACTTCCGTGTCCTCTCCGCTCGCCACGGCGCGCCATCCTCCATAGTCGCCGGCCACTACCACATCAGCTTCTCCCATTGTCACTATCGGCCGTCTGGCTTGCTGCCCCACTTCGTTCCCTCTTCCTCGTCATGTTGGGCCGGGGTCGCCGCAAATAATCTCGCGCTCGACTTCCTCCCACGGGCGCCAAACGGCGACCTCAGTTTGGAGCTCGCCGACTCTCGGGGCGGCCTCCTACTCCTTGCGGACTTCGACCACACCGAACACGGAAAGCCTTTCGAGCAGCCTTCACGTCTCGTCGTCTGCGATCCCCTGGCAGGTCAGTACGTGACGGTCCCTCCACCCCCTGCTGTTTCGCACACAACATTCGTAAGCTTGTTCCTGGGCGCCGCCCTCCATGGCGAGGACGCTGCGGCGCGCATCAGTCTGTCAAATTACAGGGTGACGTGCCTGATCTATCATGACGGCATCTGCAAGACCTGCGTGTTCTCGCCTGGCCCTGGTGGCCACGCTTGGACCTCCTCCGGCGCCATCGTGCCTCTCCACGCCACGCACACAGGCCGGTCGGATATCCTCTTTGTGGGGTGCAACGCCCGTTTCTTCCAGTGGTACGTGTTCGGTGGGCTCGGAAACTTCATTCTTGCTCTCGACAGAGAATCCGGCGAGCTCTCACGCTTCGAGAGAGCTCGAGACGAGGACTGGCTTCACACCGTGCCGATTGAGATGCTGGGCGGGCCCTCGCGCGTGCTGAATTGGTACGTGCTAGAGCTTCCGTGGCCACCTACCTTCCGAGCTTGCTTATCCTAGGATTCTGGCTTCCTGGGTTGGATTAGTGTCGGCCATGGTGCTGTCGACACGGTCTGGAGGTTGAAGACGAAGGGCATCTCAAGGATTTTGTTGTAATTTCGTTTTTGTTCAGGTGTTTTGTACTATTTGATGTTTCTCTTAATGCCAGAGGGTTTATTTGCACTAGTCATACTTGACATAGCTGTACGTTTTGAAGATTAACTTGTTCATCATGATCCGAACTTCTCATACTCTTAATGCCAGAGGGTTTATTTGCACTAGTCATACTTGACATAACTTCTAACTTGTTTTGAGTAATACGTAGTATGGTATACTAGAATAGGAGGAGTAACACTTTTCGCATTTGGGCCAAATATAAAGTACTACCTCCATTTCAAGGAATAAGGCGCACGCGTACTCCAAGACGTATCTTTTGGTCAGATTACCTTGACCATTGAATTGACAAGACAATACACAGAGCATTGGGGCGTGCTCGATGGTGCTAGCTGCGGCTATACAGACATGTGATAGGCATCGCGGAAGCGTCGCAAATAGAAAACAAATCATATTTTTTGGGGGAGGATGTTTTGGCTCCTGGTTGCGTATGCTCCCTTTAGTTTGAACTGCAACATCTATATATTTTGAAATGTAAAAAAAATCCAAACAAAAAATTAATCTTTTCATCTTCACATGCTAAGAGCGCATAAAGTCTTTCCATAAAAAACTAAATTGTCGTTTGGGCTATGTAAAAAAGATAAAATTTATTGCTAAAAATAAAGCTGTTTGTAATACGGAGTACTTGCTTTTGTCTTCTTACATCAACCACAAAAAATATCGGCTTTTCACGAAACTACACGAACACACATAGATTATCGAGAAGTACATGCGGATTTTTTTGTTAGAATTTTTTGAAAATTAAAAATATGTTTTTTTGGGTCGAGGTAGCATATCCGCCCAATAGCCGAATTAAATTTCCGATTTTTTTGGACTGACAATTTCATCGGGAAGACATGGATGCGCGCAGACGGCGTGCAAGGCAAGGCATCGATTTGACCGGACGTACTTAGGGCAGGTCAGGCTGCCAGCGTACTTATTCCGGGCAGGTGAGGTACTAGAACTCAAAGTCCTCCTCAGCGTCTCTCCTCTCTCTCTGTCTTTATTGAGTGTACTAGCGCGCAGGGACTCAAAGTCAGGGAAATGTTTGAGATGCAAAGTAAGAGAATATTTACCAGTATAATTGGTTGATTAGAAGATTAAGTGGTGAAATCACAACAGATTGGAGCAGTACATGGTGGAAACCGCAAAATATCCTTCCAAATGGTGTTTTTGTGCAACATACGAAGTATGAGGTGGTGGAACTTGAGGCCAGTGACTTTACTTACTCCAAAATGCAACTTTACGTACATGAGCCATCGGATCAAGATCCAACGGACACAGTTGATCCAGAATTTGTAGTCACATTTTAAGTTGCTCGAAAAAAATCGAAAACATTACAGTAAGATATATATCTTTCTTAAGTATTCTGGTAAAGTTTTACTTCATTTGAAAATTGAGTTTAATTTTAAGTTTAAAATTTGGATCAACCATGTGCGTTGGATCTTGATCGAATGACTCACGTACAAGTCGCCAGTGAAGTCACTGGATCTCGTTCCTTGGTGGAATCTGCAATTCCCTCCCCTATATATACTATACAAGTCGAAGACTACGACCCTCTATCCCTATCTCCTTCACATCCTCTAAATTCATATTCCCATTTAGAATCGTTGGGCATGGAGGTTCCCCCTGGTAGCTTTAGAGCTTTTGTCGACGATGCTAATTTGAGAAGACTGCTCACCTACGGTTTGTGCTCTCAATCCGCACAACCTCCATTTTGGCGGGTTAGTACTTTCTTCACTAGGTTCATCAAGATGTATTTTAATTTGGGCTAACAGTCGTGTTAATTTCCTTGTATTAAGCAGTGCTGTTCGTGCAAGAAGGTTGCATGCGACAGCTGCGCTAGGAACCTGCCCGGTGGCGCGTGCCCGGGATGCCAGGGCGTCTTCCAAGGTGAAAGTCCTCCATCTGAAAGCATGTACTTTTCCCGTGAATGTGTTATGGAAAAGAATGTGGTGAGAAGAACGTTCATCTGCGGTTTGTGCTCTCAAATCGCACGACGTCCACTATAACGGGTTAGTACTTTCTTCACTAGGTTCCACCCAACTGTATTTTTCTTTGGGCCAACAGTCATGTAAATTTCCTTGTATTAAGCAGTGCATTCGCATGGGGGAGGGACATCACATTGCATGCGGAAGCTGCTTAAGAAACCTGCCCAGTCTCGTGTGCCCGAACTGCGACGGCATCTACGAAGAGGATGAGGATTTAAGTAGATTTGCCTCCTTGTTTAAGGTGGATTGCAGCAACGATGGTTGCGACATGAGCGGCGACTTGCTCGAATACTTTCAACATGAGGCGACGTGCCCGCATGCGCCAACGAGACGGTAGGTGGTTGATCTTGCCGGTCTCGATGGAGAAGATGATCGCGCTTTGAGGCTAATCTGAGCTCGGTGGAGAAGGACCGGATGGAGTTTCCTTTTCTAGAACTAGAGTTCTTTTTGTACTTTTGGATGTCTTGTCTGTAGTTTCCTTTTACTTGGAGGGTCCTCCTAGCTTGCAGTCTGTAATCCCACCGTCATCATAATATAAAAGCAGTGTCGCGAGGTCCTTCGGGACATTTCTGTGTTCAAAAAATGTATGATTTTAGACATGTCGTCTATTTATGTGTGCGATGTTGTATCATCTATTACCGTGATTAGTTTGAACGTGTCCATGTCCTAGAACAAAACTTCGGCATGATGTACTTGTATGTTTAATTGAATTCGACCAAGTATAATGTGGAACCGATCATTGCGAGCATATGGAGATTGCGAACCGGTAATTGACAGGTGGTACATGCTCTATCTTAATCTTGTTTATCTAATGGTAATTGCGATTTATGCGGTACTGAAATAATTAGTTTTAGTTATAAACAGGGACTCTTCGGACGGGGGCTCCTTTTCAAACAAGACCGGGGAGATTTATGAAGTGCTAGAAGGGAACAAATTACTACATGAGTGTTTTGCGTGAAATGGTTAAAATTTGTAGTGGCAGATTGCCGTAGTTCTGGGCTCATTTCCATTTAATTTGAAATTTCAACGCGAAGTACACGAAGTACAATTAAAAAAGGGGAAACTATATATACGTGATGTGCACTAAATGTGTGGTACCCCCCAAAAAATGACCAAACATATGCGTTGCATCCAAGTACGTAACACCCATATGGCAAACGAAAGCATTGAGTAGTTGTTTGTGATGTAAGTAATCTACATATATATCAAAATACCAAACATGGCACACCAAAATATTTTTTAGAAGAACTTACCAGATTTTGGCACCATGCATGTTGGAGTTTTTTTTTGACAGAATCCATCTTGGAGTTCGCATGGCTCTCTTCCGAAGTGAGAGGTGAGTTGGTTAATGCTAGAACCATGGCAAACTTCCGAATGTTAGTAATTTATCATGGATTCATCATTTGTGATGAAATACCTAGGAACAATGCCAAACATGACCTACCTATGTTCTTGAGAATATTCCCTTTCACCGATTTTGGCACCATGTGTGTTTTTAAGTACGTTTGCATGCCTTCTTGATTGGTTATTAAAATACCATGTCAAACTGTCGATACATGGAAAATTCCTTTGCTACAATCAAATAAACTTCGGGCTCCTTTTATTCAAAGGAATATGGAGGGCGTAGGAATATGAAAGGTGCATGATTGGAATGTTATGCCAAGTTGAATCCTATAGGAACATGATGTGTCTTTGATTGTGGCAAAGGAACTTTTCCATGAGGTATTAGCTAATGGTTTTTTCCTATAAGATTTGCACTACAAGATTCCTATATGAATAGTTCCTATGAATCAAATGACTTGTATAGGAATTTTTCCCATAAGAACCGAATCCAACATAATTCCTATGACAATCATATGAATCAAAGGAGCACGATTCCCATAGGATTCAAGTAGACATGACATCCCAATTCTATGATTTTCCTTTTCCTATACTTTCCATTTCCTATGAACCAAAGGAGGCCTAACTAGTTGGCCATACTGAAACAATTGCCAAATAAATGCCGTGCATCCTATGGCCCCCGTGAGTTTGACCTAAATTTGAAATCATGGTAAAAGGTGCTTAAAATAGGCAAATAAAAGCATGTAGTCATTTTTTTGGATGTACTACCTAGGGAAAATACCAAACATGCCATAATGCAAACTGTGTTTTAGAGAGTAGCCCTTCAAAAAAGTTGGCATCCACTTGTTGATTTTGCTATCGACATGACAAAATAACTGATCAGATGACCAAGTGGTAAAAATTGCAACAGATTAGACCACCACATGGTGGAAACTGCTAAAAATCATGAAAACTGCGAAGAAAAAGTTAAAGTGGTGGTTTGTGCAGCATATGGAGGATTGAGTAGTACAAGTTGGATGTGCACTACCGTGTGCCCGTGGTAATGTTCGCCTATTATGATGATGGCAAGAAAAAATGATGTTTTCTCTGCTGAAACTGTCCCGAGCTGATTTGACGAGACAAAATACAGCTACACGGCGTGCAAGGGACGGCTATACAGTACATTAGCTTCTTCTCGGGTCACACGCCTGCACCACAGGTGCAGTAAGTGCAGCAGAGACCAGAGAGAGAAGGAACGCCCGTATTATATTTGATTTCAATTCATATTGTTTTTTTCCTTGCCTCTCCGTCTTCTTCACCGCCATCTTCTCGGTGTTTTCAAGAGTGATTATCAAGTGGAGAGACAATTGCATTGGGAAAGTCTCTCCACTTGATAATCTCTGTTGAAAAACTCGCACGTCTTGTGAAATGTGAAGGCTGCACGCGTGGGGAAGGGAGACGCAAACGCCGCACCGCATCATTAGTAGTACAGTAGTATACCTTTCTCTCCTCAGGCACCCCGGCTGGCCGCCCGCCGCAATAGTTCCTTGCATAGCGCTTGCCGTCTCCTCCAAAAACCCCCAGCGCACTTGCATCCGCCATCCACCTAAATCCACCGCCGAGTACCTTTCTGTCCTCACCACCGCCGCTGCGCCTATTCCCCTGTCCAGCAGACGACTGCGGCGTTGCGTGTGTCGCCGCCGTGTCAGATGGAGGCGGAGCCGCTCAACTCCCGAAGGCGGGTCGAGCCAGATCGGGAAGAGCCTCCGTCGAGCCTCGACCTCATCAGCCGCCTCCCCGACGAGATGCTGCACATCATCATCTCCCTCCTGCCCATGATATCCGCTGTAAGGACAACATTGCTCTCCAAACGGTGGCGCCACCTCTGGCGCTCCGTCCCACTTAACCTCCTCGTCGGCGACAACGACCTCATCAGCCGCCTACCGGACCAGATTCTCCACATCATCATCTCCCACCTGCCCACTGTATCCGCTGTAAGCACAACCTTGGTCTCCAAACGGTGGCGCCACCTCTGGCACTCCGTCCCACTTAACCTCGAGATCGACGACGAACTCGCCAAGCAAAACCACAAACGCATCGCCGCGGTCTCCAGTATCCTCGCCGCTCACCCTGGCCCCGCCAGAAGCGTGTCAATCGACCCCTTCAGAACCACTTGCAAGGTCGACACCACGCTCGACAGCTGGTTCCGGTCCAGCACCCTATCTTGCGTCGAGAACCTCAGATTCGATGCTGGAACTGTGATGCGCTCCTTCCCGCTGTCCGCGTTCCGCTGCGCGCCCACGCTGCGCATTGTCAGCATTTCTACTTGCTATTTGCCCGAGATTCATGCCAACTCCATGCTTCTTTTCCCCCAACTCAAAAGGCTCTTGCTCTATGACGTCTACATCTGTAAGGCGACGAACATCGACCGCCTGTTCACCCGCTGTATTGTGCTCGAGGCACTTCACCTTGAGGGGGTCCACGGGTTCACCCAACTCAACATTCAAATGCCAAATCTTCGTACAATTAGTGTGGCTAGCTATTGGAAACGCAACACCACCGAACTTATTCAGTTAGACACGGTGCAAATTATGGATGCATCTTGCCTCGAGAGATTGGTCATATGCGTTGATGATGTTCCACTACTAATCCAGGTCGCCAACGCACCAAAGTTGATGGTGTTGGGCTTTGCGTCGTACCCTGGCTGCCAACTTGTTATTGGACGCATAAACTTTTTGGTAGAACAGCCTTCTTCTTGTTGAATTAACTCACATTTTTGTTATTTTTTTTGACATATGTACCATTGTCCTGTAGAGGATGATGCCCATAAGCTTGGAAAATTCTCTGTGCACAGTGAAGAACTTGGTTCTAAAATCTGACGGCCCTCGTCTGGATCAACTACTTGCATTTCTTAGATGCTTTCCCTGCACGGAGAAGCTATATATCCAGGTAAATTCGTTGTTGTTAACTGTTTACCACTATGAGCAAAAACTGTAGAGTTACATGGAGTTAACCTGTTATTACTTATTAGCCTAGATCAGTTGAACAATTGTACTAGAAGAACATCCACAATGGAGTTATATTATGTTGGTTCAAAACTAAACTTCTTGTCATACAATGTGTTGTATCTTGTGCATCTGTGAAGTTTCATATAAACACATGATAATATGTGATCTGTGTAAAAAAGAGAAGACATATGTAAATAGTGTGACTTACTATTTACACATCATTTGTTCTTTTTTTGTGTAGATCACATATTATCATATTTTTGGATGAAACTTCACAGAAGCACATGATAGAACACAATGTATGTCCAGACTTTTAGTTTACATTTTTTTTGGAAACTTGGAAGTGTCAAAAGAAAAATGGGGTGCACCCGCAACTAGTTGCGGATTGGAGTTTCCCATGTTGGTAACCTTTCCCCAACTTTACAATGACAATAACAGATGTAAAAAAGTGCATCTATCAAATTGGAACGTGTCAGGGGATTATGTTGTTCCACGGTCCTCAATTAACACATGATTCAACTCACCTGAGATATTCATTAGTTGATAGCTATGAAGTACTTTGTTATTGTACTGACTACTTAATTTGACTTCTTTGCAGTTTTATAGAACCGGCAATAAGGTTCATGTGCTGCATAATGAGCCAGCCTGTCCCATTGAATGCCTTGATCTCCACCTCAAAGAAATTTCGATTTCTGACTACCGAGGAAGGAGAAATGATGTTATTGTCTCCAGGTTCTTTATACAGAACACTAGAATGCTCAAAGTAATGAATTTTGGTGTAAGATATCATCACAAGAAGATCTGGTGGGATACCCAGTTCAAGCAGCTAGACCTGAAGAACACCGCTTATAGAGATGTTGATTTTCAGTTTGGATATTTACCATCCTTAGATAAGTTCAGCTCGGACGGTGTTCTTAGCTGGTTGGTACATGACTTGTCAGTGGCTGATCCCTTTGCTAGAGGGATATATGCAAGAGAAGGGCCAATTTCTGCATAGTGTTAGTTTAACTCCCTATATTTTGTACTGGTCTGAACAATATATTTTATCACTCTGTTAATGTAGTTCAGACTTGATGTTATTCTTGTGAACATGGTCTAATATTCTAATGCTTTCGCGATGTATGTACTACTAGTGATATTTACAGAAGCTAGCAATTGGTTGACAAAATTTACTAAAAAAAGCCTGTAACGCATGTTCACATTCAGTTCGTCAATGCTAGTGTTCACAGAGGAAAGGTTTATTGTTCACAGAGGCTGACATGTGGGGCCCATGAGCCAGCAGAGTCCTCAACGTTTCAAAGGCGGCAGGGAATCAAAAAAAAATGAAGTAGCCACAAATTAGGGTAAAAAATAACTCCAAGAAAGGAAACTTCTTTTGTAAATAGAGGACGACATGCGGGTCCCATTTTGCACGGGATCGAAAGAAAAAAGGCAAGTGACCAAATATCAGGAGCCAAAAATAATCCACGAAAAGAAACTTTTATTGTACATAGAGGATGACATGTGGGTCCCATTTTGCAATAGCGGTCTCATAGTTTCCAGGCGGCACAGGATCAAAAGAAAAAGGAAGTAGCCAGAAATCAGGGTGTCAAAAAATCCATGAAAAGAAAGATTTCAATTGGGCTGCATCTGGACATCTGGGCCTTCGAACTATCGTGCTGGAAGCCTTTTGACTCGTACAATTTAAGCCCACTCCAAAACAGGAAAGTCCTATGCTTGGCAAAAACAAAAAACAAGGAGATTCAACATATAAGTTTGTTTATGTAAAAACAAAGATTTAATTTATCCCTTTGCAATAGCTCAGAGCGAAATACACTGTTTATTGTCTGCAAAATAATCAAGATATCACATGTTTCTTGTACGGGGAGGCTGACATCAGGGACCCATGAGCCAGCAGCGTCGTCAACGTTTTAAAGGCGGCAGGGGATCGAAAGAAAAAATAAACCAAAAATCAGTTGGTAAAAATCCAAGAAAATAAACATTTATCGTTCTAAGAGGATGACATGCGGGACCCTTGAGGCAGCAGCATCCTCAACCTTTGCATAAAGAGGATTTGCAGTACGGGGAGGCTGACATTGGGGACCCATGAGCCAGCAGCGTCGTCAACGTTTTCAAGGCGGCAGGAGATCGAAAGAAAAAATAAGCCAAAAATCAGTTGGTAAACAAAACCAAGAAAAGAAACAATTACCTTTCTGAGGGGATGACATGCGGGACCCATGAGGCAGCAGCATCCTCAACTATTCTAAGGCGGCAGGGGATCAAAAGAAAAAGGAAATAGCCGAAAATCAGAGGGTAAAAAATAAATCCAACAAAGGAAACTTTTAGAGATTTGCTAAGAAACAGTCGACTGATTCTTTTTTGGCCATCAGTCGAATTTCTGTCCAACCAATTAGGCATCGCGATTGTGGACTTGCACGTGTTTCTCTGAGCCACTGTGTACCGTACTTAGCCATCTGCTATAGCTGCACACGTTTGTGTGGGGAGGTTTTGGATGTAAAACGCGTGCATGACTAAGTCAGCGGATAGATATTTACTGAACTTTTTGTGTAAATTTGTATATGACGAATTACAGTCCATTACACTGGTATTTACATGATTTGGAACATGTAAAATTAGGCAAACAAGTCTGTAATTTTACTTTCAAATCATGTAGACGATTTTCTTTCAGTTTCCCCATCTCACAGTTTACAGTCCATTACAACTATGTTTACATAATACAAAACATGTAATTTTCGCCAAACAACGTTTTAAGGTCTTTAAATCATGTATTATGGATTTTTTTTCTGTTTGCAACTTGTTTGTCTGTTGCTAATTATAGGGATTTAGCCCACATACAAGGCTTGGTAAAATTCTTTTTTTATGGGCTTGACTGATTTTTGCCTATGCCATGTGCCGTCTTATAATTTGAAGAAAAACTGACTTACGCTGAATTGAAAATCAGTCAGCTGACAAATAGACATCCCCAACTTTTATTGTTCATAGAGGATGACATGCGGCACCCATGAGCCAGCAGCCTCAACGTTTCAAAGTCGGCATGAGATCGAAAGAAAAAGGCAAGTGACCAAATATCAGGAGCCAAAGATAATCCAAGAAAAGAAACTTTATTGTACATAGAGGATGACATGCGGGTCCCATTTAGCAGCAGCTGTATCAAAGAGGCGGCAGGCGATCGAAAGAAAAAGGCAAGTGACCAAATATGAGGTGCCAAAAAAATCCAAGAAAAGAAAGTTTTATAGTACATAGAGGATGACATGCGGGTCCCATTTAGCAGCGGTATCACCGTTTGAGGCAGGGGATCAAAAGAAAAAAAGGAAATAGCCAGAAATTAATTAGGGGTCAAAAATAAATCCACCAAAGGAAACTTTTATTGTTCATAGAGGATGACATGTGGGACCGACCTGCCAACAGCGTCCTCATCGTTTCAAAGGGGCAGGGATCAAAAGAAAAAGGCAAATATCCAGAAATTAGGGGTAAAAAATAACTCCAAGAAAGGAAACTTTTATTGTTCGTAGAGGATGACATGCGGGACCCATGAGCCAGCAGTTACTCCACATTTCAGAGGCGGCATGAGATCGAAAGAAAAAGGCAAGTGACAAAATATCAGGAGCCAAAGATAATCCAAGAAAAGAAACTTTATTGTTCATAGAGGATGACATGTGGGACCCATGAGCCAGCAGAATCCTCAACGTTTCAAAGGAGGCAGGTGATCAAAAGAAAAAGGCAAGTGACCAAATATCAAGAGCCAAAAATAATCCAAGATTTATTGTACATAGAGGATGACATGCGGGTCCCATTTTGCAGCTGATACGCGTAGATGCACACGTCCGTTGGGAACCCCAAGTGGAAGGTATGATGCGTATAGAAGCAAGTTTCCCTCAGTATGAAACCAAGGTTTATCGAACCAGTAGGATCCAAGAAGCACGTTGAAGGTTGATGGTGGCAAAATGTAGTGCGGCGCAACACCAGGATTCCGCGCCAACGTGGAACCTGCACAACACAACCAAAGTACTTTGCCCCAACGAAACAGTGAGGTTGTCAATCTCACCGGCTTGCTGTAACAAAGGATTAACCGTATTGTGTGGAAGATGATTGTTTGCAAGAAAACAGTAAAGAACAATTGCAGTAGATTGTATGCGATGTAAAGAATAGGACCGGGGTCCACAGTTCACTAGAGGTGTCTCTCCCATAAGATAAAAGCATGTTGGGTGAACAAATTACAGTCGGGCAATTGACAAATAGAGAAGGGCATAACAATGCATATACATGATATGATAAATATAGTGAGATTTAATTGGGCATTACGACAAAGTACATAGACCGCCATCCAACTGCATCTATGCCTAAAAAGTCCACCTTCAGTTTTCATCCGAACCCCTTTCGTATTAAGTTGCAAAGCAACAGACAATTGCATTAAGTATGGTGCGTAATGTAATCGACAACTACATCCTTAGACATAGAATCAATGTTTTATCCCTAGTGGCAACAGCACATCACAACCTTAGAACTTTCTGTCACTGTCCCATGTGTCAATGAAGGCATGAACCCACTATCGAGCATAAATACTCCCTCTTGGAGTTAAGAGCAAAAACTTGGCCAGAGCCTCTACTAATAACGGAGAGCATGCAAGATCATAAACAACACATAAACAATAGATTGATAATCACCATAACATAGTATTCTCTATCCATCGGATCCCGACAAACACAACATATAGTATTACAGATAGATGATCTTGATCATGTTAGGCAGCTCACAAGATCCAACAATGAAGCACAATTAGGAGAAGACGACCATCTAGCTACTGCTATGGACCCATAGTCCAGGGTGAACTACTCACTCATCACTCCGGAGGCGACCATGGCGGTGTAGAGTCCTCCGGGAGATGAATCCCCTCTCCGGCAGGGTGCCGGCGATCTCCTGAATCCCCGAGATGGGATTCGCGGCGGCGTCTGGAAGGTTTTCCGTATCGTGGCTCTCGATGGGGGTTTCGCGACGGAGGCTATTTGTAGGCGAAGGGCAGCCTCGGAGGGGGTCTAGTGGGGCAGACACTAGGCGGCGCGGCCTGGGCCGCGCTGCCACCATGTGTGGGCCCCACGTGGCCCCTCTCTGGCGGCTCTCGGGTGTTCTGGATGCTTCCGGGCAAAATAGGAACCTGGGCGTTGATTTCGTCCAATTCCGAGAATATTTCCTTACTAGGATTTCTGAAACCAAAAAACAGCAACTGGCTCTTCGGCATCTTGTTAATAGGTTAGTTCAGAAAATGCGTAAATACGACATATAATGTGCATAAAACATGTAGGTATCATCAATAAAGTAGCATGGAACATAAGAAATTATCGATACGTTGGAGACGTATCAGCATCCCCAAGCTTAGTTCTGCTCGTCCCGAGCAGGTAAAACGATAACAAAGATAATTTCTGAAGTGACATGCCATCATAATCTTGATCATACTATTTGTAAACATATGTAATGAATGCAGCGATCAAAACTGTAGGATAACGTAGCATAGAAAACAAAAAATTTCCTACGGCGAACACGCAATCCAAGCCAAGATGCAATCTAGAAGACGGTAGCAACGAGGGGATTGTCGAGACTCACCCTTGAAGAGATTCCAAAGCCTACAAGAGGAGGCTCTTGTTGCTGCGGTAGACGTTCACTTGCCGCTTGCAAAAGCGCGTAGAAGATCTTGATCACGATCGCTCCGGCGCCACGAACGGGCAGCACCTCCGTACTCGGTCACACGTTCGGTTGTTGATGAAGACGACGTCCACCTCCCCGTTCCAGCGGGCAGCGGAAGTAGTAGCTCCTCTTGAATCCGACAGCACGACGGCGTGGTGTCGGTGGCGGTGTAGAAGTCCGGCGGAGCTTCGCTAAGCTATGCGGGCAATATGAAGTGGAGGAGCAAAGCTAGGGTTTGGGAGGGGGTGGCCGGCCACTCTATGGGGGGCGGCCAGCTTGTGGTCTTGGGGTGGCCGGCCCCCTCCCTTGGCCCTTCATTATATAGGTGGATCCCAAGTGTTGGTGTCCAAGTCTTCGAATAAGACCCGAAACCAAAACCTTCCATATGGTGGGAAACTTTCCCTCCCACTAGAGGTGGGAATTCCACCTTCCATGGGGGGGGTGGCCGGCCCCCTAAGGGGGAGTCCACTTGGGACTCCTCCCCCACTAGGGTTGGCCGGCCATGGAGGTGGAGTCCCATGTGGACTCCACCTTCCTTGGTGGTTTCTTCCGGACTTTTCTAGAACCTTCTAGAACCTTCCATAGAACCTTCCGCATCATTTTATTCACATAAAATGACATCCTATATATGAATCTTATTCTCCGGACCATTCCGGAACTCCTCGTGATGTCCGGGATCCCATCCGGGACTCCGAACAAATATTCCAACTTCATTCCATATTCAAGTACTACCATTTCAACATCCAACTTTAAGTGTGTCACCCTACGGTTCGTGAACTATGCGGACATGGTTGAGTACTCACTCCGACCAATAACCAATAGCGGGATCTGGAGATCCATAATGGCTCCCACATATTCAACGATGACTTTAGTGATCGAATGAACCATTCACATACGATACCAATTCCCTTTGTCACGCGATATTTTACTTGTCCGAGGTTTGATCATCGGTATCACACTATACCTTGTTCAACCTCGTCTCCTGACAAGTACTCTTTACTCGTACCGTGGTATGTGGTCTCTTATGAACTTATTCATATGCTTGCAAGACATTAGACGACATTCCACCGAGAGGGCCCAGAGTATATCTATCCGTCATCGGGATGGACAAATCCCACTGTTGATCCATATGCCTCAACTCATACTTTCCGGATACTTAATCCCACCTTTATAACCACCCATTTACGCAGTGGCGTTTGATGTAATCAAAGTACCTTTCCGGTATAAGTGATTTACATGATCTCATGGTCATAAGGACTAGGTAACTATGTATTGAAAGCTTATAGCAAATAACTTAATGACGTGATCTTATGCTACGCTTAATTGGGTGTGTCCATTACATCATTCATACAATGATATAACCTTGTTATTAATAACATCCAATGTTCATGATTATGAAACTAATCATCTATTAATCAACAAGCTAGTTAAGAGGCTTACTAGGGACTCTTTGTTGTTTACATATCACACATGTATCAATGTTTCAGTTAATACAATTATAGCATGGTATATAAACATTTATCATAAACATAAAGATATATAATAACCACTTTTATTATTGCCTCTTGGGCATATCTCCAACAGTCTCCCACTTGCACTAGAGTCAATAATCTAGATTACATTGTAATATACCTAACACCCATGGCATTCTGGTGTTGGTCATGCTTTGCCCTAGGGAGAGCTTTAGTCAACGGATCTGCTACATTCAGATCAGTGTGTACTTTGCAAATCTTTACTTCTCCATCTTCGATGTACTCGCGAATCGAGTGGTAACGCAGCTTGATATGCTTCAGCCTCTTGTGTGACCTTGGCTCTTGTGCATTGGCGATGGCACCCATGTTATCACAGTAGATGACAAATGGGTCCAATGCACTAGGAACCACACCGAGCTCTACAATGAACCTCTTCATCCATACCGCTTCTGATGAAGCCTCTGAAGCCGCTATGTACTCCGATTCTGTTGAGGATTTCGCCACCGTGCACTGCTTCGAGCTTGCCCAGCTTACTGCAGCACCATTCAATATAAACACGTACCCAGATTGTGACTTAGAGTCATCAGGATCAGTGTTCCAACTTGCATCGGTGTAACTTGTTACAACGAGCTCTTGGTCACCTCCATAACAAAGAAACATATCCTTAGTTCTTTTCAAGTACTTCAGGATATTCTTGACCGCTGTCCAGTGTTCCATTCCTGGATCACTTTGATATCTGCTAGTTAAACTAACAGCATGTGCTATATCCGGTCTTGTACATAGCATGGCATACATGATAGAGCCTACTGCCGAGGCATAGGGGATCTGACTCATCCTTTCTCTTTCTTCTGCCGTAGCCGGTCCTTGAGTCTTACTCAAGACCTTGCCTGGTAACATAGGTAAGAATCCTTTCTTACTTTCGTCCATTCTAAACTTCTTCAGAATCTTGTCCAGGTATGTACTCTGTGATAGCCCTATTAGACGTCTTGATCTATCTCTATAAATCTTGATGCCTAATATGTATGATGCTTCACCAAGGTCTTTCATTGAAAAACTATTATTCAAATAACCCTTTACACTGCTTAATAGTTCTATATCATTCCCAATCAATAATATGTCATCTACATATAATATCAGGAATGCTACAGAGCTCCCACTCACTTTCTTGTAAATACAGGCCTCTCCATGACACTGTATAAACCCGAAGTCTTTGATTACCTTATCAAAACGTCGGTTCCAACTTCTCGATGCTTGCTTCAGTCCATAGATTGAACGCTGAAGTTTGCATACTTTGTCAGCATTTTTAGGATCGACAAAACCTTTGGGTTGTACCATATACAACTCTTCCTCAATGTCTCCATTAAGGAACGCCGTTTTGACATCCATCTGCCAAATCTCATAATCGAAAAATGCAGCTATTGCTAACAAAATCCTCACAGATTTTAGCTTCGCTACAGGTGAGAAAGTCTCATCGTAGTCAACACCTTGAATTTGTCGGAAACCCTTTGCGACAAGTCGAGCTTTATAGACAGTAATATTACCATCGGCATCTGTTTTTCTCTTGAAGATCCATTTATTCTCGACAGCCTTGCGGCTATCAGGTAATTCTACCAAAGTCCATACTTTGTTATCATACATGGATCCCATTTCGGATTTCATGGCTTCTTGCCATTTGTTGGAATCTGGGCTCATCATCGCTTCTTCATACGTCGCAGGGTCCTCATCATTGTTATCCACAATCATGACATTTAGACAAGGATCATACCAATCTGGAGTGGCACGATCCCTTGTCGATCTGCGAGGTTCAGTAGCTGTCTCATTTGAAGTTTCATGATCATTATCATTAGCTTCCTCTGTTGCCGGTGTAGGTGGTACAGGAACATTTTCCGGTACTGCGCTACTCTGATCAACGAGTAGAGATTCTTCAATCTCATCGAGTTCTACTTTTCTTCCAGTCACTTCTTTAGTGAGAAATTCTTTCTCAAGAAAGGTTCCGTTCTTAGCAACAAAGATCTTGCCTTCGGATCTGTGATAGAAAGTGTACCCTATAGTTTCCTTAGGGTATCCTATGAAGACGCATTTCTCCGCTTTGGGTTCTAGCTTGTCCGGTTGTAACTTTTTTACATAGGCTTCGCAACCCCAAACTTTTAGGAACGACAGCTTAGGTTTCTTATTAAACCATAATTCATACGGCGTCGTTTCAACGGATTTTGATGGTGCTCTATTTAAAGTGAATGCGGCTGTCTCTAATGCATAACTCCAAAATGATAACGGCAAATCAGTAAGAGACATCATAGAACGAACCATATCTAAGAGAGTTCGATTACGACGTTCGGACACACCGTTTCGTTGTGGTGTTCCCGGCGGTGTCAATTGTGAAAGTATTCCGCATTTCTTTAAATGCATGCTAAACTCATAACTCAGATATTCACCTCCGCGATCAGATCGTAGAAATTTAATCTTCTTGTTACGTTGATTTTCTACTTCACTTTGGAATTCCTTAAACTTCTCGAAAGTTTCGGATTTATGTTTCATTAAATAGATATACCCATATCTACTCAAATCATCTGTGAAGGTTAGAACATAACGATAACCACCGCGCGATGCTACACTCATTGGTCCACATACATCTGTGTGTATGATTTCCAATAAGTCAGTAGCTCGCTCCATCATACCCGAGAATGGAGTCTTAGTCATTTTTCCCATCAGACATGCTTCGCATCTATCAAGTGACTCAAAGTCAAGTGATTCAAGTAATCCATCAGTATGGAGTTTCTTCATGCGTTTCACTCCAATATGACCAAGACGACAGTGCCACATATAAGTAGAATTATCATTCAATTTAATTCGCTTAGCATCAATGTTATGTATATGCGTATTACTACTATCGAGATCTAACAGAAATAAGCCATTCTTTTGTGGTGCTCGACCATAAAAGATATTATTCATAAAAATAGAACAACCATTATTCTCAGACTTGAATGAATAACCGTCTTGCATTAAACAAGATCCTGATATAATGTTCATGCTCAACGCGGGTACATAATAACAATTATTTAGGCTTAAAACTAATCCCGAAGGTAGATGTAGAGGAAGTGTCCCGACTGCGATCACATTGACCTTGGATCCGTTTCCAACGCGCATCGTCACTTCATCTTTCAGCAGTTGTCGTTTATTCTTTAGTTCCTGTTTCGAGTTACAAATATGAGCAACCGAACCAGTATCAAATACCCAGGTACTAGAACGAGAACTAGTGAGATAAACATCTATAACATGTATATCAGATATACCTTCTTTCTTCTTCTTGACAAGGCCGCTCTTCAGATCTGCCAAATACTTGGAGCAATTACGCTTCCAGTGTCCCTTCTCCTTGCAGTAATAGCACTCAGCATCAGGCTTAGGGCCAGACTTAGGTTTCACAGGAGGCGTGGCAGCTTTCTTGCCACTCTTCTTGTTCTTGCCTTTAGACTTGCCCTGTTTCTTGAAGCTGGTGGTCTTGTTGACCATCAACACTTGGTGCTCTTTCTTGATCTCAATCTCAGCAGCTTTTAGCATGCCAAAGAGTTCAGGAAACTCCTTGTTCATGTTCTGCATATTGTAGTTCATCACAAAGTTCTTGTAACTTGGTGGCAGTGATTGAAGGACACGATTAATCCCCAGTCTGTTAGGAATCACTATTCCCAAGTCACTGAGTTTCTTCGCATGCCCGGTCATAACGAGCATGTGCTCACTGATGGAGCTGCCTTCTTCCATCATACAGCTGAAAAAGTGTTTCGATGCTTCATAGCATTCCACGGCCGCATGAGTCTCAAAAATAGTCTTCAACTCTTTTATCAACTCATGAGGATCGTGGTGCTCAAAACGTTTTTGAAGATCGGATTCCAGACTGCATAAGATGGCACACTGAACTTGAGAGTACCGAGTTTTCCGAGTCATGTAAACATTCTTTACTTCATCGGTTTCAGTTTCTGCAGGAGGGTCACCTAGCGGTGCATCAAGCACATATTGCAGATTTCCGCCATTGAGGAAGATCCTCACATGACGGAACCAGTCGGTGAAGTTGCTACCGTTGCTCTTAAGCTTTTCTTTCTCTAGGAACTGGTTAAAATTGATTGAGGACGCCATATCTACAACATATTTGCAATAGTTTAGACTAAGTTTATGACAAATTGAGTTCAAATTTTAATTCTACATAATTAAAAATCTAGGTGAACTCCCACTCAAAACAATATCCCTCGCATTGTCTTAGTGATCACATGAACCAAATCCATCACACCTATGCCCGATCATCACGAGACAAGATGTAATTTCAATGGCGAACACTCAAAATGTTCATCATATCAATCATATGATTCATGCTCTACCTTTCGGTATCACGTGTTCCGAGACCATGTCTTTACATGCTAGGCTCGTCAAGGCCACCTTAGTATCCGCATGTGCAAACTGTCTTGCACCCGTCATATGTACTTATCGAATCTATCACACCCGATCATCACGAGATGCTTCGAAACGATAAGACTTGATAACGGTGCTACTAAGGATGAACACTTTATTATCTTGAGATTTTAGTGAGAGGGATCATCTTATAATGCTACCGTCGCGATCTAAGCAAAATAAGATGCATAAAAGGATTAACATCACATGCAGTTCATATGTGATATGATATGGCCCTTTTGTCTTTGCGCCTTTGATCTTCATCTCCAAAGTACGGACATGATCTCCATCATCAACGGGCATGATCTCCATCATCGTCGGCGAAGCACCAAGGTCAATGGCGCCGTCTTCATGATCGTCCTCCATGTAGCAACTATTACAACTACTTTGAAAAACTACTCAACATGAAATTTAAAGACAACCATAAGGCTCCTGCCGGTTGCCACAATACAATAATGATCATCTCATACATATTCATCATCACATTATGGCCATATCACATCACCAAACCCTGCAAAAACAAGTTAGACGTTCTCTAATTTGGTTTGCATATTTTACGTGGTTTAGGGTTTTCGAGCAAGATCCAATCTACCTACGAACATGAACCACAACGGTGATACTAGTGTTGTCAATAGAAGAGTAAATTGAATCTTCACTATAGTAGGAGAGACAGACACCCGCAAAGCCACTTATGCAATACAAGTTGCATGTCAAGCGTGGAGCAAATCTCATGAACGCGGTCATGTAAAGTTAGCCCGAGCCGCTTCATCCCACTATGCCACAAAGATGCAAAGTACTCAACTAAAGATAACAAGAGCATCAACGCCCACAAACCATTGTGTTCTACTCGTGCAACCATCTATGCATAGACACGGCTCTGATACCACTGTAGGATAACGTAGCATAGAAAACAAAAATTTTCCTACGGCGAACACGCAATCCAAGCCAAGATGCAATCTAGAAGACGGTAGCAACGAGGGGATTGTCGAGACTCACCCTTGAAGAGATTCCAAAGCCTACAAGAGGAGGCTCTTGTTGCTGCGGTAGACGTTCACTTGCCGCTTGCAAAAGCGCGTAGAAGATCTTGATCACGATCGGCTCCGGCGCCACGAACGGGCAGCACCTCCGTACTCGGTCACACGTTCGGTTGTTGATGAAGACGACGTCCACCTCCCCGTTCCAGCGGGCAGCGGAAGTAGTAGCTCCTCTTGAATCCGACAGCACGACGGCGTGGTGTCGGTGGCGGTGTAGAAGTCCGGCGGAGCTTCGCTAAGCTATGCGGGCAATATGAAGTGGAGGAGCAAAGCTAGGGTTTGGGAGGGGGTGGCCGGCCACTCTATGGGGGGCGGCCAGCTTGTGGTCTTGGGGTGGCCGGCCCCCTCCCTTGGCCCTTCATTATATAGGTGGATCCCAAGTGTTGGTGTCCAAGTCTTCGAATAAGACCCGAAACCAAAACCTTCCATATGGTGGGAAACTTTCCCTCCCACTAGAGGTGGGAATTCCACCTTCCATGGGGGGGGTGGCCGGCCCCCTAAGGGGGAGTCCACTTGGGACTCCTCCCCCACTAGGGTTGGCCGGCCATGGAGGTGGAGTCCCATGTGGACTCCACCTTCCTTGGTGGTTTCTTCCGGACTTTTCTAGAACCTTCTAGAACCTTCCATAGAACCTTCCGCATCATTTTATTCACATAAAATGACATCCTATATATGAATCTTATTCTCCGGACCATTCCGGAACTCCTCGTGATGTCCGGGATCCCATCCGGGACTCCGAACAAATATTCCAACTTCATTCCATATTCAAGTACTACCATTTCAACATCCAACTTTAAGTGTGTCACCCTACGGTTCGTGAACTATGCGGACATGGTTGAGTACTCACTCCGACCAATAACCAATAGCGGGATCTGGAGATCCATAATGGCTCCCACATATTCAACGATGACTTTAGTGATCGAATGAACCATTCACATACGATACCAATTCCCTTTGTCACGCGATATTTTACTTGTCCGAGGTTTGATCATCGGTATCACACTATACCTTGTTCAACCTCGTCTCCTGACAAGTACTCTTTACTCGTACCGTGGTATGTGGTCTCTTATGAACTTATTCATATGCTTGCAAGACATTAGACGACATTCCACCGAGAGGGCCCAGAGTATATCTATCCGTCATCGGGATGGACAAATCCCACTGTTGATCCATATGCCTCAACTCATACTTTCCGGATACTTAATCCCACCTTTATAACCACCCATTTACGCAGTGGCGTTTGATGTAATCAAAGTACCTTTCCGGTATAAGTGATTTACATGATCTCATGGTCATAAGGACTAGGTAACTATGTATTGAAAGCTTATAGCAAATAACTTAATGACGTGATCTTATGCTACGCTTAATTGGGTGTGTCCATTACATCATTCATACAATGATATAACCTTGTTATTAATAACATCCAATGTTCATGATTATGAAACTAATCATCTATTAATCAACAAGCTAGTTAAGAGGCTTACTAGGGACTCTTTGTTGTTTACATATCACACATGTATCAATGTTTCAGTTAATACAATTATAGCATGGTATATAAACATTTATCATAAACATAAAGATATATAATAACCACTTTTATTATTGCCTCTTGGGCATATCTCCAACAAAAACAATGGTAATGACATGAGTAAACAACTGAATCATAAAGCAAAGACTTTTCATGAATAGTACTTCAAGACAAGCATCAATAAGTCTTGCATAAGAGTTAACTCATAAAGCAATAAATCAAAGTAAAGGTATTGAAGCAACACAAAGGAAGATTAAGTTTCAGCGGTTGCTTTCAACTTATAACATGTATATCTCATGGATATTGTCAACATAAAGTAATATAACAAGTGCAATATGCAAGTATGTAGGAATCAATGCACAGTTCACACAAGTGTTTGCTTCTTAAGGTGGAGAGAGATAGGTGAACTGACTCAACAATAAAAGTAAAAGAAAGGTCCTTCAAAGAGGAAAGCATCGATTGCTGTATTTGTGCTAGAGCTTTTATTTTGAAAACATGAAACAATTTTGTCAACGGTAGTAATAAAGCATATGAGTTATGTAAATTATATCTTACAAGTTGCAAGCCTCATGCATAGTATACTAATAGTGCCCGCACCTTGTCCTACTTAGCTTGGACTACCGGATCTTCGCAATGCACATGTTTCAACCAAGTGTCACAAAGGGGTACCTCCATGCCGCCTGTACAAAGGTCTAAGGAGAAAGCTCGCATTTTGGATTTCTCGCTTTTGATTATTCTCAACTTAGACATCCATACCGGGACAACATGGACAACAGATAATGGACTCCTCTTTAATGCATAAGCATGTGACAACAATTATTATTCTCATATGAGATTGAGGATATATGTCCAAACTGAAACTTCCACCATGATTCATGGCTTTAGTTAGTGGCCCAATGTTCTTCTCTAACAATATGCATGCTCCAACCATTAAGGTGGTAGATCCCTCTTACTTCAGACAAGATGGACATGCATAGCAACTCACATGATATTCAACAAAGAGTAGTTGATGGCGTCCCCAGAAGCATGGTTATCGCACAACAAGCAACTTAATAAAAGATAAAGTGCATAAGTACATATTCAATACTACGATAGTTTTTAAGGCTATTTTGTCCCATGAGCTATATATTGCAAAGGTGAATGATGGAATTTTAAAGGTAGCACTCAAGCAATTTACTTTGGAATGGCGGAGAAATACCATGTAGTAGGTAGGTATGGTGGACACAAATGGCATAGTGGTTGGCTCAAGGATTTTGGATGCATGAGAAGTATTCCCTCTCGATACAAGGTTTAGGCTAGCAAGGTTATTTGAAGCAAACTCAAGGATGAACCGGTGCAGCAAAACTCACATAAAAGACATATTGTAAACATTATAAGACTCTACACCGTCTTCCTTGTTGTTCAAAACTCAATACTAGAAATTATCTAGACCTTAGAGAGACCAAATATGCAAACCAAATTTTAGCAAGCTCTATGTATTTATTCATTAATGGGTGCAAAGTATATGATGCAATAGCTTAAACATGAGCACAACAATTGCAAAGTATCACATTATCCAAGACATTTTAGAATTACTACATGTAGCATTTTCCAATTCCAACCATATAACAATTTAACGAAGAAGAAACTTCGCCTTGAACATTATGAGTAAAGCCTAAGGACATATTTTTCCATATGCAACAGCGGAGCGTGTCTCTCTCCCACAAAGTGAATGCTAGGATCCATTTTATTCAAACAAAAACAAAAACAAAAACAAACCGACGCTCCAAGCAAAGAACACAAGATGTGACTGAATAAAAATATAGTTTCAGGGGAGGAACCTGATGATGTTGTCGATGAAGAAGGGGATGCCTTGGGCATCCCCAAGCTTAGACGCTTGAGTCTTCTTAAAATATGCAGGGATGAACCACGGGGCATCCCCAAGCTTAGAGCTTTCACTCCTCTTGATCATAGTATATCATACTCCTCTCTTGACCCTTGAAAACTTCTTTCACACCAAACTTCAAGCAAACTCATTAGAGGGTTAGTGCACAATTAATAATTCACATATTCAGAGGTGACACAAACATTCTTTACACTTCTGGACATTGCACAAAGCTACTGGATATTAATGGATCAAAGAAATTCATCCGACATAGCAAATATGGCAATGCGAAATAAAAGGCAGAATATGTCAAAAACAGAACAGTTCGTAAAGACGAATTTTAAAATGGCACCAGACTTGCTCAAATGGAAAAACTCAAAACTAATGAAAGTTGCGTACATATCTGAGGATCACGCTCGTAAATTGGCAGATTTTTTCGAATTTTCTACAGAGACTTGTGCCCAGATTCGTGACAGACAGCAATGCTGTTTCTGCGCAGCGATCCCAAATATAACATCAACTTTAACATAGAAACTTTACTTGGCACAAAAACATGATAAGGAGAGGTTGCTACAGTAGTAAACAACTTCCAAGACTCAAATATAAAACAAAGTACTGTAGTAAAAACATGGGTTGTCTCCCATAAGCGCTTTTCTTTAACGCCTTTCAGCTAGGCGCAGAAAGTGCAAATCAAGTAACATCAAGAGTAGAAGCATCAACATCATAACTTGTTCTAATAATAGAATCAAAAGGCAACTTCATTCTCTTTCTAGGGAAGTGTTCCATACCTTTCTTGAGAGGAAATTGATATTTAATATTACCTTCCCTCATATCAATAAACACCAACGGTTCGAAGAAAAGGTCTTCCCAATACAATAGGACAAGATGCATTGCATTCGATATCCAAGACAACAAAATCAACGGGGACAAGGTTATTGTTAACCGTAATGCGCACATTATCAATCCTCCCCAAAGGTTTCTTTTTAACATTATCGGCAAGATTAACATCCAAATAACAATTCTTCAATGGTGGCAAGTCAAGCATATCATAAATCTTTTTAGGCATAACAAATACTTGCACCAAGATCACATAAAGCATTACATTCAAAGTCATTGAATTTCATTTTAATGATGGGCTCCCAACCATCTTCTAACTTTCTAGGAATAGAAGTTTCAAGTTTTAGTTTCTCTTCTCTAGCTTTTATGAGAGCATTTGTAATATGTTTTGTAAAGGCTAAATTTATAGCACTAGCATTAGGACTTTTAGCAAGTTTTTGTAAGAACTTTATAACTTCAGAGATGTGGCAATCATCAAAATCTAAATCATTATGAGCTACAGCAATGGGATCATTGTTCCCAAGGTTGGAAAAAATTTCAGCAGTTTTATCACAAGCAGTTTCAGCAGTTTTAGCAATTTCAGGCAGTTTTGTACGCTTTGCACTAGGAGTAGAAACATTGCCAACACCAATTATTTTACCATTGATAGTAGGAGGTGCAGCAACATGTGAATCATTATCATTACTAATGGTGGTAATAGTCCAAACTTTAGCTACATTATTCTCTTTAGCTAGTTTTTCATTTTCTTCTCTATCCCACCTAGCACGCAATTCAGCCATTAATCTTATATTCTCATTAATTCTAACTTGGATGGCATTTGCTGTAGTAGTCATCTTATTATCAATATCATTATTAGGCATAACTTTCAATTTTAATAGATTAACGTCAGAGGCAAGTCTATCAACTCTAGAAGCAATAATATCAATTTTATCAAGCTTTTCCTCAACAGATTTGTTAAAAGCAGTTTGTGTACTAATAAATTCTTTAAGCATAGCTTCAAGACCAGAGGGTACACTCCTATTATTGTTGTAAGAATTCCCATAAGAATTACCATAACCATTACCATTAGCAGAAGGATATGGCCTATAGTTATTACCAGAGTTGTTCCTATAAGCATTGTTGTTGAAATTATTATTTTTAATGAAGTTCACATCAACATTTTCTTCTTGAGCAACCAATGAAGCTAAAGGAACATTATTTGGATCAACATTAGATCTACCATTCACAAGCATAGACATAATCACATCAATCTTATCACTCAAGGAAGAGGTTTCTTCAACAGAATTTACCTTCTTACCTTGTGGAGCTCTTTCCGTGTGCCATTCAGAGTAATTTATCATCATATCATCAAGAAGTTTTGTAGCCGCCCCCAAAGTTATGGACATAAAGGTACCTCCAGCAGCTGAATCCAATAAATTCCGCAAAGAAAAATTTAGTCCTGCATAGAAGGTTTGGATGATCATCCAAGTAGTCAGTCCATGGGTTGGGCAATTCTTTACCAAAGTTTTCATTCTCTCCCATGCTTGAGCAACATGTTCAGTATCTAATTGCTTAAAATTCATTATGCTACTTCTCAAAGATATAATTTTAGCGGGAGGATAATATCTACCAATAAAATCATCCTTACATTTAGTCCATGAATCAATACTATTCTTAGGCAAAGATAGCAACCAATCTTTAGCTCTTCCTCTTAATGAGAAAGGAAAAACTTTCAATTTAATAATATCACCATCTACATCCTTATACTTTTGCATTTCACAAAGTTCAACAAAATTATTAAGATGGGCAGCAGCATCATCAGAACTAACACCAGAAAATTGATCTCTCATAACCAGGTTCAGTAAAGCAGGTTTAATTTCAAATAATTCTGCTGTAGTAGCAGGTGGAGCAATAGGTGTGCATAGGAAATCATTATTATTTGCGTTTGTGAAGTCACACAACTTAGTATTTTCAGGGGTATTCATTTTAGCAACGGTAAATAAAACAAACTAGATAAAGTAAATGCAAGTAACTAATTTTTTTGTGTTTTTGATATGGAGAGCAAGACAGTAAATAAAGTAAAACTAGCAACTAATTTTTTTGTGTTTTGTTTAGGTGCAGCAAACAAAGTAGTAAATAAAATAAAGCAAGACAAAAACAAAGTAAAGAGATTGGGAAGTGGAGACTCCCCTTGTAGCGTGTCTTGATCTCCCCGGCAACGGCGCCAGAAATTTAGCTTGATACGCGTAGATGCACACGTCCGTTGGGAACCCCAAGTGGAAGGTATGATGCGTATAGAAGCAAGTTTCCCTCAGTATGAAACCAAGGTTTATCGAACCAGTAGGAGCCAAGAAGCACGTTGAAGGTTGATGGTGGCGAAATGTGTGCGGCGCAACACCAGGGATTCCGCGCAACGTGGAACTGCACAACACAACCAAAGTACTTTGCCCCAACGAAACAGTGAGGTTGTCAATCTCACCGGCTTGCTGTAACAAAGGATTAACCGTATTGTGTGGAAGATGATTGTTTGCAAGAAAACAGTAAAGAACAATTGCAGTAGATTGTATGCGATGTAAAGAATAGGACCGGGGTCCACAGTTCACTAGAGGTGTCTCTCCCATAAGATAAAAGCATGTTGGGTGAACAAATTACAGTCGGGCAATTGACAAATAGAGAAGGGCATAACAATGCATATACATGATATGATAAATATAGTGAGATTTAATTGGGCATTACGACAAAGTACATAGACCGCCATCCAACTGCATCTATGCCTAAAAAGTCCACCTTCAGGTTATCATCCGAACCCCTTTCAGTATTAAGTTGCAAAGCAACAGACAATTGCATTAAGTATGGTGCGTAATGTAATCGACAACTACATCCTTAGACATAGAATCAATGTTTTATCCCTAGTGGCAACAGCACATCACAACCTTAGAACTTTCTGTCACTGTCCCAGGTGTCAATGAAGGCATGAACCCACTATCGAGCATAAATACTCCCTCTTGGAGTTAAGAGCAAAAACTTGGCCAGAGCCTCTACTAATAATGGAGAGCATGCAAGATCATAAACAACACATAAACAATAGATTGATAATCACCATAACATAGTATTCTCTATCCATCGGATCCCGACAAACACAACATATAGTATTACAGATAGATGATCTTGATCATGTTAGGCAGCTCACAAGATCCAACAATGAAGCACAATTAGGAGAAGACGACCATCTAGCTACTGCTATGGACCCATAGTCCAGGGTGAACTACTCACTCATCACTCCGGAGGCGACCATGGCGGTGTAGAGTCCTCCGGGAGATGAATCCCCTCTCCGGGTGCCGGAGGCGATCTCCTGAATCCCCCGAGATGGGATCGGCGCGGCGTCTCTGGAAGGTTTTCCGTATCGTGGCTCTCTGTACTGGGGTTTCGCGACGGAGGCTATTTGTAGGCGAAAGGGCAGCCTCGGAGGGGGTGGTGGGGCCAGACACTAGGGCCGGGCCGCCGCCACCATGTGTGGGCCCCACGTGGCCCCTCTCTGGCGGCTCTCGGGTGTTCTGGATGCTTCCGGCAAAATAGGAATCGGCGTTGATTTCGTCCAATTCCGAGAATATTTCCTTACTAGGATTTCTGAAACCAAAAACAGCAGAAAACAGCAACTGGCTCTTCGGCATCTTGTTAATAGGTTAGTTCCAGAAAATGCGTAAATACGACATATAATGTGCATAAAACATGTAGGTATCATCAATAAAGTAGCATGGAACATAAGAAATTATCGATACGTTGGAGACGTATCAAGCAGCGGTCTCAATGTTTCAAATGCGTCTTGAGATCAAAAGAAAAGGAAAGTAGCTAGAAATTAGGGGCTCAAAAAAATCCAAGAAAAGAAAGTTGATGGACATAGAGGATGACATGAGGGTCCCATTTAGCCAGCAGGTTCCTCAACGTTTCAAACGTGGCATGAGATCGAAAGAAAAAGGAAAGTGACCAAATATCAAGAGCCAAAAATAATCCAAGAAAAGAAACTTGAATGTACATAGAGGATGACATGCGGGTCCCATTTAGCAGCAGCTGTATCAACGTTTGAGAGGCGGCAGGGATCGAAAGAAAAAGGCAAGTGACCAAATATGAGGTGCCAAAAAAATCCAAGAAAAGAAAGTTTTATAGTACATAGTGGATGACATGCGGGTCCCATTTTGTAGCAGTGGTCTCAACGTTTCCAAGGCGGCACATGACCAAAAGAAAAATGAAGTAGCCAGAAATCAGGGGTTGAAAAAATCCAAGAAAAGAAAGATTTCAATTGGGCTGCATCTGGACATCTGGCCTTCGAACTATCTTTCTGGGCCTTTTGACTCGTACAATTTCAGCCCACTCCAAAACAGGAAAGTTCGGATTTTTCTAAAAAAACAGGAAAGTCCTATGCTTCGCAAAAACAAAAAACAAGGAGATTCAACATATAAGTTTGTTTATGTAAATATAAAGATTTAATTTATCAGTTTGCAATAGCTCAGAGCGAAATACAATGTTTATTGTCTGCAAAATAAGATATCACATGTTTCTTGTACGGGGAGGCTGACATCGGGGACCCATGAGCCAGCAACGTCGTCAACGTTTCAAAGGCGGCAGGGGATCGAAAATAAAAAAACAAAAATAAGTTGGTAAAAAAATCCAAGAAAAGAAAACATTTATCATTCTGAGAGGATGACCTGCGGGACCCATGAGGCAGCAGCATCCTCAACATTTATTGTTTATAGAGGCTGACATGTGGGACCCGTGAGCCAGCAGCGTCGTCAACGTTTTAAAGGCGGCAGGAGATCGAAAGAAGAAAAAAAGCCAAAAATCAGTTGGTAAACAAAATCCAAGAAAAGAAACATTAACCTTTCTGAGAGGATGACATGCGGGACCCATGAGGCAGCAGCATCCTCAACGATTCCAAGGCGCCAGGGGATCAAAAGAAAAAAAGGAAATAGCCAGAAATTAATTAGGGGTCAAAAATAAATCCACCAAAGGAAACTTTTATTGTTCATAGAGGATGACATGTGGGACCGACCTGCCAACAGCGTCCTCATCGTTTCAAAGGGGGCAGGGGATGAAAAGAAAAAGGCAAATAGCCAGAAATTAGGGGTCAAAAATAAATCCAAGAAAGGAAACTTTTATTGGTCGTAGAGGATGACATGCGGGACCCATGAGCCAGCAGCTTACTCAACGTTTCAAAGGCGGCATGAGATCGAAAGAAAAAGGCAAGTGACAAAATATCAGGAGCCAAAAATAATCCAAGATTTAGTGTACATAGAGGATGACATGTGGGTCCCATTTTGCAGCAGCGGTCTCAATGTTTGAAATGCGGCTTGAGATCGAAAGAAAAAGAAAGTAGCTAGTAATTAGGGGGTAAAAAAATCCAAGAAAAGAAAGCTGATGGACATAGAGGATGACATGCGGGTCCCTTGAGCAGCAGCTTACTCAACGTTTCAAAGGGGGCAAGGGATCAAAAGAAAAAGGCAAGCCAAAAATCAGAGGGTGAAAAAAAATCCAACAAAGGAAAGTTTTATAGCACATAGAGGATGACATGCGGGTCCCATGAGCCAGCAGGTTCCTCAACGTTTCAAACGTGGCATGAGATCGAAAGAAAAAGGCAAGTGACCAAATATCAGGAGCTAAAAATAATCCAAGATTTATTGTACATAGAGGATGACATGTGGGTCCCATTTTGCAGCAGCGGTCTCAATGTTTGAAATGCGGCTTGAGATCGAAAGAAAAAGAAAGTACCTAGTAATTAGGGGGTCAAAAAAATCCAAGAAAAGAAAGTTGATGGACATAGAGGATGACATGCGGGTCCCTTGAGCCAGCTTACTCAACGTTTCAAAGGGGGCAGGGATCAAAAGAAAAAGGCAAGCCAAAAATCAGAGGGTGAAAAAAATCCAACAAAGGAAACTTTTATAGCACATAGAGGATGACATGCGGGTCCCATGAGCCAGCAGGTTCCTCAACGTTTCAAACGTGGCATGAGATCGAAAGAAAAAGGCAAGTGACCAAATATCAGGAGCCAAAAATAATCCAAGATTTATTGTACATAGAGGATGACACGTGGGTCCCATTTTGCAGCAGCGGTCTCAATGTTTGAAATGCGGCTTGAGATCAAAAGAAAAAGAAAGTAGCTAGTAATTAGGGGGTCAAAAAAATCCAAGAAAAGAAAGTTGATGGACATAGAGGATGACATGCGGGTCCCTTGAGCCAGCAGCTTACTCAACGTTTCAAAGGGGGCAGGGGATCAAAAGAAAAAGGCAAGCCAAAAATCAGAGGGTGAAAAAATCCAACAAAGGAAACTTTTATAGCACATAGAGGATGACATGCGGGTCCCATGAGCCAGCAGGTTCCTCAACGTTTCAAACGTGGCATGAGATCAAAAGAAAAAGGCAAGTGACCAAATATCAGGAGCCAAAAATAATTCAAGAAAAGAAACATGATTTACATAGAGGATGACATGCGGGTCCCATTTAGAAGCAGCGGTATCACTGTTTGAGAGGCAGCAGGGATCGAAAGAAAAAGTCAAGTGACCAAATATGAGGTGCCAAGAAAATCCAAGAAAAGAAAGTTTTATAGTACATAGAGGATGACATGCGGGTCCCATTTAGCAGCAGCGGTATCACCTTTGAGAGGCAGTGATCGAAAGAAAAAGTCAAGTGACCAAATATGAGGTGCCAAAAAATCCAAGAAAAGAAAGTTTTATAGTACATAGAGGATGACATGCGGGTCCCATTTAGTAGCAGCGGTATCACCGTTTGAGAGGCAGCAGGGGATCGAAAGAAAAAGTCAAGTGACCAAATATGAGGTGCCAAAAAATCCAAGAAAAGAAAGTTTTATAGTACATAGAGGATGACATGAGGGTCCCATTTAGCAGCAGCGGTATCACCGTTTGAGAGGCGGCAGGGATCGAAAGAAAAAGGCAAGTGACCAAATATGAGGTGCCAAAAATAATCCAGGAAAAGAAAGTTTTATAGTACATAGAGGATGACATGCGGGTCCCATTTAGCATCAGCGGTATCACCGTTTGAGAGGCGAGGGGATCGAAAGAAAAAGGCAAGTGACCAAATATGAGGTGCCAAAAATAACTCCAAGAAAAGAAAGTTGATAGCTCATAGAGGATGACATGCGGGTCCCATTTAGCTGCAGCGGTCTCAACGTTTCCAAGGCGGCAAGGGATCACAAGAAAAAGGAAGTAGCCGAAATCGGGGGTCAAAAAATCCAAGAAAAGAAGGAATTTTGGTTCATAGAGGATGACAAGCGGGACCCATGATCCTGCATCGTAAACGGCTCGATCGGAGAGCGTTGAACGAGATGGCGCGATCGAGAAAAAAACAATGCTAGAGAGGCTGCCATGTGGGCCCTACATCCCTGGGCGGTGCGGATTTGCGTTGACTCGGCCGGCGAACCCGAGAATTCGCGATGCACCACGTCCCGGGCCACCATACGCGACGTTTTGGCCGCTTTCATCGGGCTAGGTGGCCTCAAAAAAAAAAAAGTTTTGACATGAACCACGGAGGGACCAAAAATCGTCGGCCTTGGTGCACCACCAACCACGGCACGACTTCAACTTCGTCGGCCATGGCAACTTTTCTTGTAGTGGAAACCCGAGAGAAAGGTATGATGAGCACAACAGCAAGTTTTCCCTCACAAGAAACCAATGTTTAATCAACCAGTAGGAGAAAGAAATCACTTCTGAAGGTTGTTGCTGGCTGACTTTAGCAGGGCACACTACCGGTGTCAGCAATAATGTGGAACCTGCACACAACACAACCAAACTACTTTGCTACAACTTACAGTGAGGTTGTCAATCTCACTGGTTTTGCTGAAAACAAAGGATTAGACGTATAGTGTGGAAATAGATGTTTGTTTGCAGTGAAATAAAGAGAACAGTGCTTGCAGTAAGGAAAAATAACAGGTATTTGCAGTAGATGGTTTGATCAGTAAGAAAGGACCAGGGTCCACAGTTCACTAGAGGTGTCTCTCCATAAAGATAAATAACATGTTGGGTAAACAAATTACAGCTGGGCAATTGACAGAATAAAGACCATACATGACAAGATGATTACTATGAGATTCATTTGGGCATTACAACAAGATTCATAGACCGTAATCCAACTGCATCTATGACTAATAATCCACCCTCAGGATATCATCCGAACAACTTTGGGTATTAAGTTGCAAGCAACAGATTATTGCATTAAGTAAAGTGTGTAAAGTAAACAATAGAATTATCCTTGGATAAAGCATTGTTGTTTTCTCCCTAGTAGCAACAACACATCTACAACCTTAGGAGTTATTGTCACTCTCCCAGATTACTAGAGGCATGAACCCACTATCGAGCATAAATACTCCCTCTTGGAGTCACAAGCACATACTTGGCCAGAGCATCTACTAGCAACGGAGAGCATGGAAGATCACAAATAACATATAAAACAGATCTATAATCAACTCAATCATAGTATTCAATATTCATCGGATCGCAGCAAACACAACATGTAGCATTACATAAAGATGATCTTGATCATGTTAGGCAGCTCACAAGATCTAAACATGAAGCATAAGGAGGAGAAGACAATCATCTAGCTACTGCTATGGACCCATATAGTCCAAAGATGAACTACTCACGCATCACTTCGGAAGCGGTCATGGTGATGAAGAGGCCTCCGGTGATGATCTCCCTCTCCGGCAGGGTGCCGGGAAGAGCTTCAGAACCCTCCCGAACTAGGGTCGACGATGGCGGCGGCTACGGAACTTTTCGTGGATGGAGGCTCGAGTATTGAGGTTTTCCCGACGATGTCAATTTATAGGCGAAATGGCAATGTCGGTGGGCGCCCGAGGGGGCCCACACCATGCCTAGGCGCGACCAAGGGGGCCCGCGCCTAGGGGTGGTGTGGCTGCCTCCTGGCTCTTCTCTGTCTCCCTTTGGACTCCGCCTTCATGACAGCAAAATTGGAACTTCGACTTTTCTTTCGTCCAATTCCGAGAATATTTCCAGAACAACTTTTCTAAAATACAAAAACTGCAGAAAACAGGAACTGGCACTATGGCATCTTGTTAATAGGTTAGTTCCAAAAAATACATAAGAATGCCACGAATTGTAAATAAAACATATAGCAATTGGTGTAAAACAAGCATGGATACGTTTGCAACGTATCATGCATGCAGATGTCCAAACGGTTTGCCAGTATGGTAAAGGGGGGGGACATATGCCTTTAGCTGGTCTACCTATAGGATAAAGGATGAGACAACTTACAAAAGAGTGGTATGAAGAACCACCCTTCTTTGAACTCCAAGCTTAGGAGACCACAGAAGGAACTGAAGACACCGCATATGTCTGGTATGAAGAACCACACTTGACTGAAGGATTCGAGGGGATGGACTATATGATAGCATACGACAACGAGGAGGCCATCGAGGAAAGTAGCAACATCTAAGTAGTTAGTCAGGCAGCATCGAGCCTTATAGAATAATTCTGCTCGAGTAGTCATGGTATTTATTTTACTGCTACCACTGGTTCGTAAGTTAGGTAGAATCGAACTAGAATTACCGAGTTACCCTCTCTAGATCCAGGAGGAGCTCAACTATGATATACATATATGGCATGTAATCCTAAGTGCTTGAATAAAGGATCAGCTATATTTCTGTTGTATCACTCTGAGAGATGTAATATTTGCGGATTGGTATTTTGCAACTATTGATGTCATCGATTGGAATACTACAACATCCAGTGATATGCAGGGTCACCACAAATATTAAAAAATGTTACATCATGTTACATTTGCAGTGTCAATTTTAAAAATGCTTGAAGGGTCTGACATTTGTAAGGAGCAAGGAGGGTGTACAAAGATAGGTACATAATAAAGTTATATTATATGTGAAAATAAGAAAATCACTTCATGTAGTGATTGTACAAAGCAACTTAGAGCATTTCCAACGGACCCGCGAAAAGGCACGCCCGCAAGGTAAAAACCACCAGTTTAGCGCGCCGGCGTTGAAAAAATACGCTCCAACAGACGCGACAAAATTTCGCGTGCGCTAATTCTTTTACCGCGCGCGGTATAAAACACGCGTAGGCAACGGCACTGAAACTTCCCTCCTGCCACGCGCGCCTCCGCCACTAACACCGGCGCCGCTGCCATGCCCCCCTGGCGCAACTCCTCGGGTTTCATCGGCGTGCGCACCCCGCCCGAGCGGTGCGTTCTACATGGATATTCATGTCGGTGGAACGCACCTCACGCTCGGGATGTTCGACACCGTTGAGCAGGCGGCATGCGCCTACGACGCGGCGGCATGGCGGCTCGGGCGCCCCCGACAGAAGCTGAACTTCAAAGACTGCGCGTCGCTCGCGGAGTTTTTGGCCGGCTTCGACGGCCTCGTAACCTCCAAGCAGCGCCGCCGGCAAAAGCAGGTTTAGCATTGCCTCGCCATTTCTCATGTGGATGAACGCACCATGGAGGCTTGGGCTGCCGTCTTCCGCAGGATGTCCTCGATGAGTGCGCCTTCTACGCGCAGAAGAAGGAGCGCAGGTGATACATCCCAAACGTATCTACAATTTCTGATGCTCCATGCTTGTTTTGTTACAATTCTTATATGTTTTATGTGCACTTTTCCATACTTTTTAGCATTTTCTGGGACTAACCTATTAACGCAGTGCCACAGTGTCAGTTCCTGTTTTCTGTTGTTTTTGTGTTTCAGAAAAGTTGTACATGAAGTTTCTCGGAATTGGACGAAACAAAAGCCGAGAGTCTTATTTTTCCGGGACCAAGACGGAGCCAGAAGGACACGCGCATGAGAGCTGCAACGTGGCAGTACATAGGGTAGGCGCGGCCCCACCCTTGGTCGTGCTTGGCCCATGTACTGGCGCCTAGTCGCCTCGTTTTCTCCACCCTTCCGCCTATTTATTCCTCGTATCGGGAAAACCCCAGAGACGAGAACCTCCATCCACGAAAAGTTCCAACGCCGCCGTCAACCGAAACTCTAGTTCGGGAGGGTTCTGCAGTCCATCCCGGCACTCTGTCGGAGAGGCAAATCACCGCCGGAGGCCTCTACATCGCCATGTCTTCATCCAAGGTGATGTGTGAGTAGTTCTCCACGGGACCACGGGTCCATAGCAGTAGCTTGATGGATGTACTCTCCTTGTTGTGCTTCATGTATAGATCTTGTGAGCTGCCTAACATGATCAAGATCATCTATTTGTAATTGCTACATGTTGGTTTGATGTGGATCCGATTTATAGAGAGATTGCTTTGGTTGAGATTATGTATTATGTTATTATGATCTTGCATGCTCTCCGTTTCTAGTAGATGCTCTGGCCAAGTAGATGCTAGCGACTCCAAGAGGGAGTATTTATGCTCGATAGTGGGTTCATGCCTCTATTTAACCATGGGAAGTGACCTTGTTCTCTACGGTTCTAGATGTGTTGTTGCTACTAGGGATAAAACAGCGGTGTTCTATTCAAGGGTAGTTTCATCGTTTACTTTACACACATTGCTCATACGTCTCCAACGTATCTATAATTCCTGATGTTCCATGCTAGTTTTATGACAATACCTACATGTTTTGTTCACACTTTATATCGTTTTGATGCATTTTCCGGAACTAACCTATTGACGAGATGCCGAAGTGCCAGTTGTTTTTGGTTTCAGAAATCCTAGTAAGGAAATGTTCCGGAATTGGATGAAATCAACGCCGTATCTTATTTTTGCACGAAGCCTCAACACCGAGAGAGACAGAGGGAGGGGGCCCCACACGCCAGGGCGGCGCGGCCAAGGCCCTGGGCGCACCCCCCTAGTGTGTGGCCCCACCAGGGCTCCACCGACATCGCCCCTTCACCTATTTAAGCCTCCCTGACCTAAAACCTCGATACGGAAAAGCCACGGTACGAGAAACCTTCCAGAGCCGCCGCCATCGCGAAGCCAAGATCTGGGGGACAGAGTTCCGGCACGCCGCCGGACGGGGAAGTGCCCCCGGAAGGCTTCTCCATCGACACCACCGCCATGTTCACCGCCATCGTTGTCTCCCATGACGAGGAGGGAGTAGTTCTCCCTCGAGGCTAAGGGCTGTACCGGTAGCTATGTGGTTAATCTCTCTCTTTGTACTCCAATACAATGATCTCATGAATTGCTTGCATGATTGAGATCCATACGATGAGCTTTGTATCGCTACTAGTCTATGTGCTATTCATGTGATGTTATTAAAGTAGTCTATTCCTCCTGCATGGTGTAAAGGTGCCAGTGTGTGCACCGTGTGGTTCTTGTCGTAGGCTATGATCATGATCTCTTGTAGGTTATGGAGTTGATTATCATTATGATAGTATTGATGTGATCTATTCCTCCTTTCATAGTGTAATGTGGACAGTGTGTATGCTATGTTAGTTCTCGGTTTATTTTGCAAAGATCTATTATGCTCTAAGGTTACTTAAATATGAATGCCGAATGTTGTGGCGCTTGTTAACTCCGGCTTGAGGGAGCTCTTGTAGCCCTACACAACGAATGGTGTTTTTCATCCAACAAAAGAGTGTATGTAGCACAAATGAGAGAAGTTATTATTTATTATGCGATCAATGTTGAGAGTGTCCACTAGTGAAAGTATGATCCCTAGGCCTTGTTTCCAAACATCGAATCACCGTTTACTTACTTTTTTGTTGCATGTTTACTCGCTGCCATATTTTATTCAGATTGCTATTACCACTCATATACATCCATACTACTTGTATTTCACTATCTCTTCGCCGAACTAGTGCACCTATACATCTGACAAGTGCATTAGGTGTGTTGGGGACACAAGAGACTTCTTGTATCGTGATTGCAGGGTTGCTTGAGAGGGATATCTTTGACCTCTTCCTCCCTGAGTTTGATAAACCTTGGGTGATCCACTTAAGGGAAAACTTGCTTCTATTCTACAAACCTCTGCTCTTGGAGGCCCAACACTGTCTACAGAAAAGAAGCGTGAGTAGACATCAAGCTATTTTCTGGCGCCGTTGCCGGGGAGGAAAGGTAAAAGGCACTCATACTCCGGTCCCATGTAACTAAGTTATTTTCTGTTGCCGTTGTAAGTGCTCGAAGCTATTTCCTTTAGATCCTGCAATTGCATCTTTTGGTTTCTTGTTTACACTAGTTAGGCATAATGGAAAGCAACAGTGAGCTTCTTATTCTATTTCCTGAGTTAAGACATGGATTGTTTGCTGCGAAAATTAAAAAACCTATGGAATCTTATTTGCATGCTAGTAGAAATGATATTAGTATGAACGCTTTGAGCACCATTGTTGCTAATGATATGAAAAATTCTAAGCTTGGGGAAGCTGGTTTTGATGAGCATGACATTTTTAGTCCCCAAGCATTGAGGAGAAAATTTTCTTTGATGATACTTTGCCTCCTATTTATGATGATTATAATGATAGTGGTCTTTTGGTGCCGCCTACTATGGAGAGTAAATTTTATTATGATTATACTATGCCTCCTACACTTGATGAGAATAATAATGATAGCTACTTTGTTGAATTTGCTCCCACTACAACTAATAAAATTGATTATGCTTATGTGGAGAGTAATAATTTTATGCATGTGGCTCATGACAAGAATGCTTTATGTGATAGTTATATTGTTGAGTTTGTTCATGATGCTACTGAAAGTTATTATGAGAGAGGGAAACATGGTTATATGCATCTTAATAATATTAAGTTTCCCCTCTTTATGTTGAGAATCTTGAAATTGCGCTTGTGTTGCTTTTCTATGCTTGCCACTTTGTTCTTCATGAATTTATTTGTGTACAAGATTCCTTTTCATAGGAAGTGGGTTAGGCTTAAATGTGTTTTGAATTTGCTTCTTGATGTTCTCTTTTGCTTCAAATCTTATTTCTCGCGAGAGCATCATTAAAATTACTGAGCCCATCTTAATGGCTATAAAGAAAGCACTTCTTGGGAGATAACCCATGTGTTTATTTTACTACAGCACTTTTGTTTTATATTTGAATCTTGGAAGTTGTTTACTACTGTAGCAACCTCTCCTTATCATGTTTTTGTGCCAAGTAAAGTCTCTATGGTAAAGTTGATGCTAGATTTGGATTGCTGCGCAGAAACAGAATTGCTGTCACGAATTTGCTTAGAACTCTCTGTAGGTAACTCAGAAAAATCTGCAAATTTACGTGCGTGATCCTCAGATATGTACGTAACTTTCATTAGTTTTGAGTTTTTCCGTTTGAGCAAGATAAGTGCCCCTGCAAAATTCGTCTTTACGGACTGTTCTGTTTTGAAAGATTATGCCTTTTATTTTGCATTGCCGCTTTTGCTATGTTGAATGAGTTTCTTTGTTTCATTAACTTTCAGAGGCTTTGTGCAATGTCCAGAAGTGTTAAGAATGATTGTGTCACCTCTGAACATATGAATTTTTGATTATGCACTAACCCTCTAATGAGTTTGCTTGAAGTTTGGTGTGGAGGAAGTTTTCAAGGGTCAAGAGAAGAGGATGATATACTATGATCAAGAAGAGTGAAAGGTCTAAGCTTGGGGATGCCCCGGTGGTTCACCCATGCATATTTTAAGAAGACTCAAGCATCTAAGCTTGGGGATGCCCAAGGCATCCCCTTCTTCATCGACAACTTATCGGTCACTTCTAGTGAAACTATATTTTTATTCCATCACATCTTATGTACTTTGCTTGGAGCGTCTGTGTGCTTTTATTTTCGTTTTGTTATTTTCATTCTCTGAATAAATTCATGCTCATGTGGGAGAGAGACACGCTCCGCTTTTTCATATGGAACACTTGTGTTCTTAGTTGTGCTTTTAATGTTCAAGGGCGAAAGTTGATCGCTTCACTTGTTGCTATTTGGTTGGAATCATAAAATGCTGCATATGGTTTGGAATAACTTGGCAATTGTTTGAGCTCTCATAGATCATGTTTAAGCTCTTGCATCATGTAGTTTAATCTATTAATGGAGAACTACCGTAGAGCTTGTTAAAATTTGGTTTGCATGATTGGTCTCTCTAAGTCTAGATATTTTCTGGTAAAGTGTTTGAACAACAAGGAAGACAGTGTAGAGTCTTATAATGCTTGCAATATGTTTTTGTGTAAGTTTTGTTGTACCTGTTCATCCTTGTGTTTGCTTCAAACAACCTTGCTAGCCCAAACCTTGTACTGAGTGGAAATGCTTCTCGTGCATCCAAACACCTTGAGCCAAAACCCATGCCATTTGTCTCCACCATATCTACCTACTATGTGGTATTTTTTTGCCATTCCAAAGTAAATTACTTGAGTGCTACCTTTAAAATTTCATTCCTTTATCTTTGCAATATATAGCTCATGGGACAAATAGCTTAAAAACTATTGTGGTGATGAATATGTAGTTATGTGTCTTATTTCTTATAAGTTGCTTGTTGAGCGGTAACCATGTTTCTGGGGACGCCATCAACTTTTTACCTTTGTTGGATATCATGTGAGATGCTATGCATGTTCGTCTTGTCTGAAGTAAGTGCGATTTCATGATCAAATGGTTTGAGTATGCATATGTTAGAGAAGAACATTGGGCCGCTAACTAAAGCCATGTATCATGGTGGAAGTTTCAGTTTGGACATACAACCTCAATCTCTTATGAGAATATTATCGTTGTTGAATGCTTAAGCATTAAAAGAGGAGTCCATTATCTGTTGTCTATGTTGTCCCGGTATGGATGTCTAAGTTGAGAATAATCAAATGCGAGAAATCCAATGCGTGCTTTCTCCTTAGACCTTTGTACAGGCGGCATAGAGGTACCCCTTTGTGACACTTGGTTGAAACATATGTCATGCAATGATAATCCGTGTTATCCGAGCTGATTAGGACAAGGTGCGAGCACTATTAGTACTCTATGCATGAGACTTGCAACTTGTAGGAAGTATTATGCATAGCACATATGAATTATTACTACCGTTGACAAAATTGTTTCTATGTTTTCAAAATAAAAGCTCTAGCACAAAAATAGTAATCCATGCTTCCCTCTGCGAAGGGCCATTCTTTTACTTTATGTTGAGTCAGTTTACCTACTTCTTTCTATCTTAGAAGCAAACACTTGTGTTAACTGTGTGCATTGATTCTTACATGTTTACTTATTGCACTTGTTATATTACTCTATGTTGACAAATATCCATGAGATATACATGTTACAAGTTGAAAGCAATTGCTGAAACTTAATCATCCTTTGTGTTGCTTCAATGCATTCTACTAAGAATTTATTGCTTATGAGTTAGCTATTATGCAAGACTTATTGATGCTTGTCTTGAAAGTACTATTCATGAAAAGTTTTGCTATATGATTCATTTGTTTAGTCATCATGTTTGTTAGCAATCTTTTGCTTCAGATCACACCATTCATCTCATATGCTTTACAATAATGTTGATCAAGATTATGTTGGTAGCATGTCACCTCATAAATTATTCTTGTTATCGTTTACCTACTCGAGGGCGAGTAGGAACTAAGCTTGGGGATGCTTGATACGTCTCCAATGTATCTATAATTTCTGATGTTCCATGCTAGTTTTATGACAATACCTACATGTTTTGTTCACACTTTATATTGTTTTGATGCATTTTCCGGAACTAACCTATTGACGAGATGCCGCCAGTTCCTGTTTTCTGCTATTTTTGGTTTCAGAAATCCTAGTAAGGAAATGTTCTCAGAATTGGACAAAATCAACGCCTAGTATCTTATTTTTGCACGAAGCTTCCAGAACACCGGAGAGACACCAGAGGGGAGCCTGGGGGGCCCACACGCCAGGGCGGCACGGCCAAGGCCCTGGGCGCGCCCCCTAGTGTGTGGCCCCACCAGGGCTCCACCGACATCGCCCCTTCGCCTATTTAAGCCTCCCTGACCTAAAACCTCGATACGGAAAAGCCACGGTACGAGAAACCTTCCAGAGCCGCCGCCATCGCGAAGCGAAGATCTGGGGGACAGGAGTCTCTGTTCCGGCACGCCGCCGGGACGGGGAAGTGCCCCCGGAAGGCTTCTCCATCGACACCACCGCCATGTTCACCGCCATCGTTGTCTCCCATGATGAGGAGGGAGTAGTTCTCCCTCGAGGCTAAGGGCTGTACCGGTAGCTATGTGGTTAATCTCTCTCTTTGTACTCCAATACAATGATCTCATGAATTGCTTGCATGATTGAGATCCATATGATGAGCTTTGTATCGCTACTAGTCTATGTGCTACTCATGTGATGTTATTAAAGTAGTCTATTCCTCCTGCATGGTGTAAAGGTGCCAGTGTGTGCACCATGTGGTTCTTGTCGTAGGCTATGATCATGATCTCTTGTAGGTTATGGAGTTAATTATCATTATGATAGTATTGATGTGATCTATTCCTCCTTTCATAGTGTAATGTGGACAGTGTGTATGCTATGTTAGTTCTCGGTTTATTTTGCAAAGATCTATTATGCTCTAATGTTACTTAAATATGAATGCCGAATGTTGTGGCGCTTGTTAACTCCGGCTTGAGGGAGCTCTTGTAGCCCTACACAACGAATGGTGTTTGTCATCCAACAAAAGAGTGTATGTAGCACAAATGAGAGAAGTTATTATTTATTATGCGATCAATGTTGAGAGTGTCCACTAGTGAAAGTATGATCCCTAGGCCTTGTCTCCAAACATCGAATCACCGCTTACTTACTGTTCTGTTGCATGTTTACTCGCTGCCATATTTTATTCAGATTGCTATTACCACTCATATACATCCATACTACTTGTATTTCACTATCTCTTCTCCGAACTAGTGCACCTATACATCTGACAAGTGTATTAGGTGTGTTGGGGACACAAGAGACTTCTTGTATCGTGATTGCAGGGTTGCTTGAGAGGGATATCTTTGACCTCTTCCTCCCCGAGTTCGATAAACCTTGGGTGATCCACTTAAGGGAAAACTTGCTGCTGTTCTACAAACCTCTGCTCTTGGAGGCCCAACACTGTCTACAGGAAAAGAAGCGTGAGTAGACATCAATTGCTTAAAACGATAGTCCGTTGCTTGCAACTTAATACTGGAGGGTGTCGCGGATGCAATCCTGAAGGTGGATTATTAGTCATAGATGCAGTTGGATTACGGTCTATGTATATTGTTGTAATGCCCGCATACTTCCATAGCATGTATTCTGCACCAAACATTAGCGTAGAATCTCTGTTTTTCAATTGCCCATCTGTAATTTGTTTACCCAGCATATTTATTTTATTGGCGAGGTGCCTCTAGTGAATTGTGGACCCCGGTCCTTCTTCTTTTAATTGCAATCTTCTACAACATTTTACTGTTATGTTCTCTTCAAACAATTCTTCTTCCACACGGTTCGTTTAATCCTTTGTTTTTAGCAAAACCAGTGAGTTTGACAACCTCGCTGAAAGTTGGGGACAAAGTACTTGGTTGTTTGTGTGCAGGTCTCCACGTTGCTGCTGACAGTGCCTCCGATACGTCTCCAATGTATCGATAATTTCTTATGTTCCATGCTACTTTATTGATGATACCTACATGTTTTATGCACATTATATGTCGTATTTACGCATTTTCGGAACTAACCTATTAACAAGATGCCGAAGAGTTGTTGTTTTCTGCTGTTTTGGTTTCAGAAATCCTAGTAAGGAAATATTCTCGGAATTGGACGAAATCACCGCCCAGGGTCCTATTTTTGCACGGAGCTTCCGAAGACCGAAGGGGAGTCGAAGTGGGGCCACGAGGTGGCCGATGACAGGCGGCGCGGCCAGCCCGCCGCGCCGGCCTGCCCCCGGGCCCTCGTGCCGCCTCTTGACCTACCCTTCCGCCTACTTATAGCCTCCGTCGCGAAACCCCAGTACCGAGAGCCACGATACGGAAAACCTTCCAGAGACGCGCCGCCGCGAATCCCATCTCGGGGGATTCAGGAGATCGCCTCCGCACCCTGCCGGAGAGGGGATTCATCTCCCGGAGGACTCTTCATCGCCATGATCGCCTCCGGAGTGATGAGTGAGTAGTTCACCCCTATGGGTCCATAGCAGTAGCTAGATGGTCGTCTTCTCCTAATTGTGCTTCATTGTTGGATCTTGTGAGCTGCCTAACATGATCAAGATCATCTATCTGTAATACTATATGTTGTGTTTGTCGGGATCCGATGGATAGAGAATACTATGTTATGGTGATTATCAATCTATTGTTTATGTGTTGTTTATGATCTTGCATGCTCTCCGTTATTAGTAGAGGCTCTGGCCAAGTTTTTACTCTTAACTCCAAGAGGGAGTATTTATGCTCGATAGTGGGTTCATGCCTTCATTGACACCTGGGACAGTGACAGAAAGTTCTAAGGTTGTGATGTGCTGTTGCCACTAGGGATAAAACATTGATTCTATGTCTAAGGATGTAGTTGTCGATTACATTACGCACCATACTTAATGCAATTGTTGTTGCTTTGCAACTTAATACTGAATGGGGTTCGGATGATAACCTGAAGGTGGACTTTTTAGGCATAGATGCGGTTGGATGGCGGTCTATGTACTTTGTCGTAATGCCCGGATTAAATCTCACTATATTTATCATATCATGTATATGCATTGTTATGCCCCTGCTCTATTTGTCAATTGCCCGACTGTAATTTGTTCACCCAACATGCTTTTATCTTATGGGAGAGACAGTGAACTGTGGACCCCGGTCCTATTCTTTACATAGCATACAATCTACTACTTGTTTTACTGTTTTCTTGCAAACAATCATCTTCCACACAATACGTTTAATCCTTTGTTACAGCAAGCCGGTGAGATTGACAACCTCACTGTTGGGGCAAAGTACTTGGGTTGCAGGGTTCCACGTTGGCGCCGGAATCCCTGTTGTTGCGCCGCATCACATTTCGCCACCATCAACCTTCAACGTGCTTCTTGGCTCCTACTGGTTCGATTAAACCTTGGTTTCATACTGAGGGAAACTTGCTTCTATACGCATCATACCTTCCACTTGGGGTTCCCAACGGACGTGTGCATCTACGCGTATCAAGCTAAATTTCTGGCGCCGTTGGGAGATCAAGACACGCTGCAAGGGGAGTCTCCACTTCCAATCTCTTTACTTTGTTTTTGTCTTGCTTTATTTTATTTACTAGTTTGTTTGCTGCACTTAAACAAAACACAAAAAAATTAGTTGCTAGTTTTACTTTATTTACTGTCTTGCTCTCTATATCAAAAACACAAAAAATTAGTTACTTGCATTTAATTTATTTTGTTATCATGTCTAGTCCTGTACTTGTTTTTATTTTTACTAGTTAGGCATAATGGAAAACAACAAAAAAATAGAGATCTTTATGAACTTTATCTTGAATTAGGACATGATGTGTTTGAAGAGAAAATTAAAAAACCCATGGAACTTTGTTTGCAAAATAGTTGTAGCAATGTTATTAGCATGAACTCTTTGAACACTATTATTGCTAAAGCTATGGAAGAATTTAAGCTTGGGGAAGCTGGTTGTGATATTTTTAGTCCCCCAAGCATGGAGGAGAAAATTTACTTTAATGATACTTTACCTCCTATATATGATGCTTGCAATGATGAATATGATATTTTCAGTCCACCTACTATTGAGGAGAAAATTAATTATGATTACAATATGCCTCCTATATATGATGATTATGGTGATGAGAATAATAGTGATAGCTATTTTGTTGAATTTGCTCCCACTACAACTAATAAAATTGATTATGCTTATGTGGAGAGTAATAATTTTATGCATGTGGCTCATGACAAGAATGTTTTATGTGATAGTTATATTGTTGAGTTTGTTCATGATGCTACTGAAAATTATTATGAGAGAGGGAAACATGGTTATATGCATCTTAATAATATTAAGTTTCCCCTCTTTATGTTGAGAATCTTGAAATTGCACTTGTGTTGCTTTTCTATGCTTGTCACTTTGTTCTTCATGAATTTATTTGTCTACAAGATTCCTTTTCATAGGAAGTGGGTTAGGTTTAAATGTGTTTTGAATTTGCTTTTTGATGCTCTCTTTTGCTTCAACTCTTATTTATTGCGAGAGTATCATTAAAATTACTGAGCCCATCTTAATGGCTATAAAGAAAAAGCACTTCTTGGGAGATAACCCATGTGTTTATTTTACTACAGCAATTTTTGTTTTGTTGAGTCTTGGAAGTTGTTTACTACTGTAGCAACCTCTTCTTATCATGTTTTTGTGCCAAGTAAAGTTTCTATGTCAAAGTTGATGTTATATTTGGGATCGCTGCGCAGAAACAGCATTGCTGTCTGTCACGAATCTGGGCACAAGTCTCTGTAGAAAATTCGAAAAAATCTGCCAATTTACGAGCGTGATCCTCAGATATGTACGCAACTTTCATTAGTTTTGAGTTTTTCCATTTGAGCAAGTCTGGTGCCATTTTAAAATTCATCTTTACGGACTGTTCTGTTTTTGACAGATTCTGCCTTTTATTTCGCATTACCTCTTTTGCTATGTTGGATGAATTTCTTTGATCCATTAATGTCCAGTAGCTTTATGCAATGTCCAGAAGTGAAAAGAATGTTTGTGTCACCTCTGAATATGTGAATTATTAATTGTGCACTAACCCTCTAATGAGTTTGCTTGAAGTTTGGTGTGAAGGAAGTTTTCAAGGGTCAAGAGAGGAGAATGATATACTATGATCAAGAGGAGTGAAAGCTCTAAGCTTGGGGATGCCCCGTGGTTCATCCTTATATTTAAGAAGACTCAAGCGTCTAAGCTTGGGGATGCCCAAGGCATCCCTTCTTCATCGACAACATCATCAGGTTCCTCCCCTGAAACTATATTTTTATTCAATCACATCTTGTGTTCTTTACTTGGAGCGTCGGTTTGTTTTTGTTTTTGTTTGAATAAAATGGATCCTAGCATTCACTTTGTGGGGAGAGACACGCTCCGCTGTTGCATATGGACAAATATGTCCTTAGGCTTTACTCATAATGTTCAAGGCGAAGTTTCTTCTTCGTTAAATTGTTATATGGTTGGAATTGGAAAATGCTACATGTAGTAATTCTAAAATGTCTTGGATAATGTGATACTTGGCAATTGTTGTGCTCATGTTTAAGCTCTTGCATCATATACTTTGCACCTATTAATGAAGAAATACATAGAGCTTGCTAAAATTTGATTTGCATATTTGGTCTCTCTAAGGTCTAGATAATATCTAGTATTGAGTTTTGAACAACAAGGAAGACGGTGTAGAGTCTTATAATGTTTACAATATGTCTTTTATGTGAGTTTTGCTGCACCGGTTCATCCTTGAGTTTGCTTCAAATAACCTTGCTAGCCTAAACCTTGTATCGAGAGGGAATACTTCTCATGCATCCAAAATCCTTGAGCCAACTACTATGCCATTTGTGTCCACCATACCTACCTACTACATGGTATTTCTCCGCCATTCCAAAGTAAATTGCTTGAGTGCTACCTTTAAAATTCCATCATTCACCTTTGCAATATATAGCTCATGGGACAAAATAGCCTTAAAAACTATCGTAGTATTGAATATGTACTTATGCACTTTATCTTTTATTAAGTTGCTTGTTGTGCGATAACCATGCTTCTGGGGAACGCCATCAACTATTCTTTGTTGAATATCATGTGAGTTGCTATGCATGTCCGTCTTGTCTGAAGGATCTATCACCTTAATGATTGGAGCATGCAAATTGTTAGAGAAGAACATTGGGCCGCTAACTAAAGCCATGAATCATGGTTGAAGTTTCAGTTTTGGACATATATCCTCAATCTCATATGAGAATAATAATTGTTGCTACATGCTTATGCATTTAAGAGGAGTCCATTATCTGTTGTCCATGTTGTCCCGGTATGGATGTCTAAGTTGAGAATAATCAAAAGCGAGAAATCCAAAATGCGAGCTTTCTCCTTAGACCTTTGTACAGGCGGCATGGAGGTACCCCTTTGTGACACTTGGTTGAAACATGGCATTGCAAAGATCCGGTAGTCCAAGCTAAGTAGGACAAGGTGCGGGCACTATTAGTATACTATGCATGAGGCTTGCAACTTGTAAGATATAATTTACATAACTCATATGCTTTATTACTACCGTTGACAAAATTGTTTCATGTTTTCAAAATAAAAGCTCTAGCACAAATACAGCAATCGATGCTTTCCTCTTTGAAGGACCTTTCTTTTACTTTTATTGTTGAGTCAGTTTACCTATCTCCCTCCACCTTAAGAAGCAAACACTTGTGTGAACTGTGCATTGATTCCTACATACTTGCATATTGCACTTGTTATATTACTTTATGTTGACAATATCCATGAGATATACATGTTATAAGTTGAAAGCAACCGCTGAAACTTAATCTTCCTTTGTGTTGCTTCAACACCTTTACTTTGATTTATTGCTTTATGAGTTAACTCTTATGCAAGACTTATTGATGCTTGTCTTGAAGTACTATTCATGAAAAGTCTTTGCTTTATGATTCAGTTGTTTACTCATGTCATTACCATTGTTTTGATCGCTGCATTCATTACATATGTTTACAAATAGTATGATCAAGATTATGATGGCATGTCACTTCAGAAATTATCTTTGTTATCGTTTTACCTGCTCGGGACGAGCAGAACTAAGCTTGGGGATGCTGATACGTCTCCAACGTACCGATAATTTCTTATGTTCCATGCTACTTTATTGATGATACCTACATGTTTTATGCACATTATATGTCGTATTTACGCATTTTTGGAACTAACCTATTAACAAGATGCCGAAGAGCCAGTTCTGTTTTCTGCTGTTTTTGGTTTCAGAAATCCTAGTAAGGAAATATTCTCGGAATTGGACGAAATCAACGCCCAGGTCCTATTTTTGCACGGAGCTTCCGAAGACCGAAGGGGAGTCAAGTGGGGCCACGAGAGGTGGGATGACAGGCGGCGCGGCCAGCCCCGGCCGCGCCGGCCCCTGGGCCCTCGTGCCGCCTCTTGACCTGCCCTTCCGCCTACTTATAGCGAAACCCCCAGACCGAGAGCCACGATACGGAAAACCTTCCAGACGCGCCGCGAATCCCATCTCGGGGATTCAGGAGATCGCCACCCTGCCGGAGAGGGGATTCATCTCCCGGAGGACTCTTCACCGCCATGATCCTCCGGAGTGATGAGTGAGTAGTTCACCCCTGGACTATGGGTCCATAGCTAGATGGTCGTCTCCTAATTGTGCTTCATTGTTGGATCTTGTGAGCTGCCTAACATGATCAAGATCATCTATAATACTATATGTTGTGTTTGTCGGGATCCGATGGATAGAGAATACTATGTTATGGTGATTATCAATCTATTGTTTATGTGTTGTTTATGATCTTGCATGCTCTCCGTTATTAGTAGAGGCTCTGGCCAAGTTTTTGCTCTTAACTTCAAGAGGGAGTATTTATGCTCGATAGTGGGTTCATGCCTTCATTGACACCTGGGACAGTGACGGAAAGTTCTAAGGTTGTGATGTGCTGTTGCCACTAGGGATAAAACATTGATTCTATGTCTAAGGATGTAGTTGTCGATTACATTACGCACCATACTTAATGCAATTGTCTGTTGCTTTGCAACTTAATACTGAATGGGGTTCGGATGATAACCTGAAGGTGGACTTTTTAGGCATAGATGCAGTTGGATGGCGGTCTATGTACTTTGTCGTAATGCCCGGATTAAATCTCACTATATTTATCATATCATGTATATGCATTGTTATGCCCTTCTCTATTTGTCAATTGCCCGACTGTAATTTGTTCACCCAACATGCTTTTAGCTTATGGGAGAGACACCTCTAGTGAACTGTGGACCCCGGTCCTATTCTTTACATAGCATACAATCTACTGCAATACTTGTTTTACTGTTTTCTTGCAAACAATCATCTTCCACACAATACGTTTAATCCTTTGTTACAGCAAGCCGGTGAGATTGACAACCTCACTGCTTCGTTGGGGCAAAGTACTTGGTTGTGTTGTGCAGTTCCACGTTGGCGCCGGAATCCTGTTGTTGCGCCGCATCACATTTCGCCACCATCAACCTTCAACGTGCTTCTTGGCTCCTACTGGTTCGATTAAACCTTGGTTTCATACTGAGGGAAACTTGCTTCTATACGCATCATACCTTCCACTTGGGGTTCCCAACGGACGTGTGCATCTACGCGTATCAAGCTAAATTTCCGCCGGGGAGATCAAGACACGCTGCAAGGGGAGTCTCCACTTCCAATCTCTTTACTTTGTTTTTGTCTGGATTTATTTTATTTACTACTTTGTTTGCTGCACTTAAACAAAACACAAAAAAATTAGTTGCTAGTTTTACTTTATTTACTGTCTTGCTCTCTATATCAAAAACACAAAAAAATTAGTTACTTGCATTTAATTTATTTTGTTATCATGTCTAGTCCTGTACTTGTTTTTATTTTTACTAGTTAGGCATAATGGAAAACAACAACAAAAAATAGAGATCTTTATGAACTTTATCTTGAATTAGGACATGATGTGTTTGAAGAGAAAATTAAAAAACCCATGGAACTTTGTTTGCAAAATAGTTGTAGCAATGTTATTAGCATGAACTCTTTGAACACTATTATTGCTAAAGCTATGGAAGAATTTAAGCTTGGGGAAGCTGGTTGTGATATTTTTAGTCCCCCAAGCATGGAGGAGAAAATTTACTTTAATGATACTTTACCTCCTATATATGATGCTTGCAATGATGAATATGATATTTTCAGTCCACCTACTATTGAGGAGAAAATTAATTATGATTACAATATGCCTCCTATATATGATGATTATGGTGATGAGAATAATAGTGATAGCTATTTTGTTGAACTTGCTCCCACTACAACTAATAAAATTGATTATGCTTATGTGGAGAGTAATAATTTTATGCATGTGGCTCATGACAAGAATGTTTTATGTGATAGTTATATTGTTGAGTTTGTTCATGATGCTACTGAAAGTTATTATGAGAGAGGGAAACATGGTTATATGCATCTTAATAATATTAAGTTTCCCCTCTTTATGTTGAGAATCTTGAAATTGCGCTTGTGTTGCTTTTCTATGCTTGCCACTTTGTTCTTCATGAATTTATTTGTGTACAAGATTCCTTTTCATAGGAAGTGGGTTAGGCTTAAATGTGTTTTGAATTTGCTTCTTGATGTTCTCTTTTGCTTCAAATCTTAATTCTCGCGAGAGCATCATTAAAATTACTGAGCCCATCTTAAAGGACAGTGACGGAAAGTTCTAAGGTTGTGATGTGCTGTTGCCACTAGGGATAAAACATTGATTCTATGTCTAAGGATGTAGTTGTCGATTACATTACGCACCATACTTAATGCAATTGTCTGTTGCTTTGCAACTTAATACTGAATGGGGTTCGGATGATAACCTGAAGGTGGACTTTTTAGGCATAGATGCAGTTGGATGGCGGTCTATGTACTTTGTCGTAATGCCCGGATTAAATCTCAATATATTTATCATATCATGTATATGCATTGTTATGCCCTTCTCTATTTGTCAATTGCCCGACTGTAATTTGTTCACCCAACATGCTTTTATCTTATGGGAGAGACACCTCTAGTGAACTGTGGACCCCGATCCTATTCTTTACATAGAATACAATCTACTGCAATACTTGTTTTACTGTTTTCTTGCAAATAATTATCTTCCACACAATACGTTTAATCCTTTGTTACAGCAAGCCGGTGAGATTGACAACCTCACTGTTTCGTTGGGGCAAAGTACTTGGGTTGTGTTGTGCAGGTTCCACGTTGGCGCCGGAATCCCTGTTGTTGCGCGCATCACATTTCGCCACCATCAACCTTCAACGTGCTTCTTGGCTCCTACTGGTTCGATTAAACCTTGGTTTCATACTGAGGGAAACTTGCTTCTATACGCATCATACCTTCCACTTGGGGTTCCCAACGGACGTGTGCATCTACACGTATCACCCTGCCACGAGTTGGTTCGCAACACCTCGGGAGAGAACGTTTTTCTCCTACTAGTCGATAAACCTTGGTTTCTTACTGAGGGAAAACTTCCTGATGTGCTCATCATACCTTTCTCTTGGGGTTCCACTCAACGTTGCGCATAAATTCTCCTTCATCAACTCCATGCTCAGCAAAGACTTTTTCTGGCGCCGTTGCCGGGGAATAATCAATACACTACATCAAGCCCCGTCAAGCAACATCAAGAATTTTCTGGCGCCGTTGCCGGGGAACTGAAAAAAAACTACACCATAAGGATTTCTAACTCCCACGGCAACTTCACACCAGCAAGTCTTTTTCTAGCGCCGTTGCCGGGGAGAAAAGCATCTCTTCTGCGAGGGGAGTCTCTCACTCTCAACACTTTTACTTTGTTATTGTTTTGCTTACATACTTTATTATTATCTTGTTTGCATTATATTTCGAATATCCAAAAAAAAATAGTATAGTTTCTATTTGTGTTGTTTACTTTACTTTTCGAAATGAATGTCCCTGAAGTTGAGCTTCGTACTTTTAAGCAACAAGGGGGTGAAAGTTTGAAAGATGCTTGGTATAGAATATGTGATGCTCATAATAGATGTGCTAAGAAATATTCTACTATGATTCTTCTTAGGAATTTCTATGTTGGTATTTCTACTTGGAATAGATATGTTCTAGATACTCTTATTGGTGGTAATTTCCTAGGTGCTCCCGCTTCGGAAGCCTATGTTTTAATTGAAAGTTTAGTAGGAAGTCCTCCCATTAATGTTGCTAAAACTGAGATCACTTTAGAAGAGGTGGTAAAAAGACTAGATTCTTTAGAGAAAAGCTTGCCCAATTTACTTTTTGATGCTATCCATACTAATGAGTTGATAGGAGGAATCAATAAGAAAAATTGCTGTTTTGGAGGGTACCATTGAAAATGATGATAGAACTATTAGAATTGGTAAATGATGTCTACGGGTACTTCTATTCTTGTAGACAGTGTTGGGCCTCCAAGAGCAGATGTTTGTAGAACAGCAGCAAGTTTCCCTTAAGTGAATCACCCAAGGTTTATTGAACTCAGGGAGGTAGAGGTCAAAGATAGTCCTCTCAAGCAACCTTGCAATTAAGATACAAGAAGTCTCTTGTGTCCACAACACACCTAATACACTTGTCGATGTATAGGCGCACTAGTTCGGCGAAGAGATAGTAAAACACATGTGGTATAGATGAATATGAGCGGTAATAACAATCTGAAATAAATATGGCAGCGAGTAAACATGCAAGTAGAACAGTAAGTAAGCGGTGTTTGATTGGAAACAAGGCCTAGGGATCATACTTTCACTAGTGGACACTCTCAACATTGATCGCATAATAAATAACTTCTCCTCACTTGTGCTACATATGCTCTTGTTTGATAACAAACACCATTCATTGTGTAGGGCTACAAGAGCTCCCTCGCCGGAGTTAACAAGCGCCACAACATTCAGCATTCATATTTAAATAACCTTAGAGCATAATAGATCTTTGCAAAATAAACCGAGAACTAACATAGCATACACACTGTCCACATTACACTATGAAAGGAGGAATAGATCACATCAATACTATCATAATGATGATTAACTCCATAACCTACAAGAGATTATGATCATAACCTACGACAAGAACCACACGGTGCACACACTGGCACCTTTACACCATGCAGGAGGAATAGACTACTTCAATAACATCACATGAGTAGCACATAGACTAATAGCGATACAAAGCTCATCATATGGATCTCAATCATGCAAAGCAATTCATGAGATCATTGTATTGGGGTACAGAGAGAGAGAGATTAACCACATAGCTACCGGTACAGCCCTTAGCCCCGGGGGAGAACTACTCCCTCCTCATCATAGGAGACAGCGATGGCGATGAAGGTGGCGGAGGTGTCGATGGAGATGGCTCCGGGGGCAATTCCCTGTCCCGGTAGGGTGCCGGAACAGAGACTTCTGTCCCCTGAATTGGAGTTTCGTGATGGTGGCGGCGCCCCTGGAGCTTTTCGAGTTTCGTCAATCGGTATCGAAGTTTTAGGTCACGAGGTTAAATAGGCGAAGAGGCGGCGCGAGGGGGTGCGAGGTGGGCTCCCACGCCTGGGCGCGCCCCCTCCTTGGTCGCGCCGCCAGTGGTGTGGCCCCCTGGCCCCTCTCCGGCTCCCCTTCGGTGTCCTGGTCCGTCTCGGTGAATTATGATGTTTGGTCTTCATTTCGTCGAATTCCGAGAATATTGCCCGAACAGCCTTTCGGAACCAAAAACAACAAAGGGAATGGCACTTCGGCATCTTGTTAATAGGTTAGTTCCGGAAAATGCATAAAAACGATATAAAGTGTGAACAAAACATGTAGGTATTGTCATAAAACTAGCATGGAACATCATAAATTATAGATACGTTGGAGACGTATCAGTAAACTTGAAGAAGGTATGGAAACTTTGAGTTCAACTTTTTCCTCTCTTGGTTTCGAAAAGTATAGATTTTGTTGTGAAAGAACAAAAATTTATGTATGTCCCTAAGGCACCCAAACCAAAAACCGTGATATGTTTAAATTTTATAAAACTTTTATTGCAACTAAGAGTAAACTGCATGTTGAATCTTCAGAGGTGGCTAAGGTACTTGATGATACAAATGGTGTTTTCGAAGAATTAATTGATCTTGATGCTTTACCTCTTGACAATACTTGATTTGCACCCTTTCTGCGCCTAGCTCAAAGACGTTAAAGAAAAACGCTTATGGGAGACAACCCATGTTTTATTTCTGTTATTTTTGCTTTGTTGAGTCTTGAAAGTTGTTGCTACTTTAATAACCTCTCCTTATCGTTTTTATTTCGTTTTTGTGCTAAGGGTAGCCCCTAATAGAAAGAAAGCTGTGTTTGGGGTATTTACAATTCTGAAACAGATTCTATGCTGGTCACGAGAAAATTCTTAAAAATCGCTTGAACGTTATTTTCATCTGCAATTTTTTTTGCTTATGACCCAGTATGTTAGCTAACTTTCGTTAGTTTAGCATTTTTCGATTTGAGCAACAGAACTATTTCTTTCATTACGATCTTTGCCTGCTGGTCAGATTTCTGCCATGTTTTGCATTTGCGTTTGATGCGTCGTCTTTTTGAGTTCTTTTGTGAAAAAGAGCTTTGGGAAGAAGTAGCTACAGTATCATATGTTAAAATGAGTGTTTGATATGTGCCATTACGGAAGCCTTGCTAGTTTGATATATTTTTATTTGCACTAATGTTGCTAATCAATTGTGCTGAGTTTTGTGTGAAGGAAGTTTTTAAGTGTAGGGAGAGAAGAATGATGCAATAAGATGAAGCATGGACAAGATCTCAAGCTTGGGAATGTCCCCTGGACCCCCAAGAAATATCCAAGAAGTACAAGCGTCAAAGCTTGGGGATGCCCAAGGCATCCCCTCTTCATCAACAAAAAGCACGAGGTCATTTTTCAACACGCTATATTTTTATTCCTTCATGTGATATGTGTTATCCTTGGAGCGTCTTTACTTTTTGCTGTGTGTTTACTTTCAATAAAATTGGATCCCATCATTCATATTTACTTTGGAGTGAGACACGCTCCACCGCTTTGCATATTTACTTTGGAGTGAGACACGCTCCGCTGTTTTGCATGTTTATTTTGGAGTAAGACACGCTCCACTGTTATGCATTTTGCGTTGGAGAGAGACACGCTCCACTTTTACATTTATTTGAGTTTCAATAGCTCTCTGGACATTTACTTGTTTTTCATATATGAGAGTTGTTTGGTTTCATTTGGTTGGCGTTGGAAGCATGAAAAAAGTTTTATGTGTATGTGATGCAAATGGAAGCATTTTTAGACTGTGGCATAGTTATTTTTGCATATCTTGCTAGATGTTATTCTCATGATGAGCTTGTTAATTATGTTTTCATTATGATTAGTCTCAAATACTGAGAGTGTTTAGTGTGCCATTGAAGGTTTCATGCATTGTTTTTAGCATACAATAGAAAAGCATAATATTGTGATATATATTCTCTTGCGAATGTTTTTATTTGGGTCGACTTGGCACCTGTTTTGCAACATGTTATGACTACATTCCAGTCAATTCTTGCCTCTATGATCATTTAATTTGCAACTTGTGTATCACTTTATGCTTTGATTAATATATTTTGTCGCTGTGCATGATTATGGCCATTATGCTCTCTTAGTTGGTCGCACCCGGTCTTTTTCTAGCCTCCATTTGTGTGAGTATTTTATTCATGCATCCAACCACCAAAAACCAAATATGCCAAAGTGTCCACCATATCTACCTATATGTAGTATTTCATTGCCATTCCATAGTAGTTTGCTCGTGTGCTACCTTTAAAACATTCAAACAGTTCCTCGTTTTGTGACATTGTTTTTAGCTCATGAGGAAGTAAATTAAAATTGTGGTTGTCGTCTTCCATACTAGTTAAGTAACTCAAAGACTCGCGAGCTTCATCTTGCTTGTCACATAAAAAAGTATATAAAAAAAGAAGAGCTGGTTTGACCACAACTTCCAATAGGGGAAGAAAATAGGAAAATTATAAGAAAATGGCACTCCTCCATGGTTTGTGATTGCTTGGTCGGCACCCGAGGATTCGGTTAGCCATGGTATGTGTAAGCAAAGGTTGGGAGGAGTGTCAAATTTTATAAGTAGTATAAATGAAAAGAGGCTTCGCCCAAATATTTCGGAACCGCTCTCAAACTTGCTTAGTATGGAAGATGACAATAGCTCTTTTTACTACTCGTTGACATGAACAACCACCTCTCAAAAGTGCATTTTATACTCTTGTTGTTTCAATAAAAATCTCTAGCACATGAGTGATCTTACTTGCCTCTCAAATAGAGACCTTCTTTTACTTTTATGTTGAGTCGCCACTTTCTACTTTATGCACCACTTATGAGAGCATAGTTTTCATTCTTAGTTTTATGTGCATGGTCCCAAGATTTTATTGATTGATTCATAATTATGGTATTGCTTGTTCAAACTTTTTGTTTCTAGTCATCCTTATAATCTTTTAAAGGTGTCCAAGCATTTATGTTTTGCTTCCACTTATGGGACAAACTGAGTACCACTTTATTATGTATCTATGCTATGCTCTTGACAATCACTTTGCTTTTCATGCACGTTATACATTTTCTTTTGTTTGATTACTATTTATGTTTTAGCATGGTTATAAAGTTTCATTGTTTGATTATATCTATCATGCTTATGTTAGGATTCTATGATTCCAGCTATGTTTGCTTTTACACTTATATTGATCAAAGTAGTGTGACACATGTCACCTCAAAAATTATTTGTTTGTTATCACTTACCTACTCGAGGACGAGCAGGAGTTAAGCTTGGGGATGTTGATACGTCCCAAACGTATCTATAATTTTTGATGCTCCATGCTTGTTTTGTTACAATTCTTATATGTTTTATGTGCATTTTTACACACTTTTAATCATTTTCTGGGACTAACCTATTAACGCAGTGTCGTAGTGCTAGTTCCTGTTTTCTGTTGTTTTTGTGTTTGAAAAAATTTGTACATGAAAGTTTCTTGGAATTGGACGAAACAAAAGCCCAGAGTCTTATTTTTCCGGGACGAAGACGGAGTCAGAAGGACACGCGGAGGAGAGCTGCCACGTGGCATTACATAGGGCAGGCGCGGCCCCACCCTTGGCCGTGCCTGGCCCATGTACTGGCGCCTCGTCGCCTCGTTTGCTCCGCCCTTCCACCTATTTATTCCTCGTATCGGGAAAACCCCAGAGACGAGAGCCTCCATCCACGAAAAGTTCCGACACCGTCGTCAACCGAAACCCTAGTTCGGGAGGGTTCTGCAGTCCATCCCGGCACCCTATCGGAGAGGGAAATCACCGCTGGAGGCCTCTACATCGCCATGTCTTCATCCGAGGTGATGCGTGAGTAGTTCTCCATGGGACAATGGGTCCATAGCAGTAGCTAGATGATACGACTCCAACGTATCTATAATTTCTTATGTTCCATGCTAGTTTTATGACAATACCTACATGTTTTGTTCACATTTTATAATGTTTTTATGCATTTTCCGGGACTAACCTATTAACAAGATGCCGAAGTGCCTCCTATTTTCTCTGTTTTTGGTTCCAGAAAAGCTGTTCGGGCAATATTCGCAGACGAAACAAAAGCCAAACCTCCTATTTTTCCGAGGGACACACGGAGCCGAAGGGCAAGCCGGGGGAAGCCCATGGCCTCCAGACCATAGGGCGGCGCGAGCCCCGGCGCGCCGAGGTGTGGGGAGGCGATACGTCTCAAATGTATCTATAATTTCTTATGTTCCATGCTACTTTTATGATAATACTTGAATGTTTTCTACATACTTTACATCATTATTATACATTTTCCGCACTAACCTATTAACAAGATGCAGCGCCTTCTGCTGTTTTTGGTTTCGAAATCCTACAAAGGAATTATTCTCGGAATTGGACGAAATCAACGCCCGGGGTCTTATTTTTCCACGAAGCTTCCAGAAGACCGAGGGAGAAACGAAGTGGGGCCACGGGCGCCGCCACACTAGGGCGGCGCGGCCTAAGGGGGCCCGCGCGGCCCTAGCATGTGGGGCCCCCGTGACTCCTCCGACTCCGCCCTTCCGCCTACTTAAAGCCTTTGTCGCGAAACCCCTCTGTACCGAGAGCCACGATACGGAAAACCTTCCAGAGACGCCGCCGCCAATCCCATCTCGGGATTCAGGAGATCGCCGCACCCTGCCGGAGAGGGGAATCATCACCGGAGGGCTCTACATCATCATGCCCGCCTCTGGATTGATGCGTGAGTAGTTCATCCTTGGACTATGGGTCCATAGCAGTAGCTAGATGGTTGTCTTCTCCGCTTGTGCTATCATTGTTTAGATCTTGTGAGCTGCCGAACATGATCAAGATCATCTATTTGTAATGCTACATGTTGTGTTTGGTGGGATCCGATGAATCTAGAATATTATGTCAAGTTGATTATCAATCTATCATATATGTGTTGTTTATGTTCTTGCATGCTCTCCGTTGCTAGTAGAGGCTCTGGCCAAGTTGATACTTGTAACTCCAAGAGGGAGTATTTATGCTCGATAGTGGGTTCATGCCTACATTTAATCTGGGACAGTGACAGAAAGTTCTAAGGTTGTGGATGTGCTGTTGCTACTAGGGATAAAACATCGATGTTTTGTCTAAGGATATTTGTGTTGATTACATTACGCACCATACTTAATGCAATTATCTGTTGTTTACAACTTAATACCGGAGGGGGTGCGGATGCTAACCCGAAGGTGGATTATTTAGGCATAGATGCATGCTGGATAGCGGTCTATGTACTTTGTAATCCCTGATTAAATCTCATAGTAATTATCATTGATATGTATTGAATCTTTATTTGTCAATTGCCCACCTGTAATTTGTTCACCCAGCATGCTAGTTATCTTATTGGAGAGACACCACTAGTGAACTGTGGACCCCGGTCCATTCTTTTACATCTGAATACAATCTACTGCAATCATTGTTCTTTACTGTTCTTTGCAAACAAACACCATTTTCCACTCGATACGTTTAATCCTTTTCAGCAAGCCGGTGAGATTGCCAACCTCACTGTTACGTTGGGGCAAAGTATCTTGATTGTGTTGTGCAGGTTCCACGTTGGCGCCGGTTTCACTGGTGTTGCGCCGCACTACACTCCTCCACAAACAACCTTCACGTGCTTCTTGGCTCCTACTGGTTCGATAACCTCGGTTTCTTTCTGAGGGAAAACTTGCTGCTATACGCATCACACCTTCCTCTTGGGGTTCCCAACGGACGTGTGCTTTACGCGTAATCAAGCTCTTTCCGCGCCGCACGGGGAGATCAAGACACGCGCAAGGAGAGTCTCCACATCCAATCTCTTTACTTTTTTTGTCTTGCTTTACTTTATTTTATTTCTGTCTTGTTTGCTTTATATTAAAAACACAAAAAAATTAGTTACTTTACTTTGTCTTGTTTACTAGTTCTATATCAAAACACAAAAAATTAGTTACTTGTCTTTACTTTACTTTATTCTACTTGCTTAGTTTACTTTATTACTGCTATAATGGGTACTCCTGAAAATACTAAGTTGTGTGATTTCACTAGCACAAATAATAATGATTTTATAAGTACTCCTATTGCTCCACCTGCTACTACAGCAGAATTCTATGAAATTAAACCTGCTTTACTGAATCTTGTTATGAGAGAGCAATTTTCTGGTGTTAGTACTGATGATGCTGCTGCCCATCTTAATAATTTTGTTGAACTTTGTGAAATGCAAAAGTATAAGGATATAGATGGTGATATTATAAAACCGAAATTGTTTCCTTTCTCATTAAGAGGAAGAGCTAAAGATTGGTTGCTTTCTTTGCCTAAAAATAGTATTGATTCGTGGACTAAATGGAAAGATGCTTTTATTGGCAAATATTATCCTCCTGCTAAGATTATATCTTTGAGAAGTAGCATTATGAACTTTAAACAATTTGATAATGAACATGTTGCTCAAGCATGGGAGAGAATGAAATCTTTGGTAAAGAATTGCCCTACCCATGGACTGACTACTTGGATGATCATCCAAACCTTTTATGCAGGATTGAATTTCTCCTCGAGGAACCTATTGGATTCAGCTGCTGGAGGTACTTTTATGTCCATTACCTTGGGCGCGACGAAGCTTCTTGATGATATGAGGATCAATTACTCTGAATGGCACACGAAAGAACTCCTCAAGGTAAGAAGGTAAATTCTTGAAGAAACCTCTTCTTTGGGTGATAAGATTGATGCTATTATGTCTATGCTTGCAAATGGTAGATCGCATATTGATCCTAATAATGTTCCTTTAGCTTCATTGGTTGGTCAAGAAGAAAATGTTGATGTGAATTTCATTAAGAATAATAATTTCAACAACAATGCTTATATGAATAATTATGGTAACAACCAATATAGGCCATGTCCTTCTAATAATGTTAGTGGTTATGGTAATTCTTACAACAATAATAAGAGTGTACCCTCTGGTCTTGAAGTGATGCTTAAAGAATTTATTAGTACACAAGCTGCTTTTAATAAAACTGTTGAAGAAAAGCTTGGTAAAATTGATGTTCTTGCTTCTAAGGTTAATAGTCTTGCTCTTGATGTTGATCTTTTAAAACTGAAAGTTATGCCTGAGGAAGTTAAAGATGCTAGGTTTGCTAAAACAAATGCCATCCAAGTTCGAATTAATGATAATATTAGAATGTTGGCTGAATTGCATGCTAGGTGGGATAGAGAAGAAAAAGAAAAACTTGCTAGAGAGAATAATGTAGCTAAAGTTTGGACTATTACCACCACTAGTAATGATGATTCTACACATGTTGTTACACCTCCTACTATCAATGGTAAAATAATTGGTGTTGGCAATGTTTCTACTCCTAGTGCAAAGCGTGCAAAATTGTAAACTGCTGAAACTGCTTGTGATAAAACTGCTGAAATTTTTCAAAATATTGGGGACAATGATCCCATTGTGTAGATCATAATGGTTTAGATTTTGATGATTGTCATATTACTGAAGTTATAAAGTTCTTACAAAAACTTGCTAGAAGTCCTAATGCTAGTGCTACAAATTTAGCCTTTACAAAACATATTACAAATGCTCTCATTAAAGCTAGGGAAGAGAAATTAAAACTTGAAGCTTCTATTCCTAGGAAGTTGGAAGATGGTTGGGAGCCCATCATTAAGATGAAATTCAATGATTTTGAATGTAATGCTTTATGTGATCTTGGTGCAAGTATTTCTGTTATGCCTAAGAAAATTTATGATATGCTTGACTTGCCACCATTGAAAAATTGTTATTTGGATGTTAATCTTGCTGATAATGTTAAAAAGAAACCTTTGGGGAGGATTGATAATGTTCGCATTACGGTTAACAATAACCTTGTCCCCGTTGATTTTGTTGTCTTGGATATTGAATGCAATGCATCTTGTCCTATTGTGTTGGGAAGACCCTTTCTTCGAACTGTTGGTGTTGTTATTGATATGAAAGAGGGAAATATTAAGTATCCCTAGAAAGAGAAATTAAGGCGTTAAATTATGATATTGATGCTTCTTCTCTCAAGAAAGGTAAGGAACACTTCCCTAGAAATAGAATGAATTTGCCTTTTGATTCTATTATTAGAACAAATTATGATGTTGATGCTTCTTCTCTTGATAATACTTGATTTGCACTTTCTGCGCCTAGCTGAAAGGCGTTAAAGAAAAGCACTTCTTGGGAGATAACCCATGCTTTATTTTACTACTGTATTGTTGAGTTTTGGAAGTTGTTACTACTGTAGCAACCTCTCCTTATCATGTTTTTGTGCAAAGTAAAGTCTCTATGGTAAAGTTGATGCTAGATTTGGATTGCTGCAGAAACAATTCTGTCACGAATTTGCGTAGAACTCTCTGTAAAAAAATCAAAAAAATCTTCCAATTTATGTGCGTGATCCTCAGATATGTACGCAACTTTCATTAGTTTTGAGTTTTTCCGTTTGAGCAAGTTAAGTGCCTCTGTAAAATTCGTCTTTACGGACTGTTCTGTTTTGACAGATTCTGCCTTTTATTTCGCATTGCCGCTTTTGCTATGTTGAATGAGTTTATTTGTTCCATTAACTTTCAGAAGCTTTGTGCAATGTCCAGAAGTGTTAAGAATGATTATGTCACCTCTGAATGCATGAATTTTTGATTATGCACTAACCCTCTAATGAGTTTGCTTGAAGTTTGGTGTGGAGGAAGTTTTCAAGGGTCAAGAGATGAGGATGATACATTATGATCAAGAAGAGTGAAAGGTCTAAGCTTGGGGATGCCCCGGTGGTTCATCTCTGCATATTTTAAGAAGACTCAAGCATCTAAGCTTGGGGATGCCCAAGGCATCCCCTTCTTCATCGACAACTTATCATGTCACTTCTAGTGAAACTATAATTTTATTCCATCACATCTTATGTTCTTTGCTTGGAGCGTCTGCTTGCTTTTATTTTTGTTTTGGTTTGAATAAAGTTGGATCCCACCATCCTTATATTGGATATATTACGATCCGCTTTTTCATATGGAACACTTGTGTTCTTAATTGTGCTTTAATGTTCATGGCGAAGGCTGAAAATTGCTTCGTTGATTGCTATTTGGTTGGAATCAGAAAATGCTTCATATGGTTTGGAATAACTGGGTAATTGTTTTGAGCTCTCATAGATCATGTTTAAGCTCTTGCATCATGTAGTTTAATCTATTAGTGGAGAACTACCGTAGAGCTTGTTAAAATTTGGTTTCCATGATTGGTCTCTCTAAGTCTAGATATTTTCTGGTAAAGTGTTTGAACAACAAGGAAGACAGTGTAGAGTCTTATAATGCTTGCAATATGTTCTTGTGTAAGTTTTCTTACCTGTTCATACTTGTGTTTGCTTCAAACAACCTTGCTAGCCCAAACCTTGTACTGAGAGGAAATGCTTCTCGTGCATCCAAACACCTTGAGCCAAAACCCATGCCATTTGTGTCCACCATATCTACCTACTATGTGGTATTTTTTCTGCCATTCCAAAGTAAATTACTTGAGTGCTACCTTTAAAATTTCATTCCTTTATCTTTGTAATATATAGCTCATGGGACAAATAGCTTAAAAACTATTGTGGTGATGAATATGTAGTTATGTGTCTTAGTTCTTATAAGTTACTTGTTGAGCGGTAACCATGTTTCTGGGGACGCCATCAACTTTTTACCTTTGTTGGATATCATGTGAGATGCTATGCATGTTCGTCTTGTCTGAAGTAAGGGTGATTTTCATGATCAAAGAGTTTGAGTATGCATATTGTTAGAGAAGAACATTGGGCCGCTAACCAAAGCCATGTATCATGGTGGAAGTTTTCAGTTTGGACATACAACCTCAATCTCTTATGAGAATATTATCGTTGTTGAATGCTTATGCATTAAAAGAGGAGTCCATTATCTGTTGTCTATGTTGTCCCGGTATGGATGTCTAAGTTGAGAATAATCAAAATCGAGAAATCCAATGCATGCTTTCTCCTTAGACCTTTGTACATGCGGCATAGAGGTACCCCTTTGTGACACTTGGTTGAAACATATGTCATGCAATGATAATCCATGTTAATCCAAGCTAATTAGGACAAGGTGTGAGCACTATTAGTACTCTATGCATGAGGCTTGCAACTTGTAGGAAGTATTATGCATAGCACATATGAATTATTACTACCGTTGACAAAATTGTTTCTATGTTTTCAAATCAAAAGCTCTAGCACAAAAATAGTAATCCATGCTTCCCTCTGCGAAGGGCCATTCTTTTACTTTATGTTGAGTCAGTTTACCCACTTCTTTCTATCTTAGAAGCAAACACTTGTGTTAACTGTGTGCATTGATTCTTACATGTTTACCTATTGCACTGTTATATTACTCTATGTTGACAAATATCCATGAGATATACATGTTACAAGTTGAAAGCAACTTCTGAAACTTAATCATCCTTTGTGTTGCTTCAATGCATTCTACTTTGAATTTATTGCTTATGAGTTAGCTCTTATGCAAGTCTTGTTGATGCTTGTCTTGAAAGTACTATTCATGAAAAGTTTTGCTATATGATTCATTTGTTTAGTCAGTATCTTTTGTTAGCAATCTTTTGCTTCAGATCACTCCATCCATCTCATATGCTTTACAATAATATTGATCAAGGTTATGTTGGTAGCATGTCACTTCAGAAATTATTTGTGTTATCGTTTACCTACTCGAGGGCGAGTACTAAGCTTGGGGATGCTTGATACGTCTCAAACGTATCTATAATTTCTTATGTTCCATGCTACTTTTATGACAATACTTGAATGTTTTATACATACTTTACATCATTATTATACATTTTCCGGCACTAACCTATTAACAAGATACCGAAGCGCTAGTTGTTGTTTTCTGCTGTTTTTGGTTTCAGAAATCCTACAAAGGAAATATTCTCGGAATTGGACGAAATCAACGCCCAGGGTCTTATTTTTCCACGAAGCTTCCAGAATACCGAGGGAGAAACGAAGTGGGGCCACGGGCGCCGCCACACTAGGGCGGCGCGGCCCAGGGCCCGCGCGGCCCTAGCGTGTGGGGCCCCCGTGACTCCTCCGACTCCGCCCTTCCGCCTACTTAAAGCCTTCGTCGCGAAACCCTCTGTACCGAGAGCCACGATACGGAAAACCTTCCAGAGCCGCCGCCGCCAATCCCATCTCGGGGATTCAGGAGATCGCCTCCGCACCCTGCCGGAGAGGGGAATCATCACCGGAGGGCTCTACATCATCATGCCTGCCTCCGGATTGATGCGTGAGTAGTTCATCCTTGGACTATGGGTCCATAGCAGTAGCTAGATGGTTGTCTTCTCCGCTTGTGCTATCATTGTTTAGATCTTGTGAGCTGCCTAACATGATCAAGATCATCTATTTGTAATGCTACATGTTGTGTTTGGTGGGATCCGATGAATCTAGAATATTATGTCAAGTTGATTATCAATCTATCATATATGTGTTGTTTATGTTCTTGCATGCTCTCCGTTGCTAGTAGAGGCTCTGGCCAAGTTGATACTTGTAACTCCAAGAGGGATTATTTATGCTCGATAGTGGGTTCATGCCTCCATTTAATCCGGGACAGTGCCAGAAAGTTCTAAGGTTGTGGATGTGTTGTTGCTACTAGGGATAAAACATCGATGTTTTGTCTAAGGATATTTGTGTTGATTACATTACGCACCATACTTAATGCAATTATCTGTTGTTTACAACTTAATACTGGAGGGGGTGCGGATGCTAACCCGAAGGTGGATTATTTATGCATAGATGCATGCTGGATAGCGGTCTATGTACTTTGTCATAATGCCTGATTAAATCTCATAGTAATCATCATTGATATGTATTGAATCTTTATTTGTCAATTGCCCACCTGTAATTTGTTCACCCAGCATGCTAGTTATCTTATTGGAGAGACACCACTAGTGAACTGTGGATCCCGGTCCATTCTTTTACATCTGAATACAATCTACTGCAATCATTGTTCTTTACTATTCTTTGCAAACAAACACCATTTTCCACTCGATACGTTTAATCCTTTGTTTTCAGCAAGCCGGTGAGATTGACAACCTCACTGTTACGTTGGGGCAAAGTATCTTGATTGTGTTGTGGGTTCCACGTTGGCGCCGGTTTCAGGTGTTGCGCCGCACTACACTCCTCCACCAACAACCTTCACGTGCTTCTTGGCTCCTACTGGTTCAATAACCTCGGTTTCTTTCTCGAGGGAAAACTTGCTGCCGTACGCATCACACCTTCCGCTTGGGGTTCCCAACGGACGTGTGCTTCACGCGTAATCAGGATCCCACCTCGGGACTCCACCGACATCGCCCCTTTGCCTATTTGTTCTCCCACGACGCGAAAACCCTGAATCAACAGATCATAATCCAGAAAGACTCCCGGAGCGCCGCCGCCATCGCGAAACTTAGTTTCGGGGGTCAGAAGTTCCTATTTCGACACCCTGCCGGGACAGGGATCGACTCCCGGAGCCTTCTCCATCGACGCCACCGCCTCCATCATGCTCCGTGAGTAATTCCCCCATGGACTACGGGTTCTAGCAGTAGCTAGTTGGTACTCTCTCCCATGTACTTCAATACAATGATCTCATGAGCTGCCTTACATGATTGAGATCCATCTGATATAATCGGTGTTGTGTTTGTTGGGATCCGATGAATTGTTACATTATGATCAGTCTATCTATAAAGTTTATGAAGTTATTGTTGTTGCAATCTTGTTGTGTTTAATGCTTGTCACTAGTGCACGAGTGGCATGATCTTAGTTTTAAGCTCTATAATTATTGCTTAGATTGTATCCACAAGTTGTGTCGAATCAATAAATTTGGGTTTTACTTTCCTCGAAGACTGTTGCGATCCCCTATACTTGTGGGTTATCACTAGATGGCTATCCTCTCCATGTTGTGCTTCATGTATAGATCTTGTGAGCTGCCTAACATGATCAAGATCATCTATTTGTAATTGCTACATGTTGGTTTGATGTGGATCCGATTTATAGAGAGATTGCTTTGGTTGAGATTATGTATTATGTTATATGATCTTGCATGCTCTCCGTTTCTAGTAGATGCTCTGGCCAAGTAGATGCTAGCGAATCCAAGAGGGAGTATTTATGCTTGATAGTGGGTTCATGCCTCTATTTAACCATGGGAAGTGATCTTGTTCTCTACGGTTGTAGATGTGCTGTTACTAGTAGGGATAAAACAGCGGTGTTCTATTCAAGGGTAGTTTCATCGTTTACTTTACACACATTGCTTAAAGCGATAGTCTGTTGCTTGCAACTTAATATTGGAGGGTGTCGCGGATTATTAGTCATAGATGCAGTTGGATTACGGTCTATGTATATTATTGTAATGCCCGCATACTTCCATAGCATGTATTCTGCACCAACCATTAGCGTATAATCTCTGTTTGTCAATTGCCCATCTATAATTTGTTTACCCAGCATATTTATTTTATTGTTGAGGTGTCTCTAGTGAATTTGGACTCCGGTCCTTCTTATTTTAATTGCAATCTTCTGCAGCATTTTCCTGCTCTGTTCTCTGAAAACAATTCTTCTTCCACACAGTTCGTTTAATCCTTTGTTTTCAGCAAAACCAGTGAGCTTGATAACCTCGCTAAAAGTTGGGGACAAAGTACTTGGTTGTTTGTGTGCAGGTCTCCACGTTGCTGCTGACGCCGGCAGTGCGCCCTGCCACGAGTTGGTTCGCAACACCTCGGGAGAGAATGTTTTTCTCCTACTGGTCGATAAACCTTGGTTTCTTACTGAGGGAAAATTCCTGCTGTGCTCATCATATCTTCCTCTTGGGGTTCCACTCAACGTTGCGCATAAATTCTCCTTCATCAATTCTGCGCTCAGCAAAGACTTTTTCTGACGCCGTTGCCGGGAAATAATCAATACACTACAGCAAGCCCCGTCAAGCACCATCAGCAGGGCGGAGAAGGACGGCATTCACGCGCCCAAGCGGTTCATCGAGGCGCAGGAAGCCGGCCCGTCGACGATCGACGACGATGACCGTTGGTTGGATATGTTTTTAAGTGAGCCGTGGGAGTTCGTTGGAATCGGACTATCCCCGATTAGATGTTTCTATTGTATCGGTCTAATTATTGTTCTTGTTATCGTTTTATAAACCTATTTTAGTAGCATGTTTTTCATCTTATTTTCAATCAATGTGTATACAAAACTTGTTTCTGACGCTGTATTTTAGCGCGTCTGGTAAAGCGTTGTTTCCACGCTGGCCTTTTTCGCACGTATGGAGAACCTAGAGACGCGCCCGCGTCCAGAAAAGCAAAAAACCGGTGTTGTATAAAAAAATTTAGCGCGGCTAAGGTGCGCGCGTCTGTTAGAGATGCTCTTACATGCTACCTCAAATATATGACTTTATCTGACACAATCCATTACTGGGAGAGCGGGTGAGAGAGATAGGTAAGCTACACTGTCCATTTTGCCAAGAACACCATAATCTGTAGAGTTAGGTTGTCCACGCCGGGAGGAATATGATGCCTCCCCTAACAGGGCATCTTCGTTGGGATAATGTAAACAACAGCTGCTTAATCACTGCGAATGATACAAATTATGCAGTGAGGAAGAAACAAGGTATCCATCTCTCGGAAGATCCTCCCGCGCGCGCTGGAGTCCAGTCTATGTCTCACAAAGTTAATAGGCCAATCATCTGAAAACTTTTTTTTAAAGGCAACTTCACCTACAGAAGTGACGTTAGTAGTGATGTTACTCATGTGGTGACTAATCTTTCACAAAATTATGAAATAAATCTAAAACATAATTAAAACATAACTTAAACACGAATATTTTTGTGAAATAAGTCGGAGTGACATCAGCAGTTTCACTTTTTATCATAATGTTTCATAATATTTTTCATGTATCACTTTAGTTTTATAAAAGTTTCACTTATGTTTCCATTATTAGTTTTATACTGTATTAGACAAATATCAAAGCAGCGAGTGAACGGTAGTTGTGGTAGATGTGACATCGGTAGGTACAATTACCGGTAAAATAGCTGTGTTCGCCAATCACCCCTGTCGTAATAAAAGTCAATTTGATCCCAGCCGGTCAGCCCCATGTGTTTGAAGAAAGAAGGGCGTTTTCGAAGAATTCTGTGCGTGCGACGGCTCATCAACATTTCTTCCACAGGAACTTGCCTAGTACTTGCTCCTATTTATACCAGAAATCTACGCCGGCCACGAGTAGATCCCCAGCACATTTTCTTCCACCGCTGCCTCAGTACGCCCCCTTACGCTCTCTACTCGCACCAATGGCCAAGGTCGCGCCCTTTCTCGTCCACCATGTCACCCCGTCGCCTAGTCTCAAGCTCCATTTTTCTCCAAGAAACGCTTTCCTTAATGCTAGGCATTCCACCCCCGGCGTACGGTGCGCTGTGGCGACTCCAACGAGCAACACCCCCATCACCAACCCCACCGGGTCACAGGGCGACGATCTTTTCAACTTCGAGAGATACATGGCGTCCAAGGCCGTGACCGTGAACGACGCGCTCGACCGCGCTCTGCCGCTCGTTCAGCCCGAGCGCCTCAGCGAGTCCATGCGCTACTCGCTCCTCGCGGGCGGCAAGCGCGTGCGCCCCATGCTCGCGATCGCTGCTTGCGAGATGGTGGGCGGCGACGAGGCCGCCGCCACGCCGGTGGCCTGCGCCGTCGAGATGGTCCACACCATGTCGCTCATCCACGACGACCTCCCGTGCATGGACGATGACGACCTCCGGCGCGGCTGCCCGACGAACCACGTCGCCTTCGGCGTCAGCACCGCGCTCCTCGCGGGAGACGCGCTCCTGTCCCTCTCGTTCGAGCACATCGCCCGGGGCTGCGTGGAGCACGGCGTGCCGGCCGACCGCGCGCTCCGCGCCGTGGCTGAGCTCGCCAACGCCGTGGGCACGGGTGGGCTCGCGGCGGGGCAGGTCGTGGACCTCGCCAGCGAAGGCGCGGACGTCGGCCTGGCCACGCTGGAGTACATCCACATACACAAGACGGCGCGGCTCCTGGAGGCCGCGGCGGTGTGCGGAGCCATCGTCGGCGGAGCTTGCGAAGAAGATATCGAGAGCATCCGGCGGTACGCGCGTTACGTCGGGCTGCTGTTCCAGGTCGTAGACGACGTGCTGGACGTGACGCAAACGTCCGAGCAGCTGGGGAAGACGGCCGGGAAGGACCTGGCGACCGACAAGACGACGTACCCGAAGCTGATGGGCGTGGACGGGGCGCGCGCCTACGCCGTCGAGCTTGTGGCGAGCGCCGAGGCAGAGCTAGACCGGTTCGACCATGCCCGCACAGAGCCGCTGCGCCACCTCGCGCGATTCATTGCCTACAGGCAGAACTGAGCCTGAGCGCATATGGGCTTCGCACCATACTCACAATTCGGGTATAAACATAGGCGCATGGAGGTCAGTCGAAAAATATTAAATCGTGTTATAATATTTATGACATTGAACATTTTATCCTCGTGAACAAAACAGTTGTTGTAGATGAACATTTTTACATCTTGAACAAATTATTTTTTTGTACCAGATGAACGGAACAAAATATTTTGTACTAGGTGAACAATTCTGTGAGGGCGAGTGCTCCTGTGCTTTCCCAGAACTTTCTTTGCACGAATTCCGAAGCAAGCAGATGGCCACGATTAAGGGTGCTAATCCCCCTGATTTGTGAAGTGACGTCACCCTAAACTCACGTCTGAATCCCATTGCGTCCAAACCCAGACCCATCTCGGCCCGTTGGCCCGGCAGTTCCTTCGGACAGTTTCCCGTTCCTCACGAGGAGGCCGGCGCCGCCGTTTCTCTCCGCCGCGCAACCACGCCGGCGACCTCCAGAGTCTGCCGCGCCCGCAGCTTTGGGCGAGGGAGCCGCACCCACCCCTGCCGTCGCCCATCGATGCCGCCCCGCGCAACCAGCCCCGTTCATGTCACGAGAAGGCCGGCGCCGCCGTTTCTCTCCGCCGCGCAACCACGCCGGCGACCTCCAGAGTCTGCCACGCCCGCAGCTTTGGGCGAGGGAGCCGCACCCACCCCTGCCGTCGCCCATCGACGCCGCCCCGCGCAACCAGCCCGCCCGGCTCCTCGTCCTCCTCCCCAAGACACTTCCACCGCCCTCCTTTCCGTACTCGACCAACCCGCTGGGGCAGCAGCCATGGAGGCGGCCGCGGCCCGCGGCGCTCGCTCGTTCCCCGCGATGGGAGCGCCCATCAACGCCGCGAGGGCGGGCTGGCGGTGTGCGCCCTCTCATCGGCTTCGGCGGGGGTTGTCCGTGGTGGCGAGCCTGGGGAAGGGGCGACAAGGCCTCTGGGATGACCCGCCCGCTCGTGGAGGACCTCAACAAGCGCGTCCCCGGCAAGATCAATAGATCATCGACCCCAAGACCAACACCGTCCCCTGGTGAGTGATTCGCTTACTCAGGAACCAGGTTCCGTCTGTACCGTCTGCTCGATTCGATCTGTTCCACCTTGACGCCTAATTCCCGATCCTTATACACTGGAGTAGATCATATGCTGGTGATTTGTTCCAGACATTCATGGGAATTTATTCGTGGGATCCTTATACAGTAATTTTGAAACAAGCTAAGCATCATTAACACATACACTGAACCCAATTGAACTAGCCATACTACCAGAACAGCTTCACCGGTATGATTGCATCATATCGGAGCTTGATCTAAAAATGCTCATGGTCAAACAGAAGCGTTAGCAGCCATGCAACCAAAAGACCTGAATAAGAGGATAGAAATTTATTTATGATAGTTGATTCTCCAGATTATCTAAACAATTGCTGTGTGGCTTGTGTGCTGCTGCAAACTTGACGATATAAACCCGTGCCATTGTCTTCTCTAACAAATGCCATAACTTAGAGGTTGAAAGAGCTGGAACAAAACCATATGCTGGTCTTGTAATAACTTTAGATATGCACTTAAGCAGCTATCTTAGTTTGTGTGCATAAGTTTAGAAACTGTTGCCTTCACTCTGTTCTTCTGGTTTAGGTGGGAGAAAATTAACTCCGCGAGCATCTTGCCGTTGGATTTGTATATATCCGCCTGCAACAGGAAAGGGCAACAATCAGTTCGCATAGAAGTTGTAACTAATAGGTTTATTTAATATTGAATACAAAATTCCATGGTTTATTTCTGTGGACAAACCTGCGAAAAATCAATTTTCATTTTTGTACGATCCCAGTTTTCCATGTACCACAATACAAATTTTCCACACGAGTACCTGTTATAGAAAATAGTTTGTTTTTAAATTAGTAAAACTGTGATACAAGTAAACGTTTAGTAAAAATAATGTTGTAGACTCACCCATCATGTTGCTTCGGAATATTACGTATTTCTGTGATTGGCCACTTAGTCACATCGGGTAAATGGGGACTGCCATGTTTCCTTGCAATGCAGACTTCTGCCTCTATTCCCTGAAGCTGTATATTTGCCCGAGATTGATGCATTTACTTTTGCCTCACTAGGGAGTTTTATTCAAAACTTATGTATTAATGTACATAGATAGAAAATTATACCAGCAACTTGATTTTTTTCTTAGACGCATTAAACATGAACAGAGAATCAAGAATCTGAATGTCCTGTTGCTTTGTATCCATCGTAGCAAGAATCCAGTGCACCTTATCTATGTTCATGACGAAATGTACCTGCAAGAGTTATATGAATGTAACAAAAAGCTTAATCATGAGATGTATGGGTTGATGTATCATACCATTTTACGTCCGAACACATATTTACCTTTTCATAATCAAAATAGCTTTTCGCATTGGCCTTTTTTTTTTTAATTACTGCCGGACTTGGGTTGGGTTGAGGCTGTAGATTTTTTGTCAGCCATTCGGTTCTGTTTGTGCAGTACACTAGTGTATTAGCACCGATACGAGGTGTCTGATCATGACTTACGGGAGTGGACATGAGTTCCGCGTATGCATTGATGACCTGATACATGATTCTTATGTGAGAAGCCTGGTTCTACTATTAAGTTGAAAAATATATACATCGTATATGATGGACAGAGGTTTTATTGATAATTACCATTTCAGACATATATGAAGTGTCTCTTGGTGTGAAGCATTTCAGAACTTGTCCCGTTAAAGTAGTTGTTTCACTCTGGAACACCACGGTTTTTTCCGCAACAGCTTTTGTCATTGAGACGACATACTCCACGGCCGCTTCTATGTGTTCAGAAGTTATGGCAGTTTGAGTATTCAATAGGGAAGCTGCATATGAAATATACTTTAGACTAGCGCCCTCTTGAATCAGTTAATGTAAACACCAAAAAAGAATAGGTAAGAGTGAAAATTACCACTCCATGACTGATCTTTTGGGCGTTCAGAAACTTCTGGATGGTCTTTTTTCGCGCGTCTTGGATGGTTCTTCTCTAACATCATCGGAGACTTAAGCTTCATTGGTGTCTTTGGATTTCTTTTGGATTTTCTTACTCCATGCGCTACAGTATGAACCACGGTCTCTACACGTGCTGCTGCTGAGCTACCACTAGTAGTGTCGGAGGTAGAGTCTGATTTTCTGGCGGCTGTTGGTTGGTAGTCATCGTGTGCTCCAGAATTAGTAAAGCCATTTAGATCTGGATTGCTTACTGTATGATCATCCTCTTGTTTGCTATTTGCTTCATCCCTCGTTTGATTGGCATCCTTTTTCTCCAGACGATTAAGGATATCCTGCAAGGGGAGTAGAAATTGAGCAAGTACCATTTTATCAAATCTTGAAGGAAAAGAAGAAGGCGACAAGGTTGATACCTGTACGCATTTCATCACATCAGGTATGAGAGCGACTTGTTTCATCACTTCAGGTATGAGAGCGACTTGTTTCTGCATGTCACATATCTTTTTGTTCATGTCATCAAGAACATTGCAGATTTGCTTTGTGCTGGGATTGTCTCTCTTTGTACTTCCACCTGAACCTACGCCGTTGTTTTTTTCACGGCATGCAATGATTTCATTGACAATCTGCATGAGGAAGTTGTGTACCATTATCAGTTGAACACACAAAAATATGTAAAAACACGTGTGATAAGAAAACAATGTTACAATTTGGTTTACCTTTCCATTACCGTAGCCATAATCAGAGTCATAAGCATCTCTCTTACAGGCAGTACTTTCATCCCAGTTGGTCATAAGTGGGTATGTAGAGAAGTTATATTTTTCCAAACCAATGGTTGGACGGACCTTTGCCCAATAGCAGAACTACATGATTATGAAAAATAGGAAAAAATCGTTACTAAATATCTTGTATATATTTATCTAACCAATAGAAGTAGCATTATGTTATACCTGCAGAAGAGCTAAGTTCCCTTCTGGCCAACTCGTTTGGCCTTTTACTGTTTTCTTCTTTACTAGATTGGAAATCAGAAATGGCAGTGTCAAAGAAATCCAATTCATGTTCTGTGCTCGGCGTAGATCATCTACAATTGCATAGTAATCTCTTGGCACAGAAGAAGTTGAAACTGGCATTAGCAATGTACCAAGAAGTACTAAAAGCACCCTTCTAATAAAATCATCATCAGCTGTGCCATCTGTCTCAATGGCTCTGATGAGATCATCAATTAGTATTGTATTTGTCCTGGGGTTGAGAAACTTTGAGGGGACCTCCCTTGATGTGTCAAACTTTGCTTGATTAAAAGTTTCACCGCGGTTCTTGAGTCCAGTAATTGCTTCAACATCTTCACCTGAAAGTGTTATATCTTCTGTTCCTATTCTGAACACTTTCCGAGCAGGATCGAATGCTGTTATCATGAACAACAATAACCCTGGACGCATTATCATGTGTTTTGCTCTCAGGTAAGAGCCTATTCCCCACTCTTCCAGTTTGCGGCGTTGGATACAATTTAATTTGGATGTGAGGTCATACCACTTCTTTGGTGAGCAAGGTATTTCTTTATCTCCCATCTCTGCGCAAGGTTGGATTTGTGAGTTGGTAGATTGGTAATGCCTCACTATATTTGGATTTGTAGGATATGATCTAAGCCTGATGTGTTTTGGGTCAGGTGTAGCGACAGAAAATAGAGAGGAACATGGGACATTCCACCGAATGAAAAGAAACAGGAAAAATACACAAGATCAGCTGATAAGACAAAGGAGACATCATGCAAGGCATCATCTAGAAGGAACAGGGATCATTACCTGTTCTTACTTTGGTCTCTGCCTGTATAATCAGATTGATCTTTTATTTTTTTGAAACGGGGTAGGAGCTCTCCCTGTATGATCAAAGAGACGCCATGATCAAATTGATTTGTATGTTCCACCGTGCTTGTATGATCAGATTGGTGTGTATGTTCCGACGTCGTATGTGCCCCTTTCAAAAAAAGAAAGGTAACAGTACGCAAGCAGCTAGCTAACTAACTCAGTCACAGTAGCTAACAACTTGAATAAATTTCGGATCCCCGACCAAAGCGTGGCTACCGTTCCTCTCAGGATAAACATTACCAACACGAACTCCCAACAGTGGTTAGAAAAAAAAAGAAAAATAAGTAAATAAGGCACGCATGCATTTCAAGACGAACTTTGACCAAAATAATTGAGCAGCACAATCTTGATTATACTGTACATATTTAATATCGTTGGATTTATATTCAAAAATTGATATTAATTTTATATCAACAATCTTTGTATGTTTAGAATAATTGTTAGTCAAACAAAAAACACCCCGTGCTAGGAAGGTGCCGAAACAAGGGTTTTCGGGGCAAAACGACGAAAACTTGGCCAAAAAGTAGCAAAGCACCTTGGATTGGGGCAATATTTGGCAACCTTGTGAATGGCGGCATGGCACACCATGTATTACTTGTGTTGCCCCAATTTATTGTGTGTTTCAGGGTCACCCCGTGGTGGGAAGGTGCCGAAACAAGGGTTTTCGGGGCAAAACGACGCAAACTTGGCCAAAAAGTAGCAAACCACCTTGGATTGGGGCAATATTTGGCACACTTGTGAATGGCGGCATGGAACACCATGTATTACTTGTGTTGCCCCAATTTATTGTGTGTTTCAGGGTCACCCCGTGGTGGGAAGGTGCCGAAACAAGGGTTTTCGGGGCAAAACGACGCAAACTTGGCCAAAAAGTAGCAAACCACCTTGGATTGGGGCAATATTTGGCAACCTTGTGAATGGCGGCATGGCACACCATGTATTACTTGTGTTGCCCCAATTTATTGTGTGTTTCAGGGTCACCCCGTGGTAGGAAGGTGCCGAAACAAGAGTTTTCGGGGCAAAACGACGCAAACTTGGCCAAAAAGTAGCAAAGCACCTTGGATTGGGGCAATATTTGGCACACTTGTGAATGGCGGCATGGCACACCATGTATTCCTTGTGTTGCCCCAATTTATTGTGTGTTTCAGGGTCACCCCGTGGTAGGAAGGTGCCGAAACAAGGGTTTTCGGGGCAAAACGACGCAAACTTGGCCAAAAAGTAGCAAACCACCTTGGATTGGGGCAATATTTGGCAACCTTGTGAATGGCGGCATGGCACACCATGTATTACTTGTGTTGCCCCAATTTATTGTGTGTTTCAGGGTCACCCCGTGGTGGGAAGGTGCCGAAACAAGGGTTTTCGGGGCAAAACGACGAAAACTTGGCCAAAAAGTAGCAAAGCACCTTGGATTGGGGCAATATTTGGCAACCTTGTGAATGGCGGCATGGCACACCATGTATTCCTTGTGTTGCCCCAATTTATTGTGTGTTTCAGGGTCACCCCGTGGTGGGAAGGTGCCGAAACAAGGGTTTTCGGGGCAAAACGACGCAAACTTGGCCAAAAAGTAGCAAACCACCTTGGATTGGGGCAATATTTGGCAACCTTGTGAATGGCGGCATGGCACACCATGTATTACTTGTGTTGCCCCAATTTATTGTGTGTTTCAGGGTCACCCCGTGGTAGGAAGGTGCCGAAACAAGAGTTTTCGGGGCAAAACGACGCAAACTTGGCCAAAAAGTAGCAAAGCACCTTGGATTGGGGCAATATTTGGCACACTTGTGAATGGCGGCATGGCACACCATGTATTCCTTGTGTTGCCCCAATTTATTGTGTGTTTCAGGGTCACCCCGTGGTAGGAAGGTGCCGAAACAAGGGTTTTCGGGGCAAAACGACGAAAACTTGGCCAAAAAGTAGCAAACCACCTTGGATTGGGGCAATATTTGGCACACTTGTGAATGGCGGCATGGAACACCATGTATTACTTGTGTTGCCCCAATTTATTGTGTGTTTCAGGGTCACCCCGTGGTGGGAAGGTGCCGAAACAAGGGTTTTCGGGGCAAAACGACGCAAACTTGGCCAAAAAGTAGCAAACCACCTTGGATTGGGGCAATATTTGGCAACCTTGTGAATGGCGGCATGGCACACCATGTATTACTTGTGTTGCCCCAATTTATTGTGTGTTTCAGGGTCACCCCGTGGTAGGAAGGTGCCGAAACAAGAGTTTTCGGGGCAAAACGACGCAAACTTGGCCAAAAAGTAGCAAAGCACCTTGGATTGGGGCAATATTTGGCACACTTGTGAATGGCGGCATGGCACACCATGTATTCCTTGTGTTGCCCCAATTTATTGTGTGTTTCAGGGTCACCCCGTGGTAGGAAGGTGCCGAAACAAGGGTTTTCGGGGCAAAACGACGCAAACTTGGCCAAAAAGTAGCAAACCACCTTGGATTGGGGCAATATTTGGCAACCTTGTGAATGGCGGCATGGCACACCATGTATTACTTGTGTTGCCCCAATTTATTGTGTGTTTCAGGGTCACCCCGTGGTGGGAAGGTGCCGAAACAAGGGTTTTCGGGGCAAAACGACGCAAACTTGGCCAAAAAGTAGCAAAGCACCTTGGATTGGGGCAATATTTGGCAACCTTGTGAATGGCGGCATGGCACACCATGTATTCCTTGTGTTGCCCCAATTTATTGTGTGTTTCAGGGTCACCCCGTGGTGGGAAGGTGCCGAAACAAGGGTTTTCGGGGCAAAACGACGCAAACTTGGCCAAAAAGTAGCAAACCACCTTGGATTGGGGCAATATTTGGCAACCTTGTGAATGGCGGCATGGCACACCATGTATTACTTGTGTTGCCCCAATTTATTGTGTGTTTCAGGGTCACCCCGTGGTAGGAAGGTGCCGAAACAAGAGTTTTCGGGGCAAAACGACGCAAACTTGGCCAAAAAGTAGCAAAGCACCTTGGATTGGGGCAATATTTGGCACACTTGTGAATGGCGGCATGGCACACCATGTATTCCTTGTGTTGCCCCAATTTATTGTGTGTTTCAGGGTCACCCCGTGGTAGGAAGGTGCCGAAACAAGGGTTTTCGGGGCAAAACGACGAAAACTTGGCCAAAAAGTAGCAAACCACCTTGGATTGGGGCAATATTTGGCACACTTGTGAATGGCGGCATGGAACACCATGTATTACTTGTGTTGCCCCAATTTATTGTGTGTTTCAGGGTCACCCCGTGGTGGGAAGGTGCCGAAACAAGGGTTTTCGGGGCAAAACGACGCAAACTTGGCCAAAAAGTAGCAAACCACCTTGGATTGGGGCAATATTTGGCAACCTTGTGAATGGCGGCATGGCACACCATGTATTACTTGTGTTGCCCCAATTTATTGTGTGTTTCAGGGTCACCCCGTGGTAGGAAGGTGCCGAAACAAGAGTTTTCGGGGCAAAACGACGCAAACTTGGCCAAAAAGTAGCAAAGCACCTTGGATTGGGGCAATATTTGGCACACTTGTGAATGGCGGCATGGCACACCATGTATTCCTTGTGTTGCCCCAATTTATTGTGTGTTTCAGGGTCACCCCGTGGTAGGAAGGTGCCGAAACAAGGGTTTTCGGGGCAAAACGACGCAAACTTGGCCAAAAAGTAGCAAACCACCTTGGATTGGGGCAATATTTGGCAACCTTGTGAATGGCGGCATGGCACACCATGTATTACTTGTGTTGCCCCAATTTATTGTGTGTTTCAGGGTCACCCCGTGGTAGGAAGGTGCCGAAACAAGGGTTTTCGGGGCAAAACGACGCAAACTTGGCCAAAAAGTAGCAAAGCACCTTGGATTGGGGCAATATTTGGCACACTTGTGAATGGCGGCATGGCACACCATGTATTCCTTGTGTTGCCCCAATTTATTGTGTGTTTCAGGGTCACCCCGTGGTAGGAAGGTGCCGAAACAAGGGTTTTCGGGGCAAAACGACGAAAACTTGGCCAAAAAGTAGCAAACCACCTTGGATTGGGGCAATATTTGGCAACCTTGTGAATGGCGGCATGGCACACCATGTATTACTTGTGTTGCCCCAATTTATTGTGTGTTTCAGGGTCACCCCGTGGTGGGAAGGTGCCGAAACAAGGGTTTTCGGGGCAAAACGACGCAAACTTGGCCAAAAAGTAGCAAACCACCTTGGATTGGGGCAATATTTGGCACACTTGTGAATGGCGGCATGGCACACCATGTATTACTTGTGTTGCCCCAATTTATTGTGTGTTTCAGGGTCACCCCGTGGTAGGAAGGTGCCGAAACAAGAGTTTTCGGGGCAAAACGACGCAAACTTGGCCAAAAAGTAGCAAAGCACCTTGGATTGGGGCAATATTTGGCACACTTGTGAATGGCGGCATGGCACACCATGTATTCCTTGTGTTGCCCCAATTTATTGTGTGTTTTAGGGTCACCCCGTGGTAGGAAGGTGCCGAAACAAGGGTTTTCAGGGCAAAACGACGCTAACTCGGCCAAAAAGTAGCAAACCACCTTGGATTGGGGCAATATTTGGCACACTTGTGAATGGCGGCATGGCACACCATGTATTACTTGTGTTGCCCCAATTTATTGTGTGTTTCAGGGTCACCCCGTGGTGGGAAGGTGCCGAAACAAGGGTTTTCGGGGTGAAACGACGCAAACTTGGCCAAAAAGTAGCAAACCACCTTGGATTGGGGCAATATTTGGCACACCATGTATTTCCTGTGTTGCCCCAATTTATTGTATGTTTCAGGGTCACCCCGTGGTAGAAAGGTGCCGAAACAAGGGTTTTCGGGGCAAAACGACGCAAACTTGGCCAAAAATACGAGGAAAACATGTCCATAATGTGTAGATGGCCTTATTGCTAAAGCCATTCTTCCTTAAATTTTGGCCCAGTTTAGAATATGAAAACAGCTGGTACATCTCAATCCGAACGGTTCACATTTTGGTTAAAAAATTACTCAAAAAAGAAAGAAAGTCAAAGTTCTAGATGCGCACGTTCCATTGACTCCTACCACGATAGCTCAGAAACCACCCGTTACAAAAATGAGGTAAGAACCACACGCCCCACACCCACTCGCCCACTCATCTCTCACATCCCGTCTATCTCCCCGGCGACTCCGCCGCCTCGCGCCACCATCTTCCTCACTGCTGCACGCGCTGACCTGCCGTGCTGCTGCTGTGCTCTCTAGCCCCAGCCTCGCGCAACCCGAGGATGATGAGTATGAGGAAGACGAGGAGTAAGGTGACGGGGAGGAGTTTGTGGAGGAGGACCTGGTCGAGATGGGGTACATGAGCGGCTCACATCCCCGTTCTCTGCTACGCCACGGTACTCTATTTTCCTCCCTCTCTCTATACCTAGATCCTGGCAGGTCCGTCTGTTTGATTCATACGATTCTAATTGGAGGTCGAATTTCGCGTTTCTCATCGCCAACAGCGAGGGAAGAGGTGGCAGAGGGCTTGTGCTGGGGAGAGGTTGCGGCTCAGGATCGACCTGTTTTGAGGTAAAAGAAAAAAAACACAAGGTGAATTGGGCTGGATCGAGACGGTGTCGATTTTCTTGACTAATTTCTAATTGTTACAGGATTGGAAAGAAAAGACGAAGCTACAGCACATCATAACTGCAGCGATGAAGTTGCTACATAAAATGGAACAGGTACTAAATGTGGATTCATGTTATCCTCTATCCTCAAACTTATCTTTCAGCAGCTGATTTGCTGAGTTCGCTAAATATTTTTGCTGTTATCTCGGGAAAGCAATGTCCTTAGTTTTCACACTAGGTTGCTTAGTCTTTGCAACTTTGACAACAATAGCACCAGAATAGTTAAGTACCATCCATGTATTTCAGACAGGATACAAAATGAATATGACAAGACAGGTAGCAATAGTTTTGTGTATCGCAACAAGCATTGTTCTCTGAACTAATACAGAAATAACACTACCATATTCAACTAGCGTATATTTATTTCGTACTATATAGGAACTGAATATCATAGGACAGGCAGCTTCACATCTCTATCAGACTTCGGATTTCTGCTTTCACGTCATCGTTGTCGTTGAGATCATCTAGGAGCAACTCAACAAGAGCACGTAGACGGAAGGCGTGAACAGCAGACTGGGTAAAAAAATTTATAAGTGCATTAATATTTTGTACATCAAATTGCAAAAAATTATTCAACCACTGGTATTAAATATGCTAACCTCTCCAAATCCTTCTGGCAAGTAATATCCATTCCAATACTCAATGAACCTCAGTACATATAACCCACAGGAACACCTTCAGACAATACATAAAGTGATTGGTAATGAAACTGAATCCGTGTGCAGGTAATAATAGAATATGAGATCTCCTAGAACTTACCCGTCTTGTTGTTTAGGCATGTCTTCCTCCTGGATGACTTCCCAATTCAAAACATTGTCCTCAGGCCTATTCTCAATTAGGATAGAGTTGATCCCCATAATCTGCACCTCAGTAAAATCTCTGTTAGCATGTTAAGGGTTTCGCTATAGAAATCATCATGCATAAGTAATACTATTTTAAACCATGGTTAGAATACCTCACCATTTTATCAATTTGGGTTCTATACGTGCTAAGATCCCATAGCGAGTCCAGTACTTGGAACATTTTCCTATGGTTGTTCTTCACAAGCAATATCCAATGCTTTACCCTCCCTCGTTTCACTATCATGGGAAAGTAGACCTGCATGTAGAAAAAACTGTTTAGATTGAAGTCGTGTTTCTTAGGTTACATTATGAAACATAAATAAATCAAAAACACCTTACCCGTTCGTACTCCATTAGAATTTCAGCCAGCTCAGGCGTATTCGCTGGTAGGTTAAGGCCAGTGATAGTGGCCATAATGCTGCAGTGTTGCACGTTCCAGACAATGAACTGTTTGGCATTTACTTTAGAAGCACGCCGATGCATTATCAACTTTGAGTATGCTTCCATGACCTGCACCATTAAGAGACAATTATTCATCTACTCGTCAGTATATTATGCTAACCATTAGAAGAAACATAACCCACGTGATCGTCCAACCACTTGGTACCGCCGTCTGTCCTTTTATCATAGGTCAAACATTTCAAATCTTTTGCAGCCACCCAAGTATTGTAAGCACCTATGTGCACAAGTTTGATAGTCGGACTGGCGCTGCAATAGTGTTGCACATATTGTACACAAACTGCTTCTTCTGCAGTAAGTCCTGCAAGTTTTAAAATTGTTTCATGTCAGATTGGATTAAAATAACACATGTGTAGGAAATACATCTTCGGACATTAATTACCTCTGTTTTTCCGTAGATGTGTATTTGATTTTAGTTTCAGCATAGGTGATCTTAGTTTAGGGTTCACCTTCCTTAGTCTAACTCTTGCTGTTGCTTTGGAGGTGTGGATATCTTGACACTTGGAAGAATTGTCCAGTCCATCTCTACATTCTTCTTTAATAAATTTAGAAGATCCTTTGGTTTCCCTTTTTTCGAATGCAGAGCGGGTAATACTTCGGCAATCAGAAGAGTTTTCCTGTGAATCAGCTGATTCATTTTCTTTGCTGGATGAACGTATTTTATCATTTGACTTAGATTGTTCACCGGTCAGATCAATAATGTTTTGATCTCTGCCATTACCCTGAGATAGATCGCAATTAGTAGCATAATAAATTCAAACAAGTCAGTAGTAGTACAAAATGTTTAGATGATCCTTCGTTGCAATAGAAAAATGGATATGTTTTATCATTATCCCAATACATCAAAACTTCAGAACATACTTTTCTGGTTGACATTACCGTAGGGCATGATCTAGGTGAATGCTGTGCTTAGGTACTTTATAGTAATAGGTTCTCTGTGTGGAGAACATCTCTATTGATGCAGGCCATCTATTGATTCCGTGCAAACCATACATTCCTAGCCATGGGTTCCAGCATGAAGAGACATGATCAGGTCATTTTTTGGACTCGCATCCCCCACCTGGAACATTTGTCTTTTTACCCTCGAAATTTTTCTAGTTACAGAATCACTATATAATCTAGTCCAAAATCACAACTGTTATAAAGGTACTACGTTAGCATATAGAAATTATTGTGTCCCTATGAATAAGATCCAGTGATTCAGGTTGCATTGTGTAATATAAGCAGCTATATCACTACATATGTTCTAGTTCTGGGTGCTGCTATAAATGTTTATGCTAGCAAGCATAAGGAAGGCCCGGTTTTTTAGTGATACAGTAATCAGCAATCACAGGTTCGATTTATCACAAAAGAATACAATTACTGAACTATGCGACTGCATATTCCTAAGCTTTTGTCTTTCAACTCAACTGCAAAAAATTGTAGTTTTAGGCAGAAGTGATCTTACCTCATGTTTTGAAAATGACCGAACTATGCTCTCCAACGTAGAGATTCGCCTCAAAGCTTGGTCCAGCTTATTGTCCATATGATTTAGAGTACCTTGTTGGTCTTGCACAATCTTAAGAATTTCACGTACCGGATCAGAGTCTTTTGTGCCCTGATGCGAATCAATTTTTGTATCCATTACCTACAAAAGATACAACGATGATTTTTTTTTTGCAGGGATGAAAATGAACTTCAGAAGAGGGTCGGATATCAGCGAGTCCTTACGGCGCAGTTTGGGAAATATGGGAGTTTGCTTCAGGAAAGATGGGAGCTTGATGCGTCGAGGTCGTCAGACTGGGTAGATCGAGAAAGACGGTGTGCACGACGAGTTCGCTGGGAGGAGGCAGAGTGGTTTGCGAGGGCGCAGGACTAGTAGCTGCTATTTAACGAGAAGAAATCATCGGACGTTTGTTTCTACTTCAATCTCGTGTGATGCTGTTACCGGATAAGGATTGTTGTGATTCTGTTGCGTTTTTAAATAATCTCATGTAAATCTGTTACCGGATAAGGATTGTTGTGATTCTGTTGCATAATCCCAGCAACTTATTACGTGTTTTGCACTACAGGTCCGGTCAGCTCGACCCTGTTACTAGATCGATGCACCTGAAGGCTTTGTTTGGCCCACAAATTTTGAGCGGTTGTTAAAGAGTTTATTCCAAGCATAATTAATGAAATAAGTACCCACAAATTCACTAAATGGGGCATCTGGCTGAAGAGTATCCAAACGAGTAAGACAGACTTTTTGAACCAAAACTCGTCGGATCGGAAGGGGATCTAGACGCAAGGGATACCTCGTCGGATCTGAAGAATAAAGCAAAAGGCCATTGCCTATGCCACTGTGAATCAAGGAGAAAGATCAAACAGCACGGAGGATAAATATATAACAACAAAATAGCCCAATGACTTTTCTACCCGCGTCAAATACCATGTATTGATCAATACCGAATTTTGATATTTCAGAATCAAAGAGAATCATCCGCAATTTCAGCAAATAGATTTACATAACAACACAGATCCTCAAAATATACGCAGATCCTCATGGTAGCTGCTCTTTTCAGTGTACAGATTGTGGGGCGTGAGATTCATGTCCTTCAAGGCCGTGAATCATTCTCTCTCCCGTAGCCCATTGCAACTCACTGTGAATAAGTCAGTCTTGTGCATGGCCTGGAAAAAAGATGACAGTCACCTCAACGCTGAATCCATAGAAGCTATACAATTACCTGCGAAGCAACACAATTACTCTTGTTATACAAAAAAAAATTGCATACAATTTAACCCAGCATGTAGCATCAACTTACTTTGGTTGTGCCTCAGGACACTTACGAATGTCATGGCCAGGTTCGCGGCATCCACTGCATAGTCTCGGTTTTGGTGGTTCATCAAATGACTTAATTCTCCCTTTAGGTGCACCCCTGGTGACTACACATTTGGGATCTAGGACCGAACCTCGAGTCTTGGGAGCACCTTCCCTTCGGCTGCCTTCACTAGCATGCGCTGGGGCATCATTGGCTGGTTTGGAAGAACTTTTATGTCTCGAAATCTGACCAACAAGATAGTCCTTCACCTCCACAAAGGCATCATCACTACCGGATGCCAAGTCAAATAGCTCAGACCCTAGTGATCTCAACTCATGATAGCGTGATTGCTTCTTTGTCCAAACATGCAAGTCACTTTTTCTAACTGAAGGAAGGCCAGATTTCGCATTTTTCGACACACGCTGCAACACACAACACTTGGGTATCTCCGTCATCCCAGCATGTTTTAACACAAGAAAAATATGCTTGCAAGGTATGCCATCACGCTCAATCTTTCGGCAGTTGCATTTGATGTCAGAATCAGATCCAAGACAGGTGTAGTCAACAGAGAACTCTCGCCCAGGTATGACGTTTGAAATCAACCTGTACGTTGTACGGTTGCCATCCAAAATCACCTCATCAACATCAAACATGCTTACCAGATGTAGCTGTTCTTGAACTAGCTCAAAATTTGCAAACGTGAAGACATGTGCAGCAGCCTTCTCAATTTCGCGGCAATCTGTAACAGCTACAGGCCATGATTGTGATGCTATAGTATCCAACTCTGACTCTCTACGGCGCATCTCCGAAACACAAACCTCATAGTGTTGTACCAAATCATACAACGACATGAAACCATCAAGATGCACGTGCAGCCGTGAATTTAAACTCTCACTTCGCTGGTTAGTTCTCATGCCCATGAAATACTTGCCGCATAAAAACGCGGCAGCCCACAACCTCCTCTTTTTGTACATTCTGTTCAGCCACTCCTTGTTCCTGTTTGTTTGGTACTTCTGAACGAAAGCGCTCCACTTCTCCTCAAAGACATCAGGTGAGCAAACCTCATATATAAATGACCTAAATAACCTGAGGTATGAGAAGTGAAGATGTTTCTTCATATTCTTCTCAATGTGCCACGAACACACACGATGATCTGTTCCAGGAAGTATCTGACGGATTGCTTTTATCATTGCATTGTCACTGTCTGTAATAATAGACTTTGGTTTTTTCTGGCACATTGCCCTCAAAAAGGTGTGAAGCAACCACTTATATGTGCTTACCTTCTCATCTGACACAATGCCACATCCAAATACAACGGTCTGGCGATGGTGGTTCAGTCCCACAAATGGAACAAAAGGCATCTTGTACCTGTTCATCCGGTAAGTACTGTCAAATACGACAACATCACCAAATGATTGGTAATCCATCCGGGACTGCCCATCACACCAAAACAGGGTTTTTAGACGGCCTTCACTGTCAACTTCGTAATCAAAAAAAAATTCTGGATCCTTATCCCGTCTATCCTTCAAGACCTTTAGTGTAGCATTTGCATCACCATCCTCAATTCTCGACCTCTTGTACCTAGATGAGAAATTGTATATGTCCTTCTTGATGAAACCAACTTTATCTCCATGAGTGCACTCAAAGACATCCATGATCCGATGCTTACGGATGCCCTTCGATTCATACATCATTATTTCTGACTTCTGGTAGTCCTTCATTCTCCTATGTGATCTAAGATACTGAGTTCCATCAGGACTTAAGGTGTGGTTATGGTCATCCATAAAGTTGTCCACAAACCATACTCCGCGATCTTTATCAAGTCTAATACTCAGTTCAGCCGTACAATGCTCTCGAGTCTCAGCTCTTTCCCTTCTTTTTCGATCCTTGATGTCCCTTTTTGCTGGATCACGACACCCTTCCTTAGAGCAAACAAATCTCCTATAGAAAATATCTCCTACTTTTTTCTCACGCCTCACGATGTCCTTCCTGACGCTGAACCCTTTCTTTTCAGCATAAGAATTATAGAAACCGTAACATTCTTCTTCACTTTCAAATGTCATCTGGACAATTTCCCAGTACTCATCCATCGCTTCATTTTCTTTCCCAAAATTGCTAAACATGCCATCCATGGTTCCACAGTCATGAGGCCCAATCAAATCGCTGTTTTCCTATCATCAATACAAAAAGTTTGCTAATTAGATTTAGTTCATCATGATTCCTATCCCAAATACATGAATGGACAAACATTATAAGTAGCTAGGTCTAACAAGTTCAGAACATAACAGCCTTACCTCTATATTTTCTCTGTCAGACGTATTCCACTCGCTGTCAGACGTATTGCACCCAAATGCATCACCATGACATTCGTCCATCTCATCTTCACTGCCAGTAATAAGAATGCCATCAAATGACAATAATGGAAACTATATCATGCGACTAAAACAATCATTCACAAAGTGGTCATACTGATCCTATGTTAGCAGACAATTAAGAGTTCATCATTGACTCAGTTTAGAAATGTACTTCATTCTATTCAGTTAGAAACACACAGGTTTTCTGGCACAAAATTTTCCGGAATGCCCAGTAGATCTATTCATGGGCACACGGAATTGCTAGAACTAACACGAATCAGAAGATGCAGCTGAAATTTCGACAGAACATGCTATGTCAATATAGTAGACAACACCAGGCTCATGAGGAAAGCCCAGGAGATCTACGCATCAGGAATGAATGACAAGCTAACAACGCCCATAACTGATGCTGTACCCTCGAGGTGCATACCTTTCCGACGACATGGTCGAGCAGCGGCTCGAGCACTGCTCGAGCACTGGAGGCGTTGGAGGATAGTGTTGGAGGAGCCGGTTGCCGGGCGGCGCTCGAGTAAACAGTTGACGGGCGGCGCTCGTGTAGATGGTCGCGCGGGGCGCCGGTCGTGCGGCGCTCGAGTAGACGGTTGCCGGGCGGCGCGGCGCCGGTCGTGCAGCGCTCGAGTGGACGGTTGCCGGGCGGGGCTCGAGTAGACGGTCGCGTGGGGCGCCGGTCGTGCAGCGGAGGCGTCGGAGAGGAGGTCGTGCGGCGGATCGCTGGATGAAGATCCCGGACGATAGCTACGGCGGCAGGAGCTGGCCGCGCGCGTAGCGGCGGGTCGTGGAGGTCGCCCCAAGTGAGAGCAGCAGTTCGCGGGATGCCGCTCGAGAAGAAGCTCGCCCAGGCGATGAGCGCTGGCGGAGGCAGAACCGGGCAGCGGCGTTAGAGGCAGAGCTCGACGCTGTGCGCGGACCGAGCGGTCGGGCTGCAGAACGGCCAGGCGAGGGGAGGGATCGTGACTTTTTTTTTTTTTGAGAATTGGAGGGATCGTGACTGGGTATGGGTACATCGTGGCCTCGACCAGGGGCTGGGCGGGGCGGGCTAACGGGCCGAGCTGGACCTGGGCGCAGGAGGATTTGTGCGGGAGAGAAGTGCTCCTGTGACGTCACTTCTATTAATTTAGGAAACCCAGGTGGGATTAGCTCCCTTAATCACAGCCATCCGTCTGCTTTGGAATTCGTGCAAACAAAAGTTGGAAAGCACAGGAGCACTTCTCGCTTCTGTGAGTTGCACTTCCATTGTAATATATCAGTATGAATCACAAGGCAAATTCAATGGCTAAAGAATCGACTTTGATTTATTAAATCTTAGATGTCTTGGAATTAGCAATTCAGCTTAAAAAATATATAATTTTTTCTATTGTTGGCAATTTTAGGAAGTGTCCAGAATTATATTATTCATTATAAGGGTAAATAGTCATTTTGAGTCCACTAGACCCACATGTATGGCTCTCTCCTAATTCTGTTATCTATTGGCTCTCACTCTACTTTCTCTCCAAGCACCGACGCCCCATCGACTTCCCCTCCCCCACCTTGTTGACGGTGTGAGCTACACTGTGTCGTTGCCCCGAGACCGTAGAATCAACGCATCCACACTGTCTCTTAGCACCGGTCCACCCTTGTGAGGAATCATCCCGAGCAGCTCGCATTTGTCTCCATATTCCCCGCTTCCGTCCGATCACCGTCGTGGACCATGGCTTCACCTCCAAGTCTGCCAGGAACACTAACGATACAAGCTACCTCCCAATATTCAGTTATTGGGCGGTGATGACTGGGTTTTTTGCGCCACAACATGGTTGCAGCACTTAACATTAGCAAGCATTTATTAAAAGATCGATCCCATGGGACTTTTGCAGAATGGACACTACACAACCCATAATGGACACTACACAACCCCGTGACTGTGTTGTCAATGCAGTCAAGTTCACACCCTACCAAAGAAATAACCTATTCTATAGGTTGCTACGGAACTACCGTAACCAACCAGATAGTTTGAACAAGTTACATATAAGATTAATAATAATAAAACAAGATAAAGTAAATTCTACAAGTAAATTAAAACTGAAATTAGTAAACTAAAATCAAGATAAAAATGTTATTGAGGAGTCCGGAATCACCACTTGCATAGCTTAATCATGATTAGGATTCAGTATGTTCATTACTACCTATGGTGAATTGAGGCGAGGACTAGATAAAGCTGATCCGAGAAGCATTGTTTCACACCCTTCATAACCACTACCTTATATCCCCGCATGTCGCGTGGCTCCAATACTTAAGGGTCTCCCCGTGGCTATGGCATAGGATCTTCTACCTCCTCATTAATACATGATTGAAAGAGGCGGTGGATTGATGTCACTTGTACACCCACGTGCTTCCAACCACGCTTAACAATGATTCCCTTCGAAGTACCTCATGCAAAATATTGCATGATGCACAACATAAAACATCATCGAAGACAACCACCACTTTCACATATAGAACTAAACAACATAGATATTTATTTCATTTCATATTGATACTAGGGTTCATCCATATCCTTAAATGAACTACTCAAGTAAAATGGCACAAGAAATCAAATGAATGAACATGGATGGATGAATAAGATACACGTACAAGATCCACAATCAAGTTTTGGATTACAACGCGATGGATGGAGGGATCAGTGATGAACGCGGAGATGGTGATGGCGTTGATGTCAAGGCATCCTTGTCCCCAGCCTTCTTCTTTTCTTCGTTCAATGGTGTGATGGAGGTGTTGGTGGATATCTATAGCGGTGGCACAATGGCAGGACTTTGATGTGCCAATATGTGATGACATTGTTGATGGTAGTTGGGTTCCCCTCTCCTTTTATAGCCTCCCTGAGGTCGGTTTTGCGTTCTGGGTAACCCCCTCACCAGACATGGCCTTCGGGCCTACACAAATGTTGTTCAGTTTGACGAAAGGGCCCCGACGGATGGTGGTATGGGTATCCGGTATGGTCATGGAGGATCGTACCACTAGTCATTAAGTACCATGGACTCTACAGTAATTTGGGCGCTATTTCTTCATACGAGCTCCTATTTAGGTGTTCTTCGGCTCGTTGGATTCGTATGGATGAGGGATATAACACCATGTGTCGAGGGTATTTCTCGGCGATGCCCTCCGTACGGGGCTTAGGGTAGATGGAATCATGTAGGCTGACACAAGACATCGGTTATCAAACAAGCGGGGAGAGCGATTTACCGAGGTTCGGGGCCCTCTGTGAGGTAAAACCCTTACGTCCTGCTTGTCTGATCTTGATTGCTGAAAATATCGGTTACAATGGGGTGCCGAAGGTTTCGACTATGATCTCGTCGAGAGATTAAGTTCTACGGTGACCTAGCTCTAGACTTACCGTGGTTATGGCTATTATGATTGTGTGTCCCTCGGCAGACCCTCTCCTGGCCCTTATATTGGGAGCCAGGTCTCGAGAGATCTGTCCGGGTACGACTAAGTTACAAAGAGGCCTAGGTCTAAACTTTCCTTGTATTCTTCGTCTTACTGCCTTGTCCTTCAAAAATCCTTCTTTGGAACCGACGTAACGGCCCACCTGGTCATTGGGTGCCTTCATGGGCCTCTGACTGGGCTGTAAGAGGTAGTACAATACTAGTTACCTGAAGGGTAATGCCCACATCACCATGGTATTGGGTATTTATTATCATGTGATGGAAAAAAAATTTCCACCCTTGAATTGGCTAAGTCTTGGTGCATGTAACTCCTACATACTGCCTCCCTTTGGCTCCTTTCCTCGTGCTTTGGCCATAAAGGTTCATAAAACCTACACTACACACACCAAAGACAAAGAAAAGTGATAAAATCCTACTAAAACTACTACTTGTGCCAATCTTTAAAGAAAATTAAGCGGTATTTGTAAGCATGCATTTTAGGATATAGTCAAAGCTAGATAGAGCATGTAATGAGACAAAAATGTATATGTTTATGTAATGAAAAACATGTCGTTTTCTGGACTCATCAGATGGCTGGTGGAGTTTTCCCTTCCATTAGCTTAACTTCTATCCAATTGGCCCCGAGCTACACCCTAAATACCTATATTGTATACATAAACACAATTTGGCATCTACCAGAGCAATTTTCTCGAACAAGCTAGAGTTACTAACATTATTGTCGATTATTGTTGCTATTTGTGTGAATTTGAGGCGTTGATACCTAGCGGGACCTAACAATTGGTATCAAATCCTTCATATACTTTGAGGCGAGTCAATTTGGTGTGGATGTTGGGTTAGATCTCTAGTAAAATCCCACACTCCTCACCCTCTTCATGGCGGCTGTTGTTCTAGTCGACGGTGGCACTAGTGGCGGCAACTTCTCCTTCTGACATGAGTAGGCGGTGGTGGATTAGCGATGGAGGTACCATTCGAGCGCAGATCTAGAGATTGTTCAGGTTGCTGGATATCTTCCCCTCTGGTAGTAAAATTAATCTCGTGAATAAAATTGATCCGCTTGCTTCTCGGTAGGAGGATGGCTAGGCTATAACAGGATATCTGTTGGGGTTCGGGTTGTTGAACAATGTAAAATTTGTCTCCATATAAACAGTTCTTCATGCCTCTTGGAAACAAGGCCAGCTTGGAAGGCGATGACATGCATGAATTAGGAACTCTTCGGCAACAGATGAATTCTAATCACAAAGACAAGGAAGATCTATGCCTCGAGGTGACACAAATAAAATTGATATGTCTACGAAAGACTGCGATGAATCTGAAACAAGGGGACGTGGTAGATGCAGTGAATGACATGCATTCGCCTATTGGCGCAATTTGCAAACAACTATATGCACTGTTACTAGCTATTAGAAATGTTTGTCCAATACCACACCAAACTGCCACGCAATTAGTAGCACAAGCAGAGAACAACACCAACCAGCAGCAAAAATCATTCACATTTCAATAATCTCACCTGCAACAATAGGGTCTGAAGAATTAAAGCACATATTGTTACTTGACCAGGAGAAATCCAAGTATATGGATTTGGTGACTTTACCGAGTTAGCTCCCATTAATATTGCGCGATGATGGTTCCTGGACTATGGATGGTGATGGGATGGAAAGTATGGCTATTGGCCTTTTCCAATCCCTATTCATAAAGCAGAAGAGCATTGAACAGAGCAGTATTGGATTCTATGGATAGCCGTGTGGATGGACAGATGAATTAGAGGCGCCGTGCGCCGTTTTCTGAGAAATCAGTGATGTCTTGTTTCAGATTAGCCCATTAAAGGCCCCTAGGTCCGATGGTTTCCAGCATGATTTCTGCAGCGGAACTGGGAATTTACTGAAGGAAGAGATTGTTCAGGTTGTTCAATGTTTATTTGCTACGGGTTTCATGCCTGAAGGTGTTAATGACACGGTGACCATGTTAATCCCGATAAAAATGATCCTGAGGTTCTAAAATATTTTAGACCAATTAGTCTATGCAATGTTATCTTCAAAGTGGTTTCTAAGTGCCTTGTTAATCAACTGTGGCCACTTCTCTAGGATATTATATCCCCTACTCGGAGTGTCTTTATTCCTGGAAGACTCATCACCGATAATGCACTAATGGCGTTCGAGTGTATCCACTCCATTCAAACAGGATCATCAACTTGTCAGAATTTATGTGCGTACAAATTGGATATGGAGAATTGGAGGTTTTTGGAAGGGGTTTTAGCGAAATTGTGCTTTCACAGTCAATGGATACGGTGGGTGATGGCGTGTGTTACCACCGTGTGATGCTCAAATCGCTTTAACGGTCAAATGTTGGACTCCTTGTTCATCAACTTATCAGGTTTCTTCTATTGAAACTATATTTTTATTCGGTCACATCATATGTGCTTTACTTGGAGCGCCTGTTTGTTTTTGTTTGTGTTTGAATAAATTCGGATCCTAGCAATCCTTGTGTGGGAGAGAGACACGCTCCGCTTTTTCATATGAACAATGGTGTTCTTAGCTTTATAATGTTCATGGCGGAGTTGAAAACTGCACTTATTGTTATTTGGTTGGAAACAGAAAATGCTTCATATTGTCTTGGATAATTTGATACTTGGCAATTGTTTTGAGCTCTCAAGTAGATCATGCGTCATGTAGTTTAAACCTATTAGTGGAGAACTACCGTAGAACTTGTTGAAATTGGTTTGCATGATTGGTCTCTCTAAGGTCTAGATATTTTCTGGTAAAAGTGTTTGAGCAACAAGGAAGACAGTATAGAGTTTTATAATGCTTGCAATTTGTTCTTATGTAAGTTTTGTTGTACTGGTTCATACTTGTGTTTGCTTCAAACAACCTTGCTAGCCAAAGCCTTGTACTGAGAGGGAATGCTTCTCGTGCATCCAAAACCTTGAGCCAAAAACCTATGCCATTTGTGTCCACCATATCTACCTACTATGTGGTATTTCCGCCATTCCAAGTAAATACTTCATGTGCTACCTTTAAACAATTCAAAAGCTATCATCTCTTATTTGTGTCAATGTTTTATAGCTCATGAGGAAGTATGTGATGTTTTATCTTTCGATCTTGTCATTTACTTTTTGAGACTTTCACAATGGACTAGTGGCTTCATCCGCTTATCCAATAATTTTGCAAAAAGAGCTGGCAATGGGGTTCCCAGCCCCAATTAATTAACTTTCATTAATAATTCTCTTCACGTGTTTTGCACTGATCTATCAGTAAGCAACTTAATTTTGCAAATAGACACTCCTCCATGGTATGTGAATGTTGGAAGGCACCCGAGGATTCGGTTAGCCATGGCTTGTGTAAGCAAAAGGTTGGGGGAGTGTCAACTAATAAATAAAACTAAAGTACATGTGTAAACAAAAGAGAAGAGGGATGATCTACCTTGCTGGTAGAGATAACGTCCTTCATGGGAGCCGCTCTTGGAAGTCTGGTTGATGAGGTAGTTAGAGTACCCACTATCATTCGTTGACAACAACAAACACCTCTCAAAACTTTACTTTTATGCTCTCTAAATGATTTCAAAACTTGAAAAGCTCTAGCACGTGATTTAATCCCTGCTTCCCTCTGCGAAGGGCCATTCTTTTACTTTTATGTTGAGTCAGTTTACCTACTTCCTTCCATCTTAGAAGCAAACACTTGTGTCAACTGTGCATTGATTCTTACATACTTGCTTATTTGCATTCATCATATTACTTTGTGTTGACAAATATCCATGAGATATGCATGTTTAAAGTTGAAAGCAATTGCTGAAACTTAAATCTTCCTCTGTGTGGCTTCGATGCCTTTACTTTGAATTTATTGCTTTATGGGTTAACTCTTATGCAAGACTTTTGATGCTTGTCTTGAAAGTACTATTCATGAAAAGTTTTGCTATATGTTATCTATTTGTTAGCAAATATAGATCATTGCATTGAGTCACTGTATTCATCTCATGTGCTTTGCAATAGTATGATTAAGATTATGTTGGTAGCATGTCACTTCAGAAATTATTCTTTTTATCGTTTACCTACTCGAGGACGAGTAGGAACTAAGCTTGGATTGATACGTCTCCAACGTATCCATAATTTCGATGTTCCATGCTTGTTTTATGACAATACCTACATGTTTTGCTCACACTTTATAATGTTTTTATGCGTTTTCCGGAACTAACCTATTAACAAGATGCCACGTGCAGTTCCTGTTTTCTGTTGTTTTTGGTTCCAGAAAGGTTGTTCGGGCAATATTCTCGAATTCGAAACGAAGACCTAATACCTTATTTTCCCGGAAGCATCCGAACACCGAAGGAGAGTCGGAGAGGGGCCAGAGGGCCACCACCATAAGGCGGCGCGGCCCTAGGCCTGGCCGCGCCAGCCTATGGTGAGGGGGCCCCAGGTGCCCTCCTGCGTCGCCTCTTCGCCTATAAAACCACTTTGGACCTAAAAACGCAATACCGATTGACGAAACTCTAGAAAGACTCCAGGGGCGCCGCCGCCATCGCGAAACTCAATTCGGGACAGAATCTCTGCGCACGGGACGGTGTCACACCCCAACTTTTGCAACCTGGTTTAGTTATCCAAAGTGCAAAAATTAGGGGGAACAAAAACTATTTCTAAAGACTAATTATGATGAATTGCCTTGATCTGTTGGTAGATGAATTGTCTTGATTTGCTTGTTGAGTTTTGTTTTGAGCTACCCTTAAGAACAACACCTCTAGTGGTTAAACAAGCAACTCACTAAATAAAACACATGTGTGGCTTAGGAAAAATTGTTTTCTTTCTTACTACACCAAACCCCTCTACTTATGGCAACAGGGGCGTGCCTTCTCAAAATTCCTCTTTGTGGTATAATCTAGCTCAAACCATCCTTGATTCAAAACTTGGGATCATCTACCCATTTCTACATCCTTCTCTTGTACCCTATCCAATGTTTAACCTCAGATCACCTCTACCTCTTTTACCTCTTGTATTTATTTTAATCCAAGTTTAACCTTCACAAAACCAAGAGTGGGAATGATGGGTACATTTTGTAGCCACCATCTACCCTTGAGAACACTCCTCCCTAAATTAGATTTTCTTTCTCAAAACCCCCATTTTTTTTTCTTCTCTAGTTTTGATCACAAAAACTACTTCTAGTTTTATTAAATCTTTTCAAGGTATTTCTTCAGAGAAAACAAAGAACTGAAGTGGGTTTTGTTTTTCATCCCATTCCTACCAAGTACTGATTTCTAAAACATTATTTTCTATTTTGCTTTGTTTTAACAAAAAGCTTGTGTATGGTACCTATACCATATCTTGTTTTCCTTTTGCTTATTTTACATTTGAGAGAAACTCTACTTTGCTTGAGAAAGTAAGTAGAGCATTTTGACCTCCTATGTTCGAACTAGTTTCCTCTCAACACTTTCAAATTCCATTCCACTTGGGTTCATTCCCAATTGTCACTAGACAATTGAGTTGTGCTCTATACCTTTTCAATTGAACTCTATTTCAAATAGAAACTCTTGCACACCTTATGCACCCCTCTGATCTTTCTCTCATTTTACTCACCAAACCATGTTTGGACTTTCAAGTGATTCATCTCCATCTACCTAATGGTTTCTAGACAATCATTAAAAACAATTCTAGTTTTCATTTGTGATCTACCACTATCATCATCACTCTCTCTTTTTCATCTTGTGTTGAGTTGTTCAAGTCTAAAATCTCGTGGAAGCCATCTCCAAGATGGCATGCACATGAAACCTTGTACATCACCATCACCATCATCTTCTTGGCACAAAGCCATCATGCAACAAATACCATCATGGTGTATTTTACCATCACAATCTTCTTCCATCTCTATATCTCTCACATTGTTCATTTTTGTTTGGCAAGGCATGGAGCCGGCCAATTTATGTTGGCATTCAAATTTCGGCCAGCACTACCTCCTCATTTCCTTCTTATGCAAGCCATGCCTCCCACCTAACCCAATCACTAAATGGGCAGCCACCCATCTTAGCCAATCAAAAAGGAGGCAGCCACCACTCTCTCCCTCCATAAAGCTCACTTGGCTGGCCACCCCCTCCCTTTTCTTCTCATTTTCAACACTCCCCACTCCCTCACACTATCTTCCTCCACTTCCCCACGAGCTGCTGCTCCTCCTAAGCTCCATGGCCGGCCATGGCCATGGAAATCCACCAAGATGGAGCTCTCCTCCTCCCTCAAGCTCATCCTCACCATGAGAGCATCTCTCTCACTCTCTTCTCCCCTAATTTTTGATGAATCCAGCTCCCTTTCTCTTTTCCCCTCTCAGAAGATTGGATCTTGATGCAGGTGCATGTTGGTCCAAGCATGGAGAAGGTTGAGCAATCCTCAGATCTGAAACTTTTGAGCAAAGTTCGTCCAAATCCCTGCAGTAATTTCTGCTATCTTGCTGTTTCAGATTCTGTACGATTTTGTAAAATCCGCCAAAACTCGTGTGCAGGGCCAAATCGAGTGATTCAAAGTTCCGCGGATAGGTATTGAAAAGATCTACAACTTGGCGTTGGTTTCATCCTCAAATTCGTTACAGATTTTCCACGGTAAATAAAGTTCTGTAAACATGCAGATTCACTGTTTGTTAAATAAGTTCCGTCTTACAAACCCTTTTTGAGCAAACTCAACTTTGGGTGAAAGCCCTCTTGAATACCTTCATTTTGGCGGTGGGGTCACTTCGATTGACCTCCTGAAACTGAAATGGTTCACAGATCAAGATCTGGTCAGATCTGACTTTGTCGAATTAAATCAGGAGCTTGGGAACGAATTTTTGAATGAAATAAATTGGGTAAGAACCACCTTTTTAATACCTTTCAGATGCAACTGACCTCATATTTTTATGAATCATGTACGATTTGTGGTGAATTAAACTTGTTCTGTGTGTTCTGCAGACATGGCTGTTAGTTTTTAAATCACCAAAAATCCATCTTTGAACCTAATTGAGTGATTCCAACTTTGTAGGACTGCTTTATGTTTTCTTAATCATCTCCAATAAGTTTCAAACATTTATCTGTTATGAAAATCCAGTTGTAAAGAAAATGGTAAAGACATACAGTAACCTTGTTAATCCATTTGTGAGAGTTTCAGAAACTATTTGAACCCAAATCCAATTGTGTATGCATCTTTGTTTAAATATCTTTCAAATGCCAGTGGTCTCATATTTTTAGGATTTGTCTACGATTTATGGCTTACAGATCTTGTTTTCTGTACAGCCAGATTCAAACAAATTCCTAAATTTGTAGGTTTAATATTTTTGAGTAAATCCAATTGGGTTAGTCTTGTATTAGTACTGGCCATCTAGGAAAAATAGTGTTAGTCTCTGTTCATGCATATTTGTTACTGTTAATAATGTGTATGTGTGACATAGGTTGTTGAAGGAAAACTTTTTGATTTATTTGAAAACTCTAACCACCTCTTTGTATTAAAAATTGGTCAACCAATGTTTTATTCTTGCAAAACAAAACCTCTGCAACTTAACCTTAGTTCTATTGTTTGGCTTAAGTCTTCAAATGGTGTGGCATATCATTTACTTCCTATTCTTGTGTAGTGTTGTGTAAGCTTTACAAAATAGAGAGAATGATTTCCCGCTTTTCCAAAAATGTTTCAAAATATAATATGAATGTTTGTAATGCCCAACTAATGCACTTGTCCTCTTTATGATGTTATCTACCAGGGGATACTTAGTTGTGCCATGGTGATACCGAGAGAGGCAATTGCTAAGTTATGATACTCTCATACCTTTACTAGGTAAATAAAATGGGTTCTCTTTTAGTTGCTTTGTAGTATCTATAAGTTCTTTGTATGTTAGCCCGTAGTAAGGTGGTTAGCTATTGCTTGTTGATTGTTGAATGTTGCATGCTTGTTATGATTGGTGCAATGTGATTGATTGTGTTCCTTTTATATTTTCCGACGATAGATGCGAACGATTCCGGAGAAGAAGAAGTGGTTCGGACAAGGATTTTATTTATATTGACGGGATTCTTATATTGATGAAGTTGAAGAAGTCCAGGGACAAATAAGCCAAGACAAGCCATCTTTTGATATCTGATTTGGTGTCTAGTTGGACATCATTTGTTGATATCCAAAGCACCTTGATTCTATGTGTGTTGATCTCTCTTTTATTGTCATCTATGTATGGTTGCTAGTGGGGTACTCCCTAGTGGTGATACTCCACTACTATCTTTGTTTTTTTTGGGATGCATGGAATTATGGCCATGCCATTCCACTTGGTTAGCTTGTATGCTCACTTGAGCATGCATCTTCTCGGGATAATAACTTACACCACACCCACTTTTTTTAAGTATAGAGGTATCAATGTCATGATCTTGGTATATTCTCAACTTGAGAGGAATATGCCTTTGTACCCTATGGGAAAGTATGTTGGATAGTGATACTCCACTATCTAAGTTGTATAATTAGCATCAAAATCTGAAAGTATATTCCCTCTTGTGTTGTCATAATACATGCTTACCTTAAGCAAGTATAATCCACTCCATTACCCCTTTTTACACCATCTATGGCGTGATGACTCTCATCTCGGCCGTAGTGAAATAGTTGTTCAACTCATGAAACTTTAGGTTGGGAACCCCTTGGAAAAATACCTTGTTGAAAAGAATCTTTGGAAAACCTTGGGTGAGTTCTACTTACCTAAGTGTGTGTTTATGAAAGAAAAGGATCTTGAAAAATATGGTTGGAAAGAGAATCTTGTTTTATGAAAACATTGGCGTCTAAGTATACCCGTGACAATTAACCCGCGCAACCACAGCTACTCCAACGTGGGCACGGAGCTTAGCTTGATGTTTGTTCTTCTTAGCATGAGGCACCGCACAACTATACAAGGGTACGGTTACCCCCGAGTCCGGGTTGTCATGGTTGGGACAATAGTATAACGGGAGGCCTTCGGGGCTGACCCGTCCGGAAGACACTATGGGTCTCCTGGCTTGGCGGTGGAGTCACGCTCAAAGGGAGGTGAGCTGCCACGGTGCCGGGGAGGTACATACTCCATAGGGTAGGACCTCTTGCTAAGTCGAATGGGCGAAAGGCTATGTTCGGGTATCCGTCGTGGCATATGTTGTTATGCGGGGATGATGCCCACACGATAGGTATCCGGATAGAGGTGGGGAAAGTGTGCAAACTCTGCAGAGTAAAATCTATTCGAATAGCCGCGTCCGCGGTCATGGACGGTTGTAATGGCTGTTGCTTAGCCTGATGAGTTTTGGTTTACAAAATGGTTTGGCAAATGAAAGGAAAGAACTTGTTTTGAAGTACCGGAAGGGTACGGGAAAGGTTGTGTCGACCATATGGAGATGGTCGGGAAGGACAAATAAATTGGGTTACCCCATCCTAGTGTTTTATGTTGTGGAAATCTTTTGAAGTATCTTCTTCAACAAAGATATAGAGATGTCATAGGGTATCTTTTGAAGTATCATCTTTAACAAAGATATAGAGATGTCATAGAAATGTCTTAGCACCCTCTTAGTGTCCCCTTCAACTGTGATGTGGGATGCTATATCCACAAGAGAAACTTATTCTCTTTCACATGCTATATCCACAAGAGAAACTGATTCTCTTTCACATGCTATATCCACAAGAGAAACTGATTCTCTTTCACATGCTATATCCACCAGAGAAACTATTCTTCCCCTCTTGTCCCTTTTAGTTAGCATTGTTAGCACCTTTCTTGATGGTTTGCGAGTACAATTCCAATGTACTCACGGCTTTGTCCCTGGCTATTTACTTGGCCAGACCTGGAGGACTTCGACAGATGAGGAAGGAGTTGACGACGTCTATGCGAGCTGGAACGTCTTCCGCCAGTTGCCTGTAGGGTTAAGGCAGATGACTTGGCTCTCTACGCTTGAAGTGATTCTGCTACTCTGATGATTAGATTATGCCCTTCGAGGCTATCTTGTAAAGATGGGTCATGTGACCTTATTGTAATTTTCTTATTTCGTTTTGTAAAGGATGATGTAATTTGATATCAGTTCGGTTATGTGTTCACGGCACACTGATCATGGGAATGTGAACGGTATACATAACAGGTATTTCGGACAGCTAGTCCGGGGTCCCCACAGAGCTGGTATCAGAGCTATCCTGACTGTAGGAGACCTTAGTTAGCATGGACGTTAGTTAGGGGAACAATTACTTGGACAAAACTATTTTTTTAAAAAAAATCTTTCTTTAGTTGGAAGCATAGCTTCTTCTCCTCTTGTTTCTTCAAAACTTCTAAATTCTTATCTCTCCGCTTTATAAATATTTGAAATTTTTTACTCTATTGTCTCATCCACTTCAAACCTACATATTGGACGATGTCCCAACTCAGACCAGAGACTCGAGCCCAAAGATGGATAAATCCCTCATGAAGTCTCATGTATCTCCAACAACAGCTATTGAAGATTGAATGCCTACTCATCCGTATGCATATAAGGATGATAACATCATGTCTTTGGTTGTCACCAAAGTTTGTCGATGAGCTGACCTTGTTCCTCCGTGGACTTGCACCTTTTTGCAGTCATCTGGGATCAAGTCCTCAGTTCCTGACTAGTAATTTTTAAGGCCAGCCACCATAAGTTGTCAACTTTGGGAGTGCCTCAACAACTACCCCTCTGAAGACCTCACGTCCTCGGGATGATGAGACCATAAGTTCTACGCAGTCGTCGCCATCGCCTCAACATCGACGACTCAACACCAGGCTTGCTTCACCACCAGCTACTTCGAGAATCTTTGTTGAAGTCGATGCCAGCCAGATGAAGACATTAGCATATGTGACCAGCCCCAAAACCTATAGGATGGATAGGACAAATTCAATCGCTTTGATTGAGTTACCCCCGCGTATTAGGAATCCTTGGGTACTTAGAGTACCATGTCTGGTGTGATGATTGCTTGTAGCTTCCTCGTATGCTGCCTTGAGTGTTTTTATCTGTTTGCTGTGTGTATGATTGTCTTGGTCTTTAGGTCTGAAAACACTTCTAGTGTAATAAACCCGCGTAGGAAGCCTCCCTAAGATGTTTTCACCCTCATCTACCTCGCCATTAAAATGCTAACTGCTAGTTTCTGGAGAAGTTAGTCTTGTTAACAGTTGTTTTCAACAGTCAGAGAAACTGACCCTACCCCGATCTACGCCAATTACTTTCAAGATCAGCCGAAGCATCTCTACTACGCCAAGGAAGCAGAAGCCAGTACCTTCAAGATTGACTGCATCTCTGCGAGAAGCCATACTAACTTGGTCTAACCTTGGAGTATAATCGCGCTAGCTTCAAGTATAACTTTTTGAAAACTACCCTCTAACACACCGTCTAACAAGCTGAGAGGACAATAGCGTCAAAGCCAAGCTACATCACATGGTTCATCTGGTCCTCATCAAGTGAAGCTCCTGAAGATACCTCAAGACTCAAGATTAGGTGTAGTTTATGTTGGAGATATGCCCAAGAGGCAATAATAAAGTGGTTATTATAATATCTTTGTGTTTATGATAAATGTTTATATAACATGCTATAATTGTATTAACCGAAACATTGATACATGTGTGTTATGTAAACAACAAGGAGTCCCTAGTAAGCCTCTTGTATAACTAGCTTGTTGATTAATAGATGATCATGGTTTCGTGATCATGAACATTGGATGTTATTAATAACAAGGTTATGTCATTAGTTGAATGATATAATGGACACACACCCAAATGAGCGTAGCATAAGATCAAGTCATTAAGTTCATTTGCTATAAGCTTTCAATACATAGTTGTCTTAATCCTTCGACCATGAGATCATGTAAATCACTTACACAAAGGGTACTTTGATTACATCAAACGTCATTGCGTAAATGTGTGACAATAAAGGTGGGATTAAGTATCGGAAAGTGTGAGTTGAGGCATATGGATCAACGGTGGGATTTGTCCATCCTGATGACGGATAGATATACTCTGGGCCCTCTCGGTGGAATGTCATCTGATTAGCTTGAAAGCATATGAATAGTTCATAAGAGATCACATACCACGGTACGAGTAAAGAGTACTTGTCGGTAACGAGGTTGAACAAGGTATGGAGATACCGATGATCAAACCTCGGACAAGTAAAATATCGCGAGACAAAGGGAATTGGCATCGTATGTAAATGGTTCAATCGATCACTAAGTCATCGTTGAATATGTGGGAGCCATTATGGATCTCCAGATCCCGCTATTGGTTATTGCTCGGAGAGGAGTCTCGACCATGTATAGTTCGCGAACCGTAGGGTGAAGCGCTTAAGGTTCGATGTCGCATAAGTAGATTTGAGTATGGTATGGAGACGAAGTTTGTTCGGAGTCTCGGATGTGATCCAGGATGTCACGAGGAGGTCGGAAGAGTCCGGAGAATAAGATTCATATAAGGGAAGTTGATTTGGGTTTCGGAAATGTTCGGGATTGTTCCGGTGTTGACTGGAAGGTTCTAGAAGGTTCCGGAAGGTTCCACCATGGGGCCCACGACCCGGGAGGCCCACCGTGGGCCGAGGGGATGCTCCCTGGCCTAATGGGCCAGGGCACTTGGCCCCCAAGGCCCGGCCGGCCAACCCCTAGGGTTTCCGGGGGGATCAACAGGGGAGGAAAGCCCCTCTCCCCCCTTGGCCGCCGCCCCCAACCCTAGATGGGAAGGGGGCCACCTTGGCCGGCCAGCCCCCTATAAAGAGGGAGGGGGTGGCCGGCCACACCATCCCACAATTGCCTCCTCCTCTGGCCGCCTCTCCCTCCACCATACGCTGTCCGGGCTTAGGCGAAGCCCTGCGGTTTTCTTCCTCCACCACCACCACCACGCCGTCGTGCTGCTGGACGTTGGAGGAGATCTACCACACCTCCGCTGCCCGCTGGAATGGGAGAGGAAGGAGCTTCATCGACACCGTACGCGCGACCGAGTACGGAAGTGCTTTGCACAGGGGACACCAACAACGAGATTAATCTCGTAGGCTTGGGAATCTTCGAGGGTTAGTCTCATCTCCACCTCGTTGCTTAGATCTAGTAGATTGGATCTTGGGTGTTCCATAGATTAGATCTGTTGGTTTTATTCGCTTTGCGGTAGGAAATTTTTGTTTTCTATGCAACGAACCCCATCAGTGGTATCAGAGCCACGTCTATGCATAGATCTGTTGCACGAGTAGAACACAATGGTTTGTGGGCGGTGATGCTTTTGTTGCTTTAGTTTGTGTACTTTGCTTCTTGCGGGATGGTGGGATGAAGCGGCCCGGGCTAACTTTACATGACCGCGTCTCATGAGACTTGCTCCACGCTTGACATGCAACTTGTATTGCATAAGTGGCTTTGCGGGTGTATGTCTCTCCCACCATAGTGAAGATTGTAATTTGCACTTCCATTGTCAACACTAGTATCACCGTTGTGGTTCATGTTCGTAGGTAGATTGGATCTTACTCGAAAACCCTAAACCACGTAAAAGATGCAAACCAAATTAGAGGCGTCTAACTTGTTTTTGCAGGGTTTGGTGATGTGATATGGCCATAATGTGATGATGATTATATTCGATGTATGAGATGTTCATTGATGTATTATGGCAACCGGGGAGCCTAATGGTTGTCTTTAATTTTTGTTAAAGACCTGCGTGTCTATTCATCATGTAATAGCTTTATTCCAAGTAGTTGTTATAGTAGCTATGAGTGATGGACAACCATGAAGCGGCGCCACTGACCTTGACGCCATGCTGGTGATGATGGAGATCATGTCCGTGCTTTGGAGATGGAGATCAAAAGCACAAGAAGAAAGGCCATATCATATCACACATTATGAATTGCATGTGATGTTAATCCTTTTATGCATCTTATTTTGCTTAGATCGCGACGGTAGCATTATAAGATGATCCCTCTCACTAAATATCAAGATAATAAAGTGTTCATCCTTAGTATGCACCGTTGCTAAGACTTGTCGTTTCGAAGCATCTCGTGATGATCGGGTGTGATAGACTCTACATGTGCATACAACGGGTGCAAGCCAGATTTGCACACGCGGATACTAAGGTTGCCTTGACGAGCCTAGCATGTACAGACATGGTCTCGGAACACGGGATACCGAAAGGTAGAGCATGAGTCATATGAATGATATGATGAACACTTTGAGTGTTCGCCTTTGAAGCTACATCTTTTCTCGTGAAGATCGGACTTGGTGTAGTGGATTTGGTTCGTGTAATCACTAAGACAATGCGAGGGATGTTGTTTTGAGTGGGAGTTCACCTAGTTAATTTAAGAATTAAAACTGAACTCATTTTATCATAAACTTAGTCTAAACTCTTTGCAAATATGTTGTAGATCATGGCGCCCCCTCCATCAATTTTAACCAGTTCCTAGAGAAAGAAAAGCTTAAGGGCAATGGTAGCAACTTCACTGACTGGTCCCGTCATGTGAGGATTTTCCTCACTGGCGTGAGCATGCAATTTGTGCTCGAAGCACCGCTAGGTCCCCCACCACCTCCTGCAGTGTCCGAGGACATAAAGAATGTTTATGAGACTCGGGTAACTCGGTACTCCGAAATTCAGTGTGCCATCTTGTGCAGTTTAGAGGCAGAGCTCCAAAAGCGTTTTGAGCACCACGACCCATGTGAGATGATGCGTGAGCTCAAACTTATCTTTGAGACTCATGCAGCCGTGGAGAGCTATGAGGCCTCGAAACAGTTCTTTAACTGCATGATGGAAGAGGGCAGCTCCGTTAGTGAGCACATGTTCGCCATGTCCGGACATGCGAAGAAGCTCGATGACTTGGGGATTGTGATCCCTAACAAGCTGGGTATTCATCGTGTCCTCCAATCACTGCCACCAAGTTACAAGAACTTCGTGATGAACTACAACATGCAGAACATGAACAAAGAGTTACCTGAACTCTTCTCCATGCTGAAGTCTGCTGAAGTAGAAATTAAGAAGGAGAACCAAGTGTTGATGGTCAACAAGACCACCAGTTTCAAGAAGCAGGGCAAGCCTAACAAGGGCAACTTCAAGAAGGGTGGCAAGAAAGTTGCGGCGCCTCTGAGAAGCCTAAGGCTGGTCCTAAGCCTGAGGCTGTGTGCTACTACTGCCAGGGGAAGGGGCACTGAAGCGGAGGCACCAAATACTTGGCCGATCTGAAGAGCGGCCATGCCAAGAAGAAAGGTATATTTGATATACATGTTATAGATGTCTATCTTACTGGTTCTCGTAGTAGTGCCTGGGTATTTGATACTGGTTCGGTAGCTCACATTTGTAACTCGAAACAGGAACTGCGGAATAAACGAAGCCTGGCAAGGGACGAGGTGACGATGCGCGTTGGAAATGGATCCAAGGTCGATGTGATCGCCGTCGGCACGCTCCCCTACATCTACCTTCGGGATTAGTTTTAAACCTCAATAATTGTTATTTGGTACCTGCGTTGAGCATGAACATTATATCTGGATCTTGTTTGATGCAAGACGGTTATTCGTTTAAGTCTGAGAATAATGGTTGTTCGATTTATATGAGTAATGTCTTTTATGGCCATGCACCTGAGATGAATGGTTTATTCTTGTTAAATCTCGATAGTAGTGATACACATGTTCATAACATTGATGCTAAGCGAATTAAATTGAATGATAATTCTACTTATATGTGGCACTGTCGTCTTGGTCATATTGGAGTGAAGCGCATGAAGAAACTCCATTCCGATGGACTTCTTGAGTCACTTGACTTTGAGTCACTTGACAGATGCGAAGCATGTCTAATGGGAAAAATGACTAAGACTCCATTTTTACAATGGAGCGAGCTACAGACTTATTGGAAATCATACATACCGATGTGTGCGGACCAATGAGTGTATCATCGCGCGGTGGTTATCGTTATGTTCTAACCTTCACGGATGATCTGAGTAGATATGGGTATATTTACTTTATGAAACAAAAGTCCGAGACTTTTGAGAAGTTCAAGGAATTCCAAAGTGAAGTAGAAAATCAACGTAACAAGAAGATTAAGTTTCTGCGTTCTGATCGCGGAGGCGAATATCTGAGTTATGAGTTTGGCATGCATTTAAAGAAATGCAGAATACTTTCACAGTTGACACCGCCGGGAACACCACAGCGTAACGAACGGTTGTCGAACTCTCTTAGATATGGTTCGTTCTATGATGTCTCTTACCGATTTGCCATTATCGTTTTGGGGCTATGCTTTAGAGACAGCCGCATTCACTTTAAATAGGGCACCATCTAAATCCGTTGAAACGACACCGTATGAATTATGGTTTGGAAAGAAACCTAAGCTGTCGTTCCTTAAAGTTTGGGGTTGCGATGCTTATGTAAAGAAGTTACAACCTGACAAGCTAGAACCCAAAGCGGAGAAATGCATCTTCATAGGATACCCTAAAGAAACAATTGGGTATACTTTCTATCACAGATCCGAAGGCAAAATCTTTGTTGCCAAGAACGGATCCTTTCTTGAGAAGGAGTTTCTCACTAAAGAAGTGACTGGAAGAAAAGTAGAACTCGACGAGGTTGATGAACCTTCTCTCATAGATCAGAGTAGCGCAGTGCCGGAAGAAGTTCCTGTGCAGCCTACACCGATAGGAGAGGAAGCAAATGATGATGATCATGAAACTTCGAACGAGGAAGCTACTGAACCTCGCAGATCGACGAGGGAACGTACCACTCCTGATTGGTATGATCCCTGTCTAAATGTCATGATTGTGGACAACAATGATGAGGACCCTGCGACGTATGAAGAAGCGATGATGAGCCCAGATTCCAACAAATGGCAAGAAGCCATGAAATCCGAAATGGGATCCATGTATGATAACAAAGTATGGACTTTGGTAGACTTACCTGATAGCCGCAAGGCTGTCGAGAATAAATGGATCTTCAAGAGAAAAACAGATGTTGATGGTAATATTACTGTCTATAAAGCTCGACTTGTCGCAAAGGGTTTCCGACAAATTCAAGGAGTTGACTACGATGAGACTTTCTCACCTGTAGCGAAGCTAAAGTCTATGAGGATTTTGTTAGCAATAGCTGCATTTTTCGATTATGAGATTTGGCAGATGGATGTCAAAACGGCGTTCCTTAATGGTGACATTGAGGAAGAGTTGTATATGGTACAACCCAAAGGTTTTGTCGATCCTAAAAATGCTGACAAGGTATGCAAACTTCAGCGTTCCATTTATGGACTGAAGCAAGCATCCCGGAGTTGGAACCTACGCTTTGATAGAGTGATCAAAGATTTTGGTTTTATACGGACTCATGGTGAGGCCTGTATTTACAAGAAAGTGAGTGGGAGCTCTGTAGCGTTCCTGATATTATATGTAGATGACATATTATTGATCGGGAATGATATAGAACTTTTAAGCAGCATTAAAGGTTATTTGAATAAGTCTTTTTCAATGAAAGACCTTGGTGAAGCAGCATACATTTTAGGCATCAAGATTTATAGAGATAGATGAAGACGCCTAATAGGCCTTTCACAAAGTACATATCTGGACAATATTCTAAAGAAGTTTAGAATGGATGAAAGCAAGAAAGGGTTCTTGCCTATGTTGCCAGGTAAGGTCTTGAGTAAGACTCAAGGTCCGGCTACGGCAGATGAAAGAGAGAGGATGAGCAAAATCCCCCATGCTTCGGCAGTAGGCTCTATCATGTACGCCATGTGTACTAGACCGGATATCGCACATCTTTGTTAGTTTGACCAGCAGATATCAAAGTGATCCAGGGATGGAACACTGGACAGCGGTCAAGAATATCCTGAAGTACTTGAAAAGGACTAAGGATATGTTTCTTTGTTATGGCGGTGACCAAGAGCTCGTTGTAACCAGTTACACCGATGCAAGTTGGAACACCGACCCTGATGACTCTAAGTCTCGGTGGGTACGTGTTTATATTGAATGGTGCGGCAGTAAGCTGGAGCAGTTCCAAGCAATGCACGGTGGCGAAATCTTCAACAGAATCTGAATATATAGCAGCTTCAGAGGCTTCATCGGAAGCGGTATGGATGAAGAGGTTCATTGTTGAGCTTGGGTGGTTCCTAGTGCATTGGACCCGCTAGTCATTTACTGTGACAACACGGGTGCCATCGCCAATGCAAAGGAACCAAGGTCACACAAGAAGCTGAAGCATATCAAGCTGCGTTTTCATTCGAGAGTACATCGAAGATTCGCGAGTACATCGAAGATGGTGAAGTAGAGATTTGCAAAGTACACACGGATCTGAATGTTGCAGATCCGTTGACTAAAGCTCTCCCAAGGGCAAAGCATGACCAACACCAGAATGCCATGGGTGTTAGGTACCTTACAATGTGATCTAGATTATTGACTCTAGTGCAAGTGGGAGACTGTTGGAGATATGCCCAAGAGGCAATAATAAAGTGGTTATTATAATATCTTTGTGTTTATGATAAATGTTTATATAACATGCTATAATTGTATTAACCGAAACATTGATACATGTGTGTTATGTAAACAACAAGGAGTCCCTAGTAAGCCTCTTGTATAACTAGCTTGTTGATTAATAGATGATCATGGTTTCGTGATCATGAACATTGGATGTTATTAATAACAAGGTTATGTCATTAGTTGAATGATATAATGGACACACACCCAAATGAGCGTAGCATAAGATCAAGTCATTAAGTTCATTTGCTATAAGCTTTCAATACATAGTTGTCTTAATCCTTCCCATGTAAATCACTTACACCGAAAGGGTACTTTGATTACATCAAACGTCATTGCGTAAATGGGTGACAATAAAGGTGGGATTAAGTATCTGGAAAGTGTGAGTTGAGGCATATGGATCAACAGTGGGATTTGTCCATCCGATGAGATAGATATACTCAGGCCCTCTCGGTGGAATGTCATCGATTAGCTTGCAAGCATATGAATAGTTCATAAGAGATCACATACCACGGTACGAGTAAAGAGTACTTGTCGGTAACGAGGTTGAACAAGGTATGGAGATACCGATGATCAAACCTCGGACAAGTAAAATATCGCGAGACAAAGGGAATTGGCATCGTATGTAAATGGTTCAATCGATCACTAAGTCATCGTTGAATATGTGGGAGCCATTATGGATCTCCAGATCCCGCTATTGGTTATTGCTCGGAGAGGAGTCTCGACCATGTCGCATAGTTCGCGAACCGTAGGGTGACGCGCTTAAGGTTCGATGTCGCATAAGTAGATTTGAGTATGGTATGGAGACGAAGTTTGTTCGGAGTCTCGGATGTGATCCAGGATGTCACGAGGAGGTCCGGAAGAGTCCGGAGAATAAGATTCATATAAGGGAAGTTGATTTGGGTTTCGGAAATGTTCGGGATTGTTCCGGTGTTGACTGGAAGGTTCTAGAAGGTTCCGGAAGGTTCCACCATGGGGCCCACGACCCGGGAGGCCCACCGTGGGCCGAGGGGATGCTCCCTGGCCTAATGGGTCAGGGGCACTTGGCCCCCAAGGCCCAGGCCGGCCAACCCCTAGGGTTTCCCTGGGGGGATCAACTTGGGGAGGGGAAAGCCCCTCTCCCCCTTGGCCCCCCCCAAACCCTAGATGGGAAGGGGGCCACCTTGGCCGGCCAGCCCCCTATATAAAGAGGGGGGTGGCCGGCCACACCATCCCACAATTGCCTCCTCCTCTGGCCGCCTCTCCCTCCACCATACGCTGTCCGGGCTTAGGCGAAGCCCTGCAGTTTTCTTCCTCCACCACCACCACCACCACCACGCCGTCGTGCTGCTGGACGTTGGAGGAGATCTACCACACCTCCGCTGCCCGCTGGAATGGGAGAGGAAGGAGCTTCATCGACACCGTACGCGCGACCGAGTACGGAGTGTGCGGATTGCAGCACCGGGGACGATCGTCTACACCAACAACGAGATTAATCTCGTAGGCTTGGGAATCTTCGAGGGTTAGTCTCATCTCCACCTCGTTGCTTAGATCTAGTAGATTGGATCTTGGGTGTTCCATAGATTAGATCTGTTGGTTTTATTCGCTTCGCGGTAGGAAATTTTTTGTTTTCTATGCAACGAACCCCATCAGTTTACCCGCTCACTTCTTAACTGGTATAAGTCAGCACCGACCCTCAAGCTGAAGATTGTCTCCGATGACCTTTGATGATGCTTCATTTGGACAACAACCAGGCGCTTCTTCGACTTACTAACTTACCGCGCGTTATATGGATTAGTAAACACCGTGAGTGCCTCTTGAAGCTATGAACTACACATCACCCTCTGAAGATGTTCTACTCAAGACGAGAGATATCACTTCCTCGAAGCACCGACAAGACCCGTGCTAGAAGCTCTGAGTCTCTAGAACCCCCGTTGAACAATCTTAAGGGTGGAAGACTTCGTCTTCCACTAAAAATTTTAAGCTAACTCTAAAAAGTTTTCGACTCTGTTAGGGCACCGTTGGATTGCACTACCTCCCCTAGAATCATGAACCCCGCTAGGATCCTTAAGAAAACTACAGATCCAACACCTGCTGGGAGTAGTCAACCTCTTCACGAAGCTTGCTCTCGGCCAGAATCTACCGTGTCTCTCAGAAGCTGAAGTTGCAACCCTCCCAACAGCGGCACATCTATAGAAGAATGGAGTCTAACTTTAGCTAAACTTTACAACCCCTCTAGCTAGTTCTACGCTTAGTAATCTCGGGACGAGATTATTTTAAGGGTGGAAGATCTGTCACACCCCAACTTTTGCAACCTGGTTTAGTTATCCAAAGTGCAAAAATTAGGGGGAACAAAAACTATTTCTAAAGACTAATTATGCTGAATTGCCTTGATCTGTTGGTAGATGAATTTTCTTGATTTGCTTGTTGAGTTTTGTTTTGAGCTACCCTTAAGAACAACACCTCTAGTGGTTAAACAAGCAACTCACTAAATAAAACACATGTGTGGCTTAGGAAAAATTGTTTTCTTTCTTACTACACCAAACCCCTCTACTTATGGCAACATGGGTGTGCCTTCTCAAAATTCCTCTTTGTGGTATAATCTAGCTCAAACCATCCTTGATTCAAAACTTGGGATCATCTACCCATTTCTACATCCTTCTCTTGTACCCTATCCAATGTTTAACCTCAGATCACCTCTACCTCTTTTACCTCTTGTATTTATTTTAATCCAAGTTTAACCTTCACAAAACCAAGAGTGGGAATGATGGGTACATTTTGTAGCCACCATCTACCCTTGAGAACACTCCTCCCTAAATTAGATTTTCTTTCTCAAAACCCCCATTTGTTTTTTTCTTCTCTAGTTTTGATCACAAAAACTACTTCTAGTTTTATTTAATCTGTTCAAGGTATTTCTTCAGAGAAAACAAAGAACTGAAATGGGTTTTGTTTTTCATCCCATTCCTACCAAGTACTGATTTCTAAAACATTATTTTCTATTTTGCTTTGTTTTAACAAAAAGCTTGTGTATGGTACCTATACCATATCTTGTTTTCCTTTTGCTTATTTTACATTTGAGAGAAACTCTACTTTGCTTGAGAAAGTAAGTAGAGCTTTTTGACCTCCTATGTTCCAACTAGTTTCCTCTCAACACTTTCAAATTCCATTCCACTTGGGTTCATTCCCAATTGTCACTAGACAATTGAGTTGTGCTCTATACCTTTTCAATTGAACTCTATTTCAAATAGAAAGTCTTGCACACCTTATGCACCCCTCTGATCTTTCTCTCATTTTACTCACCAAACCATGTTTGGACTTTCAAGTGATTCATCTCCATCTACCTAATGGTTTCTAGACAATCATTAAAAACAATTCTAGTTTTCATTTGTGATCTACCACTATCATCATCACTCTAATTTTTTCATCTTGTGTTGAGTTGTTCAAGTCTAAAATCTTGTGGAAGCCATCTCCAAGATGGCATGCACATGAAACCTTGTACATCACCATCACCATCATCTTCTTGGCACAAAGCCATCATGCAACAAATACCATCATGGTGTATTTTACCATCACAATCTTCCTCCATCTCTATATCTCTCACATTGTTCATTTTTGTTTGGCAAGGCATGGAGACGGCCAATTTGTGTTGGCATTCAAATTTCGGCCAGCACTACCTCCTCATTTCCTTCTTATGCAAGCCATGCCTCCCACCTAACCCAATCACTAAATGGGCAGCCACCCATCTTAGCCAATCAAAAAGGAGGCAGCCACCACTCTCTCCCTCTATAAAGCTCACTTGGCCGGCCACCCCCTCCCTTTTCTTCTCATTTTCAACACTCCCCACTCCCTCACACTCTCTTCCTCCACTTCCCCACGAGCTTCTGCTCCTCCTAAGCTCCATGGCCGGCCATGGCCATCGAAATCCACCAAGATGGAGCTCTCCTCCTCCCTCAAGCTCATCCTCACCATGAGAGCATCTCTCTCACTCTCTTCTCCCCTAATCTTTGATGAATCCAGCTCCCTTTCTCTTTTCCCCTCTCACAAGATTGGATCTTGATGCAGGTGCATGTTGGTCCAAGCATGGAGAAGGTTGAGCAATCCTCAGATCTGAAACTTTTGAGCAAAGTTCGTCCAAATCCCTGCAGTAATTTCTGCTATCTTGCTGTTTCAGATTCTGTACGATTTTGTAAAATCCGCCAAAACTCGTGTGCAGGGCCAAATCGAGTGATTCAAAGTTCCGCGGATAGGTATTGAAAAGATCTACAACTTGGCGTTTGTTTCATCCTCAAATTCATTACAGATTTTCCATGGTAAATAAATTTCCGTAAAAATGCAGATTCACTGTTTGTTAAATAAGTTCCGTTTTACAAAACCTTTTTGAGCAAACTCAACTTTGGGTGAAAGCCCTCTTGAATACCTTCATTTTGGCGGTGGTCTCACTTCGATTGACCTCCGGAAACTGAAATGGTTCATAGATCAAGATCTGGTCAGATCTGACTTTGTCGAATTAAATCAGGAGCTTGGGAACGAATTTTTGAACGAAATAAATTGGGTAAGAACCACCTTTTTAATACCTTTCAGATGCAACTGACCTCATATTTTTATGAATCATGTACGATTTTTGGTGAATTAAACTTGTTCTGTGTGTTCTGCAGACATGGCTGTTAGTTTTTAAATCACCAAAAATCCATCTTTGAACCTAATTGAGTGATTCCAACTTTGTAGGACTGATGTATGTTTTCTTAATCATCTCCAATAAGTTTCAAACATTTATCTGTTATGAAAATCCAGTTGTAAAGAAAATGGTAAAGACATACAGTAACCTTGTTAATCCATTTGTGAGAGTTTCAGAAACTATTTGAACCCAAATCCAATTGTGTATGCATCTTTGTTTAAATATCTTTCAAATGTCAGTGGTCTCATATTTTTAGGATTTGTCTACGATTTATGGCTTACAGATCTTGTTTTCTGTATAGACAGATTCAAACAAATTCCTAAATTTGTAGGTTTAATATTTTTGAGTGAATCCAATTGGGTTAGTCTTGTATTAGTACTGGCCATCTAGGAAAAATAGTGTTAGTCTCTGTTCATGCATATTTGTTACTGTTAATAATGTGTATGTGTGACATAGGTTGTTGAAGGAAAACTTTTTGATTTATTTGAAAACTCTAACCACCTCTTTGTATTAAAAATTGGTCAACCAATGTTTTATTCTTGCAAAACAAAACCTCTGCAACTTAACCTTAGTTCTATTGTTTGGCTTAAGTCTTCAAATGGTGTGGCATATCATTTACTTCCTATTCTTGTGTAGTGTTGTGTAAGCTTTACAAAATAGAGAGAATGATTTCCCGCTTTTCCAAAAATATTTCAAAATATAATATGAATGTTTGTAATGCCCAACTAATGCACTTGTCCTCTTTATGATGTTATCTACCAGGGGATACTTAGTTGTGCCATGGTGATACCGAGAGAGGCAATTGCTAAGTTATGATACTCTCATACCTTTACTAGGTAAATAAAATGGGTTCTCTTTTAGTTGCTTTGTAGTATCTATAAGTTCTTTGTATGTTAGCCCGTAGTAAGGTGGTTAGCTATTGCTTGTTGATTGTTGAATGTTGCATGCTTGTTATGATTGGTGCAATGTGATTTATTGTGTTCCTTTTATATTTTCCGACGATAGATGCGAACGATTCCGGAGAAGAAGAAGTGGTTCAGACAAGGATTTTATTTATATTGACGGGATTCTTATATTGATGAAGTTGAAGAAGTCCAGGGACAAATAAGCCAAGGCAAGCCATCTTTTGATCTCTGATTTGGTGTCTAGTTGGACATCATTTGTTGATATCCAAAGCACCTTGATTCTATGTGTGTTGATCTCTCTTTTATTGTCATCTATGTATGGTTGCTAGTGGGGTACTCCCTAGTGGTGATACTCCACTACTATCTTTGTTTTTTTTGGGATGCATGGAATTATGGCCATGCCATTCCACTTGGTTAGCTTGTATGCTCACTTGAGCATGCATCTTCTCGGGATAATAACTTACACCACACCCACCCTTTTTTTTAAGTATAGAGGTATCAATGTCATGATCTTGGTATATTCTCAACTTGAGAGGAATATGCCTTTGTACCCTATGGGAAAGTATGTTGGATAGTGATACTCCACTATCTAAGTTGTATAATTAGCATCACAAATCTGAAAGTATATTCCCTCTTGTGTTGTCATAATACATGCTTACCTTAAGCAAGTATGATCCACTCCATTACCCCTTTTTACACCATCTATGGCGTGATGACTCTCATCTCGGCCGTAGTGAAATAGTTGTTCAACTCATGAAACTTTAGGTTGGGAACCCCTTGCAAAAATACCTTGTTGAAAAGAATCTTTGGAAAACCTTGGGTGAGTTGTACTTACCTAAGTGTGTGTTTATGAAAGAAAAGGATCTTGACAAATATGGTTGGAAAGAGAATCTTGTTTTATGAAAACATTGGCGTCTAAGTATTCACCCGTGACAATTAACCCGCGCAACCACAGCTACTCCAACGTGGGAACGGAGCTTAGCTTGACGTTTGTTCTTCTTAGCATGAGGCACCGCACAACTATACAAGGGTACGGTTACCCCCGAGTCCGGGTTGTCATGGTTGGGACAATAGTATAACGGGAGGCCTTCGGGGCTGACCCGTCCGGAAGACACTATGGGTCTCCTGGCTTGGCGGTGGAGTCACGCTCAAAGGGAGGTGAGCTGCCACGGTGCCGGGGAGGTACATACTCCATAGGGTAGGACCTCTTGCTAAGTCGAATGGGCGAAAGGCTATGTTCGGGTATCCGTCGTGGCATATGTTGTTATGCGGGGATGATGCCCACACGATAGGTATCCGGATAGAGGTGGGGAAAGTGTGCAAACTCTGCAGAGTAAAATCTATTCGAATAGCCGCGTCCGCGGTCATGGACGGTTGTAATGGCTGTTGCTTAGCCTGATGAGTTTTGGTTTACAAAATGGTTTGGCAAATGAAAGGAAAGAACTTGTTTTGAAGTACCGGAAGGGTACGGGAAAGGTTGTGTCGACCATATGGAGATGGTCGGGAAGGACAAATAAATTGGGTTACCCCATCCTAGTGTTTTATGTTGTGGAAATCTTTTGAAGTATCTTCTTCAACAAAGATATAGAGATGTCATAGGGTATCTTTTGAAGTATCATCTTTAACAAAGATATAGAGATGTCATAGAAATGTCTTAGCACCCTCTTAGTGTCCCCTTCAACTGTGATGTGGGATGCTATATCCACAAGAGAAACTTATTCTCTTTCACATGCTATATCCACAAGAGAAACTGATTCTCTTTCACATGTTATATCCACAAGAGAAACTGATTCTCTTTCACATGCTATATCCACCAGAGAAACTATTCTTCCCCTCTTGTCCCTTTTAGTTAGCATTGTTAGCACCCTTCTTGATGGTTTGCGAGTACAATTCCAATGTACTCACGGCTTTGTCCCTGGCTATTTACTTGGCCAGACCTGGAGGACTTCGACAGATGAGGAAGGAGTTGACGACGTCTATGCGAGCTAGGAACGTCTTCCCGGTCAGTTGCATGTAGGGTTAAGGCAGATGACTTGGGCTCTACGCTGCTGAAGTGATTCTGCTACTCTGATGATTAGATTAGGCCCTTCGAGGCTATCTTGTAAAGATGGGTCATGTGACCTTATTGTAATTTTCTTATTTCGTTTTGTAAAGGATGATGTAATTTGATATCAGTTCGGTTATGTGTTCACGGCACACTGATCATGGGAACGTGAACGGTATACATAACAGGGTATTTCGGACAGCTAGTCCGGGGTCCCCACAACGGGGAAGTGCCCCCGGAAGCCATCTCCATCAACGCCACCGCCTCCATCATGCTCCGTGAGTAGTTCCCCCATGGACTACGGGTTCTAGCTGTAGCTAGTTGGTATTCTCTCCCTCATGTACTTCAATACAATGATCTCATGAGCTGCCTTACATGATTGAGATTCATCGATGTAATCGGTGTTGTGTTTGTTGGGATCCGATGGATTGTTACATTATGATTAGTCTATCTATAAAGTTTGTGAAGTTATTGTTGCTGCAATCTTGTTGTGTTTAATGTTTGTCACTAGGGCCCGAGTGGCATGATCTTAGATTTAAGCTCTATACTTATTGCTTAGATTGTATCTACAAGTTGTTTGCACATGTCTATGTCCGGAACCCGAGGCCCCAAAGTGACAGAAATTGGGACAACCGGGAGGAAGGCGTAGGTATGAGGATCACATGTTTTCACGGAGTGTTAATGCTTTTCCGGTGCTCTATTAAAAGGAGTACCTTAATTTCCAAGATTCCCTAGAGCCCGGCTGCCACCGGCTGGTAGGACAAAAGATGTTGTACAAGTTTCTCATTGCGAGCACGTATGACTATATATGGAAAACATGCCTACATGATTAATAATCTTGATGTTCTGTCTTAATGCTATTTCAATCCTATCAATTGCCCAACTGTAATTTGTTCACCCAACACTTGTTATTGGAGAGTTACCACTAGTGTAGATAGCTGGGAACCCCGGTCCATCTCGCATCATCATATACTCGTTCTATATGTCATTGGAAGTAGTATCAACTATTTTCTGGTGCCATTGCTCTCATATTACTGCTCTGCTGATGTGTTACTTTACTCTGCTCTCATATTACTGCTGCTTTCACATCACCCTGTTACTAGTGCTTTTCCAGGTGCGCTGAATTGACAACTCAGTTCTTAAGGCTTATAAGTATTATTTACCTCCCCTTGTGTCGAATCAATAAATTTGGGTTTTACTTCCCTCGAAGACTGTTGCGATCCCCTATACTTGTGGGTCATCAGTGGGTTCATGCCTCTATTTAACCATGGGAACTGACCTTGTTCTCTACGGTTGTAGATGTGTTGTTTCCACTAGGGATAAAACAGTGGTGTTCTATTCAAGGGTAGTTTCATCATTTACTTTACACACATTGCTTAACACGATAGTCCGTTGCTTGCAACTTCATACTGGAGGGTGTCGCGGATGCAATCCTGAAGGTGGATTATTAGTCATAGATGCAGTTGGATTACGGTCTATGTATATTGTTGTAATGCCCGCATACTTCCATAGCATGTATTCTGCACCAAACATTAGCGTAGAATCTTTGTTTGTCAATTGCCCATCTGTAATTTGTTTACCCAGCATATTTATTTTATTGGCGAGGAGGCGCCTCTAGTGAACTGTGGACCCCGGTCCTTCTTCTTTTAATTGCAATCTTCTACAACATTTTCCTGTTCTGTTCTCTTCAAACAATTCTTCTTCCACACGGTTCGTTTAATCCTTTGTTTTTAGCAAAACCAGTGAGTTTGACAACATCGCTGAAAGTTGGGGACAAAGTACTTGGTTGTTTGTGCGCAGGTCTCCACGTTGCTGCTGATGCCGGCAGTGCGTCCTGCCACGAGTTGGTTCGCAACACCTCGGGAGAGAACGTTTTCTCCTACTGGTCGATAAACCTTGGTTTCTTGCTGAGGGAAACTTCCTGCTGTGCTCATCATACCTTCCTCTTGGGGTTCCACTCAACGTTGCGCATAAATTCTCCTTCATCAACTCCGCGCTCAGCAAGACTTTTTCTGGCGCCGTTGCCGGGGAATAATCAATACACTACATCAAGCCCCGTCAAGCAACATCAAGAATTTTCTGGCGCCGTTGCCGGGGAACTGAAGAAAAACTACACCACAAGGATTTCTAACTCCCACGGCAACTTCACACCAGCAAGTCTTTTTCTGGCGCTGTTGCCGGGGAGAAAAGCATCTCTTCTGCGAGGGGAATCTCTCACTCTCAACACTTTTACTTTGTTATTGTTTTGCTTACATACTTTATTTTTATCTTGTTTGCATTTTATTTTGAAAATCCAAAAAAAATAGTATAGTTTCTATTTGTGTTGTTTACTTTACTTTCCGAAATGAATGTCCCTGAAGTTGAGGTTCGTACTTTTAAGCAACAAGGGGTGAAAGTTTGAAAGATGCTTGGTATAGAGTATGTGATGCTCACCATAGATGTACTAAGAAATATTGTACTATGATTCTTCTTAGGAATTTATATGTTGGTATTTCTACTTGGAATAGATATGTTCTAGATACTCTTATTGGTGGTAATTTCCTAGGTGCTCCCGCTTCGGAAGCCTATGTTTTAATTGAAAGTTTAGTAGGAAGTCCTCCCATTAATGTTGCTAAAACTGAGATCACTTTAGAAGAGGTGGTAAAAAGACTAGATTCTTTAGAGAAAAGTTTGCCCAATTTACTTTTTGATGCTATCCATGCTAATGAGTTGATAGGAGGAATCAATAAAAAAATTGTTGTTTTGGAGGGTACCATTGAAAATGATGATAAAACTTGAAGAAGGTATGGAAACTTTGAGTTCAACTTTTTCCTCTCTTGGTTTCAAAAAGGATAGATTTTGTTGTGAAAGAACAAAAAATTATGTATGTCCCTAAGGCACCCAAACCAAAAACCGTGATATGTTTAAATTTTATAAAACTTTTATTGCAACTAAGAGTAAACTGCATGTTGAATCTTCAGAGGTGGCTAAGGTACTTGATGATACAAATGGTGTTTTGGAAGAATTAATTGATCTTGATGCTTTACCTCTTGACAATACTTGATTTGCACCCTTTCTGCGCCTAGCTCAAAGGCGTTAAAGAAAAGCGCTTATGGGAGACAACCCATATTTTATTTCTGTTATTTTGCTTTGTTGAGTCTTGAAAGTTGTTGCTACTGTAATAACATCTCCTTATCGTTTTTATTTCGTTTTTGTGTCAAGGGTAGCCCCTAATAGAAAGAAAGCAGTGTTGGGGTATTTGCAATTCTGAAACAGATTCTGTGCTGGTCACGAAAAAAATTCTTAAAAATCGCTTGAACGTTATTTTCAGCTGCAATTTTTTTTGCTTATGACCCAGTATGTTAGCTAACTTTCGTTAGTTTAGCATTTTTAGATTTGAGCAACAGAACTATTTCTTTCATTACGATCTCTGCCTGCTGGTCTGTTTTGACAGATTTCTGCCATGTTTTGTATTTGCGTCTTATGCGTCGTCTTTTTGAGTTCTTTTGTGAAAAAGAGCTTTGGGAAGAAGTAGCTACAGTATCATATGTTAAAATGAGTGTTTGATATGTGCCATTACTGAAGCCTTGCTGGTTTGATATATTTTTATTTGCACTAATGTTGCTAATCAATTGTGCTGAGTTTTGTGTGAAGGAAGTTTTCAAGTGTAGGGAGAGAAGAATGATGCAATAAGATGAAGCATGGACAAGATCTCAAGCTTGGGAATGTCCCCTGGACCCCCAAGAAATATCCAAGAAGTACAAGCGTCAAAGCTTGGGGATGCCCAAGGCATCCCCTCTTCATCAACAAAAAGCACCAGGTCATTTTTCAACACGCTATATTTTTATTCCTTCATGTGATATGTGTTATCCTTGGAGCGTCTTTAATTTTTGCTGTGTGTTTACTTTCAATAAAATTGGATCCCATCATTCATATTTACTTTGGAGTGAGACACACTCCACCGCTTTGCATATTTACTTTGGAGTGAGACACGCTCCGCTGTTTTGCATGTTTATTTTGGAGTAAGACACGCTCCACTGTTATGCATTTTGTGTTGGAGAGAGACACGCTCCACTTTTACATTTATTTGAGTTTCAATAGCTCTCTGGACATTTACTTGTTTTTCATATATGAGAGTTGTTTGGTTTCATTTGGCTGGCGTTGGATGTGTATGTGATGCAAATGGAAGCAATTTTAGACTGTAGCATAGTTATTTTTGCGTATCTTGCAGATGTTATTCTCATGATGAGCTTTTTTTATTATGTTTCTATTATGATTAGTCTCAAATACTGAGAGTGTTTAGTGTGTCATTGAAGGTTTTCATGCATTGTTTTTAGCATACAATAGAAAAACATAATATTGTGGTATATATTCTCTTGCGAATGTTTTTATTTGGGTCGACTTGGCACATGTTTTGCAACATGTTATGACTACATTCCAGTCAATTCTTGCCTCTATGATCATTTAATTTGCAACTTGTGTATCACTTTATGCTTTGATTAATATATTTTGTCGTTGTGCATGATTATGGCCATTATGCTCTCTTAGTTGGTCGCACCCGGTCTTTTTCTAGCCTCCATTTGTGTGAGTATTTTATTCATGCATCCAACCACCAAAAACCAAATATGCCAAAGTGTCCACCATATCTACCTATATGTAGTATTTCATTGCCATTTCATAGTAGTTTGCTCGTGTGCTACCTTTAAAACATTCAAACAGTTCCTCGTTTTGTGACATTGTTTTTAGCTCATGAGGAAGTAAATTAAAATTGTGGTTGTCGTCTTCCATACTAGTTAAGTAACTCAAAGACTCGCGAGCTTCATCTTGCTTGTCACATAAAAAAGTATATAAAAAAAAGAGCTGGTTTGACCACAACTTCCAATAGGGGAAGAAAATAGGAAAATTATAAGAAAAGGGCACTCCTCCATGGTTTGTGATTGCTTGGTTGGCACCCAAGGATTCGGTTAGCCATGGTATGTGTAAGCAAAGGTTGGGAGGAGTGTCACAATTTTATAAGTAGTATAAATGAAAAGAGGCTTCGCCCAAATATTTCGGAACCGCTCTCAAACTTGCTTAGTATGGAAGATGACAATAGCTCTTTTTACTACTCGTTGACATGAACAACCACCTCTCAAAAGTGCATTTTATACTCTTGTTGTTTAAATAAAAATCTCTAGCACATGAGTGATCTTACTTGCCTCTCAAAGAGAGACCTTCTTTTACTTTTATGTTGAGTCTCCACTTTCTAGTTTATGCACCACTTATGAGAGCATAGTTGTCATTCTTAGTTTTATGTGCATGGTCCCAAGATTTTATTGATTGATTCATAATTATGGTATTGCTTGTTCAAACTTTTTGTTTCTAGTCATCCTTATAATCTTTTAAAGGTGTCCAAGCATTTATGTTTTGCTTCCACTTATGGGACAAGCTGAGTACCACTTTATTATGTATCTATGCTATGCTCTTGACAATCACTTTGCTTTTCATGCACGTTATACATTTTCTTTTGTTTGATTACTATTTATGTTTTAGCATGGTTATAAAGTTTCATTGTTTGATTATATCTATCATGCTTATGTTAGGATTCTATGATTTCAGCTATGTTTGCTTTTATACTTAGATTGATCAAAGTAGTGTGACACATGTCACCTCAAAAATTATTTGTTTGTTATCACTTACCTACTCGAGGACGAGCAGGAGTTAAGCTTGGGGATGTTGATACGTCCCAAACGTATCTATAATTTTTGATGCTCCATGCTTGTTTTGTTATAATTCTTATATGTTTTATGTGCATGTTTCCACACTTTTAATCATTTTCTGGGACTAACCTATTAACGCAGTGTCGTAGTGCTAGTTCCTGTTTTCTGTTGTTTTTGTGTTTCAGAAAAGTTGTACATGAAAGTTTCTTGGAATTAGACGAAACAAAAGCCCAGAGTCTTATTTTTCTGGGACGAAGACAGAGTTAGAAGGACACACGGAGGAGAGCTGTCACGTGGCATTACATAGGGCAGGCGCGGCCCCACCCTTGGCCGTGCTTGGCCCATGTACTGGCGCCTCGTCGCCTTGTTTGCTCCGCCCTTCCGCCTATTGATTTCTCGTATCGGGAAAACCCCAGAGACGAGAGCCTCCATCCACGAAAAGTTCCGACGCCGTCGTCAACCGAAACCCTAGTTCGGGAGGGTTCTGCAGTCCATCCCGGCACCCTACCGGAGAGGGAAATCACCGCCGGAGGCCTCTACATCGCCATGTCTTCATACGAGGTGATGCGTGAGTAGTTCTCCACGGGACAATGGGTCCATAGCAGTAACTAGATGGCTATCCTCTCCATGTTGTGCTTCATGTATAGATCTTGTGAGCTGCCTAACATGATCAAGATCATCTATTTGTAATTGCTACATGTTGGTTTGATGTGGATCCGATTTATAGAGAGATTGCTTTGGTTGAGATTATGTATTATGTTATTATGATCTTGCATGCTCTCCGTTTCTAGTAGATGCTCTGGCCAAGTAGATGCTAGCGAATCCAAGAGGGAGTATTTATACTTCATAGAGGGTTCATGCCTCTATTTAACCATGGGAAGTGATCTTGTTCTCTACGGTTGTAGATGTGTTGTTGCTAGTAGGGATAAAACAACGGTGTTCTATTCAAGGGTAGTTTCATCGTTTACTTTACACACATTGCTTAAAGCGATAGTCCGTTGCTTGCAACTTAATACTGGAGGGTGTCGCGGATGCAATCCTGAAGATGGATTATTAGTCATAGATGCAGTTGGATTACGGTCTATGTATATTGTTGTAATGTCCGCATACTTCCATATCATGTATTCTGCACCATCCATTAGCGTAGAATCTCTGTTTGTCAATTGCCCATCTGTAATTTGTTTACCCAGCATATTTATTTTATTGGGGAGGCGTCTCTAGTGAATTGTGGATTCCCGTCCTTCTTATTTTAATTGCAATCTTCTGCAGCATTTTCCTGCTCTGTTCTCTGCAAACAATTCTTCTTCCACACAGTTCGTTTAATCCTTTGTTTTCAGCAAAACCAGTGAGCTTGACAACCTCGCTAAAAGTTGGGGACAAAGTACTTGGTTGTTTGTGTGCAGGTCTCCACGTTGCTGCTGACGCCGGCAGTGCGCTCTGCCACGAGTTGGTTCGCAACACCTCGGGAGAGAATGTTTTTCTCCTACTGGTCGATAGACCTTGGTTTCTTACTAAGGGAAAAGTTTCTGCTGTGCTCATCATATCTTCCTCTTGGGGTTTCACTCAACGTTGCGCATAAATTCTCCTTCATTAATTCTGCGCTCAGCAAAGACTTTTTTTGGCACCGTTGCCGGGGAATAATCAATACACTACATCAAGCCCCGTCAAGCACCATCAGCAGGGCGGAGAAGGACGGCATTCGCGCGCCCAAGCGGTTCATCGAGGCGCAGGAAGCCGGCCCGTCGACGATCGACGACGATGACCGTTGGTTGGATATGTTTTTAAGTGAGCCGTGGGAGTTCGTCGGAATCGGACTAACCCCGATTAGATGTTTCTATTGTATCGGTCTAATTATTGTTCTTGTTATCGTTTTAAAAACCTATTTTAGTAGCATGTTTTTGATCTTATTTTCAATCAATGTGTATACAAAACTTGTTTCTGACGCTGTATTTTAGCGCGTCTTGTAAAGCGTTGTTTCCACGCTGGTCTTTTTCGCACGTATGGAGAACCTAGAGACGCGCCCGCGTCCAGAAAAGCAAAAAACCGGTGTTGTATAAAAAAAATTAGCGCGGCTAAGGTGCGCGCGTCTGTTAGAGATGCTCTTACATGCTACCTCAAATATATGACTTTATCTGACACAATCCATTATTCGGAGAGCGGGTGAGAGAGATAGGTAAGCTACATTGTCCATTTTGCCAAGAACACCATAATCTGTAGAGTTAGGTTGTCCACGCCGGGAGGAATATGATGCCTCCCCTAACAGGGCATCTTCGTTGGGATAATGTAAACAACAGCTGCTTAATCACTGCGAATGGTACAAATTATGCAGTGAGGAAGAAACAAGGTATCCATCTCTTGGAAGATCCTCCCGCGCGCTGGAGTCCAGTCTCTGTCTCACAAAGTTAGTAGGCCAATCATCTGAAAACTTCTTTTTAAAGGCAACTTCACCTACAGAAGTGACGTTAGTAGTGATGTCACTCATGTGGTGACTAATCTTTCACAAAATTATGAAATAAATCTAAAATATAATTAAAACATAACTTAAACACGAATATTTTTGTGAAATAAGTCAGAGTGACATCAGCAGTTTCACTTTTTATCATAATGTTTCATAATATTTTTCATGTATCACTTTAGTTTTATAAAAGTTTTACTTCTGTTTCAATTATTAGTTTTATACTGTATTAGATAAATATCAAAGGACTCACCAATATCAAAGCAGCGAGTGAAGTTGTGGTAGATGTGACATCGGTAGGTACAATTACCGGTAAAATAGCTGTGTTCGCCAATCACCTCTGTCGTAATAAAAGTCAATTTGATCCCAGCCGGTCAGCCCCATGTGTTTGAAGAAAGAAGAGCGTTTCCGAAGAATTCTGTGCGTGCGACGGCTCATCAACATTTCTTCCACAGGAACTTGCCTAGTACTTGCTCCTATTTATACCAGAAATCTACGCCGGCCACGAGTAGATCCCCAGCACAACTTCTTCCACCGCTGCCTCAGTACGCCCCCTTACGCTCTCTACTCCCACCAATGGCCAAGGTCGCGCCCTTTCTCGTCCACCATGTCACCCCGTCGCCTAGTCTCCAGCTCCATTTTTCTCCAAGAAACGCTTCCCTCCAATTCCATGCTAGGCATTCCACCACCAGCGTACGGTGCGCTGTGGCGACTCCGACGAGCAACACCCCCATCACCAACCCCACCGGGTCACAGGGCGAGGATCTTTTCAACTTCGACAGGTACATGGCGTCCAAGGCCGTGACCGTTAACGACGCGCTCGACCACGCTCTGCCGCTCGTTCAGCCCGAGCGCCTCAGCGAATCCATGCGCTACTCGCTCCTCGCGGGCGGCAAGCGCGTGCGCCCCATGCTCGCGATCGCCGCTTGCGAGATGGTGGGCGGCGACGAGGCCGCCGCCACGCCGGTGGCCTGCGCCGTCGAGATGGTCCACACCATGTCGCTCATCCACGACGACCTCCCGTGCATGGACGATGACGACCTCCGGCGCGGCTGCCCGACGAACCACGTCGCCTTCAGCGTCAGCACCGCGCTCCTCGCGGGAGACGCGCTCCTGTCCCTCTCGTTCGAGCACATTGCCCGGGGCTGCGCGGAGCACGGCGTGCCGGCCGACCGCGCGCTCCGCGCCGTGGCTGAGCTCGCCAACGCCGTGGGCACGGGTGGGCTCGCGGCGGGGCAGGTCGTGGACCTCGCCAGCGAAGGCGCGGACGTCGGCCTGGCCACGCTGGAGTACATCCACATACACAAGACGGCGCGCCTCCTGGAGGCCGCGGCGGTGTGCGGAGCCATCGTCGGCGGAGCTTGCGAAGAAGATATCGAGAGCATCCGGCGGTACGCGCGTTACGTCGGGCTGCTGTTCCAGGTCGTAGACGACGTGCTGGACGTGACGCAAACGTCCGAGCAGCTGGGGAAGACGGCCGGGAAGGACCTGGCGACCGACAAGACGACGTACCCGAAGCTGATGGGCGTGGACGGGGCGCGCGCCTACGCCGCCGAGCTTGTGGCGAGCGCCGAGGCAGAGCTAGACCGGTTCGACCATGCCCGCACAGAGCCGCTGCGCCACCTCGCGCGATTCATTGCCTACAGGCAGAACTGAGCCTGAGCGCACCATACTCACAATTCGGGTTTTAAAATGATCTGGCAATATATTTATCGTAAAATGTTCCTACCATTCGAATAATAATAAAACTATTCAATTCTTCTTCTTTTTTTGCAAAGATACAAGTTTATGTTGAGTATTGGCATCAATATCATCGATTTGAAAAGATAATTTTAATATGATCAATGAGAAGTTGAATAAGATATAGTTCTTGTGTGGAACTCAAAAGAAGACATGCTCTAGCTTATGTTTTAAGTCTTGGAGGTTCAAGATCTTGAAAGTTTGTTTAGAAGACAAGAATTCAAGTCATGTCTCTAAGTCAAAATCATAATATCTCATGATTTGAGTCATGGTTGACTAAGACTTGCAACATGCAATTGAATGGAGAATTATTTATGTATCTAAAGATATTGCAATACAGGATGAGAAGATACAAGGTATCTTCGCATGTGCTTGCATCAAAAGGAGGATTCCATACATCCCATGAGAGGTGATCGTCATCAAGATTGAGAAGATACAATGGTTGACCAAGATAAAGAGCAAAAATTGGATTCAATTTGGTAAACACGTGAAGTATGAAGAATGTACCATGTGGGATAAAACAATCTTGTGGTGTGGTAAGATTTGTCAATTATTCTTTGTGACCTAACCCAGTATCTATATGTCTATGTGTTTTCTACGTGGTTTAGGTATCTTTTCATGAGATGCATCAAATGTAAGATTCCATATGGCTCATGAGAGGATGATATCAAGTAATGATTGTCATCAAGTTTAAGGATCATAAGTTCAAGATGAACATCTCAAGAATATGATATGCTTGAAACCTTTTGTTCATTTGGTGATAATGGACATATGGAGTCATGCTTTAATGAAGCTACCCATAGTGAAGTTTTTTTTAAACATAAATCCCATAGTGAAGTATGGGGAGCAAAATGTGAGTCTTCACCAAGCAACAATTATCAAGATAAGCATTTCGCATTGAATGAAGCATAAAGTGTCTTCATCAATATTAAGCAGGATGCATAAGATAAAGGTATAGCCTTGCTAGGTTTCCTTTATTTACCGGTCTCAAGTTGTTTGCCGAGAGACTGGGTTCTAGGGATAGATAGCCGTACCATCAAAAGGGGTTTTCGGTTAAATAACTTGATCATGTTATCATAGGAAGATCAACCCTTTCCATATTTTAACATCCCTATTTTGTTGCTTCTTAGTGTGAGGTTAACTTGTGGCTAGATATCGAACAAGTCCACCAGCGATAAGGGAATTCGTATGCGCATTTTGTTGCATTCTTTAATTCGAAGGGTTCTACTTAGAGAGGTTTCACACATATCCTATTTTTATCTTGTGCTTTTTTTGTTTTAAGTTTCTATTAGTAGATATATCTTGTTTTTAGGTTTTCGAAAAAGCCCAAGTTTGTAGCAGAGACTGCCACGTGAGAAAACTACTCATCAAAACTACCTTGGAGGGGTTAGGACCTTTGTCCACCCGGTCTTGGATAGTTGAGGGGTTAAGTGTTCTAGTTTTAAACTTGAGTAAAATACAAAGATAGTCACTAAATTGAATCTTATTGTGGTAAAACATCATAGCGTTAGCTAGTTTGAGTTTTCCAAATTATGGAAGAAGAAATTTTCTTTTGTTTGGTGTGGTCATGAATGTCAATCTGTTGATTTCTCTTTCGAATCGGAAGGTAATACTAAAAAAATTAATAAATAATTTATACAGTGTTGCTACCTCGTGAAATATTAATGTTAGGCTTCTAAAAAAATTGGAGGAACTATTTTTGTATGTGATTATGTATGTACGAATCTGTCACTTTTGGACTAAAATATTTTATTTTTAGATTTTATCTAATATTTTTTCAAAACACTAATATAGCATGTTATTAATGGGAAACTTCAAATGGAGGCCGAGCTACATGTGGATCTTTATTTGCAAACACTTAGAATTTGTGTTTTAAAATTTCAAAAAATCCAAATTAAAATTCTACAGATTTTTAAACATAAGGCCATAGGCCCGGCTTTATAAATAAAGCCATAACGGCAAGCATAAGTCAGATACAACCATCGGCATCGTCTGGTGCCCAACACACACGCACTCACTAAAACAGTAGCTCATACAACCGTCCCTGGGCACTCCACACCAGAAAAACAAAGGCGGAAGTGCAGCAAGATCGTCCATCATGTGGCCTCCGTCCTTGTCCTCGCGTGTAGCCGCCTAAGCTCGCCCAGCGGCGCGTCCAGAAGGTCCCTTCCCAGCGCCTGATACAGTGGCAAAGTGGTTGTCATAGCATGCAAAGAGCCGAGGGAACAGCAGATGGAGGGGTCCCCTCCCCGTCCACCAGTCCAACTAGAAGTAGGTTCGTCTCCCATCATGAACCCGGTGACATGCCCCAAGCTTTAAATGCCATTTCACCTTTTGGATCGCATTCCACACTTGGGACCCTTTGGAAGGAACCGTCGGGGAAAGAAGTCATTGTCGCATAAGTACTTAGCCCTCAGGAGGTCTGTCCACAGGCCATCCTGACGCTGGTAAAGTTTCCAGATCCATTTAAGCATAAAAGCAGTGTTCATGGATTTCGTATTGAGGATCCCCAGTCCTCCATACGCTTTAGGCTTGCACACGGTAGCCCAATCCACCATGTGATATTTGGGCTTGTTTCCCACCCCTTCCCAGAAGAATCAGGCTCTCGAAGTGTTCATAGCCCCATGTGTGGCGTCGTATAGAAGGTATAGCCCCATGGGGAACATCGGCAGACTTGATAAACAAGAATTCGTCAATTCCAGCCTCCCAACTGATGCTAGGAAGATCCCCTTCCAAGGCTCTACCCTATTCCCAACCTTCTTAGTGAGGAAAAACCAGTCCGCTACTGATAGCCTCTTGTCGCTAACCGGAAGGCCTAGATAGCGAATGTGTAAGCTCCCAAGCTTGCAATTCAGCGCATCCGCCACCCTGCACTTTTCGTCATCTGAGACCCTAGCTAATGATTTTTACTACGGTGTAAAATCTCAATACAAACTAGTTCATATTCTAGGCTACACAAAAATAACGAATTCTAGAAATTTTATAGTGACAATGCACATTTCAAGACTATAAAATTTGTCAGATTTTGTTAATTTTGTGTAGCCTAGAATACGAATTAGTTTGCACTGAGATTATATGCCCATACATCTTTAACTACCTCTAAACATTTTTTTTACCTTTGAGACACGAATTTTGATTGTTCCAAAATAAAGATCTACATGGCCGAAACGCCACACTTGTTATTAACACGAGAGTCTTGGAGGACGCCCCCGCTGACCTTGTAAAACACCAAACAAGTCCCTCGGATCCCATGCCGGTGACGGCGGTGACCTCCAGGCCCTCTTGTCGGTGGAGGCGGCGCCCTGATGTAGGATAGGGAGAACGGGGACGAAGGCGACCTCCACGCGCTCTTGTCCAAGCCACGACTATGGCTCTGGCTACAGGGGGACGGGAGGAGTGAATCGCCGGGAGACAACGAGCCCATGACTCGGGATCTTGACGGTGGCAGCCGCGACCTCCAGGCGCTCTAGGGGGAGAAAATCTCCGACGGAAGATCTTGGCCGGAGGGGAGGAAGAAGACAGTGGGGCAGCCGGGGCCTCCAGGTCCAAACGCGCCTACAGACTCGACGTGAAACTTGTGGAGGTACTTGTTAGATTGATCTCCTCCCGATCGAGCCCAACCCTCTTATGGTTGGCGGGCCCTGTGACCTACGCTATATAAAGAGGTGGGGGCGAGCACGCAGTACGAGGTTCACCGTCACTAGTAGGAAAAGCCTTATAGATGGGATTCTATTTCTGTGGCGCACCAGCTACTCGTGCGCCACAGAAACAATTTCTGTGGCCCATCAGACAAGGTACGCCACAAAAATAGCTTATTTTTGTGGTGCACCCGAAGCTCATGCGCCACAGAAATAATGTGGGGCCCACACCCTGCCAGCCCCAATTATTGGTTTCGCTATTTCTGTGGTGCACGGTACCATGTGCGCCACGGAAATAAGGCATTCTGTGGCGCACTGGTCCTGGTGCGCCACATAATTAAGGCTTTCTATGGCGCACGTGGATGGTGAGCCACAGAAACTACGCATTTCTGTGGCGCACATGAGCTCAATGCGCCACATAAGACTTTTTTGTGGCAAGAATTATGTGGCGCATTGCCCATGCGCCACAGAATAGCTTTTTTGGTGGGCCACTAATGAGCATTTTCCTACTAATGCGCGCCGCCAGTCACCCCACCGATATCCCCTACCGATCTAGGGTTCGCACAGTGCTCACGGGAAGCACCACCACCGCTGCCTCTCACGTTGTTCATCGCCACCATGTCGACGTCCGAAGGCTCCTCCTCGAAGGGAGAAGGTATGCCCTGCCCCTCTCGGTCTCTCTCTCTCTCTCTCACGAAGCCTACACAGTCAGAGATAGTTCTACTCGGCATATGATCTTCACCTAGATGATCTAGGTTTAACATTGGTATCAGAGCAGTTGTTAGATCGGTAGATCTTTTGTTTCTGGTAGAAATGTTAACAGCAAACCCTAGCCAACCCCATGATACGTCTCAAACGTATCTATAATTTCTTATGTTACATGCTACTTTTATGACAATACTTGAATGTTTTATACATACTTTACAGCATTATTATACATTTTCCGGCACAAACCTATTAACAAGATGCCGAAGCGCCATTCTTTGTTTTCTGTTTTTGGTTTCAGAAATCTTAGTAAGGAAATATTCTCGGAATTGGACGAAATCAACGCCCAGGGTCCTATTTTTCCATGAAGCTTCCAAAAGACCGAAGAGATAACGAAGTGGGGCCACGAGGTGGCCAGACCATAGGGCGGCGGCTGGCCAGCCGCGCGGCCCTATGGTGTGGGCCCTCGTGAGCCCCTGACCTACCCTTCCGCCTACATATAGCCTTTGTCACGAATACCCCTGTACCGAAAGCCACGATGCGGAAAACCTTCCAGAGACGTCGCCGCCGCGAATCCCATCTCGGGGGATTCAGGAGATCGCCTCCGGCACCCTGCCGGAGAGGGGAATCATCACCGGAGGGGCTCTACATCATCATGCCCGCCTTCGGATTGATGCGTGAGTAGTTCATCCTTGGACTATGGGTCCATAGCGGTAGCTAGATGGTTGTCTTCTCCGCTTGTGCTATCATTGTATAGATCTTGTGAGCTGCCTAACATGATCAAGATCATCTATTTGTAATGCTACATGTTGTGTTTGGTGGGATCCGATGAATCTAGAATACTATGTTAAGTTGATTATCAATCTATCATATATGTGTTGTTTATGTTCTTGCATGCTCTCTGTTGCTAGTAGAGGCTCCGGGCAAGTTGATACTTGTAACTCCAAGAGGGAGTAATTATGCTCGATAGTGGGTTCATGCCTCCATTGAATCTGGGACAGTGACAGAAAGTTCTAAGGTTGTGGATGTGTTTGCTACTAGGGATAAAACATTGATGCTTTGTCTAAGGATATTTGTGTTGATTACATTACGCACCATACTTAATGCAATTATCTGTTGTTTACAACTTAATACTGGAGGGGGTGCGGATGCTAACCCGAAGGTGGATTATTTAGACATAGATGCATGCTGGATAGCGGTCTATGTACTTTGTCGTAATGCCTGATTAAATCACATAGTAATCATCGTTGATATGTATTGAATCTTGATTTGTCAATTGCCCACCTGTAATTTGTTCACCCACATGTTAGTTATCTTATTGGAGAGACACCACTAGTGAACTGTGGACCCGGTCCATTCTTTTACATCGAACACATTCTACTGCAATTATTGTTCTTTTTCTTCTTTGCAAACAAACACCATCTTCCACTCGATACGCTTAATCCTTTGTTTTCAGCAAGCCGGTGAGATTGACAACCTCACTGTTACGTTGGGGCAAAGTATCTTGATTGTGTTGTGCAGGTTCCACGTTAGCGCCGGTTTCACTGGTGTTGCGCCGCACTACATTCCTCCACCAACAACCTTCACGTGCTTCTTGGCTCCTACTGGTTCGATAACCTTGGTTTCTTTCGAGGGAAAACTTGCTGCTGTGCGCATCATACCTTCCTCTTGGGGTTCCCAACGGACGTGTACATCTACGCGCATCAAGCACTTTTTCTGGCGCCGTTGGGAGCAAGACACGCTGCAAGGGGAGTCTCCACTTCCAATCTCTTTACTTTGTTTTTGTCTTGCTTTACTTTATTTTATTTACTGTCTTGTTTGCTTCATATTAAAAACACAAAAAATTAGTTACTTTACTTTCTGTTTTATTTACTAGCTCTATATCAAAAACACACAAAAAATTAGTTACTTGTCTTTATTCTACTTGCTTAGTTTACTTTTATTACTGCTATAATGGGTACTCCTGAAAATACTAAGTTGTGTGATTTCACTAGCACAAATAATAATGATTTTATATGTACTCCTATTGCTCCACCTGCTACTACAGCAGAATTCTATGAAATTAAACCTGCTTTACTGAATCTTGTTATGAGAGAGCAATTTTCTGTGTTAGTATGATGATGTTGCTGCCCATCTTAATAATTTTGTTGAATTTTGTGAAATGCAAAAGTATAAAGATATAGATGGTGATATTATAAAACTAAAATTGTTTCCTTTCTCATTAAGAGGAAGAGCTAAAGATTGGTTGCTTTCTTTGTCTAAGAATAGTATTGATTCATGGACTAAATGTAAAGATGCTTTTATTAGTAAATATTATCCTCCTGCTAAGATTATATCTTTGAGAAGTAGCATTATGAACTTTAAATAATTTGATAATGAACATGTTGCTCAAGCATGAGAGAGAATGAAATCTTTGGTAAAGAATTGCCCTACCCATGGACTGACTACTTGGATGATCATCCAAACCGTTTATGCAGGATTGAATTTTTCCTCGAGGAACCTATTGGATTCAGCTGCTGGAGGTACTTTTATGTCCATCACCTTGGGCGCCGCGACTAAACTACTTGATGATATGATGATCAATTACTCTGAATGGCACACTGAAAGAACTCCTCAAGGTAAGAAGGTAAATTATGTTGAAGAAACCTCTTCTTTGGGTGATAAGATTGATGCTATTATGTCTATGCTTGCAAATGGTAGATCTCATACTGATCCTAATAATGTTCCTTTAGCTTCATTGGTTGCTCAAGAAGAAAATGTTGATGTGAATTTCATTAAGAGTAATAATTTCAACAACAATGCTTATAGGAATAATTATGGTGACAACAACTATAGGCCATATCCTTCTAATAACGGTAATGGTTATGGTAATTCTTATGGTAATTTTTACAACAATACTAAGAGTGTACCCTCTGGTCTTGAGGTGATGCTTAAAATTTTTATTAGTACACAAACTGCTTTCAATAAAACTGTTGAAGAAAAGCTTGGTAAAATTGATGTTCTTGCTTCTAAGGTTGATAGTCTTGCTCTTGATGTTGATCTTTTAAAATTGAAAGTTATGCCTGAGGAAGTTAAAGATGCTAGGTTTGCTAAAACAAATGCCATCCAAGTTCGAATTAATGATAATATTAGAATGTTGGCTGAATTGCATGCTAGGTGGGATAGAGAAGAAAAAGAAAAACTTGCTAAAGAAAATAATGTAGCTAAAGTATGGACTATTACCACCACTAGTAATGTTGATTCTTCACATGTTGCTACACCTCCTACTATCAATGGTAAAATAATTGGTGTTGGCAATGTTTCTACTCCTAGTACAAAGCGCGCAAAATTGCCTGAAACTGCTAAAACTGCTTGTGATAAAACTGCTGAAATTTTTAAAAATATTGGTGACAATGATTCCATTGTTGTAGAACATAATGGTTTAGATTTTGATGATTGTCATATTACTGAAGTTATAAAGTTCTTACAAAAACTTGCTAGAAGTCCCAATGCTAGTGCTATAAATTTAGCCTTTACAAAACATATTACAAATGCTCTCATTAAAGCTAGGGAAGAGAAATTAAAACTTGAAGCTTCTATTCCTAGGAAGTTAGAAGATGGTTGGGAGCCCATCATTAAAATGAAATTCAATGACTTTGAATGTAATGCTTTATGTGATCTTGGTGCAAGTATTTCTGTTATGCCTAAGAAAATTTATGATATGCTTGACTTGCCACCATTGAAGAATTGTTATTTGGATGTTAATCTTGCTGATAATGTTAAAAAGAAACCTTTGGGGAGGATTTATAATGTTCGCATTACGATTAACAATAACCTTGTCCCCGTTGATTTTGTTGTCTTGGATATCGAATGCAATTCATCTTGTCCTATTGTGTTGGGAAGACCTTTTCTTCGAACCGTTGGTGCTGTTATTGATATGAAGTAAGGTAATATTAAATATCAATTTCCTCTCAAGAAAGGTATGGAACACTTCCCTAGAAAGAGAATGAAGTTGCCTTTTGATTCTATTATTAGAACAAGTTATGATGTCGATGCTTCATCTCTTGAAAATACTTGATTTGCACTTTCTGCGCCTACCTGAAAGGCGTTAAAGAAAAGCACTTCTTGGGAGATAACCCAAGTTTCATTTTATTTACTGTATTGTTGAGTCTTGGAAGTTGTTCACTACTGTAGCAACCTTTCCTTATCATGTTTTTGTGCCAAGTAAAGTTTCTATGTTAAAGTTGATGCTAGATTTGGATCGCTGCGCAGAAACAGCATTGCTGTCTGTCACGAATTCATACAGATCTCCCTATAGAAAAATCAAAAAAATCTGCAAATTTACGAGCGTCATCCCCATATATGTATGCAACTTTCATTAGTTTTGAGTTTTTCCATTTGAGCAAGTTAAGTTCCCCTGCCAAATTCGTCTTTACGGACTGTTCTGTTTTTGACAGATTCTGCATTTTATTTCGCATTGCCGCTTTTGCTATGTTGAATGAGTTTTTTTGTTCCATTAACTTTCAGAAGCTTTGTGCAATGTCCAGAAGTGTTAAGAATGATTGTGTTACCTCTGAATATGTGATTTTTTAATTATGCACTAACCCTCTAATGAGTTTGCTTGAAGTTTGGTGTGGAGGAAGTTTTCAAGGGTCAAGAGAAGAGGATGATATACTATGATCAAGAAGAGTGAAAGGTCTAAGCTTGGGGATGCCCCGGTGGTTCATCCCTGCAAATTTTAAGAAGACTCAAGCATCTAAGCTTGGGGATGCCCAAGGCATCCCCTTCTTCATCGACAACATTATCAGGTCACTTCTAGTGAAACTATATTTTTATTCCATCACATCTTATGTTCTTTACTTGGAGCGTCGGTTTGCTTTTATTTTCGTTTTGGTTTGAATAAAGTTGGATCCCATAATTCTTATATTGGAGATATTACGCTCCGCTTTTTCATATGGAACACTGATACGCGTAGATGCACACGTCCGTTGGGAACCCCAAGTGGAAGGTATGATGCGTATAGAAGCAAGTTTCCCTCAGTATGAAACCAAGGTTTAATCGAACCAGTAGGAGCCAAGAAGCACGTTGAAGGTTGATGGTCACGAAATGTGATGCGGCGCAACACCAGGGATTCCGGCGCCAACTAGGAACCTGCACAACACAACCCAAGTACTTTGTCCCAACGAAACAGTGAGGTTGTCAATCTCACCGGCTTTCTGTAACAAAGGATTAAACGTATCGAGTGGAAGATGTTTGCAAAGAAAACAGTAAAACAAGTAGATTGTATGCTATGTAAAGAATAGGACCGGGGTCCACAGTTCACTAGAGGTGTCTCTCCCATAAGATAAAGCATGTTGGGTGAACAAATTACAGTCGGGCAATTGACAAATAGAGAAAGGCATAACAATGCATATACATGACATGGTAAATATAGTGAGATTTAATCCGGGCATTACGACAAAGAACATAGACCGCCATCCAACTGCATCTATGCCTAAAAAGTCCACCTTCAGGTTATCATCCGAACCCCTCCAGTATTAAGTTGCAAAGCAACAGACAATTGCATTAAGTATGGTGCGTAATGTAATCAACAACTACATCCTTAGACATAGCATCAATGTTTTATCCCTAGTGGCAACAGCACATCCACAACCTTAGAACTTTCTGTCACTGTCCCAGATTCAATGGAGGCATGAACCCACTATCGAGCATAAATACTCCCTCTTGGAGTTAAGAGTAAAAACTTGGCCAGAGCCTCTACTAATAACGGAGAGCATGCAAGATCATAAACAACACATGAACAATAGATTGATAATCACCATAATCATAGTACTCTCTATCCATCGGATCCCGACAAACACAACATATAGTATTACATATAGATGATCTTGATCATGTTAGGCAGCTCACAAGATCTAACAATGAAGCACAACAAGGAGAAGACGACCATCTAGCTACTGCTATGGACCCATGGTCCAGGGGTGGACTACTCACTCATCACTCGGAGGCGACCATGGCGGTGTAGAGTCCTCAGGAGATGAATCCCCTCTCGGTGCCGGAGGCGATCTCGAATCCCGAGATGGGATTCGCGGCGGCGTCTCTGTAAGGTTTTCCGTATCGTGGCTCTCGGTGGGGGGTTTCGCGAAGCTTTAAGTAGGCGGAGGGTCAACGCGGGGGCCACACGAGGGGCCCAGGGGCTAGGTCGGCGCGGCCAGGGCCTGGGCCGCGCGGCCACCCCTGGCCTCCTCGTGGCCCCACTTCGTTAGGTCTTCGGTCTTCTGGAAGCTTCGTGCAAAAATAGGACCCTGCGAAAGTTTCGTCCAATTCCGAGAATATTTCTTTACTAGGATTTCTGAAACCAAAAACAGCAGACAGCAACTGGCTCTTCGGCATCTTGTTAATAGGTTAGTTCCAGAAAATGCATAAATATGACATATAATGTGCATAAAACATGTAGGTATCATCAATAAAGTAGCATGGAACATAAGAAATTATCGATACGTTGGAGACGTATCAGCATCCCCAAGCTTAGTTCTGCTCGTCCCGAGCAGGTAAAACGATAACAAAGATAATTTCTGAAGTGACATGCCATCATAATCTTGATCATACTATTTGTAAACATATGTAATGAATGCAGCGATCAAAGCAAAGGTAATGACATGAGTAAACAACTGAATCATAAAGCAAAAACTTTTCATGAATAGTACTTCAAGACAAGCATCAATAAGTCTTGCATAAGAGTTAACTCATAAAGCAATAAATCAAAGTAAAGGTGTTGAAGCAACACATAAGAAGATTAAGTTTCAGCGGTTGCTTTCAACTTGTAACATGTATATCTCATGGATATTGTCAACATAAAGTAGTATAACAAGTGCAATATGCAAGTATGTAGGAATCAATGCACAGTTCACACAAGTGTTTGCTTCTTAAGGTGGAAGGAGATAGGTAAACTGACTCAACAATAAAAGTAAAAGAATGGTCCTTCAATGAGGAAAGCATCGATTGCTGTATTTGTGCTAGAGCTTTTATTTTGAAAACATGAAACAATTTTGTCAACGGTAGTAATAAAGCATATGAGTTATGTAAATTATATTTTACAAGTTGCAAGCCTCACGCATAGTATACTAATAGTGTCCGCACCTCGTCCTACTTAACTTGGACTACCGGATCTTCGCATGCCATGTTTCAACCAAGTGTCACAAAGGGGTACCTCCATGCCGCCTGTACAAAGGTCCAAGGAGAATGCTCGCATTTCGGATTTTCGCTTTTGATTATTCTCAACTTAGACATCCATACCGGGACAACATGGACAACAGATAATGGACTCCTCTTAAATGCATAAGCATGTAGCAAAGTTATTATTCTCATATGAGATTGAGGATATATGTCCAAAACTGAAACTTCCACCATGATTCATGGCTTTAGTTAGCGGCCCAATGTTCTTCTCTAACAATTTTGCATGCTCCAACCACTAAAATGATAGACCTTCAGACAAGACGGACATGCATAGCAACTCACATGATATTCAACAATAGTTGATGGCGTTCCCCAGAAGCATGGTTATCGCACAACAAGCAACTTAATAAAATATAAAGTGCATAAGTACATATTCAATACTACGATAGTTTTTAAGGCTATTTTGTCCCATGAGCTATGTATTGCAAAGGTGAATGATGGAATTTTAAAGGTAGCACTCAAGCAATTTACTTTGGAATGGCGGAGAAATACCATGTAGTAGGTAGGTATGGTGGACACAAATGGCATAGTAGTTGGCTCAAGTATTTTGGATGCATGAGAAGTATTCCCTCTCGATACAAGGTTTAGGCTAGCAAGGTTATTTGAAGCAAACTCAAGGATGAACAAGTGCAGCAAAACTCACATAAAAGACATATTGTAAACATTATAAGACTCTACACTGTCTTCCTTGTTGTTCAAAACTCAATACTAGATATTATCTAGACCTTAGAGAAACCAAATATGCAAATCAAATTTTAGCAAGCTCTATGTATTTCTTCATTAGTGGGTGCAAAGCATATGATGCAAGAGCTTAAACATGAGCACAACAATTGCCAAGTATCACATTATCCAAGACATTTTAGAATTACTACATGTAGCATTTTCCAATTCCAACCATGTAACAATTTAACGAAGAAGAAACTTCGCCTTGAACATTATGAGTAAAGCCTAAGGACACATGTGTCCATATGCAACAGCGGAGCGTGTCTCTCTCCCACAAAGTGAATGCTAGGATCCATCTTATTCAAACAAAAACAAAACGAAAACAAACCGACGCTCCAAGTAAAGAACACCAGATGTGACTGAATAAAAATATAGTTTCAGGGGAGGAACCTGATGATGTTGTCGATGAAGAAGGGGATGCCTTGGGCATCCCCAAGCTTAGACGCTTGAGTCTTCTTAAAATATGCAGGGGTGAACCACGGGGCATCCCCAAGCTTAGAGCTTTCACTCCTCTTGATCATAGTATATCATTCTCCTCTCTTGACCCTTGAAAACTTCCTTCACACCAAACTTCAAGCAAACTCATTAGAGGGTTAGTGCATCATTAATAATTCACTCATTCAGAGGTGACACAATCATTATTTTCACTTCTGGACATTGCATAATGCTACTGGACATTAATGGATCAAAGAAATAAATCCAACATAGCAAAAGAGGCAATGCGAAATAAAAGGCAGAATCTGTCAAAAACAGAACAGTCCGTAAAGACGAATTTATAAATGGCACCAGACTTGCTCAAATGGAAAAACTCAAAACTAATGAAAGTTGCGTACATATCTGAGGATCACGCTCGTAAATTGGCAGATTTTTTCGAATTTTCTACAGAGAATTATGCCCAGATTCGTGACAGACAGCAATGCTGTTTCTGCGCAGCGATCCCAAATATAACATCAACTTTGACATAGAAACTTTACTTGGCACAAAAACATGATAAGGAGAGGTTGCTACAGTAGTAAACAACTTCCAAGACTCAACAAAACAAAAAATTGCTGTAGGTAAAAATATGGGTTGCATAAGCGCTTTTCTTTAACGCCTTTCAGCTAGGCGCAGAAAGTGCAAATCAAGTAACATCGAGAGTAGAAGCATCAACATCATAGCTTGTTCTAATAATAGAATCAAAAGGCAACTTCATTCTCTTTCTAGGGAAGTGTTCCATACCTTTCTTGAGAGGAAATTGATATTTAATATTACCTTCCCTCATATCAATAACAGCACCAACGTTCGAAGAAAAGGTCTTCCCAACACAATAGGACAAGATGCATTGCATTCGATATCCAAGACAACAAAATCAACGGGGACAAGGTTATTGTTAACCGTAATATGCACATTATCAATCCTCCCCAAAGGTTTCTTTTTAACATTATCGGCAAGATTAACATCCAAATAACAATTCTTCAATGGTGGCAAGTCAAGCATATCATAAATCTTTTTAGGCATAACAGAAATACTTGCACCAAGATCACATAAAGCATTACATTCAAAGTCATTGAATTTCATTTTAATGATGGGCTCCCAACCATCTTCTAACTTTCTAGGAATAGAAGTTTCAAGTTTTAGTTTCTCTTCTCTAGCTTTTATGAGAGCATTTGTAATATGTTTTGTAAAGGCTAAATTTATAGCACTAGCATTAGGACTTTTAGCAAGTTTTTGTAAGAACTTTATAACTTCAGAGATGTGGCAATCATCAAAATCTAAATCATTATGAGCTACAGCAATGGGATCATTGTTCCCAAGGTTGGAAAAAATTTCAGCAGTTTTATCACAAGCAGTTTCAGCAGTTTTAGCAATTTCAGGCAGTTTTGTACGCTTTGCACTAGGAGTAGAAACATTGCCAACACCAATTATTTTACCATTGATAGTAGGAGGTGCAGCAACATGTGGAGAATTAGCATTACTAGTGGTGGTAATAGTCCAAACTTTAGCTACATTATTCTCTTTAGCTAGTTTTTCATTTTCTTCTCTATCCCACCTAGCACGCAGTTCAGCCATTAATCTTATATTCTCATTAATTCTAACTTGGATGGCATTTGCTGTAGTAGTAATCTTATTATCAATATCATTATTAGGCATAACTTTCAACTTTAAAAGATTAACATCAGAGGCAAGTCTATCAACTCTAGAAGCAATAGTATCAATTTTATCAAGCTTTTCCTCAACAGATTTGTTAAAAGCAGTTTGTGTACTAATAAATTCTTTAAGCATGGCTTCAAGACCAGAGGGTACATTCCTATTATTATTGTAAGAATTCCCATAAGAATTACCATAACCATTACCATTAGCAGAAGGATATGGCCTATAGTTATTACCAGAGTTGTTCCTATAAGCATTGTTGTTGAAATTATTATTTTTAATGAAATTCACATCAACATTTTCTTCTTGAGCAACCAATGAAGCTAAAGGAACATTATTTGGATCAACATTAGATCTACCATTCACAAGCATAGACATAATCACATCAATCTTATCACTCAAGGAAGAGGTTTCTTCAACAGAATTTACCTTCTTACCTTGTGGAGCTCTTTCCGTGTGCCATTCAGAGTAATTTATCATCATATCATCAAGAAGTTTTGTAGCCGCCCCCAATGTGATGGACATAAAGGTACCTCCAGCAGCTGAATCCAATAAATTCCGCGAAGAAAAATTTAGTCCTGCATAGAAGGTTTGGATGATCATCCAAATAGTCAGTCCATGGGTTGGGCAATTCTTTACCAAAGTTTTCATTCTCTCCCAAGCTTGAGCAACATGTTCAGTATCTAATTGTTTAAAATTCATTATGCTACTTCTCAAAGATATAATTTTAGCGGGAGGATAATATCTACCAATAAAAGCATCCTTGCATTTAGTCCATGAATCAATACTATTCTTAGGCAAAGATAGCAACCAATCTTTAGCTCTTCCTCTTAATGAGAAAGGAAACACTTTCAATTTAATAATATCACCATCTACATCTTTATACTTTTGCATTTCACAAAGTTCAACAAAATTATTGAGATGGGCAGCAGCATCATCAGAACTAGCACCAGAAAATTGTTCTCTCATGACAAGGTTTAGTAAAGCAGGTTTAATTTCAAAGAATTCTGCTGTAGTAGCAGGTGGAGCAATAGGTGTGCATAGGAAATCATTATTATTTGCATTTGTGAAGTCACACAATTTAGTATTTTCATGGTTGGCCATTTTAGCAACAGTAAATAAAACAAACTAGATAAAGTAAATGCAAGTAACTAATTTTTTTGTGTTTTTGATATAGAGAGCAAGACAGTAAATAAAGTAAAACTAGCAACTAATTTTTTTGTATTTTGATTTAGTGCAGCAAACAAAGTAGTAAATAAAATAAAGCAAGACAAAAACAAAGTAAAGAGATTGAGAAGTGGAGACTCCCCTTGCAGCGTGTCTTGATCTCCCCGGCAACGGCGCCAGAAATTTAGCTTGATACGCGTAGATGCACACGTCCGTTGGGAACCCCAAGTGGAAGGTATGATGCGTATAGAAGCAAGTTTCCCTCAGTATGAAACCAAGGTTTAATCGAACCAGTAGGAGCCAAGAAGCACGTTGAAGGTTGATGGTCACGAAATGTGATGCGGCGCAACACCAGGGATTTCGGCGCCAACTAGGAACCTGCACAACACAACCCAAGTACTTTGTCCCAACGAAACAGTGAGGTTGTCAATCTCACCGGCTTGCTGTAACAAAGGATTAAACGTATCGAGTGGAAGATGTTTGCAAAGAAAACAGTAAAACAAGTAGATTGTATGCTATGTAAAGAATAGGACCGGGGTCCACAGTTCACTAGAGGTGTCTCTCCCATAAGATAAAGCATGTTGGGTGAACAAATTACAGTCGGGCAATTGACAAATAGAGAAAGGCATAACAATGCATATACATGACATGGTAAATATAGTGAGATTTAATCCGGGCATTACGACAAAGAACATAGACCGCCATCCAACTGCATCTATGCCTAAAAAGTCCACCTTCAGGTTATCATCCGAACCCCCTCCAGTATTAAGTTGCAAAGCAACAGACAATTGCATTAAGTATGGTGCGTAATGTAATCAACAACTACATCCTTAGACATAGCATCAATGTTTTATCCCTAGTGGAAACAGCACATCCACAACCTTAGAACTTTCTGTCACTGTCCCAGATTCAATGGAGGCATGAACCCACTATCGAGCATAAATACTCCCTCTTGGAGTTAAGAGTAAAAACTTGGCCAGAGCCTCTACTAATAACGGAGAGCATGCAAGATCATAAACAACACATGAACAATAGATTGATAATCACCATAATCATAGTACTCTCTATCCATCGGATCCCGACAAACACAACATATAGTATTACATATAGATGATCTTGATCATGTTAGGCAGCTCACAAGATCTAACAATGAAGCACAACAAGGAGAAGACGACCATCTAGCTACTGCTATGGACCCATGGTCCAGGGGTGGACTACTCACTCATCACTCCGGAGGCGACCATGGCGGTGTAGAGTCCTCCGGGAGATGAATCCCTCTCCGGCAGGGTGCCGGAGGCGATCTCCGAATCCCCGAGATGGGATTCGGCGGCGGCGTCTCTGTAAGGTTTTCCGTATCGTGGCTCTCGTGGGGTTTCGCGACGAAGCTTTAAGTAGGCGGAGGGTCAACGCGAGGGGGCCACGAGGGGCCCAGGGGCTAGGTCGGCGCGGCCGGGCCTGGCCGCGCCGCCACCCCCTGGCCTCTCGTGGCCCACCCGTTAGGTCTTCGGTCTTGGAAGCTTCGTGCAAAAATAGGACCCTGGGCGAAAGTTTCGTCCAATTCCGAGAATATTTCTTTACTAGGATTTCTGAAACCAAAAACAGCAGAAAACAGCAATGGCTCTTCGGCATCTTGTTAATAGGTTAGTTCAGAAAATGCATAAATATGACATATAATGTGCATAAAACATGTAGGTATCATCAATAAAGTAGCATGGAACATAAGAAATTATCGATACGTTGGAGACGTATCAACACTTGTGTTCTTAATTGTGCTTTAATGTTCATGGCGAAGGCTGAAATTGCTTTTAAATTGCTATTTGGTTGGAATCAGAAAATGTTGCATATGGTTTGGAAATTTGGCAATTGTTTGAGCTCTCATAGATCATGTTTAAGCTCTTGCATCATGTAGTTTAATCTATTAATGAAGAACTACGTAGAGCTTGTTTAATTTGGTTTGCATGATTGGTCTCTCTAAGTCTAGATATTTTTGGGTAAAATGTTTGAACAACAAGGAAGATAGTGTAGAGCCTTATAATGCTTGCAATATGTTCTTGTGTAAGTTTTGTTGTACCTGTTCATACTTGTGTTTTCTTCAAACAACCTTGCTAGCCCAAACCTTGTACTGAGAGGAAATGCTTCTCGTGCATCCAAACACCTTGAGCCAAAACCCATGCCATTTGTGTCCACCATATCTACCTACTATGTGGTATTTTTCTGCCATTCCAAAGTAAATTACTTGAGTGCTACCTTTAAAATTTCATTCTTTTATGTATTGCAATATATAGCTCATGGGACAAATAGCTTAAAAACTATTGTGGTGATGAATATGTAGTTATGTGTCTTAGTTCTTATAAGTTGCTTGTTGAGCGGTAACCATGTTTCTGGGGACGCCATCAACTTTTTACCTTTGTTGGATATCATGTGAGATGCTATGCATGTTCGTCTTGTCTGAAGTAAGTGCGATTTCATGATCAAATGGTTTGAGTATGCATATGTTAGAGAAGAACATTGGGCAGCCAACTAAAGCCATGTATCATGGTGGAAGTTTCAGTTTAGACATACAACCTCAATCTCTTATGAGAATATTATTTGTTGTTGAATGCTTAAGCATTAAAAGAGGAGTCCATTATCTGTTGTCTATGTTGTCCCGGTATGGATGTCTAAGTTGAGAATAATCAAAAGCGAGAAATCCAATGCGTGCTTTCTCCTTAGACCTTTGTACAGGCGGCATAGAGGTACCCCTTTGTGACACTTGGTTGAAACATATGTCATGTGATGATAATCCGTGTTATCCGAGCTGATTAGGACAAGGTGCGAGCACTACTAGTACTCTATGCATGAGACTTGCAACTTGTAGGAAGTATTATGCATAGCACATATGAATTATTACTACCGTTGACAAAATTGTTTCTATGTTTTCAAAACAAAAGCTCTAGCACAAAAATAGTAATCCATACTTCCCTCTGCGAAGGGCCATTCTTTTACTTTATGTTGAGTCAGTTTACCACTTCTTTCTATCTTAGAAGCAAACACTTGTGTTAACTGTGTGCATTGATTCTTACATGTTTACTTATTGCACTTGTTATATTACTCTATGTTGACAAATATCCATGAGATATACATGTTACAAGTTGAAAGCAACTGAAACTTAATCATCCTTTGTGTTGCTTCAATGCATTCTACTTTGAATTTATTGCTTATGAGTTAGCTCTTATGCAAGTCTTGTTGATACTTGTCTTGAAAGTATTATTCATGAAAAGTTTTGCTATATGATTCATTTGTTTAGTCATTATCTTTGTTAGCAATCTTTTATTCAGATCACTCCATTCATCTCATATGCTTTACAATAATGTTAATCAAGATTATGTTGGTAGCATGTCACTTCAGAAATTATTTGTGTTATCGTTTACCTACTCGAGGACGAGTAGGAACTAAGCTTGGGGATGCTTGATACATCTCAAACGTATCTATAATTTCTTATGTTCCATGCTACTTTTATGACAATACTTGAATGTTTTATACATACTTTACGCATTATTATACATTTTCCGGCACTAACCTATTAACAAGATGCCGAAGCGCCTTTTTCTGCTGTTTTTGGTTTCAGAAATCCTAGTAAGGAAATATTCTCGGACTTGGACGAAATCAACGCCCAGGGTCCTCTTTTTCCACGAAGCTTCCAAAAGACCGAAGAGATAGAAGTGGGGCCACGAGGTGGCAGACCACGGCGCGCGGCCCCCTGACCGCGCGGCCCTATGGTGTGGGCCCCTCGTGACCCCCTCCGCCATATAGCCTTCGTCACGAATACCCCTGTCGAGAGCCACGATACGAAAAACCTTCAGAGACGCCGCCGCCGCGAATCCCATCTCGGGGGATTCAGGAGATCGCCTCCGGCACCTGCCGGAGAGGGGAATCATCACCGGAGGGGCTCTACATCATCATGCCCCTCCGGATTGATGCGTGAGTAGTTCATCCTTGGACTATGGGTCCATAGCGTAGCTAGATGGTTGTCTTCTCCGCTTGTGCTATCATTGTATAGATCTTGTGAGCTGCCTAACATGATCAAGATCATCTATTTGTAATGCTACATGTTGTGTTTGGTGGGATCCGATGAATCTAGAATACTATGTTAAGTTGATTATCAATCTATCATATATGTGTTGTTTATGTTCTTGCATGCTCTCCGTTGCTAGTAGAGGCTCTGGCCAAGTTGATACTTGTAACTCCAAGAGGGAGTAATTATGCTCGATAGTGGGTTCATGCCTCCATTGAATCTGGGACAGTGACATAAAGTTCTAAGGTTGTGGATGTGTTGTTGCTACTAGGGATAAAAAATTGATGCTTTGTCTAAGGATATTTGTGTTGATTACATTACGCACCATACTTAATGCAATTATATGTTGTTTACAACTTAATATTGGAGGGTGCGGATGCTAACCCGAAGGTGGATTATTTAGGCATAGATGCATGTGGATAGCGGTCTATGTACTTTGTCGTAATGCCCTGATTAAATCACATAGTAATCATCATTGATATGTATTGAATCTTGATTTGTCAATTGCCCACCTGTAATTTGTTCACCCCACATGTTAGTTATCTTATTGGAGAGACACCACTAGTGAACTGTGGACCCCGGTCCATTCTTTTACATCTGAACACATTCTACTGCAATTATTGTTCTTTACTGTTCTTTGCAAACAAACACCATCTTCCACTCGATACGCTTAATCCTTTGTTTCAGCAAGCCGGTGAGATTGACAACCTCCGTTACGTTGGGGCAAAGTATCTTGATTGTGTTGTGCAGGTTCCACGTTGGCGCCGGTTTCACGGTGTTGCGCCGCACTACATTCCTCCACCAACAACCTTCACGTGCTTCTTGGCTCCTCTGGTTCGATAACCTTGGTTTCTTTCGAGGGAAAACTTGCTTGTGCATCATACCTTCCTCTTGGGGTTCCCAACGGACGTGTACATCTACGCGCATCACCCACAGGAACCCTAACCCCTATTTTGGAAAAGGGGAAAAGAAAAGTTCTACCGGCCAGGCCCCTTAGGCTCGCCGGCAAAGTTTGTGCTGCCGCAAGGCCGCGCCGCCGCACTCGATCCCGATGCGCATCGGTATGCCGAGGCATCGGGAAGAAGGGCTACTCTGTTGCGAGACAGAGCAAAGAAAAGAAGAGTCTTACCCGGCTTACCGTGGCGATGCTCGACGGCAAAGATGCGCAATGTCGGCAGAAAAGGAGCCACTTTTGCGCCCTTTGACGGTGGTGCGCCCACCTTCGGGTGCACGCGTCGCCGGCAAAGGGGATAGGGGGCTCGCCGCTCGCGTGTACTTCCTCCGTTTTGGCCGCCGTTCTTCTGGTGGTGGAGGAATAGAAAGGACAAAAAGGGTGGAGCCGAGCGGCTCGTGGGTGTGTGCTGGGAAGCGCCGCCGCCGGCCGTCGCCGGCTGCTGCAAGGGAGCAGGGGCGCACGTGTTTTCTCTCTGCCGCCACAAGAGAGAAGGAGAGACAGGGGTCAGGGGAAATGGAGTCTAGGTTTAGGGTTTCCTGGCCGGTTCGGTGTTTTATACCAGCCGAAAGAAGTGCCCACCGTCGGAATCAATCTGACGGCCAGGAGCGTGTGGTGCAGGCTGGGCCGCGTGGGCGCCATGGCCAGGCTGTGTGCGAGCCGCTGGGCAGGTCGTGTGGGCAACGCGGGCTAGGCAGCGTAGCAGGCCGCCGCGTGAGCGTGCCGTTGCTGAGCGCCGCTCAGCGCGTGCGGCACGCGTGCGCCAGCAGGCCGTAAAGTAATGCGCCCGAGCGGCGCGGAAAGGAAAGCTACTCGCGTGGGCTATTGGCCGCGGGAGCATTTTGGGCTGCATAGTTTTACTGTTTTTTGCTGTTTTATAAATTCTAGAGGCATATTTTAGGCACTTTTGGGTCATTTTTTGGCCAATTTTTGTCTAGTTTTTTATGAGTAAATAGGACCAACGAAATATTTTTTCAGAAATTAAAAAGTGAAAGATATGCCTCTGAAAAGTTCAAAAGTTAATAGTTTAAATTCACAGTTTCCGCTGCATATAGTAAAAGGTGCATTTTAAATGCAAAAGTGATTGTTAAATTTTGAAAGTATGATTAAAAGTGATTATTCTGACAATTATGGTTCTGTTATTTTTGGATCAACGTTATTAGTGACATGATCATGGTTTTGTTGCAATGATATGTGCATTTATCTCTATTTCTACACAACGGTGATATAGTTTTATTTGCATTAACAGTTGCATATCTTAATTCGGACCAACGTTGGATTATAATATATAATTGTACTGTTCTCACTCATTTGTGGTTTTCAGGAGGGTACTACTTGATGAGCTGCATCAAGGACGTTCCCACCCTAAGAGGGGATAACTACATAGAGTGGAGGAAGAAGGTAGATTTCGCCTTCGTATGTGCTGAGGTGGACTGGGTGCTTGACACACCGCAGCCCATAAAGCCTGCTGACCCTGTCAGAGATGACAAGGATGATGATGATGCATGGGACAGAAAGAAAAAGGACCATGCTCCTGTGAAGATGGCCTACACTTTAGAGAACAGAAAGTGACAGACTGCCAATAAAAAGTGCATGGCATTTATAAAGAACACAATTGAGAATGCCATCATGGGCTCAATTGCAGAGTGTGCTTCCGTTGGGGGGACATGGAAAAGATAAAGAGCCAGTTCACTAGGTCTTCAAAGACATATGCAACCCAGCTGGTGACAGAAAAGTATAGTGGAGGTGTACATGGCATCAGGGAGCACATCCTCAGGATGAGCAACCTGGCTGCAAAGCTGAAGCCCATGGATGCTGACCTGGAGCTGAAGCCTGCACTTCTGGTTCACTTGGTCATGGCTTCATTGCCATCATAGTTTGAAAACTTTGTTGTCAATTACAACATGAACTCTGAAAAATAAGACATTGAAAAAACCATTGCCATGTGTGTGCAAGAGGAGGATAGACTCAAGGCACATAATGGAGGTTATCTAAATTATGTGAAGGACAATAAGAAAAGGCCCTTCACACAAAGCAACAATGGCTCTCCTTCCAAGCCATATGAAAAAGCTCCTATGCATCATCATCAGAAGTTTCAGCACAAGCCAATGCCAGTGAACAAAGATCAGTGTCTTCACTGCCAAAAGACTGGGCACTACAAAAAAGACTGCCCCGATTGGCTGAAAGAATTAATGGCAAAGAGAGGTAACAATTTAGTTTTCTTTGTAAATGAATCCATGTATACACAGTTTTCGAAATCTACTTGGTGGATTGACTCAGATGCAACTGTTCATGTTGCAAATTCTTTACAGAGATTCCATTCGACGCGGACTACAAAAAGAAGCGAATGATGCGTTGAAGTCACGAATGGAATTTAAGCAGAAGTTGAAGCTGTTGGCGACGTCTTCTTGGAGCTAGCTTCTTTACTATTCTGCTTAAAGATGTCTTATTTGTTCTTTCTTTACCTACAAATTTGAGTAGTGTATCACGTTTGGATAAAGACAGTTATCAGTGTTATTTTGGACATGGCAAATGTGCCATATGGTGTAATAATACTTATTTTGGGATTGCTTTACTCCATGACGAGCTTTATTTATTGTCCTTGCGTGAAAAAGTTGTCTGTGTGTAAAGTGAATGAGCAAATATCCGCGTCAGAAAAAGAACAAAAGAAAAGAAAAAGAACTGATGATCATCGAAATTATGGAATTGTCGCTTAGGCCATATTTCGAGGGGGAAAATAGAAAGAATCATTAAAATGATATTCTTCCTCCATTAGAATTCTCAAACATAGAACAATGCATCGATTGCATTAAAGGAAAATTGGTAAAGCAAATTAAAAAGGGTGCAAATCTAAGCACCGCAACACAGGCTATGATTCATTCTTAACATTCAGGATGATTACTCCCGATATGGTTATATTTATCCAATCAAAGAAAGAACAAAAGCGTTGGATAAATTTAAAATATTCAAAGCTGAAGTTGAAAATCAGCATGATAAAAGAATAAAGATAGTCAGATCTGATCGTGGAGGGGAGTACTACGGTCGACATACTCCATATGGCAAAGTCCCTAGACCTTTTGCAAGTTTCTTATATGAGACTGGAATAGTCGCTCAGTATTCTATGCCGGGCGAACCTCAGCAGAATGGGGTAGCTGAAAGGCGCAACCGTACCCTTATGGATATGGTGCGTTGTATGATAAGCTATTCCAGCCTACCATTGGGATTGTGGATTGATGCGTTAAAAACCGCTATTCATATTCTAAACAGAGTACCAAGCAAATCGATGCCCAAAACACCATATGAGCTATGGACAGGGAGAGTGCCTTCTCTAAACCACTTGAAAGTATGGGAGAGCCCTGCTGAGGCCAAAGTATTTAATCCAAATATCGCAAAGTTAGATACCAAAACAGTCAGCTGCCATTTTATTGGCTATCCTGAAAAGTCAAAAGGTTATCGTTTCTACTGTCCAGAGAAATACACAAAGTTTGTGGAAACGAGACATGTTGTCTTCTTAGAGGACAAAATGATGAGGGGGGGCATGGTAGCTCGGAAAATTAATCTTGAGGAGAAGAGGGTGCATATGCACCTAATCCGATGACTCATGAGTCATTTTTGCGATACCATGTGCACCTGCACCGATAATCCATGCGATTGTGGTGCAAGCGCCTATTGTGACTCCACCCATGATAACGATGAGTGAAATTTTGGAACCTGTCCGTCAGGAGCCGAATGAACCATTTGTTGAGCATGAAAGGGAGCAACAACAGCCACCTCCAGAAGCTGAGCCACAAGTTGAGGAACAGAATGCTCCAGAGAATGAGGCCCCTAGAAGGTCTACAAGAGCTAGAAAATCAGCCATTTCGACTGATTACAAAATTTACAACACAGAAACAATTCATATGGAAGGTGATCCCACTTCATATGAAGATGCCATGAGAAGCCCAGATTCATCAAAGTGGGTGGAGGCCATGGAAGACGAAATGAGATCGATGAGTGCCAACAATGTTTGGGACTTAGAGAATATTCCTAAAGGATCCAAAACAGTGTGATGCAAATGGGTCTACAAAACAAAATATGACTCCAATGGGAATGTCGAAAAGTATAAAGCACGACTTGTGGAAAAAGGATTTACGCAAGGAGAATGGATAGATTACAATGAGACATTTTCTCCAGTTTCATGTAAGGATTCCTTCAGAATCATAATGGCACTAGTTGCACATTTTGATTTAGAGTTGCATCAAATGGATGTAAAGACGACATTTCTAAACGGGGATTCAGAAGAAAATGTCTACATGAAACAACCCAAGGGTTTTATCATGGAGGGCAAGGAAGAAATAAGATGCCGCCTAAAGAAATCTATTTATGGATTAAAGCAAGCCTCCAGACAGAGGTATCTAAAGTTTAATGAAGCAATTAAGATATTTGGATTTAAAGAAAATATTGAGGACAATTGCGTTTATGCAAAGTTTAAAAGTGGGAAATATATTTTCCTAATCTTGTATGTGGATGATATTCTGCTTGCCAGCAGTGATGTTAGTCTACTGCAAGAGACAAAGAAGTTTTTGTCCTCAAATTTTGACATGAAAGATCTTGGTGAAGCATCATATGTTTTGGGCATAGAAATTCACCGAGATAGGGAAAATAGAGTATTAGGATTATCGCAAAAGGCTTATTTAGAAAAGATTTTAACTAAGTATAACATGCATAAGAGCAATACCACACATGCACCTATAGTCAAGGGCGACAGTTTTGAGAAATTTCAAAGTCCCCAAAATCAATACGAGCTCGATCAAATGAAAGCGGTTCCATATGCTTCGGCCATTGGAAGCCTACAGTATGCACCAGTGTGCACTCGCCCTGAATTAGCCTTTATCACCGGAGTACTCGGTAGATATCAAGAAAATCCAGGTTTTGAACACTGAAAATGGTAAAGATATGTGAAAGGCACAAAGAACTACATGCTAACATACAGAAGATCTGATTTCCTAGAAATAAGAGGGTATTCAGATGCAGATTTTGCGGGAGATAAAGATGATAGAAAATCCATATCTGGATATGTATTCACTCTCGCAGGGATAGCTACTTCGTGGAGAAGCTCCAAACAGACGATAGTTGCATCATCCACGATGTATGCATAATTTATAGCATGTTATGAAGCCACGGGGCAGGCATTATGGTTAAAGAAATTTATACCCGACTTGAAAGTGGTAGATTGTATTGACAAACCACTAAAGATGTACTGCGACAATGAGCCTGCAGTATTTTATGCTCACAACAAAAAGTCGAATAATGCTACGAAACCGATTGAGGTTAAGTATTATGTTGTGAAACACAAGGTCTAGGATCAGTCTCGAGCATATAAGAACAAAAGCTATGCTTGCGGATCCGCTAACGAAAGGCTTACCACCCAGCGTGTTTAAGGAACACGTAGCCGACATGGGTTTAAGGGAAAGTCTTACCTATCATGCATCATAAGAGACCCAAAAGTTAAAGAATTTGTTTCAAAACAGAGAAGTGTATTGTGGTTGTCTGATTCTATCAACAATAGAGATGTGACGATGAAACATGCCCTATAGACTGATCCAAAATAAAACGAATAAAATGAAAGTATAAAGTTAAAAGAAAAGTTGAGATAAGGGGGAGAATGTTAGATTGATCTCTTCCCGATCGAGCCCAACGGCTCGACGGGCCCTTTAACTCGCGCCCTAATCGGGGGTGTCCAACCCTCTTATGGTGGGTGTGCCCCTGTGACCTACGCTATATAAAGAGGTGGGGTCCGGGGCATGTAGTATGAGGTTCACCGTGCCGCCAGTCACCTCACCGATATCCCCTACCGATCTAAGGTTCGCGTAGTGCTCACGGGAATCACCATCATCGCTGCCTCTCATGTTGTTCATCGCCACCATGTCAACGTCCGAAGGCTCCTCCTCGAAGGGAGAAGGTATGCCCTGCCCCTCTTGGTCTCTCTCTCTCACGAAGCCTACATACACATTCAGAGATAGTTCTACTCGGCATAGGATCTTCACCTAGATGATCTAGGTTTAACAGTACTTGGACTTCTTTCAACACTCTGTAGTTTCTGAAGAAATGGCAGCCTGGCGCGTCTCGCCGGCCCAGATTGCCGCATGCCTCCGGCGTCCGATCTCTGCCCCTATCCCTCGCCCTCCCCCATGGCAGCCTCCTGCCTCTGCCCCCGCTGCTCGCTAGCCTCAGCATAGCTCGCCGCCGTCCTCAGCAACAAGCCACGCCTCTCCACCAACGTCCGCATCCGCAGTGCTTACCTTCCCCTCGACCTCACACATGGCGGCCTCAGCCTAGCTCGCAGCCCGACCTCTCCGCCAGCATCGACGCTCCTCTCCTACCCATCCACCTCACCCGTGGTGTTTACATCGCGCGTGTGGCGAGCTTCTGCCCGTGCTGCTATTCGCCGCCGGCAAACAAAATTATTGCGCAATCCCGTGTATTCTCCATTACCCTCAAGAACCATTATCTTCCAATGGGGCCTTCGTGACCGAACTTGTGCGAATTAATCCTCTTCAATGTGCAATATTTCTAACCGCTGAGTAAGCTATCGACCTCACCTAAATTAATTCCATGATTACTCATGCTCTACTTACTCATGGCTTTTTTGTTTCTATATGTCCTCTACACATATGCCGTCGTGGTTGTTCCTACAGTATTCTTGGTTGATCCAAGTTTGTGTATTCACGAGCTCCCCATGGACCCCATCCCCAATGTCAGAATCTTAGGTGCCTTTTTCGGCCTACCATCTCTCATATACAATCTAGATTTGAGCCGTGGTTGTTTGTCCTGGAACTGCAGTGTTGGAAACTATTGGTTAATTTCAGTTATTGGCCAGTACCTTTTCGTTCATCTCATCTTCCAGTATGTTTCCAGGTTGAGCTGCCTCCTGATCCTGATAATCTACTTTTCAGTTTTTTTACCTCAAGTCTTTAGATTGGCATGATGACGAGCTTGCCTTCCGGTTGATCAGGTTTCAGGTGTGGTTTTTATTTCTCTGCTCATTGCACTAAGATGATTTATTAATTCAATGTGGCTCATGTGTAAACCTTTTCCATATGCATGATATCAGGGCCAATTCATTTGTCATAGGTAGATGACTTCGATATGACAGCCATTTTTGCAGTTTGTTCGATTTAGTTCCCTCAGTTTAGTCATCCAGAGACTAGGAGAAGCAAAAAAAAAAAGTACAGTCTACTGTAAGCCGACCACCTATCACATAAACATTTTCTATTTACCATACACACTAATTTATCATGTATGCTGTTCCGTCATGTATGTCAATGACTTCTAAAATTAATCTTCAACTATCATCCGACCTGGGTAGACCACTTCCAAAAGTGGTTGTGTGCTCCTAGATGCTGTGCGGGAACTTTTGAATTTTCTAAAGTTTGTCTGATGCATGGCCAGTTGCCTCATTCCGAATCTGAAGGTAATCAGAATCCTCAACATGTGGTATCCCTTTAGCTGAAGGTCCCCTATGGATGTCCATATTGCTGCCTTTCCCAGGTTGTCATAAATTCAGGGCTAAGTTTGTTCATAGTACTTTTTGTGTACATCAAAAGATCATCGTTCTTTGGATTGGATGTCTTCAGTTGTTTCCCAGTTGTTCATAGGATCATTTACATTAGAGATGATACTTCTGTTGTTTGTTATCTAGCGCGTATAAATCCGCTGCTGGAGAGGTCTCATCATTTATCTAACAACATATAGCCAAGGGAGGGAATCTTTCCCGTTGGTAAACGTTTTTCTGTTGTTTGCCCATATTATTTGTTATCCTGTTTAGGTTTTAGATCAAGTGTTTATTTTCTTTCACATATTTCATGATTTTGACATATCTCAACTGATTTAGGAAAGAGTTTCAGTTGCTCAAATTGCTATACACAATAAACAGTGAGAAAAAATTGTTCCTCTTTGATAACTAAATTACTGAATAAAAGAAAAACATTAATACTTTCACCATAAGCTACCATACTAATACTCCAAATAATAACACCTTTCCTTACACACTTCTGTATATCATTAATATGCACAAAGTTCAACACATGTTACAGAATATATTTGTATATATAAAGTATAAACTTTTAAATTAGTCAATAAGATTTTTTTCTTGGTGCGTTAACAAATATACCCGCTGCAACGCGCGGGGCATTCTTCTAGTTCCTTACAAAGGACAGCTTCCGTCAGATTGACAGATGGTTCATTATAGTTCTACATTGTAAACACCAATATTGTTTTCTAAGGAAAGGCATGGAAAAGCTAACCTTGATGAGATACCAATTTTGTGTTGGAGTCAAATTCTGTCCTTTTTCCAACATCAACAACCACAGCCATCCCTGTCAGGCTATCACCATGGCAACAGAGGAAGCAGAGAGCCTGCACGTCGTCCTCTTCCCCTTCCTCACCCGCAGCCACGTACCGGGCATCACCGCCACACTCGTGTCCACCCACGCCTCCTCGACCACAGCCTGCCCCTCGGCGTGGAGTACCTCGCCGACCTCAACGGCCACCAGCTCATCACCCTTCGGCCCGCCTTCGAAGGATCCTCAAGCTTACGGCAGCAGTGGCGTTGCTTCGAGGCCTGGGCACGCGTGGGGGAGGACAGGGGCAGGGCACGTCGGAGCCCTGGGCGGCGCGCAGGTAGTGCGGGGTAGGTGGCAGCCTAGGTATACGGAGGAAAGGACGTGGAAAGAGGGATGGACCACGGGTTTATTTCCAAGTTCTCAACGGGGTAAAATGCAATAGACCGACGTACACATGCCACACCATTTGATTGCAATTTGTATTTACAATTTAATATATATAGTACTCCCTCCGTCCTACTAAGATTGTCTTAGATTTGTCAAGATTTAGATGTATCTGGACACTATCTAATGTATGGATATGTCCAAATTTAGATAAATCTAGGATAATTTTTACGAGACGTAGGGAGTAGTAAAGATTACACCATCCCGTCCGATTGCAATTTAATATAGTAAAGACTACAACAGGTGGTAGCTAGTTAGGAGCTGCCAGCCCATAATTTAATACTGTACTATATTAAATACTAAAACAGCTGGTATCTACCTAGGAGCTGCCAGCCTGCCACAGTGCGAAGGACTCATAAATCAATTCCGCGCTCCAGCCTACTGCCACACCACGCAAAAGGAAAGAAACAGACCATTGCATATCAAAGCTCTGACCACTGAGCTAGTGGAAACAACACCACCAATGGCGGAGGCTCTGGTGAGCGCGGGGACAGGGGCCCTGCAACCTGTTCTAGGGAAGCTAAGTGCTCTGCTCGACGAGGATTACAAGCGCCTCAGGAGCATACACACCGAGATCAACTTTCTTACCCTGGAGCTCAAAGCTCTGGATACTTTCCTCGAGAAGATGGCGGAGGAGGAGAATCCAAACCCGCAGGACAAGCTGTGGATGAACCAGGTGCGGGAGTTTTCATACGACTTCGAGGACAACCTCGACGAGTTCATGGCTCATGTCATCGCCGACAAGTCCGCCAAGCCAGATGGGTTCATGGACAAGATCAAGGGCTCTCTGAAGAGGATCAAGGCTCGCCATGACATCGCCAAGGCCATCGAAGATCTCAAAAAACAAGCCATCGAGGTCAGCCAGGGGAATGCAAGGTACTGGTCAGGCAAGGCCGGTGACTCCAACACCAGCAGTATTCATAAAAAAATTGACCTTAGAGCTCTTGCCATTTTCGAGGACGCGTCCAAGCTCATCAGCGTTGATGAGCCCACCAGAGATATCATCCAATTGTTGTCTGACAGTGAAGCAACCAAACAACAACCAAATGTCGTGGCTATTGTTGGGCCCGGAGGATTGGGGAAGACAACTATTGCCAAACGGGTATACCAAGAACTCAAAGGTCAATTCAAATATCATGCTTTCTTGTCTGTGTCACAGAATCCAGACATTGCGAGAGTTATGAGCAATATTTATAGCCAACTGGATAAGGACTATTCTCCTTGCACGGAAATCTTAGAGACAATCATCAGAAAGATTAGGGATTTCCTCAAAAATGGAAGGTACTGCTTCAAATCTTTCTCGTTTTTCATCTTATTTGCAAGGGTGACATCTTAAATAAACCGCAAAGAACTAATTATAATTTTATATGCGGTTAGAAATAATATGGTTTTATAGTGACCAAAAATTGTGGTAAATAAGATTTAACCATGCGTAATATTTCATTAACAATCTTTAATTTGTGGATAAAATGATTATATGCTATTTCCAAAAGACCATATGTATCGTTGTGATATTATATCAATACGTAGAATTAAAGTTTGTATTGTACGGAGGCAAGCCAATTTGTTTATGTGATTTTAAATCAAAACATGAGGGTAAATTTAGATTGTTAGTCCTTGTTCTTAGATGTAAACTAATGAAATTCTTTATGTTGTGGTCCGAAGAATAATAGTGACAGTCCAAGAGAATTTATTGAAAATAATTGCATTAAAGAATTGACTAGTAACCACGAAAAGCTAGAGGTAGTTTATCTACACATACAAAACAAATTTGTACACTTATATGTTTCTTGCAACCCAGATAGAGAAATACACTTGTTAGTTTGTAGGAAAATTTATTTGATATCAGTGTTTGTATAAGTGTTTGACCGATATTCATCTGAACCCAAATTTTGGGCCACTAATTTCGTGTCTCGGATTCGTTTTTTGGACTAAGTTACAAAGTTTGAAACTTAGTCCACAAAATACGTATATTTTTCATTTTTATACAGATCACAAATGAACATATTTAAGTTTCAAACTTCATACCCACATACATCTGTTTGTTAGGTGCAAATATTCTTAAACTTCTTTTTCTGAAACTTACAAATACGATTTTCTGGCGCTGAAAGAAACTTGACTTTTCCTTGCTTTCTCGAGGGCCCTCTCTCCTGGCTAACGAGTTGGTTTCAGATGTACCTAGGTTCCAAAAATTCCTCCTATCTCCCATGTTTTTTTTCTCAATTTTACCAAATGGTACCTTGTTGCTATATTTGCTTATCGGAGAGAGAAATATATGTCATTGCAAAAAAAGGTATCGGTAATGGCCAATGGGATAGGTAATCTGTTGGAGCTCTTATGACTGGTCGTTTTTAGGTATCTGTAATCAGTTAAGAAAAAAAAACTATGCTGCTGAAGATTCTCTTAATGAGAACCTGAAGCTCCACGACAGCACATAATTCAAGTTGTGAATGTGTACATACTTTTTCTAAAGACTAATGTACATAGCAACGTCTAGTTGTAAGTTCCAAAGATTGCATTATACTCCCAACATCAAGAGTAGCATCATGCGTCCAGATGTAAGCGTATCCTTGCAACTCTGGAGAACGAGGACTCTAATGAGCCTGCAGATATACACCTTATACACTGAGAAGCGCCGATAATCCAAAAGGTTCAGTTTTTAATATAAAAGGCCAAAATTATGTATTACGTATACATGAAAGTAGGAAAGTTGTCAAATGTGGAAAACGAGTAAGCAAGATGTGAATTCCTTGGGCAGTTGAGGAACTAAAGGGCATTTTCTTTGCTATCACAATGATCGCTCATATTCCTCGCGAAAACGCACTTATAAAACACATGGGTAAAGCATATATCATAAAGATTGCATCTTGCAATAATGTTATATTGTATTGATTCGAATACGAACATGTTCTACAATAATTGAATGTGCCCAATTGAACTAAGTTAGATGCAATGCTAATTGGAGTTATACAACATAGAGCCTTAAGTCTATGTATAAAGAAATAGTGCGCACTACAAATTAATTATTTCAGAAAACTCCCATCATAAGTGATTAAAAAGTGTTAGGTTTCATGCAATACAATTAGTTACTTGGCGACATCCCTTAGGGACTTTTTTGAAATGCTCATTTGGGGATATTTATTTTCAAGTGCATATATAATAGAAATATTGAAGGCTATAATAAGAATCTAAGGAGCGTGACAACTCATAATATCGATCTACATGATCGACGTGTGAAGAATTCATGGGGACCAGATGTTTTGCTTCTTTATGGGAATTTCTAGCACATCTCAGACATGTAGTTTTGGCTCTCAGGAACATATGCTTCTGATGAACATTAGTTTTGGAATAATTAAAAAATAAAATAAAATTCTTGAAATTTTGTGTACTTTTTTTGTTACTATGGTCTATGTTTGCGCAAATTTCCAGGCAAAAATCGACATGTATGTTTCCCCAATAAAAGGACAAATTTCAGTGCTCTAAACAAGCAACAACTTTGTTGCTTAACTTGTCATTTAACACATGTCACAATATTTGTGTTTTCTCTATACCAATTTTTAGACAACCAAGGTACATGAACATGCACATGTCTAAGTTTTTTTTTGTATTTTTTTACATTTCTGAAATCATTTTCCGCATTCAGGAACACTCTTGGGAGCCAAGTTGTATTTCCAGCACATATCTTTGTTTTCACATGTATCTTTCTTTTAGTATATATAATAGATTCCTCTAAGGGCTTGCTTGGAATTGTTGTAGTTATTTATGTGTTCACCGATATTCAACTCTCACTTCAAATAAATACCTGTGGCCACTCAAATTTTACAATCAATCCAAATAGTCCCCAAGTATTTAGATCTTGACAATATCTAGGATTTGTTGACACTAAGTACAATGTGAGGTTTTGTCGTTTTTAATTTTGTACAAAATACTATCTGCAATTTTATTGGGACAATCGGGACGTAGTCATCATGTGTCAATCCATATCTTGCTTGAAGTGCTACATACTTCTGCAGATGTTTGAGATCCTTTGCATATATGTTTATGCCTCTTGTTTCCTGATTACACTTTTATTATTATTGTGTTACATGTCTATATACACTTCTATTTACATCATACTATCATGGCATATGCCTCCAGATATTTTAAATCCTTTTTATATCCATTTTATGTGCTCAATAAGCTTAACTTGTATTTTATCATATTTTTTTTCTTAAGGTACTTAATCGTGGTTGACGATATATGGAAGGAGGGTGACTGGAAAACTATTAAGTGTGCATTTCCCGAAACAAGTTCTGGCAGTAAAATAATCACCACTACTCGTATAAGTGATGTTGCTAAAACATGTTGTTTACCATCTCATGGCCATATATACAGTTTAAGGCCTCTTAATATGATGCAGTCGAGACAGTTGTTGTATACAAGGCTACTCAAGTCTGAAGAAAAATGCCCTTTGGACCTTGAGGAAATTTCTGGCCAAATTTTGGAAAAGTGTGCTGGCTTACCTTTGGCCATCGTTGCTATATCTGGAGTCTTGGCTGTGAAGACAAGTAAAAAAGATCAATGGGAACGAGTGAGGGATTCAATTGGTCGTGCACTAAGAGATTCTAGCATTGAGACTATGAAAAATATAATTTCACTTAGTTACTTCGATCTTCCTCCCAATCTTAGAACTTGTCTATTGTATTTGAGTATATTCCCAAAGGATCATACTATTGAGAAGGAGAATCTGATAAGAAGATGGATCGGCGAGGGATTCATTCATAAGCAAGGGGGTCGTTCACTGCATGAGTCAGGAGAGCTGTGTTTCAATGAGCTCGTCAACAGGAGCCTGATCCAGCCCACAGAGATAGACGGGGCATTTGGTGGTCATGAGGTGAAGAGTTGTCGAGTGCATGACACGATATGTGATTTCATCGTATCCAAGGCAGTGGAAGAGAACTTCGTTACAATAATAGATGCACCTGGTTTCGTAAATCCTGATCCACTAAACAAGATCCGCCGATTGTCGCTGCAGCACAACGGTGAGATTCCACCGGATCTAGTTGTATCTCATGCCCGGTCACTCCATGTTTTCGGGCGTAATGTGAAGATCCCATCTCTGTCGGATTTTCGACTCCTGCGTGTGCTGGACTTTGAGGAGTGCGCGCAGGTAGAAGATGATGACCTTGCAGTCGTCGGCGATTTGTTGCACCTCAAGTACTTGAGGTTCAGGAATGCACATTCGATGACTGAGCTTCCGGAAGAGCTAGCAAGGCTGCAAAACTTGGAGATTGACATACATGGATACAACGGAATGATGGAAATTCCCGAGATAATCCAGCGACGGTTGGTCTGTTATGTTACTGTAGATTCTGATGGCTGGACAACATTACCGGATGAAATTGCGAACATTCAAGGACTACGAGTATTGGAAGGTCTTAGTGTGTATGATCAGTCAACAGAGTTTGTCAAGGCGCTCGGCAGCCTAAATAAGCTGAGGAAGCTGAGCATAACATTGTACAACTGTCAAGCCGATGGTGATAATTGGGAGGAAAATATGGAGGCGGCGATCTCCTCCATCTACAAGCTAGGCCAAGCAAGCCTCGAGTCTCTGCACATTTGCATAGACGAGGCGGCCAATTATATCTTCAAGAGGTCGTGGTTCCCTTTTCCTTCATGTGGCCTTCGGGAACTTGTCATCGAGGGGGATTACATCACGACGGTTCCGGCATGGATGGAATCGCTCGTCAGCCTCGAGAAACTGAGCCTTCCCATGGACGGTATCGGGGAGGAAGGCATGGAGATCCTGGGAGCCCTGCCTAGCCTGCGCTATCTCAGCGTCCAGTGGGACAAGGACTCCGAAGAGGGACCAGAGATGGAGGCTGCGATGGCGAAAGCAATGGAGGCCCATCCCAACCGTCCCACAGTGGTTTGGACGTATCAGTAATTCAGGTATCAATTTCTTATCCTTCATCATCTTCATCGTGTTGCAGCATAACCTCATCATCTCGCGGAATAGATCTTACCATCGTTCTCCTTCTCTTTTAATTAAGGATTTATTATCAAGCCAGGGAACTGCAGATGTCAAGCTCTTCCTTCCTTTCATTTTCTTTGTTCAGACTTGAGTTCAGGCTTTGCCTTCGGAGTTCAGGCTTGAGTAATGCAACGGCGTCACGTCGTGAAAGAGACGAGGCAAGAGCACACCCAACGGAAGTTCTGCATCCTCAGATTGGTACCATTATTATTCCATTTCCAGAACACAAACAATAAAGGATCGCACATTCAATATTGTATTTTTAAATGCCGATACTGATATTTGTGTGTTGCTATGGAGACACCATCATCCATAAACTTATGGGCAGTAGGGAGAAAATCGATCTCATGCGCGTCCTCCGTAGTTGTGCCGACCTCATGCAACGACCGTGGCAAGTGGCAACCACATGTCCACATCTGTGCCACTGTCGCAACAAAAGAGGATACTTTAGTTATACGGAAATATGCTCATATGCCACCCATAGAATATGCTCTATCGAGAACCAATCCGGTTAAGGTGGCATTGCCCTTTCGGTTTAACATTTTGATGTCTCATGAGAAGATGGAATATTTTTTTCGGTTGGAGGCAATGTTTCTGTGGATGACGAATCATCCATGGTGACTTTGCAATCTCAAGACCTATCGAATCAGTTTTAGACTCAGTCTCTCGAAGGTGCTTATAGGGTAGGGTATGTGACTATACGTACATGTGCTTATAGAAGTGCGTGTATATAGGTATTTGTGTTCATCTACATTTGTATCGTGTCCCCTCCCCTCCCCACTCCCACCCAAAAAAAAAGCACCATCCTAATCATTTGCTTGCGCCAACTATAGAATCACATTCCCCTGTTTCGATTAGGCCATTTCCAGCTACATTATATACGCGTATATGCGGAAGAGTAAATTGCATTGGTCATGATTCTTTTTCCCTGTACCTTCACTTTAGTTCATATTTTTTAAATTGAACGTCTAGATCCTAAATCTTTCATGATTGGTTCGTCCCAGGTCCTAAATTGGTCTGACCTACGCTGACCCCTGCCACATCGACACTGGCCCCAGGACGTTTACATGCCACCCAACATATTTAGTAATAGGTTCCTAGACATTCATTCACATATTCGGCTCTCGATCTGACGCCCCCACCCATCTCGGGCAATTCCCCAGGCTCTCGATCTGACGCCCCCACCCACCCATATTGGCCTCTTGGCGGAGGTCCTCCCTTCGCTAACGCGATCTTGTCCGGCGTAGCCCTTCCCCTGATGTGAGCTTGGTCGGCTCTGTAGTTACCCTTGGCTCACGCTTAGAGCGGAACCCCTCCTTCCCCTTCCACGAGCTTAATGCGAGCTCGGTCCATGTTGTCGTCCCCCTTGGCTTGCGCTCGAGCAAAGGTGTCGGTCCTCTCCCCTAGCTCGCTCGTTTCTGGCGCCGCGGCTTCCCCGCTCTGCATCTCGGTTGGCCGACACTCCCCAACCCGTTCATGCACCCCCATGGAATTGACCATGCGCAGACACAGGAGTGCACCAGATGCGCCGCCACGGGGGTTCACATGCGCCATCATAAATGGAGCAGATCAAGCGAGAGAGCATATGTTACGACGAGATCCTCGACAAGTCGAGCGGCCTCAAGGTGGTCGAATTCGGCCCAAGCGCGCTCGCATACCACACCCGTTCCGCTAGGCTCCCTCCACACCCTTTGCAGCACACTAGGCTACGATGTTCCAAAGGTGCTCCACGAGAAGGGAAACGACGGTGCAATGAGAGTGAACGGATCTTCCATCCTCTGTTCCACCTAGACAAAATTTCCAACACTCCGGTGAACAAATGCGCAAGCAGGCCCATCTTGCTCTGCGATGCCAGATCTAAAGTGGGGACGAAAAGGGACCTTGCTTTGAAACAAATAGAAATTAGTGGTCCTTGTTGCAAATTTGCTAGTCCAGCCAATACGCCTTCTAGGCCCCAATGTCGACGTGGCACTTGTCAAACGCCACATGAGTAGGTCAGAACATGTCAGCCCAATTTAGGACCTCCCATGAATCACTTAAAAAAATTTAAGACATAGACTTTCAATTTTAAATGATAGGGACTAAAGTAAAGTACGAAAAAAGAATTGAAACCACCCATGCGGTTTACTTAATGCAGAATATACATCAACGCGTACTGCGGGTTCATACATGAATTTTTGACAATAAAGAAGATGAAGATGACGAGAGGAGAGGACTTTTTCTAAGGAAAAAAAAAATCATCTCCTCTCGCGTGGGTTTATCCTCTACAAGGCTGACCTGTTTGGTCGAGCCCACATACATCAGCCCAGTTCTCAAATGCGGTGCAGGTGTTAGGGCATCTCCAACCGGGCGACCCATCCCGCGCTTGCGCGTACGGATGGGTCGAAACGGATAAAATCCTGGCCCAACGCGGGGACGCACCGCAAAAGCGGACGGCCGCGGCGTCCGGAAGCGCAAACCCGACCCAAATCTTGGCCGGGTTTGCGTGGCCGCGGATGGCACGCGGCGTTCTCGCGTGTCCGCCTGGTCCGCGTGGCTGGCCCACATGTCGGTGCCCCAGTCCTATTAAATGTGGATTGGGGAAGGGGACTGTCCCTATCCAGTCCCCACTTTCCACTCCGGCCGCACATGCGAGCTCGAAGCTTCCGCGCCGCCATGGCCGCGCGAGTTCTCGCCATCCGCCAACGACCACGAGGCCGCAGCGCCGCCGCGCGCGGCGCCGTTCGCCATGGGGCCGCCGGCGGCGCCGCGCGACCGGATCTATCACCGTAGCGGTGGCGCGAGATGTTTGGGACGCGGCGTCCCAATGCCGTGGGGACGTGCACCTCCCGGGCGGACCTGAGCCAGATCGGGTTCCGGTGCCACCCATCCCGGTCTCCGGCTGCGGAGATCCGGAGGCGCCGCGCCTGCCGGCGGACCTCGAGCGGACCCCGCTACGGCGCGCAAGTCCCAAGGGGACTTGTGGTTCGAGTGGAGCACGATGCGCCGGCGCACGTGCTTCACATCGCGACAGCGCGCAGCGCCGCGGGCTGGCCGCCGCCCGGCGGCCTCTACATCGGCGAGCAGCCCCAACCCCAGGCCGCCCCAGCCCCAGGCCCGGAGGAGGAGGATGACCCGGAGCTGCGGCGCGCTCGCGGCGTCCGCGACGGCGGACCTCGACGAGCTGGCCAAATGGCCGCACCTCGCCGAGACGCTGCGCGCCTCCGCGCTGGAGGAGGCGGCCGAAGGCGAGGACGCCCGGACGGAGGCGTGGGCCTTCCTCGAGCGGCGCGCCGTCGGGAGGAGGCAACGCGTCGGCGCTCGGGAGGAGGAGGAGCGCCGGCCGCGCGCCTCGCGAAGAGGAGCGCGCGGCCACGCTCCGGCTACGCGGAGCTGCGGGCCGCAGCGGAGGAGCAGCTCCGGCGAGTCCGCGCGGAGGGCACGGCTGCGCAGGCCGGCGAGCCCGCCGAACCCGCACTCCGCTGGGAAAGGGCGCGTGGGAGCCTGGCCGGAGTCCCGGTGCCCTCGATGTCTACTCACGCTTCTTTTCCGTGTGTTGGGCCTCCAAGAGCGAGGTTTGTAGAACAGCAGCAAGTTTTCCCTTAAGTGGATCACCCAAGGTTTATCGAACTCAGGGAGGAAGAGGTCAAAGATATCCCTCTCAAGCAACCCTGCAATCACGATACAAGAAGTCTCTTGTGTCCCCAACACACCTAATACACTTGTCAGATGTATATGTGCACTAGTTCGACGAAGAGATAGTGAAATACAAGTAGTATGGATGTATATGAGTGGTAATAGTAATCTGAATAAAATATGGCAGCGAGTAAATATGCGACAGAACAGTAAATAAACGGTGTTTGCAGTATTGGAAACAAGGCCTAGGGATCATACTTTCACTAGTGGACACTCTCAACATTGATCGCATAATAAATAACTTCTCTCATTTGTGCTACATACAATCTTTTGTTGGATGACAAACACCAGTCGTTGTGTAGGGCTACAAGAGCTCCCTCAAGCCGGAGTTAACAAGCGCCACAACATTCGGTATTCATATTTAAGTAACCTTAGAGCATAATAGATCATTGCAAAATAAACCGAGAACTAACATAGCATACACACTGTCCACATTACGCTATGAAAGGAGGAATAGATCACATCAATACTATCATAGTAATAATTAACTCCACAACCTACAAGAGATCATGATCATAGCCTACGACAAGAACCACATGATGCACACACTGACACCTTTACACCATGCAGGAGGAATAGACTACTTTAATAACATCACATGAGTAGCACATAGACTAGTAGCGATACAAAGCTCATATGAATCTCAATCATGTAAGGTAGCTCATGAGATCATTGTATTGAAGTACATAGGAGAGAGATTAACCACATAGCTACCGGTACAGCCCTTAGCCTCGATGGAGAACTACTCCCTCCTCATGGGAGACAGCAGCGGTGATGAAGATGGCGGTGGTGTCGATGGAGGAGCCTTGGGGCACTTCCGTCCGGCGGCGTCGAACGAGACTCTGTTTCCTAGATCTTGGCTTCGCGATGGCGGCGGCTCGGAAGGTTTCTCGTCGTGGCTTATTTGTCTCGAAGATTTAGGTCAAGGGCTTTATATGGCGGAAGGGGCCTCGGAGGACACAGGGCCACCGGACCATAGACGCCGGGCCCTAGGCCGCGCCGCCGGTGGTGTGGCCCCCGGCTCGTCTCACTCTTCTTTGATGTTAAGCTCCGGGAAAAATAAGATTTTGGGCGTTGATTTCGTCCAATTAGAATATTTTACTAGGATTTCTAAAACCAAAAGCAGAAACAGACACCGGCATCTCGTCAATAGGTTAGTTCCGGAAAATGCATCAAAACGATATAAAGTGTGAACAAAACATGTAGGTATTGTCATAAAACAAGCATGGAACATCAGAAATTATAGATACGTTGAAGACGTATCACCCTCCGGCGTTTCGAGACGGAACAGCGCGTCGCCGCCGGGGGGCGTCGTCGTCATCGACGCCGACGACGAGTACTACTGGGGTAGTACTGCCGGCCAGCATGCTCGCAAACCGTGTCTAGGGTTTCTTTTTTTTTTAGTTTAAAGCCCATATAGAGCTTTTTTTTTTGTGTAAAAATTGCCCAAAATAGGGCTAAGTTTAACTAACCAGTAGTTTATATTTATTTTGTGCTGTTTTTATTTTTCGTTTTCATTTATGTTTTTTTATTACATATACGGTGCGGCCGTTGACGCAGCGTGCGACCCACGGACACGGGCCGCTGTCCGCGCGGCCACGTAAACGGCCCAAAACGAACACTGGGCCGTCCGTTTGGGCTGCCCGGTTGGAGATGCCCTTACAGCCCAGCACGGGTCAGCTCCGACCCTCTTCCCGAGCGCGCATTCCCGGGGCGACCCCAGTCGTCTCCTCGATTCCCGCACCCTCGCCGCTCCTCCACAACCACAAAAGCCCCAATCTTTCTTTCTCGCGCCAAATCCCCATCTCACACGCGCGCTCGCCGCTAAACCCCCAACTTTTCCCGCCGCCCGCGCGCACATTCCGCCGAGCACCTCGCCTGCACCACCGCCACCCCTCCCTCTCCCGGCGGCTTCCCATTCAGCCCCCCTATGGACGGCGACGACTTCCTGCCGGAGGGCGGCAAGCTCCCGGAGCTCAAGCTAGGTGCGTGCGCTCTTGCTCTTGCTCTTGCTTTGTTCCGTATTTTCCGTCTGCGGTTAGGGTTCGGCTTCCCCTTTTTCTGATTGGTTCCGTGGTTGGGTAGATGCGAGGCAAGCGCAGGGTTTCATCTCCTTCTTCAAGAAGCTGCCCAAGGTACCTCCCTTCCCGACCCCGATTTATCTTGCCCTTTTCTGGGTTTCTGGTGACTGTTTGGGGGGATGTTTTTCTGATTTTTGTTTTTGTTTTGGCGCTGTAGGATCCTCGGGCCATTCGTCTCTTCGACCGCCGGGTAAGTGCTTCGACATCAATGTTGTGGTTGTTTTCTTGTACTACTACGTGTATGTAGATGTGGGCCGGTATTTGTTTTGTTGGTGATTGATTCCGCAAACAAAATCAGGGAGTAGTTCAAATGTGACATAATACTTCTTTAGCTGATATGAGAGAATATCTATTGCAGATGATCGTTATATAACGCTCTTGGTGTTTGTTTAATTTGTTGGATATTTAGGTAAATCATCTCTGTGAAATAATTTAGGCATCTTGTGCAAATTTTGGTCTTACCTTGACCAAAGTTTGTGAAGCTCATAGTAGTTCCAGTTGCTATGCTATGTTGACCTGTTATCGAAAAATTCCATTCACTACAAAAGTGGGCCACTAATTGAGGCTGCAATTTTAGTCCCTGTTTGGAATAAATGCAGTACTAGATTTATGCGGAGCTAGATATTTCATAAAAAATGTTCTTGTAGGATACCATTTCTAGTTTGTTGAAATGCAATTGATTAGGGCTGGATTTTCAGAAATGTTTCATCTTACGAGTTTTTAGGGGATTACAGTAATGCTACAGAGAGCCTTAGGAAAGGCTTTGGCTTCTACCTTTATGTGCAATTAGGTGGTTCATGCAAATGCACGGGTCTTTGTTGACAGAGAATTTTAATCTATACATGGTTGTTCCAGATTTTATTTAAACACTTGTTCTGAGTCCCTATATCGTAAGAAAGTTGTCTTTGTTGTGTAGAAGTTACAACTCTTGAGATATACCATCCTCACACAGGGCTAAATCTTTACTGTTTGAATATTTAAACTTCGCTTACTCATATGCATCAAAGTGCTGGGGATACTGTAAACTAAAGCTTAACTGTTCACCAGGATTATTACACCGCTCATGGTGAAAATGCTACGTTTATTGCAAAGGCGTACTATCACACAATGACAGCCTTACGCCAACTAGGCAGTAGCTCTGATGGGATCTCAAGTGTCAGTGTGAGCAGGGCTATGTTTGAAACCATTGCACGCAACCTTTTGCTAGAGAGGACAGACCATACACTGGAGCTCTATGAGGGAAGTGGGTCAAGTTGGAGGTTAACAAAGTCTGGAACACCTGGAAACATTGGCAGTTTTGAAGATATTCTGTTTGCAAACAATGACATGCAAGATTCTCCGGTTACTGTTGCATTGTTTCCTGTCGTCCGTGAAAGTCAGCTATATGTAGGGCTTAGTTTTGTGGATATGACCAACCGGAAGCTTGGCTTGGCTGAGTTCCCTGAAGATAGTCGATTCACAAATGTTGAATCAGCCCTGGTTGCATTAGGCTGCAAGGAGTGTCTTCTTCCAGCAGATTTTGACAAATCAATAGACTTGCAGCCTCTTCAGGATGCTATTAGTAACTGCAGCGTTCTACTGACCGAAAGGAAGAAGGCTGAATTCAAATCAAGAGATCTTGTGCAGGATCTTGGTAGAATAATCAGGGGTTCTGTTGAGCCAGTTCGTGACCTCCTATCTCAGTTTGACTTTGCTTTGGGTGCCCTTGGAGCTCTAGTATCGTATGCTGAGTTGCTAGCAGATGATACTAACTATGGAAATTACACAATTGAGAAATACAATTTGGATCGCTACATGCGACTTGATTCTGCCGCGGTGCGAGCATTGAATATCGCTGAAGGGAAAACGGATGTAAACAAGAATTTTAGTTTGTTTGGTTTGATGAACAGAACTTGCACTGCTGGGATGGGAAAGCGGTTACTTAACAGCTGGCTGAAACAACCTTTGCTAGATGTAAACGAAATTAATAACAGATTAGATATGGTTCAGGCTTTTGCAGAAGACCCGGAGCTTCGTCAGGGTCTTAGGCAACAACTTAAAAGGATATCTGATATTGACCGCCTAACACATGCTCTCCGGAGAAAATCAGCCAACCTGCAGCCTGTTGTTAAGCTCTACCAGGTATTCGCTTGTACATACAGTTATTTTGTTGCAAAGATGCTTGCTTGGCTAAAATGTGTACGCAGATAAACTTATCACAATGTCATATTGGCTTCTTAGCAGTTAGTATAAGGTTCCTATAACATATTTTTGAAAGAAGGCATTGAACCTTTCTAGTGCTTGTGTTGCTGCATCTTTGCGGTATGTCTGTATGTGCTTCTAGTAAAATACAACCCCCTTTAACACATATGAAATCAAAAGCTGTTTATCTATTTACATAGACGTGTGTCCTTTGTCATTTTATTTTTCCTTTTTGAATCTACTTGCTCAAGTAAAATTTCAATATTTTTAATCACATTTATGCAGTCCTGCCGTAGGATCTCATATATCAAGAATGTTCTTCAACAATACAATGGACAATTTTCTACACTGGTAAATACAAGGTTCCTTAGCTCTTTAGAAGAGTGTCTGGCAGAGAATCGGTATGGCAAGTTTGCTACTCTTTGCGAGACAGCTATTGACCTCGAGCAAGTTGACAATGGCGAGTACAGGATATCTCCCCTATATTCTTCTGATCTTGCTGTGCTGAAGAATGAGCTTTCTGATGTTGAAAATCATATAAGCAACTTGCACAAGCATACCGCCACTGATCTGGATCTTTCCGTTGATAAGTTGAAGATAGAGAAAGGGCCATTTGGACATGTGTTCAGAATCTCAAAAAAAGACGAGCAGAAAGTCAGGAAAAAGCTCACAAGCAACTACATTATCATAGAAACTCGTAAAGATGGTGTGAAGTTTACAAGCACTAAGCTTAAAAAGCTAGGTGAACAATACCAGACACTGTTCAGTGAATACGCCAGTTGTCAGAAAACGATTGTCGATGATGTAGTGCAAGTTTCATGCACCTTCTCAGAGGTACATTTAGACAATTTTTTTGTAGTTACCTTTTTGTTTGTTTGTCATTGTGATTCTAACGGATCTTAAATTCTTTATGCAGGTATTTGAGAATTTTTCTGCAACCATATCCGAGTTGGATGTTTTGCAAAGTTTTGCTGATTTGGCAACAAGTTGCCCAGTTCCTTATGTAAGACCAGACATCACAACATCTGTAAGGAATATTATCTAACACCCTTCTAAAAGGAGCAATTTCACTTCGATTTTTTACAGTTCTAATCCTGCAAACTTAATACAGGAGGAAGGAGATATTATTCTGCAAGGTAGTCGACATCCTTGTCTGGAGGCCCAAGATGGTGTTAACTTTATACCAAATGATTGCACTTTGGTAAGCATATCTTTAAATTACATTCATCATGGCAGAACTTAGTTACTGAGGTTTGTGATGCTTCAAATGCTTCTTAATAGGTGAGAGGGAAAAGTTGGTTTCAGATCATCACCGGACCAAACATGGGTGGAAAATCAACCTTTATACGACAGGTCAGATTTGCTCTTTTATAAGAACATCAAGGGCAATTTATTGAAGGCATCTGTTTGACATGCATGCATGTTTTTGATTTTTTTTACCATTTGCTGAAAAGTTTTTGGTACTTTGGATGATAAATAAGTTTATTGGTGTCATTGATAGCAGGCCAGTATAGTGCATTATGCATACTAGTAATTATGAGTGGCTGCATTGCATGCTGATATAAGCACATAATACTCTCTAATAATAAGTAATAAGGGTAAGGCTGCAACCATGAGATGCAGCTGCACAAAATTATTTGATCCATTTCTACAAATTTAGTGAAACTGAAGAATTGGCCAATAAAGGATATGAGGAGTTTTTTTTTACAAATCAACTGTAGTCTACATAGTGAGACTGAGAGGGTTATCATGTAGGCTGCTCATCAATATTTGATGGTTGGGTCGTCAAGGTCTTTGTACGTGGCGTGGCCCCAGCAGACAGCTTGAGGAAGAGCTGTGTTACGAACAGGGGTGTTATGTTATCATGTGGGCTGCCACATGCATATGTCAGACAGCACACACAGAAAGATAGGATTACCTTCATCTTAATTACCAATTGCATGCAATTTAGACTAGTTAGGTAGGATAAAGTAAGATCACCTTAGATAAAGATTGTTAGAATTTGGGTTCTTTCTCTCGTGGAGATACATTGACCCTAGATCCTTAATAGGTGTAGTTTTAGATTCTAGCAACAAAAGGATCCATCTAAAACAGATCTTGATTAGTATTTTTGACAAGTCAAAGCAAACCAAATTTACTCAGGTCGCTCCCATATGACTCTAAAACCAAAGACTTGCCGACCTGCTTTCTTGATCCTTTTATATTTTTCTTAAATATCTTGTTTTATTTATTTCATAGCATATTATTTGACAGCTTGACATAACACATGTTGCCTTTAGCTACAAATGTTCTCTTGTAATTCTTCATTTTATCATCTTATCTGAAGCCCTTTTCATTTTGGAACCAGGTTGGCGTAAATATCTTGATGGCACAAGTTGGTTCCTTTGTTCCTTGTGATCAGGCAAGCATCAGTGTGAGAGATTGTATTTTTGCTCGTGTTGGTGCCGGTGATTGCCAAGTAAGTTAGTTCAATTGTCAAGCTATTTTATTCTGAAGTTTTTGTTGGAAATTGCTTTTGGTTGTAAGTTTCTTTTATGCTTCTGTTAGAATCAAGTAAACTGCAGCATATTTTCTCTTTTAGATGTTGGTTCAAAGTTTGCTAGCTACAGAGGCATGCACACTGGACTGAAAAACACAAAGTAGATGAGCCACACATTTGCAATATTGGTTAAGGGTTCCTGGAAGAAGATATAATTTATTTTAATTCCTGTTTTAGAGGAAATCGTGTTAAAATAATGGCTCCAATTCCATCACAATGAAACAACACGTGTTGAGGGAAATCACACCCAAAAAGTTTTGTACACACTAAAACCATCCAAAGTTTCACCGTTCTATTTTCACATTCCCTTGCTTTCTGTTTTTTTATCTGTAAAATACCAAGGACATTAGAAGGCCCAAATACCCTGTTTCATGTGGTTGAACTAGATTTCTATACCCAGTCAAAATAGACTGGCCGCTGCTTGCGTACTTTCATCGGACAGGTATATTCATTGTGTAAGGATCCCAGGTTGCCACCCGTCACATCCTAGATTGTGACTCCACCAGCGTGGCAGTGCCTAGATGCAGCTTTAGGTTGAGATATAGCATTGATAGCTGGCAACACTGTGTGGGGGACGTGACAGGGCTCTAGGAGGGATCAGCAAGGGAGATCTAGTGTCAGTGAGGGGAAGCCTAGGTGGCGTCTTGGCGGTGGCACACATGACATGACTCTTTTTTGTTTTGTTTGGTAAGAGTTGTAACTACACTAAACACATCAAAGGCATGAGAGGGCAAAACTGTCTCGTTGATGCAAATGTTTGCTTTAATTGATGGAGTGGGTAAATCCTATAAGGCTTCCAATCTTATTGAAGTGCACTAATTTTTTTTGGAATGATTTTTTGGGAGGGTACTCCTCATACTGGTGGTTTGGATATTTTCCAAAGGGATGCTGAAATTTGCTGTTTTGAACAGGCTTTGGCCTATGACGTGAGACATGTACAGACACAATTGGCAGAGTAACCTAGTAGACGAGTGAAAAAGGGGATCTCATATGTCAAATTGTCAATGACTGTAGTCTGTATAGATGTTACCCATCTAGTTTTAGTCAATAACTGGTGCTGGGGTGTTTTAGGTCAAAACCTGTGTTACTTTTGAACATGCTTCGGTCTAGGTAGTTTGGCATAATCTTGAAGTTAGAAAATATTGCCTGCCTCATTCAGGATATCCTCACAACCAAAAAAGAGGAACAAAATACTCAGGATCTTCTTAGTTTCAGTCTTGGTAAAGAAGGGAGGGCTAAGACAGTTCGACAATTTTATGGCCACGTAAATGGCAGAGTAACCTAGTAGTAGTGCAGGGAGAGAGGAGTTCACATGTCAAATTGTCAATGACATGTAAATCTTTATAAATGTTACCTATTTAAATTTAACCAATTACTGGTGCTGGGGATATTGTAGGTAAAAAGTTGTCGCTTTTTGAACAGGCTGTCTATGTAGTTCTGCCAAACCTTAAATTTATAACTAATTTGTTTTGTATTTTGTTGGCAGCTCCGTGGTGTTTCCACCTTTATGCAAGAAATGCTTGAAACAGCGTCCATCTTGAAAGGTGCATCTGAGAAGTCCCTTATAATTATCGATGAGTTGGGACGTGGAACTTCCACATATGATGGATTTGGTTCGTCTCGAACATTTCTTGATTTCTGTCTTCCTACTTCATTAACATGTTTGGACCTAAGATTAGATGAGCATCTGCAGTTTGCATCTTTGTTTCCTACTATAGTTTTGCAACATTAGTTTTTAGAATCATATTTGCTGCAACTTGATTTGAACTAAATATTTTACGTTTGGTATTCTACAGTTTTATTAACTTCTAAAATGATATTTACTGCATCTTGCTTTAAACTAAGCATTCTCCACTTTAAACGTTTTATTCTACTGACAATGCATATTTTACACTCTGCAATTGCTTAGATTTATGCGTTGGACTATTCAGTGTATGCACCCTTGGCACAAGTATTTCACATATGATGGATTTGGTTCGACTCGTTCTTGATTTCTGTCTTCCTACTTCTTTAACATGTTTGGACCTAAGATTAGATGAGCATCTGCAGTTTGCATCTTTGTTTCCTACTATAGTTTTGAAATATTAGTTTTTAGAATCATATTTGCTGCAACTTGATTTGAACTAAATATTTTACGTTATGTATTATACAGTTTTATTAACTTCTAAAATGATATTTACTGCATCTTGCTTTAAACTAAGCATTCTCCATTGTAAACTTTTTATTCTACTGACAATGCATATTTTACACTCTGCAATTGCTTAGATTTATGTGTTGGACTATTCAGTGTATGCACCCTTGGCACAAGTATTTTCCTCTTCCGTTTTCTTGATAGTTATACTAGTCAGTGAACCTTGGTTAATAATTAAGCTGCATCATTTGAACAGTTGCTTTGTGATTACCACAATACCACCAGTACTACAGTATAATATTTTATTGTAACTGGAAATCTAACTCATATTTTGGACTGTTGCATTTAATTAATCAGGTCTTGCATGGGCTATCTGTGAGCATCTTGTGGAAGTGACGAAAGCACCTGCATTATTTGCTACCCATTTTCATGAATTAACTGCATTAGCAAATAGAAATGGTGATCAGAACCAACATGTTCCAGATTTGGGAATTGCAAATTATCATGTGGGTGCACATATAGACCCATCAAGTCGGAAGTTGACTATGCTTTATAAGGTACCCTGCGCGGTGAAATTCTGACCCACATTCTGAATTATAAGTTTACTAAATGCCTCCCTCCCTTTTTGCAGGTTGAACCTGGTGCCTGTGACCAAAGTTTTGGTATCCATGTTGCAGAATTTGCTAATTTTCCAGAAGCTGTCATTGCTCTTGCGAAAAGCAAAGCAGAAGAGTTAGAAGACTTCTCTACTGCACCAAACTTGAGCGATGAACGCAGTGATGAGGTATGTGCAATTTAGTTAGTGTTGACATACATGACGTATCTTCTTTTCAATAAGAATTAAAATGTGTATTGTTTCTTCCTCCTTTCCCATTTCATGACTGTTTCCTAGGTGAACGCAATAGAGGGTGCATTTATGTTAAAATTCTATGTGATTAGGAAACATCATCACAAAGATAGCCAGTGGATTGAGCAGTCCTAACGGCATTTCTGGAACTAGTACCCTCTTCCTGATTGAATGTCGTCGCTTGCAGGTTGGATCGAAGCGCAAAAGGGTGTTTAGCCCAGATGATGTGACCAGGGGAGCTGCTCGGGCTCGGCTTCTGTTGGAGGATTTTGCTGCACTGCCTCTAGATGAGATGGATGGGAGCAAGGCCATGGAGATGGTTGCCAAATTGAAATCCGAGTTCGAGAAAGATGCAGCCAGTAATCCCTGGCTTCAACAGTTCCTCTGAAGGAAATGAATCTCTGTTTGGATGATGAATGTGTTATTTGCAGTTAGAATCACTCAGAATACTACGTGTCTACGCTGGCCGATGTGGTCATCCTGAATCCTGATCCTTTTGTTAGTACTATGCATCAGATTAGGCCAACTAGGGATTATTCGAAGCGAGCCTTTAATTAGTGCAAGCAAACAGAAACCATGTACATATGTTGGCACAGTGCTGCTCTGGTTGGCTGCTGATATTCCCTTTTACCTGATCCGACCTCACGTCATTGAACTGCTGTGTGACTCATAAGCTTAACTGTGATACTTCTCGATGGCCACATGATCCTTGATGTAGAGATGTTGTAGTGTTGTGTGTGTGCATCAGACGGCTTAATCTCAACATCAAAATTTCTCGATGGCTGAGGTAACATGGGCATGCTGGATTGCACTCATGCCTGGGTGAAATTGTTCTATACCCAGGCTGGAGCAGCTTTAAGAATGAAGTAGGTTGCTACTGCTGTGTTTGGTTGCTCGCAGTGATTTTGGGCATATGGGGAGCTTGGCTCTGGCCAAGCTGAATGGGAGAATGCAAGCTCCAAGTTTTACCACTAGTTCGGTTCATGTTTTGCCACTGGTTTGGTTGCCAACATTTTTCTCATCATATCAGAAGCCAAACCCAAGCCGTTTGTCGTTTGGTGTCGTTTGGTTACATGCAGTTTCTCTGATACGGTGTGGTGAGCTTACCTAGCTTGGAGAAGATGACAGAATATGTGTTTTAGACAATTGCAATTCAAAAACAACCAATATAGCACATAATTTGTAGAACTAATATAGTAGTAGCAGTGAAACACAGTCACAACGTTAGTGTTGCACCACGACTTCGCGAGCAATTGCTAGTGATGCAACACAAGTTTATTAACTGAGGGGTACATATCACCTCACAAAATGTATATACATGTTATCAGTTTTCATCAAGCTTAACTACTCCTAAAATGTGCATTATCATCATTAGCAACACCATCATCACCACCAACACCAACATGTAAGCCGGCTCCTCACAGGTAGTGCTTCCTCAGGAAGGCTGTAAACCAACGCATTCTCCACTTAGGGGTCATCGCAAGGTACCTAGTGACATGTGCTTTGTGCTCCATGAGATGGTTGAGAGCATAATGTGCCACAATTGGAGAGATTGGCGCTTTGGGAATATGACCAACGGAGATGATCTTCATTTGAGCATAATTTTCAATGGGCTTGTTGGTGAAATTAGTGTCTTTTGTGTTATCCTAGGTTAGAACACAGTTAGTTAGTTCTTGGTCATATTTGAGCTAAGAAAGAAGTGAATGTTCCAACCTTGATGTGGGCAAAGTGCACATCGCCGTCCATCGTGATTGTTGTTGTCTCCTCCACCCAACGCACATCCTCAAGTCTTCTGAGCTTGAGGACCTGAGCCCACCTTGCTCTCCAATGCCTCAAATACTTATAGATCTGCTCCGCGACAAGTCAACGCGCACTAATTTGAAAACAGCCTCTACAACAACTTTAAGGTCCTCCAGCATGAACTTATCCATTGGGACCTCATTCTTGATGACTGTTGAGGATGAATGTCAACAGAGCAGATGGCCATGTCATGATGTTCTTCTTCTGAATTGAGTAGCACCTATCAGGCATCGGGAAATATCAAAGCGGCAACACCAACAACATTGAGTTTGTCGATAGATGATGCGAGTTTTCCTTCTCATGTAGCACAAATTAAGGTACCATAGTAGAAGAACAATGGTAATCATGCAACTTATAACATACTATCAAACTCCTAACACAACCAACACATTTAACAATTTAACAAGCTCTATGAAGAAGAACAAGGCAAAACTTTCAAGCCTATTAATTGCTCTTCGTTGCTTGCTGGCATATATAAGCGGATTGGTGGCACAAGGAGAAGAACTATACATTTCAGAACCAATCCTCGCACCAACTCGCGCTTATACATGGACTCCACACAATAAATATCAGACAATGCAACCGACAGTACCAAAAAACATCAATCTACCTCTTCCACACACACTACATCATCAAGCAAGAGTTGCAAAATCTACGTACTACCAAAGCTCGCATTATCTAAACTACCAAAGCTAACATTATCTAAACTACCAAAGCTAAGAAATCTTAACTACCATATGCTAATAGATCTAAGGTACCAGAGCTAGGGTTCGATGCTACTCACAACACTCAGACCATCAGATGAGGAAGATGACATCTCGGGGAAGTGGATGAAGAAAACTTGCAGAAGGGGAGCTCAACCGAACGGAGTAGACGATGCATCTTACCTGCTCGTCGGTGAGGAAGCTTCCCTGAAAGAAGAGATCGAATGAGGAAAAATGGTGGCGCGAGATTTGGTGGTGAGGCACAATAGTGTAAATAGGTCGTGCGAATCGGCGGTAGGTGATCGAGTTTCTCCCGTCATTTTTCCATGGACACGTTGAAAGGATACGGATGTCGCCTAGAGGGGGGGCGGGGGTTGAATAGGCGATTTAAAACTTTTACGAGATGGGCTTAACAAATGCGGAATAAAACTAGCGTTTACTTTGTCAAGCCCAAAGCCTATAAACTATGGTTCACCTATGTGCACCAACAACTTATTCTAAGCAATGGTTCACCTATGTGCACCAACAACTTATGCTAAGCAAGACAAGCAACTTATGTGATAGCAAGATATATATATATATAACTTCAAGCACGATGGCTATCACAAAGTAAAGTGCATAAGTAAAAAAGCTCGGGTATAGGAATAACCGAAGTGACGCGAAGACAACGATGTAGCCCGAAGTTCACACTCTTGCGAGTGCTACTCTCCGTTGGAGCGGTGTGGAGGACAAGTCACTCCAAATGCACGAGGGCCACCGTATTCTCCTCGAGAATTCCCACCAAAAGGGATGTCCTCGAACCACTATGGGACCTTAGGAAGGTCACCGAACCCGCACAAAGCTTGGGGCTATCTCCACAACTTAATTGGAGGCTCCCAATAAATTGCCACAAAGGCCTTGCCCTTGAAGATTCTCCACAACTTAATTGGAGTCCCCAAGAACACCACTAAGATGCCACAAAGGCCTAGAATCCGTCTAGGGTTCCAAGAACCCAAGAGTAACAACCTTCTTGCTTTCACCTCCACGAATCACCGTGAAGAAATCAAACCGATGCACCAAATGCAATGGCAAGAACACCACAAAGATGCTCAAGTCCTTCTCTCTCAAATTCCAACAAAGCTACAAAAGCTATTGGGGGAATAAGAGAGGAAGAACAAAAAATAGGAGGAACACCAAATTTCTCCAAGATCTAGATCTAGTGGATTCCCCTCACAAAGAGAGGGATTTGATTGGTAGGAATGTAGATCTAGATCTCCTCTTCCTTTTCCCTCAAAAAGATTCAAGAAGCACATGAGGAGTAGAGGGAAAGGAAAGCTCTCAAGGTCAACAATGGTGGAGAGCACAAAAGGGAAGAGGTGACTGCCCAAGGAGGAAGAAGGGGGTCTTAAATACCCCCTCCCATCGAAATATGACTGTTTGGGTATGCTCAGGACGGATTTTCCGGGCCGGATATTTGCAAAACGGCTAAGGACTTGAGAAAATTGCTCGCAGTAAGGGGGGCGGATATTTGGCCGGATTTTTCCATTCGGGCTGGATTTTCCGCGCCCCCAAAAAAACTGGCAGAAACATCAAAACGAGAATGATCATAACTTGAGCATCCGGACTTCGATTTTGATGATCTTGGGCTTGTTTCGAAGCTAGTAACAAGCTCTACAAGATCATGCAGGGAACCATCATAGTACAGCAAGGGAGGATAGAAACAAATGACGAAAGGGTTGACCTATCTAAAAAAGACATACCGGTAAAACCTCCAACCTCGAAAATGCAACAAGTTGCCCATGCAAAAACCATTTTCAATGAACTAGAGCTTGTCATGAGAATAAGCACAAGCTCTAAAACATCACATGGATAAGATCCAAATAACAACCAAGAAAGATGATGCAAGGATGTAAAGGTTTGAGCTCTCCGAACGATACGATCGAGTTACTCACTCGAGAGCCCTCTTGATAGTACGACAACTAAACTATAAACCGGCCTCCGACTACAATATGAGACCGGTGAGAAAGAAACCCTATCAAGAGCAAACCTTATACTTGCGCATTCCACTTGAGCTCGATGATGACGATCTTGACCGCAACAAGATGGAACGCCTTTCTTGATTGTGCTTGCTTGACGAAGTCTTGTGAATTGCTCCCCCATAATCCACCATGGGAGAGCTTCTTGTTCCGCGCATCTTCACATATCCATGATCACCATATGGATTGCTCCCCCATAATTCACAATGGGAGAGCTTCTTCTTCGGTGCATCTTCACATATCCATGATCACCATATGGATGGCAAGAGTCTAGCAAAGGATCTCTTCGAGATGGCTCATCTTGAACTTGCACTTCATTTCTTCATGGCAAGCTTCAAGCATATGATCTCTTTGAGTTGTCTCATCTTGAACTTGCACTTCATTTCATTGATGTCTTGAAGTTAACTTTGAGAGCTCACTTCATCTTCATCTTCAAGACATACTTGACACTTGATCTTCTTCATTTGCTCCTTATTGCAATCATGAAGCCAACATATGTTTCAAGCATTGCCTATGGACAACTTCTACAAATATAACTCAATGCAAACATTAGTCCATAAGGATTGTCATTAATTACCAAAACCACACATGGGGGCTCCATGCACTTTCAATCTCCCCCATTTTGGTAATTGATGACAATCTCTTTGAGAGGGTTTATATAAGGAATTTAAGTAACAAACAAGTTGAATATATAGAGCAAACTCCCCCATAATATATGCATGTGTGAATGATCTTGATCGAATTTCATTGCATATATTGGCATTCAAAGCCTAGTGGAGTCTCCTCTAAATATTCTACTATGCAAAGCAACAAGATGCAATGCAATAAAGGCACATGCTTAAGCACAAAGCAAAGACATAACCAAATTCCCTTAAACCCTCCAAACTTCTCCCCCATTGGCACCAATTGCCGAAATGGGTGAAAAATTTAGAAGGCCAATATAGTGAGAGTTCCTCCATAGCGTGTGCATTTCTCATAATTTGAGTGGAATCAAATGCACGTATCCAATGATGAATATTCGGAAGGAATCACACTATAGATAGGATCAAAGATTGCAAAAAGATAACAAAATCAAGAAGCTTCAACAAATGAAGCAAGCAACCAAATGAACCACAAAGAAGATACCAAAAGAAAGATAGATATTATGATAAGATCAAGAAGATTGCTCTAAATAATATGAGGAAGCTCCCCAAGGTTTGTGCACAAAACATTGTTGTAACAAGTGCACAAACATGGAATAACATCACTCCCATAATATCATTCAAAACAAAAGATACCAAGTGAATCAAACTCTAATAATCACCACAAAATAGTGCCTTTAATAAAATGAGAAAGCTCCCCAAGGTACATGCATAAATAAAAATGTTGCATTTGAATACAATATGCATAACATGGAATCCTCACTCCCTCATTACCATTTAAGACACAAACATTTGCAATAGATCATAGATAGGAAATAAAGCTTAACACTTGCAACAAACAAATGGTTGAGCAACAAGTAAGAGGCACCATAATAAAAGACTCAACCAAGAGGATATGTGAAAGGCATGATAAAACATATTATAAGACTATTACAAGGATGAGCAAAAAGCATCATCATAGTCTTCAATGAATTATATTGCTTAGCATGACCAATCAACATGCAACAAATAAATAAGATATCAAATGGAGATGTATCATCTCTTATGTGTATAAGTTTCTCGAAGTGGGCAATATCACAAAGATATTTATCCACAAAGAAACATGCACACACAAAATAGATACACAAGAAATATAGCATGATATCCAAGATGAAGTCATGCAATATACCAACAAGAATTTTTGCATAATAGCATGGCCAAAGGCTCAATTTTATCTTATGGTACATTCATGAACTTCAACCATAAACACATGAAATACATCACAAATATCAACAAGGGATAGAAGATAGTTGGGATGCATTGAGAAAGGTAACAAGTATCACAAACGAGGATACTAAAAGAAATAATTCAATTTGCACTTTCAACGATATTGCACATGTGAGAGACTTGAGGAATTGATATGCAATAAAATTGTTACATAGGCATAGATGGGATGGATGAATCATGAGCATGATTTTATATACTTCCCAACATATGTACTCATCTCAAGTTACTCACATTCACAATAAAGAGGTTTCATTAAGACTTTTAGCAAGAAGCACAACATTTGCAAATCAAGAGATTCATGCAAAGATGCAACCACATGGTTGGATGCTAGAAAAATATGCATGAGAAGATACTTGTTACCGAGATAGCATTGGTGAGGATGTAGTAGATATGTGTTCGTTGACCATCCTAGCTTGCCTCAAGTTACCATTGAGTCACCACTTCTCCCCAAGAGTGAGACAAGCATCCAATGCATATCCATAGTACCTAACACAAAGGTAAGTACAAAAAGGTCCCCAAACTAATTGGGTTCGAAGTAGTTAGACACACTACAACATATAGGACAAACTCCACAATACTATGTGCATATAGATATGAAATTGAATTTCATGCACATCTTAGCCAAATTAGGATTTGATGGAGTTTACCCTATATATTGGATCAAAGAAAGTAGCATATGCCATAAGATATACATATATTAAATACGCATGCACAATACTTTCAAGAACCAAAGGAAGATACAATTTGGACAAAACACCAAACAAATCAAGTGACAATGGTTGTCCGAATTGTATCAAAGAATCAAATCAACACAATATTGACTCCAAAGACTTATCTCATTGTAAGAAGCTAATTAAACCCAAAGACAAAGGAATGAGATAAACAACTCCCAAGAGAGCAAGGTTCCCACAAATAAACCAAACCCTCAACACTTTTTATGATGGCACAAAGTACCAACAAGAAAAGTTTTGTCTCCCAAAACCAAATTCTTGATAATGATCAAGAGATGTTAAGCATTCTAACAAATATAGGAGAGCTCCCCCAAGATTAGTGCATTATCTAGGATTTTGCATATGAATACAAAATGCACAAAACTAGGATCATCACGCTACCTATATCTACTAAAAATGCTAAGAAAGTTTGAATAGACAAATTAGATCCATAAGATGCAAGGAAGACACATGGGAGTCAAAAGCACAACTAATTCATGGCAATAAATAAGGCAATTTAAACACAAGAGCCAATGTAAATATGATCAATAAATCTCTACCTCATAATAGATTGCCAATTGTCCTAGGACAAGAGGAAATATTTCCCGGTGGTAGTTTGTAAGTATACGTAAGATCATATTTACACTAAATAAAGCATATGGTAAAAGGTAAGAGTTAACCATTATGCAAAGAGAGTTTCTTGATAGCTTCAATTAGTCATACCAACATGCAAAGCAATTAATAGCATTCATGCCAACATGCAAAGAAATTAATAGAATGACTTGAGGCACATGGTTTCCCAAAAGTGTATTGAGGGACACGTTGTGAAAAACCATGTCAAGAAGAACTTTCACAAATAAGATCCACAAAGATATTCGCAATTAAGCCATTTAACCAAATTAGAACTTGTTTGAGCAAAGATGCCACATATGAGAGAGATAATTTACAATATCAATTCTATGTGACACAACCTCAAATGTTCACATTTTCTAGGCTTGTAATGTGCACAAAGCTTATTACTCCCCCATAATGTGATAAGGAATTTATTTTCACAAGAGGCAAATAAAATCCAACTAGATATATTAATGGACATTGGAATTTGAATTTCTCATGAAGATGACATACCACATAGAGACTAGATAATCTTGCAATATCAATTCTAAGTGATATTCCTCATGTACACACATTGTTAGGATCATGAAATTCCCAAAGGAATATCACTCCCCCAAAATGGGATAGTCCATTAATCGCTCACAAGAGCCATATAAGATACAACAAGATGCAAAGTGGCTCCAACACAATCACAAATACATGGTGTGCAACCCAACATGCATAGACTTGATTTCTCAAGAAAAACAAGTAGGAAGCACAACATATACAAACACATGTTAGGAACAAAACTAACACATGCAAAGGGGCGAGTAACTTTCAATAGAAATGAGTTGAGCACATGTTACCGCAAGGAGGAACATTGAATATATGATAGAAGCAAGATAACCAAAAGACTTGGCTTGAAATAATATAAATGATGAAGATCCCTTAATTCTTCATGATGTAACCAAGTCTCCAATGCCCTCCAACAATCACCTATTGATCAAGTTTTGGATTGTTGGTCCCCAACTAAGTTGGGTCCAAAGAGGTTAGTCACAATAGGCTTGGCAACCCAAATGGTTCTTTTCTTGACACCACTTTGAGCACCAACATATTTGGCAAACACATTGCCACCCTCATCCTTACGAAGAGAATAAACATCATCAATGGTGATAGAGTTGGATGAGGTACCAATAGTGCAAAAGGAGGAGATGTGGCCCTTCTCACGGCATATGTAGCAAGTTCTTTTCTTCTCCTTCTTCTCACTAGATTTCTCCACAATGGGAGCATTGGCTTGTTCCTTCTTGGAAAGTGGCATTTCTTCAACTTGAGGTTGAGTATGAGTTTGAACTTGAGGCCGCTTCCCTTTTTTGCTTCTTCTTCAAAGGGCAAGATCTAACATGGTACCCTTCAATTTTGCACTTGAAGCAAACAATCTTGGCCGGGTCTTTGACTTGTACTTGGCCCTTCTTGTTGTTGTTGTTGTTGTTCTTGGACTTGTTCTTGTTGTTGGATTTGAATCCAAGTCCTCTCTTGTCATTGGGGGATTGTTGCATACTTAACATCGTGTCAAGTTTGCATTTCCCTTCATGACTCTTTACCAAGTCGTTCTTCAAAGAAGTGACTTGGGTCTTGAGCTCTTTGATTTCCTCTACATGGTTAGTAACAACACAAGTACTAGAGGAAGTAGAACCTTCATTGTTAGAGCAATAAGGCAAGGAAGATAATTCATCACAAGATTTAACAATACTATGAGTGGATGAATTACTAAGACTAGCACATGACAATATAGCATTTTGAGTAGTAGTGCTAGTAACCACATGAGGCTCACAAGGTGTTTCCTTTGATATGATAGCCTCATGAGCTAACTTTAGCCTATCATGAGAAGCTAGAAGATCCTCATGGGAGCTAGAAAGCTTTCCATGATTTTCTTCCAATTTCCCATAATTGCTAGTTAGCAAATCAAGTTGAGCCCTTAGCTCAACATTCTCCTTCAAGATGGATGCTTCACAAGAAATAGAGTTAGTAGCACAAGCATCATTATTAATAGCAATATGAGAAGGGAAGTTGGCATGCTCTTTTACATAAGAAGCTTTAAGTTGCTCATGCGACTCGGTGAGTTTGGTGAGCGCACTCTCAATGACCCTTGAGCCCTTTTTGAGTTGCTCAAAATCCTCAAGGAGTTTAGCATTAACAAACACAAGCTTATCATTTTTAGCTTTAGTTCATTTGCCACCTCAAGAGCTCTATCATGGTTTTCCTTTTCTCTAGACAATTCTAGAGAAAAGGTATCCTCAAGAGCTTCCTTGGTGGTTTGTTCTTCTTCAAGTTCATCCTTTAGGGATGCTACATCATTGGCATACTCTCGTTCAAGAGCACCCTTTTTATCAATGGTGTTCTCATGCATCCAAATAAGTTTTTGGCTCTCAATAGCGGTAGTCAAGATTTCAAAGAAGTGAGAGCTAGCAATTTTATCTTTGCAAAGAACCTTGAATACACTCTTACCCTTATCGCATAGAGAGACAACCCAATCCCCTTCTTCATATTCATCCTCATCCTTATCACCACGAGAAATATTAGGTTCCATGGTAGGAGGTACCGTGGAACCCTTGGCCATAAGGCATATATGAGGACCGTGAGATAAAGATGAGGAGTTACTTGAGGCTCCTTTCAAGATCTTGTCTTGACCAATAGAATTTTTGGTTTCCTCTACATTGTTAGTCACATAACAACTAGAGGAAATAGAAGCATTTTTATCACGGTCACAAGACAAAGAAAGCATATCATCTTGAGATTTATTCAACAAACTTACACATGATATGCAAGGACTATTAACACAAGCATGTAGATGATTTATAGTGCTATATGTGTTTATGTCCATAGATGAAGCATTGCAATGAGATAGAGATGAAGAATCATCAATATTAAGCTCAATATCAACATTGCAGTTTTCATCACCACTCACCATATCATTACCTTGTGTCTTGCCACACATTGGTGAAGTGGTAGAAGATGAGACCTCATCACGGCCGGAAGTGGAAGCAATACAATCATCCTAAATAATATTGGACACATCATATTTATCTTGAATCTTTGTCCATAACTCATGAGCGCACCAAAAAGGCAAGTATGGAAAAAGACCTACATCTCTCAAAGCATTCATAAGAACATAAGAAGCTTGAGAGTTGAGATATAAATTTTTCTCATCCTCTAACGATAGATTTTGTGAATCCATAGGAGGAGAAAAACCTATATCTAAAATTTTCTCCATATGAGGGTCAATGTCCCGAAAATGACTAAGCATGCAAATTTTCCAAACATCATAATTTGTGCCATCTAATATAAGAGTGTTATCGTGCACTAATCCTCTAGCCGACATCTTTACTCTCAAGGCGGTGAAGCCTAATAATGAGAGACTTTGCTCTGATACCAATTGAAAGGACACAAATGTCGCCTAGAGGGGGGGTGAATAGGCGATTTAAAACTTTTACGAGATGGGCTTAACAAATGCGGAATAAAACTAGCGTTTACTTTATCAAGGCCAAAGCCTATAAACTATGGTTCACCTATGTGCACCAACAACTTATTCTAAGCAATGGTTCACCTATGTGCACCAACAACTTATGCTAAGCAAGACAAGCAACTTATGTGATAGCAAGATATATACAGGTATGTGTACTACAAAGCAAAAATACGCGTATCTACGTATGGTGCCCGGGCACCTAGGAGCACCAGTTAATTTATATATATATATATATATATATATATATATATATATATATATATATATATATATATATATATATATATATCGAAAATTGCTGGCTGCAATGGAGGGTAGCTACCCACGCCTCGGTTGATCTACGCGTGTCAAACGTCGTTTGATATGCCTAACGGCAATGGTGCGCACAGATGCAACTTGTGCACATATGTGGGTGATAAAATAGTGACCGTGTCAGTTTCTTTTTTCTTCTTTGCATCTACTGTATTTTCTAATGTGTGGGCTCTCTCTCTTCCTGAAGAAAAGCTGGCAGAGCCTAGATTCTCTCTCCCGTGACCCTCACTGCTGCTGCCCACCCACTCTCTCCCTCCACAAGCGTTCACGCAGCAACTGGTCCCCTGGCAACAGAGTGCACCCTCCTCTCCGTCGTAGCTCTAGGCCAAGCATCTCCTCTTCCTTGGTGCACCTCCAAGGCACTCCCGGTCCAAACGCAGACGAGCAAAGCAACACGGGAGGCGGCCTGTCCATGTCCTGCGAAGAGACATCTCGGGACAGCTTCGCCGGTTCCCGTCCCGCGGCAATGAGATCCAGTGCGGATCTTGGACCGTCGTCTTAATTGTCCTCGCTGCCACGCAAGCAGCGGACGCCCAGTCGCTCAGTATTGGCGACAACGTGAATGCGGGGACTACCGCCATGGACCTCCGCTCTCGCCGGGTTCTTCGGCCACTGGTTAGCCCCTCTCATCCCTTCTCGAGTATGCTTTTCTTATTCTGATTCGTTTTGGTTTGTTTGCCCGGTTTCCCTCATGAGATTGTTTTTTGATTTCTTCATATGTGCAGCTACGTTAGTCGTTGAAGAAGGGTGAGGTGACGTTGAGACTCATTTGCATCATTGACGAGCTAGCTTTTTTTTTTGTCTCTGTTGCCAGTTTCTGTATACACTGTTTGTAAAATATAAATTCAGAGATGTACAAGCTACATCTATTTTATTTCTGTTCCATGCTTCTCTCTGTTCTCTCTCCCAAATCAAGCATTTATCCATGATCTGAATTGATGTTTTGGTTTTGCATCAAATTGGTTCCGTTATTTTTCCTTCCTGCTCTGAATATGTACTGATAAGTCTATACATGAATACATGATCCAAAGTGCTAGTCGGAAATCTGGTTTTATTTTTTCTCAAGAAATTTGGTTGTGTTCCTCCAGATAATTGGTCAACAAGCTGTAATTGGAATTGGTGATGGAACACAGAGTGAGATTGTTTTTTTTAATGGATTCTCGAGCTGGCCATAGCTGTCCATGATGGAATTTTTAGCTGCTTTGGTTCACCCTACCTTGAGTAAAAAGCAGCCTTTTCTTTCTCCCTGCAAGAAGTAGCCTTTGAACACAGAGCCAGAGATAATGACTTGTTTAGCTTTATGCGATAGATTTTAAAACAGGTTTGATTGGTGCCCAGTTCTATTGATCTTTTTGGTATCGATTAGGTCTGTCGGCATCTCATACCTGTTGCTCTCAGGCTCGTTAATAAGTTACCGTTACCGACATTCCACGCTCGTAGTTAGGTAGCATTCAGAGGTACAGATTACAACGATTTGATTTTTCTTCCATCCTCTCTCTTTCTCTAGACCAAGGATTTACCTATGATCTTGATAGGTGTTCTGGAACGAATTTGGTTCATGATCTCTTCTGTTATATTTCCTGTATGCTATGTAAATGAACCGATAAGTCTGTACATGGTCCATATTACTAGTTTTGTCAGAAAAGTATTACTTCTTTTGTCAAATATTGCTTGCATGGCCCGATTAAATTGGTTATCGAGCTGAAATCGGGCAATTATTCAAACTAAATCACGCTTCTCCGTCAGCAGCTCAACCACAAGCTAGTACCACAAAGTAAAAGAGATAAAAAGCGGGCTACGTCAGATTAGAGTCTAGAGTAATTAACACCATGAGAGTGAGAGGAACTGTCGTCCATGCCGTGCCAATTTTTTTGTTTCTACCATTACCATGTTAGTTGACTTGTTGATATCTTCCCGAGCATGGGTGTGTTAGAGCGCACCACCGTATGAAAAATCCATGTGCTAGTTCGACTCAGGTCTGATCGGAGGAGGGGGTGAGTCTAGCTAATTAAGCAAATCTTAAAGTTGAGTCTGGTACTAGCATTTGATTCACCGTTGGTGGCAACTGAACATCAGATCACGGCGGCTGAACTAAGGTAAAAAGGAGCTCGAGGTGCAGGCCTTCTCCCTTGCGATAAGAGTACACAAAGACATTTCTTCGGCAGGGAATAGACATGAATGCCTGTCAAATTTTATTGCTGTTTTCTGCAGATACATGGCACATCTCTCTTAGCTAATTGATGTAACTTTACCTGAAAAGAATCTTGTGCTCACACAAGACATCTGCCCTGAGTGCATGGTGCCACGAAACCACACTCAGCCTAAAGTTGCATCACCAAACTAGTTTTCTGAAATAAATAATTGTTGATGATTTTCTTTAGACTAGCAACTAAATACAGTAACGGGACCTTCAAGCTTGGCAGGACGTACATGCTAGTTTATTGTGAGCACTGCAACGCATAGATTAGACGCATATTTAGTTACCTTTATTTTTAATCAGGAGCTCATGTAGGTTCCAGACAGCCCGTAAAGTTATTGTCAGAGGATTAAGTGTTGGCCATCAGGTACACAAGTAACTTTTTCGAAGTACTCTGTAATATTGATGTAACTTTACTTGCACTAGCATACACACATAATTTGAAATATGCCAGCTTTCCACCACCCTTTGATTATTATTATTTCTTGTGGATGCATGCACGGTAGCAACTTGCAGAGGAATCCCACAACCTTTTATCCTGAGCTCGCATAAGGCCTGAGCCAAGGCCGTTAAGTAGCCGTTAAACAACCGTTTAAGATGCACAACATCCAACGGCTCTAAGGATAGGGGTAGCTACCCTCCATGGCAGAAAATCCACACTCATATATATATATATATATATATATATATATATATATATAACTTCAAGCACGATGGCTATCACAAAGTAAAGTGCATAAGTAAAGAGCTCGGGTATAGGAATAACCGAAGTGACGCGGAGACAACGATGTCCCGAAGTTCACACTCTTGCGAGTGCTACTCTCCGTTGGAGCGGTGTGGAGGACAAGTCACTCCAAATGCACGAGGGCCACCGTATTCTCCTCGAGAATTTCCACCAAAAGGGATGTCCTCGAACCACTATGGGACCTTAGGAAGGTCACCGAACCCGCACAAAGCTTGGGGCTATCTCCACAACATAATTGGAGGCTCCCAATAAATTGCCACAAAGGCCTTGCCCTTGAAGATTCTACACAACTTAATTGGAGTCCCCAAGAACACCACTAAGATGCCACAAAGACCTTGCCCTTGAAGATTCTCCACAACTTAATTGGAGTCCCCAAGAACACCACTAACAAAGTCCTTGCCCTTGAAGATTCTCCACAACTTAATTGGAGTCCCCAAGAACCCCACTAAGATGTCACAAAAGCCTAGAATCCGTCTAGGGTTCCAAGAACCCAAGAGTAACAACCTTCTTGCTTTCACCTCCACGAATCACCGTGGAGAACTCAAACCGATGCACCAAATGCAATGGCAAGAACACCACAAAGATGCTCAAGTCCTTCTCTCTCAAATTCCAACAAAGCTACAAAAGCTATTGGGGAATAAGAGAGAAAGAACAAAAAAGCGGAGGAACACCAAATTTCTCCAAGATCTAGATCTAGTGGATTCCCCTCACAAAGAGAGGGGTTTGATTGGTAGGAATGTAGATTTAGATCTCCTCTTTTTTTTCCCTCAAAAAGATTCAAGTAGCATAGGAGGAGTAGAGGGAAAGGGAAGCTCTCAAGGTCAACAATGGTGGAGAGCACAAAAGGGAAGAGGTGGCTGCCCAAGGAGGAAGAAAGGGGTCTTAAATACCCCCTCCCATCGAAATATGACCGTTTGGGTATGCTCATGCCGGATTTTCTGGGCCGGATATTTGCAAAATTTCCGGCCCCCGAAAAATGGCTAAGGACTTGAGAAAATTGCTCGCAGTAAGGGGGCCGGATATTTGGCCGGATTTTTCCATTCGGGCCAGATTTTCCGCCCACCCAAAAAAACTGGCAGAAACATCAAAACGAGAATGATCATAACTTGAGCATCCGGACTCCGATTTTGATGATCTTGGGCTTGTTTCGAAGCTAGTAACAAGCTCTACAAGATCATTCAGGGAACCATCATAGTCCATCAAGGGAGGATAGAAACAAATGAAGAAAGGGTTGACCTATCTAAAAAAGTCATACCGGTAAAAGCTCCAACCTCGAAAATGCAACAAGTTGGCCATGCAAAAACCATTTTCGATGAACTAGAGCTTGTCATGGGAATAAGCACAAGCTCTAAAACATCACATGGATAAGATCCAAATAACAACCAAGAAAGATGATGCAAGGTTGTAAAGGTTTGAGCTCTCTCCAAACGATACGATCGAGTTACTCACTCGAGAGCCCTTTTGATAGTACGGCAACTAAACTATAAACCGGCCTCCAACTACACTATGAGACCGGTGAGAAAGAAACCCTATCAAGAGCAAACCTTATACTTGCGCATTCCACTTGAGCTCGATGATGACGATCTTGATCGCAATAAGATGGAACGCCTTTCTTGATTGTGCTTGCTTGATGAAGTCTTGTGAATTGCTCCCCCATAATCCACCATGGGAGAGCTTCTTGTTCCGTGCATCTTCACATATCCATGATCACCACATGGATTGCTCTCCCATAATCCACAATGGGAGAGCTTCTTCTTTGGCGCATCTTCACATATCCATGATCACCATATGGATGGAAAGAGTCTAGCAAAGGATCTCTTCGAGATGGCTCATCTTGAACTTGCACTTCATTTCTTCATGGCAAGCTTCAAGCATATGATCTCTTTGAGTTGGCTCATCTTGAACTTGCACTTCATTTCATTGATGTCTTGAAGTTAACTTTGAGAGCACATTTCATCTTCATCTTCGAGACATACTTGACACTTGATCTTCTTCATTTGCTCCTTATTGCAATCTTGAAGCCAACATATGTTTCAAGCATTGCCTATGGACAACTCCTACAAATATAACTCAATGCAAACATTAGTCCATAGAGATTGTCATTAATTACCAAAACCACACATGGGGGCTCCATGCACTTTCACACGTGTGACCTCCCGCCATCTCCCCCTCTCAGGAGCTCGAGACAACATTTTCAGACCTAGCGCAAAAACAAGTTGGCTCACTAGAATGGCCGATCCGAGATACAACCTCTGTCTGATTGAAGAAGCGTGCGATGTAGAGAAACAATTTTCCGTGGGTAACCAAATGCCCTATTTTTCCCAAGTAAATACGGGAAACATCCGCGAAACAACCAAACGCGCATAGTCTCCAGCGGCCCGGCGAATTGCGAACACCTAATGTATCTTCTATTGTCCGTTCAGGTTGGCCCACAGACACCAAAATGGCGTCCAGTCATGTTTGTCTGTTTGGGTCGGGAGTGGGTGGGGGGGAGGGTTAACCCAAGTGGCTCGACACATTTTGGTATGGCCGGGCCATTTTGATTTCTTTTACCCCATTTTCAACACAATCTCCTCAAATGTTTCAATCAGATAAACTTAAATAGCCTTCTTACATCCAAATAAATGACATAGTTCACATGCAATGTAGTGCAGTACAATAAAGAACATAGCTCATAATTAAAATATAAAAATAAGATGGGATGACTACTCCTCATTGGCCTCATAGCCTGCCATTGCCCATTAATGATTAAAAATGTCCGTTTGAAGGCATTCGTGAATGTGGATATCACAGAGCTCGACATATACATGGAGGAACTCATCGAACGATGAATGCCCTAGGCTGCGACTCAACCAAAGTCGCCCTAAAATTACCATCCTTGGTAATGTAGACTCTCATCACTCTCTTGCTCAACGATCATGTTGTGCATGATCACACGACATGTCATCACCTCCCACATGGTCTGAAGGTTCTATGTTCTACAAGGGTGACAAACAATAGCCCACCGAATTTGAAGCACACCAAATGCCCGCTCCACATCTATCCTGCATGTATCTTGGTGCTTGGCAAACCTCTTCGTTTTCTCCGGTTGAGGATCACGAATCATCGCCACTAGTGTGGCCTAGTTTGGATAGATGCCATTGGCTATATAATATATGGCTTATCATATGCATTGCCATTGATTTCATAGTGAACCATTGGAGCATTGCCTTCAATAAGGCTGGAGAATACATGAGAGTGATGGAGCATGTTGATGTCATTGTAGGAACCATTCGTGCCAAATAAAGAGTGCCAAATCCGCTGATCCTTTGATGCAACTGCCTCAAGAATGACAATGCATCCCTCTGCATGCCCGCTATACTGCCCGTGCCATTCAAATGGACATTTGTTCCTCCCCGGAAACCATCTTGACTCATTGATTGACAACAGCCGAGCAGTGTATGCATCAGTTGGCTGTCTAAAGTAAACCTCGCCAAACACTGTAATAACAGCTTGACAAAACTTGTACAACGCGTCAAGACATGTGGTCTCGCTCATTCGTAAATACTCATCGATGAGATCACCTGACACTCCATATTCAATCATACGAATAGCTGTAGAACACTTATAGTAAGAGGTGAAGCCTAACTTACTGGTGGCATCGGGCTTGCATCTGACGTAGGGCCCATGGAACGATGCCGACAAGTGCACTCTAGGACTCTGGAACCAAACGCGGCTTCCGACGATCTACGTCCTGACTAGCCGATGTCGACAATGGTGAGGGGTAGGGCAGGCGGCGGCATCACTCTATGGTTGCAAGGGGAGGGAGGAACGCCATTTGGTGGGTATTGCGTTCGGTGTCCATGGCGGGCCTTTGGTTAGTTGGGGCACGCACGAACGCACCTTGTGTCCACGCCGACACATTGCCAACCCAAATTTGAACTGAAAATGCGTCGGTATGGACACGCCGGCTACTTTGTGCCGGAACATTGGGCTAGAATTTATCCCTTTTCTATTTGCACGGACCGAAACCAACTCGTTTCGTCCGTTTACGTCAAGACCCTAAAGATGCCATTATATTTTCTTACTATACTTTTAGAGCTAATGATAATTAGTCTCTTTATTCAGTGGCGGACGCAGGAAAGCATCGGAGGGGGGGGGGGGGGGCACACCTCAAATTTTTTTTGCGCACCCCCCAAATTGTGAAAAACCTTTGCATAATGAAGTAATGAACAATATACAAGACAAATTCATTGCACTGGAGTTCAATACATATATCAAATGTGCATGATTACAATACAAATAGTTCAAAGCATTAAGGGTCTTACATGGTAGAATATAGCATAATTAGAAACTTACATCATTTCTTCAATCTACGATTTCGCATTGCCATGAAAGTTTCAACAATGGTATCATCACTTACATGAATGAACACCTCGCTCGATAAATGTCACTAAGCAATGGTTCAAGAGGTCATCACCCATACTATTTCTCAACTTGTTTTTTACTAGACTCATTGCGGAAAATACTCTTTCAACATTCGTCGTCGCCACCGGTAGAAGCAATATCAATTTGAGAAGCATGTAAACTAAATCATAAACAACATGCTTTTTTTGTTTCAACAAGCTTAATAGAGAGCTCACCAAGATGATTGACACATTTGAATCTATCATCTTTTCTCATGTCATCAATAAAGATCTCAAGTTGGGGTTCAAGTCTTAACAAATCCATGCTTGATATGTCATTGGGGTAGAATTGAGCAAGTCTCATTACCTTTTGTGCATCATAAGAAGCAAATGAATTCACGGGATTCAAAGCCGCCATACAAATAAGCAACTCCATGTCAACCTCATCAAACCGATTGTCAAGCTCTTGAATAACTTGGTCAACAACGTCAAGATACATTTCTCTTCTATAACGATCATCATTTGTTTGCTTTTCATAATACCGTTGTGATCTTCCATGAGCCACATAATTAGATTCCAGGGAAGGAACTTCAATGCCATGAGTGTTGCAAAAGAATGTCACCTTTGCAAGAAATCTTTCCCATCCAAGTGATGACCTCATATCCTTCATTTCCCCCTTTGCCAATCCAACAAGCACCATTGCATTGAGAATATCTTGATCCTTCTTTTGCAAAGATATAGACAAGTCATTTGTGTAGCCAAGAACAACAAGCATCAAGTTGAGATTGAAAACAAAGTCAAATGATTCAAAGGCCGCGGCAACTCCTCTTATTCTTGTCCACTCACTCTTTTGTGAAGGATCTTTTCCAATCCTTACAAGCACCTCAAGTATCACGGGGTACATATCAACAATGTGTAGAATGGTCTTGTAATGAGAGCCCCATCGAGTATCACCGGGTCTAGATAAACCCATCTCTGATTGAGTCCACTTCCACTTTCAATTTCACCCATCTCAAGTGCTTGTAAAACTTGTTGAGCTCTAACATCTCGAAGCATGTCATGACGCTTGCAAGAAACTCCAATGATATTGAACAAATAAGAAACATGATCAAAGAACCACACACATGCTTCATTATCCTTTGCCACGACAATAAGAACCAATTGAAGTTGATGTGCAAAGCAATGTATGTAATAAGAAGAAGGTGACTCTTTCATGATCAATGTTTTTAACCCCTTAATCTCACCCTTCAATAATGTCATGTTGTATTCGTGGACTATTCAAGATGCAATTTCCGGGAGCATTCTTCAAAACAACCTTATTGACTTCCTCATTACCTTCCGCAAGCCACTTTAGAAGTTCAAGAAAATTTCCCCGGTTGGTTGATTCTTCACTCTCATCATGTCCACAGAATGCCAATCCTTGTTTCAAAAGAAATCTCAAGCATCTAAGAGAGTAAGTTAGCCTAGTCTTGTAAAGAAGTACATCCTTCTTAGACACCTTCATAAGAACATTATCAATTTTGATGTTGGGTGCAACAAATAAGTTGTACTTCTCTTGAGCTTGGTTGTGAATGCTAGTAACACCACCCACATGCTTCTTAAATGATTCGAGTCTTTTCCAATTTCTAAAACCATCTTTAACAAAGGCATCTCCTCCGGGACCTCCATTGGCTCTCTCTTTGAACAAGAAACACACAAAGCAAAATGCCGCATCCTTTTCGATACTATATTCTAGCCAATTGTAGTGATGAAACCAAACACAACTAAAGTGTCGATTTTTGCCCTTCTTTTTTTTGCCGGGAAAGCATGCTCATATGGTTGGCATGGACCTTTTAGGATATATCCTCTCCGAACATCATCTTGAATATTAACATCATAACTTGAAATAGGAATCCTTTTCCCTGGATCATGTGGACAAAAGTGAGCTATCATATGACCTTGCATTTGGTTGTTGGGGTGAGGGTGGGTGTGGTGTTGTATCTTCAATGTCAATCTCACTCTCAACATCGGATTCGACTTCTTCATCGTGAACAATATCGGATTGGACCAGAGATGCAATCTTCTTTGATGCTTGTTTATGAAAAAGTAGCGCAATTTGGCTATTTCTCTTCATTTCTACACAATTGAGACATTCAAACATTACGAATTTAACAATTTTATGTGTTCTTCATCATATAAGACTTAACATACATTGATAATTTGATACATAGACACATGAAAATAACAATTTTTCATACAAACAGAGAGTCATATGCAAAAGCAAATTGGATAGTGAATAGCAAAATTAGCCCGCTCACATCTGGTCGCAGGCTCGCAGTCGTGTGAACTGGGAAGATTCGGGGCGGGCCTCCGTCGGTGCCAGTGCTGCGGCCGGGCGGCCGGCACGGCAGCAGCGAGGGCAAACCTCAGCTCAGAGGCGGGGTGGCGAACGCAGCTGGGCGGGGCCGATGGGCAGCAGCGGCGGCGGGGCCGGGGCGGCGGGTGGCGGCTGCGGTCGGAGGACGGGGCTCGGGACGTGCGCGTGGAGACTGGTGGAGTGGGGAATCGAAGTCCGGGCGTGCGCGTGGCGTGGGGCTCGACTCCTCCAGGATAGGCTTGGTCAATTAGGCATTTTTTTTTCCCATGGGCACAAGTTTGGGCCAGCAGATTTCTGAGTGGGCCACGGCCCCCGCGCTCGTCCGCCAATGTCTTTATTGTCTGCTTAGTATTTGGAGCCCAGGTACACAGTGCTTCCTCCGGATCGATTTAATATGCAGATGCAGTTTAAAATATATATTGTACATTTACAAAATTTATACCATTAGGTTTTTATTTTATATTTTATGAATTAAAATAATAGTGAAATCAGTTTTTTATAGCACGTGCGCGCATGACTTTCTTTCGTCTCACAATTGTTAGGTGATCCTAGCCGGTAGCGGCAGCTGGCGCGGCGGCTTTCTGTTTCTTCGACAGCGCCGGGCCGCCGGCACATCCAAGAAACATCCTGCGCCGCCATGTCCCCGATTGCACCAGACACCACCACTCCCCTAAACCCCTCCAAGGGCCTGAAACGGCCACGCGCAGAACCAGGGATGGCGCCCGGCTCTCGCAAGCGAGCCTCGCCGCAGCCGGATCCCGTCCCCGTCACGCTGGCGCTGCCGGGTTTCGTGGCGGACCGGTCGGAGGCGGCGGCCCGCGTCGAGCGCCTTCTCCAGTACCAGTTCCGCGACCGCTCGCTGCTCGAGGAGGCGCTCACGCACCAGTCGTTCGCCGACGCCGCCGCCTCCTACCAGCGCCTCGAGTTCGTCGGGGACGCCGTGCTCGGCCTCGCCTTCTCCAACTTCCTCTACCTCACCAACCCCACCCTCGGCCCCGGCGCGCTCTCCTCGCTCCGGGCCGCCAATATCTCCACCGAGAAGCTAGCGCGCGTCGCCGTGCGCCACGATTTCTACCCGCTCCTCCGCCGCAACTGTCCTCGCCTCGATCTCATGGTATGTTCTTCAGCCTACCCCTCGATCTCCTCGAGTCATAGACACTTGGCAAATCAGAATTGCTCTCTTACTGGTTACAATTTTAATTATGCAGGTAGGACAGTTTACCGAATCAGTGAAACAAGAGTTAGAGGACGACCTTGGCACTGCACCCTATGGTGGCAGCGTTGTTAAGGCTCCCAAGGTTCTTGCTGACATAGTCGAGGCCATTGCTGCTGCTGTCTATGTGGATTGCACATTTAATCTTGTCAAGCTCTGGCAGGTTTTTATCGCTTTCTCATGTAATTCTCCATTCATTTTATGTTGATTTTGAGGTCTCCACATAATAACTTAACTATTAACTTCAGTCATAATATATTGGTAAACATCCATTCATCCTAAGAATAGTTCAGTTCCAAGCCCGGGCAAAGTAGGATGGCTGTGATAGGCTTGGCGAGCCAACATAAAAACCAGCCATTCCTAGGGCTATGAAGGTTTGGGAGAGGGTGTTTTTTGAGGAGAGTGACAAATGTCACTAAAAACCAATTTGGTTTCATGATCGGGAGATTCTTGCTTTGCCAACTTATGGAGAGATAGGGAGCAAAAGATGGACCTACATATTGATACGGGGACTTGGCCTGATCTTTCACGGTGCACCTCCTTGATCCATAGGATCCGATAAATCTCCCAACCACATGTGCAATACACGCAGCCTGAAGATGGGGAACGCCAATACAGCGAGAAACTCGACGAAGAACGCCGAACCTCTTGCAGAATAGACACGTCAAGCTCGATAACCCTCGACAGTTCGAGGACCTTCTCGCACGCATGATCACCCTTGAGAGACTCAAGAACTCTCACACCTTTATTGGATAACCGGACGAACGTCCTAGACGCCGTCACGCACGCTGATCCCATAGGGACGGTGATAGTATGAACTCAAAGTTCTACATATTCTGATTTCAATCTAGTCTAACCCTAACCCTAGCCGCCCCACCTCCTTATATGAGGGGAGGGTGGCCGGCCAGCCCCTATTGGGCTGGGGCGCCCACTTATGGGCCTAGCCCTAGTTGGGTTGGACATGCCCAATCGCAACAGACACACTAAAAACCCTAATTTGGCCCACCACATGATCTGGCTACATTATTTCCTAATAACAATGCTACGATACAATAATAATGGTACAACCTTAGACTTAATCCTCGTATCTATGGCTGTCCTAATGTACCATGCCTGGATATCCATATCATTCTCCCCTTCTTCAAGAAGCGTTGTCCCCAACGCGTGAGGGTTTGCTAGAAAAAGGGTGACGTCAGATAAGAACATCCTTCCTCTCGACTAGCTTGTCTTGACCTTGGCGCCCCTTTGGTCTTCGACGCCATCAACCTGATTGAAAACACAAGCATCCTCCCAAATGCAACTGAAGCGCGCCATACAAATCACCCAAAACAAACAGAACAAACTCCTGTCCACCATGGATCCAAATAAGCTGAACACACCCGAGTACGCACTCTCTTGGATCACCAATGTCTTCCTCCTGTGAAGAAATTTTTTCATACACTCCTTGACGCACAAGCAGCAACAGCAACAAAAAGCAGCAGCAGCTGTCGGCCTGGACGTCGATCCTGCTGAACGGGGCCCGGCACACCCCGCGCCGCGGCCGGCGGGGCGTGGTGTGTGTCTGTGACGGGTGGGGGGCGGCCCCGCTACACTCGGTGGTTGGCATGTGCGGGTTTGGCGCCCGGCCTGGGCCGGTCCAACCGGCTGGCGCCGGGCGCCGGACCACCGGTCGAGGCCATGTGCCGGACCGGCCGGTTGTGGGCCGTGCCGGCCGGCCGGTTCTGTCTTTGCGCGGCCGCGCAGAATTTAATGCAATCTGCAGTGCTAATCCTTCCTCTCCCTTGCCTCCGCCTCCTCCTCCGCATGAACGAAGGCTTCCTCGATCTTCACCAACAGTATGGCTGCGACGTACCCAATGGTATCCACTCCAAATCGAGAAAAACAATGGCGAACAACAAACAAACCGCACCGTGATCAACCTAGCGCTCTGATACCAAGATGATACGGCGACTTGGCCCGATCTTTCACGGTGCACCTCCTTGATCCATAGGATCCGATAAATCTCCCAACCACATGTGCAATACACGCAGCCTGAAGATGGGGAACGCCAATACACCGAGCAACTCGACGAAGAACGCCGAACCTCTTGCAGAATAGACACGCCAAGCTCGATAACCCTTGATAGTTCGAGGACCTTCTCGCACGCATGATCACCCTTGACAGACTAAAGAACTCTCACACCTTTATTGAATAACCGGATGAACGTCCTAGACGCCGTCACGCATGCCGATCCCATAGGGACGGTGATAGTATGAACTCAAAGTTCTACATATTCTGATTTCAATCTAGTCTAACCCTAACCCTAGCCGCCCCACCTCCTTATATGAGGGGGAGGGTGGCCGGCCAGCCCCTATTGGGCTGGGGCGCCCACTTATGGGCCTAGCCCTAGTTGGGTTGGACATGCCCAATCCCAACAGACACACTAAAAACCCTAATTTGGCCCACCACATGACCTGGCTACATTATTTCCTAATAACAATGCTACGATACAATAATAATGGTACAACCTTAGACTTAATCCTCGTATCTATGGCTGTCCTAGTGTACCATGCCTGGATATCCATATCACATATGGTTTCATCGATTTGGAGAAGGCTTAAGAAAAGATACCAATGACGGTCATGCGGTAGGCTATAGGGAAACATAAAGTCCCAACAAAGTACATTACCCTCATATAAGAGATACATAGATGTACTGTAACAAGTGGCGTATGTGATAGTGAGACCGATACCTTTCCGATCATTATAGGACTACAACAGGGGTCAACCTCGAGCCCTTACATTTTTTTTGCCTTAGTGATGAATGAGGTCATAAAGGATATACAAGGAGATATTCCTTAGTGTATGCTCTTTGCTGACGATGTGGTGCTAGTAGATGAAACCATGGTCGACGTCAATAGGACATTAGAGCTATGGAGGCAGACTTTGGATCCAAGGGGTTTCTACTTAGTAGGACCAAAATCGAGTATAGGGGGTGTGATTTTAGTGGTGTTGGGTGCGAAAAAGGAAATGACTATTTAGAAGGACAAATAGTGCCTAAGAGGAACAAGGTCTGATACTTGAGGATCATAACTGGACCCTATCGCTCTTCACTGAAACTGTTAGTCGTGGAGCATTTGGAAGATCAGGAACCACACGTTCTTTGACGGAGTGCAGCCAGACATCGCCACCTTGAAAAGGCAGCTTGCCTAGGATCTAACCATTCTCCAGTGTAGGGTCAAAGAGGATCAGAAAGCCCACTTAAATAACATTGTTGCCTTGGTCTCTTAGTTAGTCAAAACCCTAGTCTTGCAAGTACTCTCGGGCTCACATCTGCCTGGTCTTAGGACCTATTTACTTAGGTGAGCCCTCTGTACTTCAAAATCAATGTAATTTGTGGTGTACATCTTATACCCAGCTCCCCTTTTGAAATGAAAATTAAACAGGCTCCTGCTGTAATCCTCAAAAAATGTTGCAAATCAATGGTAATATCAGCTAGGATCTTTGCCATAGGGCCAATGCATGGTGGATGAACTGTCAGCAAGCATGTAGCATCCTATGTCACAAGAAGGTCCGACAAAAGCTAAAAGGTAAGTTCGATAGCAGAATGTTAGCTCACTAAAAGACAACACATCCAACAAATGAGTGTCATAGAGGTGCACATGGTAGGGTGGATGTGTGGCCATACAATAAAGGACTGAATTAGGAATCAGGTAATATGATAGGGTAGGGGTGCACCGATTGAAGAGAAGCTAGTCTAAGACCAACTAAGGCGGTTTAGTCATATCTAGCGGAGGTCTCCAGTGACATTGGTTAATAGTGAGATTCCCAAAGGTAGGGGAAATATGAGGAGGGGCAGAGGGCGACCAATGTTGACATTGGAGGAGGCAGCAAAAAGTGATTTGCGGGATTGGACTGTACCTAGAAATTTGGCTCTTGATGAGATAGGAAATCAGCAATGCATGTGCCTAATAGTAGTTTACTTGTATTTTGTTACTTCTTTTTCTCTTTCTTTCACCTTTTGGTTTCCATATGTTTCTGTTGGGTTTCATATCTAGCTTACCCAAACTTGCTTCGGATAAAAGGCTTTGTTGTTACTTGTCAAAGTTAAAAAAAGGTTTGACTTCCTATTCTCTGAAATGGCAGATTTATTTATTTATGGAGAATAGTTATTGTGAACAATTCGTGGCAATAATGATATCAGTGTTTATCATGCAGGTAACAAGGTTCCTCTTTGAGCCAATTATCACGGCAGAAACAATAGATGAGCAGCCCGTGTCTACTTTGCATGAACTGTGCCAGAAGCATGGGAAGGTTGCACAGTTCAAGACATGGCAGAAGGGTGGAACAACAGTTGCAAATGTATTTGTTGATGGGACCCTTGTTGGGATGGGCTCCTCTGAGCAGAGGGTAATTGCTAAGCTCAATGCAGCACGAGATGCAGTAGGCAAGCTTCTTGGTGAAGCCAAGCAGCAAGTGTTGACAACTGGGGTTGGTCATGTATCGGGGGTTGAGGTTGGAGAGCTCAGGGAATGCAAGCAAAAGCTTCATGAGCAGTGCATCATGAAGCGTTGGTCAAAACCTATATATAAGTAAGATTCTTGACTACTCTGTTAGTTTTAATATCCCTTTCATTCGTTGAATTGCATATCCTGTTTATTCCTTGAATTTTTCCTGCTACACTCCTCAGATCAGACATCTCTTCCTACACATACACTAGCAATGCTGCACTGTTTATCTTGTTTTTTTTTTATTTCTTCACTTCTTGCCATTTATCTTAGTGCTTCTCTTCCTGATAATGTGTATAAATTTTGTCCAAAGACAAATGCTGTAAAGTTTCGATAAATTTATAGAAAAAACTATCAACATCTATAATGACAAATCAATATCATTAGATACATCATGAAATATGTAGATATATCATTAATATCATATTCTACATATTTCATGATGCATCTAATGATATTGATTTGTCATTGTATATCTTGATAGTTTTTTCTATAAACTTGAACAAACTTTACACTATTTGACCTTACACAAATTTATACGCTTTCTTTCAGGAACATAGGGAGTGTTTATATCGCACAACCTTACTAAGTGAGCAGTGCTTTGTTTTCCATATGGCTGGAATAGACTCGTCCAAACCATAACTTAGATGCAATCATGGAAACCACTTTGGTTTGAGCACCAAATCATCATGAAGATCCCACCACCCACCCACCCCCCAAAACATGAATGTGTAGTTCTTAATTAACAATAAGTTTTGAAATTTCAGAATCAATTTATCTGGCCCTGTTAGGAAATCAAAAAGGGGATAGCCTCTGAAAAACATGAGCTAAAATTAAATGGAAAGGCGAAAGTAAGTATTCAGATCAAACTCATTATTTTTTTGCTCCTAAGTCCAAACTCGCTGGAAATCCAACTTTAAATTGTAAAGAATAATGCCATACTCCATTACTATGTTCTAGTTGCAGAAGTTTTCATGTTGATTTGATGCTCAAACCAAAATGGTTTTCATGATTTCTCCTAAATTGTGATTTGCACTAGATATACCCCCTTGGGAACTCGTAAAATGAATTGAGAATTCTCTGTATATTAATAGTATCTCGCTGTTGTTATGGTCGGTCTGACCTACCAACGTAGGAAGCCCACTAGTGGCTAGTTAGGGGCTTAGCCCAAGTAAATTAGGGGCTTAGCCCAAGTAAATTAGGGTTTCGAGGAGCCGTCCTCCTATATAAACACTTGTATCCCTTCGAGATTAAAGACAATAATTCAGTATCATACTGTCTCTTCTCCTGAAGGGAGACGGGAGAACCCTAGCCGCCGCACCAACCCTAAACCGCCGCCTCCTTCCTCGCGACGGCGCCCGGCCGCCGGCGCCGAGCTCTCCAACCTCTCCGCCCTCACTTCCACCCTTACAACCTCCGCCCTAGACCCGGTAGAACCCTAGCCTCTATCACTTTGGTATCAGATTGCCTAGGTCTTATGGCCTCCAACCCCGCCATCGCCATCGCCGCCGCCCCCACGCGCCGCGCCCGCCGCCGCCGGCCGCCACCGCCGCCCCCGCCGCCGCCAACGACCGCCGCTGCGGGCCTCGACCTCGCCCGCTACTTTGCGGGCGGAGACCGCCTCCGGCCGAGCCGCGACCCGCCGCCCCGCCCGGCCGCCCCCGCCGCCGCCGCGCCACCGCCGCCACCGTACGCGCCGCCGCCCGGCCGCCTCCGCCGCCGGCAATGGCCGGCCGCGTGGTGGCCGCCGTCGCCCTCGCCGATTCCTGGATGGACCGACGCGGCACCCGTCTACACTCATCTGCGGCGCGGACGACGGTCCAGCAGCCCGCCCGCCTTGGCGGCCCGGCGTTTCGGGGCCCTTCGCCGCGAGCACGTCCGTCAACCCGACCAGCCGGGGGCGCCCCATGGTCCCGGCCGTGGCAGCAGCCGCCCGCTTCACTAAGCCGGAGTTCGCCACCTACGACGGTGCCACCGACCCCCGAACGAAGCGAGTGAGTTTTTTCGGGGCAGCGGACGCTCAGCACCGACCGCACATGGATCGCCTCCTATCACCTACGGGCGCCGCGCGACGTGGTACTACGCCCTCGAGCAGACGAGGCGGGATGCCGCCTTGGGAGCGTTTCCGCGACCTGTGCCTCCAACGGTTTGGGCCGACCCTCCGTGGCAGCCGCCTCGCCGGCGGACGCCTCGCCTTCACCACCACGGTCCAGACTTCGCCGACCGCTTTCGGCGCTCGCGTGCCATGCCGGGTGTCTCGGCACGGCGGCCTCGATCTCTTCGTCGGCGGCCTCCCCGACCACATTCGCGTCGATGTCGAGATGCGCGAGCCGGGACTGACGGCCATGTACTACGCACGAGCCTACGAGCAGCGCGCCCTCGCCATGCGCAGGTCTACGCGCAACGTGGCGCGCCGGCCGTGCCCCGGCGCCACCGTCCGCGTCCCGCAATGGCCGCCGCAGCCCTCCCTCGCCGACTCGCCCTTCAAGCGGGCGACGGGCGCGGAGCTTGAGCGGCGCCGCCGGGCTGTGCTTCAACTGCGACGAAAATCGTGCCGGGCCACACGTGCGCCGCCTCTTCTACTTGGAGACCGTCGACGACGCCGACGTTGAGGCCCTCACCGCCGAGCTCGCGGCCGCCACCGTCACCGAGGCCGGTGTCACGACCTACGCGCCGGTCGACGCGTCCTTCGTCGTGTCTCTCCATGCTATGGCGGGCATCAAAACGGCAAAGACGATGCTGCTTCGGTGACGATCAATGGGAGCGTCTCGCTGGTGGACACGGGCTCACACACAACTTCTTGTCCCGGCCGCCATGCGCCGCCTCGCTCTCCGCCGGCGGGCTCGGAGACGTACAGCGTTACCGTAGCCAACGGGGATCGTCTTACGTGCCAGGGCGTGGCGCGACAGTTCCCGTGCTTGTAGGCGACAGCCCTTCTCCATCGACTGCGTCGGCCTCGACTGGGCTGCTACGACTTCATCCTCGGCCTCGACTTGAGCACCTTAGGCCCCATCTTGTGGGACCTCGACGTGTTGTCCCTCATCTTCGGCGCGAGGGCGGCGCCGTGTTCACGGACGGGCATGGGCAGCCGGCACATCCCCGCAGCTACACGATGGCCGCCGCGACGCGGCGCATCCGCTCCTGGCCGACTTACTGCAGCAGCACGGCGACCTCTTCGACGAGCCGCAGTGTTATGGTCGGTCTGACCTACCAACGTAGGAAGCCCACTAGTGGCTAGTTAGGGGCTTAGCCCAAGTAAATTAGGGGCTTAGCCCAAGTAAATTAGGGTTTCGAGGAGGCCGTCCTCCTATATAAACACTTGTCCCTTCGAGATTAAGCAGACAATAATTCAGTATCATTACTGTCTCGTCTCCTGAAGGGAGACGGGAGAACCCTAGCCGCCGCACCAACCCTAAACCGCCGCCTCCTTCCTCCGCGACGGCGCCCAGCCGCCGGCGCCGAGCTCTCCAACCTCTCCGCCCTCACTTCCACCCTTACAACCTCCGCCCTAGACCCGGTAGAACCCTAGCTTCTACCAGCTGTAGTGCCAATAAATTACTAGAGGAAAATATGTGCATTTGCAAGCTTTGAATTATGGCACGAGTCTGTCTTTTCAGCTTAGAACCCCCAAACCATCTAAAACACTACCTTGAAGTATAAATTGTCCCGTCTTGTTATGTTTCACAAAGTGATTTTGACTTAAGTACTAGGTAGGTGGACATGGTTATTGTACGCAAGGCTGAACCACCTTGCACTCAGCTATCATCTTTTCCTTGCGGGGTGGCTAACATCTTAACCAATCAGAAAAATAGGGAAGTTGATGGGCCAACATGCCACTTTTTTCTCCCTTTTGTCCCCTCAAACCAGGGGTCTACCAGCTCATCGCAACTCCTGGCATTGTCCCAATCCCTCCGGTGCTTTCGTGCTCCTTCCTGGACGCCTGCCTTAGCGGACTTTGCATATGTTCTCACCTTCAGTCACTTGGCTCTTGCCTCGTTCTTCTTCAAGAATAACATCACAACATTTGGCCTGCCGCTCCGTTGCCAACCATTTCTCCTCAACGTCTGCTTCGTGAGAGATTAATGTAATGGTATGCTCTCCCTGGCTGCTGGTTAAGGGGCGATCCTTCATGATTCTAGTTCAGCACTAGTACTAGATGGTTATTCTCCCTATTAACAAGCAGCAAGGATTCTCTTCAACAGGAGCAAATCCTAGTAGGACAAGACGTATGTTTTTTGCAAGTTCGCAAGTTTTGATACTCCGTCCTTGTGCAGAATTGACCCATGATTAATCACATGTAACCGCAGCAGAAATCTTCCCTGTGATCCACAAGAATTCCATCTTTGCAAGGGCACGGGGTGCAGTGGATCGGGTAGGACTGACATTTGGGCCTTTGAGATGCTGTATTTGGACATTTGATGATGTTACAGACACGTGATAGTGATGTAGCCAGACACTTGGCAGCCAGAACGTCGAAGGCACCAGAATTGCTTGATGGTCGTAAAGTTAATGGTTTTGATACTATCATGACTCAGCCTGTGGCTGTGCTGAACATGGATTCGATGGTCCACATGGATCATGTGGCTGGACCATCGATTAGCACAGGACCCACCCAGCAGACTCAGAGTGGCACAGCTGGCGTGGACTAGAGTGAGTCAAGTGGCCCTGGTGTATGCACCAAGAGGGACCCGTTGGCAGTGAGTGCGTGTGTCATTAAGAGTGGCATTCTCCGATGGAGAGGATATCGTGTATGAACAGAATTCTGAATCGCATCCCAAGCTGCTCCTCTCATGCTCTCTCTTGTTCCTCTGCATCTCACCCCAATTCTCTCCGAATCTCACCTCAATTGCTCTACCTGGAAGGGCACGCTGCTTTGTGGTGGCAAGTGTACAAGCGACGATGCGCCACAGTTGATTGGGGAGCCTTTGCCACAGTGGTGACTTTGGAATTTGGCACCGAGGAGTTTGGTGCTCAGATGCAAAGCTGTTGCAATTGCGTTAAACAGGTTCAATCATGGAGTATTGCATGGCATTCGAAGAGTGTGTGTATCATGTACTGTCTCTGGATGATAGTCTGAACACCAATTTTTTTTGTCACGCAATTTGTGCTGGGTTTGAAAAATGAACTGTGGACAGCAGTGCGGTTACAAGATCCAATCAGTGTGACGCGTGTTGTGGCCCTCGCTCGCATCCAAGAGGAAGGGCTTGAGAACCATGGTCCGGGGTCTCGACAATTGGGTGGAAACACACTACCACCTCAGCTCCACCTGCACCTGTCACAAATCATGGAGTTCAGCGACAGGATTGGTCCAAGGCAATGATGAGTGCACATGTGAGCAACAGTTACAGGATTTCAGACGCGCCAATAGCCTGTGTTTTCGCTGTGGTGAAAAATACAGTAAAGATCACCAATGTAAGAAACCACTGCAGTTGACGATTCATGTGGGAGAACATGGTGAATATTCATGGAAGATACATTGCAGGCTCTTGAGCTCATTGAGAAAACCAGTACAAGCTCAACCTGAATGCTATCTGCTGCTCTCAGCTCATGCCGAAGCAGGTTCAGAAGGGGCAGGTATAATGCAATTTCGTACTCTGGTGGGCAATTAGGTGTGCTTAATTATGGTTGATTCAGGCAGTTCCACCAGTTCCGTCAATGCCAAATTTGTTCAACATACTCGTCTTCCCACAACAGCAGCTAATATAATTTCAGTCAAAGTGGCCAATTGTGAATTTATGCAATCTGACACACAAGTTTCCCAGTTAGCCCGGTGGATGCAGGGATATACGTTTGCACTGACATGCACAGTGCTTGACATGGACTGGCTGGAGGATTGGATCTTAGAACTCATGGATGTTCCATTCCTGGGCAAAATGGTTCGACAACATGGTGTGCTTCCTCAGCAGCATGCCAATCTAGCTTTGATACGGTGGGACATAAAGCTTACAAGGAAAGTGACTTGTGGATCGTTGCAGTAGTGCATTTCTCTAAGCAATTGCCTGCCGCCCATTAAGACACTTCGTCAGTGATCTCGTCCACTAGTGCCTTCCGACTTACAGAATTTGTTAGATGAGTTTGTGAATGTCTTAGACGATCCAAAGGCCCTGCCGCCGCATCGCCGGTATGATCATGTGATTGCCCTGGAGCCGGCTGCTGCACCGGTCAACTCTCGCCCGGACCGCTATTTGTCATAAAAAAAGAATAAATTGAGCAGCATAGCTGAGATGATCAAGGTGGGAGTCGTGGTACCCACCATGAGCCTGTATGCGAGTTGGCTGGTTCGCAGCTCTTCTCCATGCTTGATTTGCGCACTGGCTATCATCGGATTTGGATGTGCGAGGGCGGCGAGGGAAAGACATCATTCAAGACACATTTGGAGCATTTGCAACTCCACCTCTTGCCATTTGGCTTGACAAACGTCCCTCACAGGGATGAAAACAGAGCTGAGAGGTGCCACATTTGTTTTCATAATTTTTTTGCAGAGGTGGAAACGATTAAAGAATTCCCAGAAACAAATACAATAGCAGATATTGTCAAAAGCAGACACAAATCAAATAGTGTCCGTGCGTACACGGAGCGGAAAGCGGATATCTGCTGAACCACGAGACCACTTGAATCATGAAGATCTAAAAAACACAAGAAATTGGCTATTTGATCCCTAACCCTAGCACGACTGCTAGGTATAAGGGGGAATAGGAAAGGATCAAACCGTGAAAGCTTCCTTGAACTCACCAAGGAATTACGTGGTCATCTGTTTTGGGACGGGCCACTTTGGCTGATCGGCCTGACAAGGTCACATATTGGGCCTGCTGGATTGGCTCATGCACATTAAACCCTAAATTAGAAATTCCATATTAGGCGGAAACGGAATTTCCGCGTCTGTTCCATGAAACATGTCGTCTGTTCCATGAAACATGTCGTTCAGTTTCCGTTTCCATTTTCGCCAAAAGAATTCTGTTTCTGTTCCGCAAAATTCTGTTTCCGTATTTTCATTCCGTTTCCGTATTTCTGCGGAAAAGTGTGAAACTTTCCGCTCCATTTTTATCCATGCGTGCCTGTGACATTCCAATGCCAATGCCTGATGAACACTGTCCTCGAATCCTTCATCTGCAAATCAGTATTTGTCTTCCTAGACGTCATCTTAGTTTTACAGTGATTCCTGGTTCCTGGCAGACGCATCTTGAAAATCTTAGACAAGTGCTCATGACATATAGCGGAGCGTCCTTGGAATGCTATTGCCATGGATTTCACCGAGGGCTTTCCTAAGTTTGAGGGATTTGATGTCATCTTGGTTTTCATGGATCACCTGACCAAATACGCGCACTCCCTGCCGTTGCGGCACCCATATACATCAACAAGTCATACAAGTCACTTCTGTCGCAAATTGTTGGCCGCCGTGGGAACCAACTTGGGCTACTCCATAGCTTATCACCCGCAAACGGAATGTCAATCCTTGTGTGTGAATCAATGGCTGGAGCAAAACTTGCGCTGCGCCGCTCATGAGGGCCCTAGCAAGTGGAAGTGCTGGCTCGCAATGGCGGAATTCTGGTATAATTCCTCGTATCATTTTGTTGTTCTCCTTTTCAGGCCTTGTATGGGAATGGGCCCAATTTTGTTGCTCTACCGAATCTGGCCGCGGTGGCAGACTCCGACACTTGCTGAAATGACAGAGGAGTATGTGGTGTTTTATAGTCACTGCGCTAGCACCTGCTTCGAGCTCAAGCACTGGTCAAGTCCTACGCGGACAATCACGGAACGATAATTCCAAGTCAGTGATGACGCTCTCGCACAGACGATGGTGGTCAACCGCCCATGCGCCAAGCTCGCCTTCAAGTAGTTCGGGCCGTTCAAGATCATCTAGGGTATAGGTGCCGTGGCGTACAGGCTCGTGCTTCCTCACCATCCACCCCGTCTTCCATGAATCAAAATTGGAGCCATTCACGCCAAACTACGTGCCAGTCTACGACAAGTTCCCAGCGTCGTCAGACATCACAGACGCAACAGCTCAACCGCACCAGATACTAGAGTGTCTTCTCGTGAAGAAGGGTAACGTCACAGTTCCGAGATACAGGTTCAGTGGACACATCTGCGTTCCAATCACTAAACCTTGGAGGATTACCACGTGCTACCATTGACCAGCATAGGACCCACCCAGCAGACTGAGAGTGGCACACCTAGCGTGGACTAGAGTGAGTCGAGTGGCCCTGGTGTATGCACCAAGAGGGACCCATTGTCATAAGTGCTTGTGTCATTTCAAGTGGCATTCTCTGATGAAGAGGGTATCATGTATGAACAGAATTCTAATCGCATCCTAAGCTGCTCTTTTCAGTTCCTCTCTTGTTCATCTGCATCTCACCTCAATTCTCTTTGAATCTCACCTCAGTTTCTGTAAGATCCCTACGAGGCCTTACACCTTTTACAGATACCTCAAGGATATGCGAACTTCATAGTTCTAGGCTAGGGAACGAGTGCATCATTCAGGCAAGCACAAATTTGATACGATGGTTGTTCTCATATCGTGGTTGTTGTGGAAACAACAGAATGCAATGGTGTTCAACAACACACATGAGCAATGCAGTGAGTTGCACTCATCGAGCGCATAAAGGGGGAACTATGCCTTTGGGAGCTGGCTCATGCTGGAGGGAGCGCACTGGCGTCGAGGGAGTAGGCTTTAGGAAGCCTAGCGCGCGTGTGTGGAGAACCTTGCTAGCTAAGATGTTTGCATCTTAGACTAGGTTGCTTGTATATTTTGGTTCCCTATAAAAATATGGTATGCCTTTGGCATGCTCTCTCTCTCTCAAAAGAAAAAGAGTTCTAGGCTAAAAAAACAGACTCATGCCTTGGTCCAATTTTGAAAAATGGACCTTATCCTCATAAAACTAAACATATGTTGCAGTTTGGTGTGTTTGGGTGGTGGTTTTAGAGATTTTCTTTCCAAGTAACTTATGGTTGTAAGTTGTAATAATCAACAGTCTAGTGGTGTACTGGGGGTTTGATGCTTACCACTTGTTGCATTGCATAAATTTTACGTGGATCACCTCTACACGGTTGCTTCATTTAATTTTTTCAGGTTAGAGAAGGAAGATGGCCCTGCACATGATAGGAAGTTCCTCTACTCAGTTCAGGTACAGGCCCAAGGCCATACTTACGTAACATTAGGTGAGCCGTTCTCAAGGGTAAAGGATGCAGAGAATTCTGGCGCGCAGGAGATGCTGAAACTTCTGTCGAAACAGGTGGCGATTTCAGGAGAGTAGCCATGGAAACAATCTTCATGTTATAGTTTATTAGGTTTTAGGACTTTGTTCAGAACTATATTCTGAATTCCGTATCCTAAATATTTGCTATAAATTTAGTATGCTCCATCTGCACCTAAGTCGATTGAGTAAAGGTTATGACTCGGTCCGTGGTGCTAGCAACCGTTTGATCTAATTTTTATTTTCTTTGATACCTGGTTTGATCTCAAGGCGGACACATCGAAATGCTCATGGCGTTAATTTAAACATAAGTAGATATGAGCAAAGCATAGTAAAAATTAATATGGACCAGAGAGAGGAGAAGGGTGGAGTAGATGCGAAAAGTGCTTTTAGCTCCCGAGCTTCAGTGCTCTCGCTATGTTAAAGAAAAATTTAAAATATTTTTACAAGTTATAAAAATCATGAAAATAATTATGAAGAATGTCATTGATACATCCCACAATCATGAAAAATCCCAATCCAAAATTGTTTTTATTTTGAGCTAGAGAAAAATGACAAAATCTGATATGTTTTTGAGATTTAAAAATGACTACTCAGATCTACAATTTTGTCATTTTTGTGTAGCTCAAAATATTAAGTATTTGAAATTTATTTTTTGCACGTTTGTGGGATACATCATTGACTATCTGCGGATTTTTTCCCGAATTTTTTAAAACTCAAAAATATGAATTTTTGATTTTATTTAAAAAACGAGATCACTGGTGCCCATGTGCACCAAATCTCTGTCCGGAGTAGATGGGCATCTTCTCTTTGAAGAATCAATGATTTAATATCCGCTCCCCCCTAAAATGTAAAATTACTACTTCTTCCGATCTATGCCAGGGCTTTAGTTCACTTAAAAATAATATTTGAACTAAAACCTGACACTTATTATGGATTGGAGGGAGTAATTTTTTTATATATTCCTTCCTCCTAAAATGTAGGACATGTTTGACTTTCAGTTTTTAAAGAAAAACTGTTATTATGATTTTAACTCATAACATGTCTACAAAATTGGTGAAATCCAAAGAAGTATACATGGCAAAAAATACATGGCCCCTACTTTGTTATTTGTCAACATACGCACTTGTAATTTTCCCTTTGCTTTATTTTCATTACATGATTTCCGTCGCACTATTCGATTCAGTATCGCATCGTATTACACACTTCCTGGCTTACACGTAGTGAAGAACATAACATGGCATCTCAGATGTACTAAGAGCATCAATAAATTCACTGATTGCAATACATCTTTATATTACTTGTCACTACTATGGATATATCTAGTGCTAAATGTATTTAGATATATTCATATTAGAGATAATTAATATGAATCGGAGTAGATTTATCAACTAATAGATAGTACCATGATATCTCAGATTTAGCAAGGCAGGTATAACCTTAACGAGTTGCTTCTAATTTAGCAAACAATTAAATTGGAAAGGAGGTGCATCACATATTCACATTGAACATTTTCTTTGACCCACAAATTTTAAACACTGTTTCCAAACTATATCAGTGAAGGCCGAAAACTGCAAACGGAGACCGAGCTACATGTAGCCCTTTGTGTTTCAGAAATTCAGAAATCATAGCTTTAAGTTTTTAAAAAATATGAGAAAAAAATCCTGGATGCAGACAATGTTCAAATCTACAAACATGCAAAATCTCAATGTAAAATTCTTTGTATTGTAGACTACACAAAAATGACAAAATCTGACAGGTTTTATAGTTTTGAAATGTGCACTATTCACTATTCTCAGATCTACACATTTGTCATTTTTGTGTAGCCTAAAGTACTTATAATTTCACATTGAGATTTTGCATGTTTGTAGATTACATCGTTGGCTACATCTAGGATTTTGTTCAGAATTTTTTGAAACTTGAAAATATGATTTCGGAATTTTTGAAATAAAAAGCTACATGTAGCTCGGTCTCCATTTATCCACTCTCAGTGAAGGCCCATTTCAATACACTTCTACAACTTCTGTCGTACCTTGGCCATGTCTCTAAGCTCGGGAGGCACATAAAAACTCCATATCACACCCCCCTGTGGGGAAAGGCAACGATCTGGCCGTACCTATAAGTGAAGACGTAGCGACTTGGAGGAGGTAGAGGAACAAGAAGCAAGAACGTGGAGGGGGAAGAAGAAGCAGGATTGGTCCAAAAAATATTGACTCTCATCTACTCTCTCCACCCCATAATATAAAGATGTTTTTTACGGGATAATGGGGGCACTTTTTTCTAGTAGGGTTGAAATTCATGATTTTGAGTGTGTGATACCGGAACCATTATTTGATCCCTTCACGTGCTTCTTGGGCCTTGGTTGGAGAAGAAGAAGAAGCTGATAGAAGTGATAGAACCGGAAGAAGACAAGACTCTCATTTGTGGTTAGATGCAAACAGTCCACAAGTAACAACTGATAGCCCCAAGCACACCTTCTCCTTGTTTCTTCCAAAAATAAATATCCCAACTTTGCAGCTCAGAATACCATAACGTAGTTCATAAAAAAATCATCTCAGAAATATGCAGTTTCTATCAAATACGGTTCGCTATGTAATGCAAATGAATCCACCATGATTAAAATTTCATAGATGTCCACAGACAATATATATTTTCATCTTTTGCGACCCATTTAAGATATGGAATTGAATTAGTTGTTGGATTAGTCTAAGAATAAGTATCCATAGTTCATCTCCCTGGTAACCTACAAAATTATGTAATTTTTTCTATAATTACATTTCTCATGTCCTTGTAGGTGTCTCCAAATTATTTAAGAAAGAATCAACCACATCAACTTCTTTTCCACTAGGAAAGAACTTCATGCACATTGGTGGCTGCACGCTGAATATGCCGAGTACCGCTGATGGCAATGCAAATAGTCCTTCTCCACATATAAGGCCTGCTGCAACAGCTGAGGACAACAAATCTGCACTTCTACTATTCATTCTAGTCCAGATAAACAACACTGCACTACCTAGGCACATATCTATGGTGAAGTCAGGCCCCGCAAAAAATGGCAATGCAACCACCGTCATATTAGGAAGATACTTGTGTATTCTCCAACCTTTTCTCTGAGATACCAATGAAAGCACATTTGTGGCAATTGTTATGCAAAATGAAGCAAAGCACATTGCAAGACAATAATCAGGGAGCTCTTTCACTCCTCCAGTACCAATCACCCCAATGGCACGAAATAGTCCAGCAAAAGGACATGGGAAGTGTGATTCTGGAGATCCAATAGAAACGTTGGGTTTTTCACCTTTTTGGAAGGCAAGAAAGATGCATGGGTTAACAATAGAACCAATGATTACACCCACAGTTTGCCCAATTACCATAGCTCTTTCTGAGGTTAGTGTCATGTAACCTGTCTTGATATCTTGTGTTGCTTGTGAAGAAATATGAAGAGCTGCTATCATTATTCCACAAGCTACAAGGCCAGCAACAACCGCGCCCGCCTTGACAATCCATGCTGCGACGACAAATATTGTGAACTTGCCATAAGTGTATCCAACCGACCAATCTGTAAGTCCATTTGCATATGTATTTGCGAACGCAATGACCGGCGTAATAATATACAATGTGGCAACATGATAGAATTTTATCTGATCGAATAGCCATGGGATGACAATTATAGAGATTGTTGCACTCGCGATGTATCCTCCCACTGATATAGTTAGAGGAATTTTATTTTGAAGAAATACCTCAACCCTTTTGCATTCATCGTAGTTAAGGCTAGGATGCCTTTTCATGTAGCTACTCAACCCTGAATCATTTTCTTCCTGTTTGTGCTTAAGGTCAATATATGATGTGATAATTATTGTAAGGAAGTTGAATAAGCCATCCGTGATGATAATTGTTATGCAAATGAAGACCTGCATAATATTGACAAGAGTTAGCCCCATGTTTTATTGTTAGCCTCGCCTACTTTATATTTTTATAATTATAAAAACCATTGAAGATTAAGCATTCTCACACGTGAAAAGCTAGTAGAATTGAGTATTGATTATAAAATGATTCGTAAAAATAAAATTCATATATGCATTGGAAATTATAATATTGTTTCAAAGTAAATGCTTGAGATGGTAAATAAACCATAGTACAAATTTGTTGGATTCTATCTACGTTTTGTTACTTCTCTAGTTAAAGTCTTTTCTTGATGACTTCTAAAAGTTTGGAGCTCATATTTGGGTCAGGTATCATATTGACTAGGTCATTTGAGGCAAAGATTATAAGGAATGAGGAGGGGGAGGGTCTGGGAAATTAATAGGTGAACGATTTGAAGGTGGGGACATGTTACTTGAAGATCCAATGGCTAACTATTTTTGATTAAAAATCAACTGTGCCCATTATGTTAAAGATACAACTCTTTACTGAAACTACAATATATATATATATCAAGACTTGGCCGCCATTCTTATATTTATAACATGATCATCACATCTTTTAGTCATCACTACCTAAATGTTCCCATGAGTACACACAAACTTCCAGTTTCTTCACGACCCATGAACAACACCGACAAAAACCACACCTCAACATCTTTTCCATCACCAACATCTTTTCACACCCACTTGATGAATTAAGACCCTTTAGAAGGTTAAGATTTTCCATAGACTTGTATAGGGTTTAATCAAAAGGAATTTTCTGACAAGGCCTCCTAGCCATATTATTGAGCACTGAAGTTTATACAAGATGCATTTCTATGCTCTTAATTCTATAGGAAATCAACACGAGCCCAAAACTCATATGGTTTATTGGGAAAACTAATAAATTTCATCCCCATGTCTCTCCAGTCAATCTTGTCATTCCTCCAAACTACTAGAGCAAGAAATGTCTGTGTTCTTTCATTTTACAATTAGTAAGTACAATATTAACTTGTTGTACATACCTTGTATCCATTCATTCCCTGCAAACTCGAAGGACTCTCAGTATGATACCATTCTCCATGTTTTGTTTCAAGAAAAGGGTATACTAATCCCCAAGATACGATGCCTCCGAAGAGCAGAGCGAGATTTATAACATGTGGGCAAATCATTCCAACGCCGAGAAATGTTGGAGAGAAATCAAATTTGAATCTGTAGACACATCCATCATCATATATTAGTCATTCAACAAATGATTCCAGTAAACATTTTTTCATACAACATATTTATTAAAAAATATTATGTAGCTATGTATCAAAGTTAATTCAAAATCAAAACAAAGTTATAGAGCTATCTTAAGAATATCCACTTGGATGGTGAAACTTTTTAACAAAAAGACGAACTAGTGTTGCATTGTATGTAAGAATACGTTGTATGTTTGACATGTACCATGCAATCAATAAAAAACAAGTATTTCCAATTATATGTCTTATAGTAGGATGAACTGGATAAAAAAATAATATAAACTATGGTCCAATCATATACCTCATCTCTCTTGACGACACTATACATGATTACACAAGAAAACAATATACTTACTTTCTATATGTGCATCTCCATGCACTAGACAACATAGACAAAAATAAAAGGTGATGGAAAAACACTCTATTACGGGTGCTACAAATTCCACACAAACAATGGATATACCAAGGAATTATGAAAAAAACAAATTAAATAATTGAATAAAAGCCATGCTTAATTGACATAGATTCTACTTACCAAGTTACTATTAGATTATAAATAGTCTGAGTGAGCCAAAGATGAAATGTAACTAGCCCTCCAAAACCTTATACCCAACTGTATATTTACTTTCTTGAGTAATTCCAAGTATCTAGGACAAAGTTGACCATCTTATGATTTCGTTATCTTGTGTGATATTACACAAGGTCGTTACTTTGTATTGTTAGCGACCTATGAACATCTTGGATTCATACCAAGTAGATGATATGGGAAATAGGGATGCTATGTTGACCAAAACCACCATTCTCTCATTGACCGTTGGCTAGAGGGAGTAATGAACACCAATTATCTTTATGCCACACACCATGAAAAAACCCTTGAATGCCATCTCATGATAACAAAAGGTGATGTGTATGCTAGTTGTCTGAGGGGTATGATGAGGAGGTGTCGTGGCATGGCTAGCACATGATTCACCTTTTTTTTCCTATCCAACTAGTTAGCCAAATCTAGATAGTTTACCTTGCACCTACAAAATGTTATTACTTGAGTGACATTTTAGTTTAATGTTGTTTATATGTTTTTGTTATATTATACTTTTCTTAAAAGTGTCGTGCCACGGTAGAAGATGACAAAAGTAGTGTAACTTTTGAACTTTGGTTTGGGTGTGAGGGAAGCTAAATACCATGAAAAGTGTAGTTGAATGAAAGAGGGAAATAAATCAGCTCCCCAATTTTTATAATTACCTATAAAATACTCCGGCGAAAGATGCTACATTGATCCATGCGCTTGCAATCATCATAGAGTACTCTTTCTACTAGAGGGAGGTGGCCTTTCATTTTGTGAATAAAAACCCCTCACGCCATGGATGAATGTTGATTCTCCTTCATTGTATTAGAGTCACAAGTACACACTTAGCACAATTAAGTTGTAGACAAATACACCCGATGTCATGAAGAATCGCCTAAAGTCTCCAACAATTCCATGCAATCACTGAAAAATGAACATCTTGAAAGTGATCTCTTTATTTTGTGTTTATGTTATTTTATTTGTCTCATGTGGCCAACAATTTAGGCAAGTGAGCAGTCAGGTGAACAACTCATGTACACTCCAAGTTCACACTTACCTCTTGTAGGGCATATATATAGGTACTCTATGGTCTAGGAAGACATGTAGCCTTGTAATAAAGAGAGCAAAAGAAGGCACCGAAGTAATGAAGAAATCGAAAAGAGTTGTATAGAATATCTAACACTATATTTTTTCTCAAGTTTTCATTGTATATGATGTCTTCATGTTAACTCATTAATTTAGTTTCATATTTTGTTGATAGTTTCATTATAATGTAAAATAATAGTGATATCATCTTTATGTTTTAAATGATTTATGGTGATTAGTTAGAAGCACTATCGTTACAATAAGGTGGGTTCACGCCCAACATACGTGCTAGAAGTATAACGAGCATGTGAGCTAGTCCATTTCTTTGTCGATTGATATTTACCCAAGTATGTCTTGGCTGGTGTCTCATCTCAAACCTCACATATGGAATTAGTCCTTTGCATACAAATCTATTCGCTCTCTACTCTCTAAGCTGATATTATTTTTGTGACATGGAATAGTTAGTTAAATGATGAATGTGATGATGATGTGAATTATCCACGTGTGCGCGCGTGTGTGTGTTAGTGGTATTTATTCAGAAATTTCAAATTTGTGTGCAGGGGATATGGCTACTATCACGAATTTGCCATATTCACTATAATCATGTGGTAACATATAGATTAGTTTACCCAAAACAACATGTCAACACGATGGTCCATCACCGATTGAGGAATACAAACCAAAAGAGATGAGGCCTATCACACGTGAGTTTGGTTTGCCACCCATATCCCATGGACACATGATTATTGACATACACTACAAAAAAAGCCACCATACCTGGGCAGATTGTTTTTTGGACAACACAAGTAACAATCGCCTGCAAAAATATTTTTGTCAGCGGATGGGCATTGCCGATGCCCGGCAAAGAAGATGCCATGCCGGCAGAAAATTACGATGTGGTCGTCGGAAAGAATGCCCGGCACCATGTTATGTCGTGGTAGATTAAGGAGGCACATAGTAGCGTGCCGCGGATTGTGAGCAACATGTTGGCTGGTCAACATCGTCTCACTGACTGGTGTGACCCACCACTTTGAGGTTGTAGGTATCTGACATTTGTAATATCGTTGTGTGTTTCGTGCATGTTGATAGCTATATATAAATAATAAAGTTATTTGTGTTCGAACTACTAATATTTCATGTTACATGGATGATTTGTTTATATTTTGCAAGTTTCAAACTTTAAATAGACATTGCCTACCTCATCAAAGTGGCGGCCTACAATTATAGAGACGAGCCTGTCCTTCATGGGCAATCATATGGATCCTATGTGCAATCGTGGCCGACATAGTTGGCAACATTAGTTCTAGGGCCCATAAAACAAAGCCTAATCCCACTTCCAGTCTGTTTCCTATATAATACAAAACCGTTGACCTAACCCCCACTCCGCACTCCTTTCGCCGCACTCTCCACTTCTCTAGATCCGGTCAAACTAAATAAGGCAAACCCTAGATCTCACACTTCCACACTAATCCCTCAACCCGAAGGAGATGGCCCGAGAGAAAAAACCTCCACGCTCTCCACGATGGCCGTGTAGTCACCAAACCTGTGGCAGTCGCTGAAGACGTGCCGGAGACTTGGTGCACCATTCCTGCGGTGCAATCCTCCCATTCCGTCCCAGTGGCACAGTCCCCCGGCACCCTTCCCGTACCGCTGGTATGTTCAACATGCCGTGTTTTCCTTGTTCTTTCTTCAATCAAAATAAGATGTTGTTTTCAGATCTGGCACCCATTCGCCAACACAAAGCGCTTTGAAAGGATTGCTCGCATCTTACAAGATATCAAAAGGTTGTACTCTTCGGTCGCAAAGACGATTCGCTACTCCGGATCTATGCATGGAAAACGTCGTGCAGAATAAATAAGATGAAGACCATGAATATGTTTTTTTGTTCTATTAATTTTCTAATTAGTGTGTTGCATTTTAATATCAATGTATTATATATCGATATTTATATCGTATAATGAAATGGAAATTCTCTTTATGAAATTGAAATTACTCTCCGAATCAACAAATAGACCGTTTGATTATAAATTATTGATTGTGATTAGTTTAGGTGTGTCGTAAAAGATGTACCATAGAAGGCATACTTTTGTGTTGTTGTATCTGTCCACGACACTAAATTATCCACTACCTGTTCATGGACCGAGGCATTTCAATTTTAGCGCTGTAGACGAGAATGCGTAGCCTATCGCCATGTGCCAAGCGAAGAGAAGCATCGGGTTTATAGTTTTCCCGACACAGTTATCACTGGCGCCTTTTTTTTTTGCTGTGCTAGCGTGAGCAAGGCGATTACATGGGGGTCTCACTGTTTAAAGCCGCCACTATCCACCAGTTGTGTTGTAGTGACAAGTCATCTGATGACTTCATGTTGGAGAATGGTACTCACTTTGCCTTTGAAAAACATCAAGGCATGGAAGGACATGTGAGTAACACAAGTACCACTGGGTGCTGGCCAGAGGTTTTCCTACCAAGAGACTACCAAGAGACCAGGGTGGTGTTGATATTATGAACACTAAACTGACCAAAGACTCTAGTTAAGGATTATCAGGGCCAACTATCCTGGGGGTGAATGCCATTTCTAGTTCAAACCCTTTGGGAGGGTCTCCTTTTGGCATAATGTTGACAAGATCAAGGACTATATCAAACTAGAGGCTCGCTTTTAGAAGGCTACGGTAGTCGTGTTCGCTTTTGGATTAATTGGTAGACTAGAGAGGCCCATCTCAATGTGCGCTTCCCTAGACTATTTGATAACTCCTCGGACCTGACATACGTGTCAATCATCTTCGCCCTGAAGCCACGCCGGAGTCTTGTTGCACCATTCCTGCGGTGCAATCCTCCCATTGCGTCTCAGTGGCACAGTCCCCCGGTGCCATTCCCGTACCCCTAGTATGTTCTTCATCTCATCAACATGCCGTGTTTTCCTTGTTCTTTCTTTAGTCAAAATCAGATATTGTTTTTAGATCTAGCACGCATTCACCAACACAAAGCGCTTTGGAAGGATTGCTCGCATCCAACAAGAGATCAAAAGGTTGTACTCTTCGGTCGCAAAGACGAGTTACTACTCCGGATCTTTGCACGAAAACGTCGTGCCAAATAGAGAAGATGAATACCATGAATATGTTGTTTTGGTTTATTAATTTTCTAATTAACCCGTTGCATTGTAATATCAATGTATTATATATCGATTTTTATATCGTATAATGAAATGGAAATTCTCTTTATGTTGAAATTACTCTATCAACCAACAAATAGATCATTTGATTATAAATCATTGATTGTGATTAGTTTAGGTGCCATAAAAGATGTACCATAGAAGGCATATTTTTTGTTTAGACAAAATCAATGACTATATCAAACTAGAGGTTCGTTTTTAGAAGGCTACCGTAGTCGTGTACGCTTTTGGATTAATTGGTGGTCTAGAGAGGCCCATCTCAATGTGTGCTTCCCTAGACTATTTGATAACTTCTCGGACCTGACATATGTGTCAATCATCCTCGCCAGGGTGGGAGTTGGCACATTAAGTTTTGTTGAAACTTTGGACAAGAGGAAACAACCCAGTGGGCCCATTTGCTTCAGGACATTGTGAACCCGACCACTTCCATTGACCGGGACAACTTTGGGACCTAGAACACTCGGGGATGTACTCTCGGCCCACTCTCTTTACCAAAAATTAAATCATGAAGTGGTCGTATCACACACAAGGATATCTGGGGGCTCACCACCCCCCTAAATATTAGAATCTTCGTTTCGCCATTGGCGGAGGGCCTCCTACTATCGAAAGATCATATACATAAGCGCCATGGAACATCTGACGATATCGGTGTGCTGTGTGGCCAGCCCGAAAGATGTGTTTCTTTTAACTTACGTTTAGCCTAGTTTGTCTGCTGTGGTACGCGTTCTATGTTGCAGTTTTCTTGGAACCCCTCCTGTTTGCTGATCTCCTCGCTATTTGTTGGAGGTTTAAGGGAAAAGCTAGACGATGTTTTTGGATTTTATTTGCGGCCCAAAGCTGGGTGCTTTGGATTACAGGTAACAAATTCACTACCGAGACTAAATTTCCAGACAACCTGCTAACTGCATCTATAAAACTATGTTATTGCTGCAACAGTTGAGGCCTTGTAAACCAAAGGTGTTGCCGCTTCTGGACAAGGTCATCGTGCTCCGATCCTTAAGGACGTTTACATCAAGACCTCGATCTTCGAAGAATGCTGACCTGTAAGGTAGTAATCAATGGAAGCGTTGTGTGCAGTCTGTGTGTACGTTTCTTGGGCCGTTTGGTGAACTTGTCTAAACTGTTGCCTTAGGGCGGATCTGTAAAACCTTAAGCCGTCTTGATGCTGTGTGTTGTTACTGTTGGCCGAGGGGCTTTATTAATTTAAACCTGGGCACGTGCGCCTTCAGTCTAAAAATCATCCCATGGATGTGGTAAACCGCTAGAGAGGGTTTTTTACCCTGTAAAATAAGATCAACCCAATAATAGTGGGATAATTTGTACATGTTCATTAGTGAGCATAGCCAGATGGTCAAATCATGGTTTTCTTTATTTGAGTGTGCCAATGATACTATGCTCTTCATGTAATATTGTCTTGAAAAGGACAATAACTTCTGTTTTGTGCTTTCAAGTAATTCCCTAGACTGAATATTAGTTGTATTAGTGAACCTTATTTTAAACTTTGGTGATCGACAAACACCCATCCGTGTACAAAATTGCCTCGTTGTGAGATGGGACAACTCTAACTCTGCAATATATAAATTTCAACATGTTTTTTGAAAATAAAATAACACAAAAGGGGTAGAAGAAAATTGGAAAGAGACTCAACAATTTGGGAAATACATTTTCTACTGGTGGTAGGCTTCCTTATTAATCAACTTGTTGCTCAGTAGTAGGATTCTCTAATTTTTTTGCGAAAATTCCGCCGATCTATTAATAGTCATTCAGTACAAACAACCCTAAAAGTAATAAAAATTATAAATAGGTCTTTGGACCACCTAGCGATGACTAAAAACAATAGCGCGAGCCGAAAGCGCGCCACCATCCTCACCCCTCCATCATCGGAGCTGGGCAAACCTTGTCGTAGTACTTAACGTGGCATGGAGGAGTATTGCTCTATACTTGCGCTTGTTTTGGCTCAAAGGCCCCTCGGAATGAACAATATACGAATGTGTGTTGTTTAGGATCCTTCCTAAGCTTAAGAGGATCCTCATTTCCAGTGATTGCCTTGATAGTGGCACTATGCATTGATTTGTAGACCCAATACGCCGGTCAGATTTTATTTTATTACAAAGCGGTGAACAACAAAAGATATATTAGTGCGTGAAGCGTATTATCCTATGACCGCCCAAATTTGTTTAATGCAGTGCGGAATAAGCATGACATGCATGATTGTAGAGGTGTTGGTATCATTTCTCCTAATGTGCCATTTTGCCGTGATCAAGCTGCAGACAAGCGTTGCCTGGAATTAGTTGCTCCAACGACTTGCTAAAACTAAGTTATGACAAGATTAAGATGAATACCATTGGAACTTGAATGACAAATGGAAGTTCTCACTCATTCAGAACAAGTTTAATAGTAGAGTCGACTACTGGCTATAAGTCATTGATATATATATATATCTATAGCCAGTTTATAACCATTAGAGTCCACTCCCCTTAACTTTTCATGTCTCTCTACTCCACGTAGAAAAAAATGCCACATAAGCAGGCTATAAGCCTACTATTATATCTGCTCTCTATATATGAGGTGATTGTGCATATATATTGATGTCCATATCATGAACAAACAACTTCCGAAACTAAAGCCCCCCCTGAAAATTAAATATTTTTTGGTACTTGCGCATAAGGATTGGTGTTATAAATGACAATTTTCTTTCAAAATAGTTTTCTTTAAAATACCAGTGAATATATATGAGATATATATTATTTCACAATAAACTATACTGAGACAAACTTGAAACTGTACCAAGCATATGTAATATCTTGTAGAAACCTTGGTTTTTATTTTTACGATACCTGTGCTTGTATAATTCTAGTCCAAACATTGGAAAGTTGGCAAATCCACAGTTGTCGCCTGCACTATATAGCCATGAGAATACAGTCCAAGAAAAGCTACCCAGGAAAAATCTGAATATAGTCGAAACCTGCAACCTAAATTAATGACGAAAATTAGTTCAAAGAATCCAGGATGAACACAGTTGACCTGTGGTTTCGAGTTTTGCATGGAGGAAAGGTAGAACTTTGATTTACTTTGCTACGTGAGCTCCTTGAGGGGTGTGAAAACTATTAATAAGGTGAGCTTGGACAGTTCCTGTTGGGAAAAGTAACCTGTAGTCAACAATCATGACCTATATATAGCGAGGAAGAAATCCATTAGTGGAGAGACATCTTGACTTTTGCTTCAAAGAAAAACGATTTCGAGTTTTTTCCTAAATTTAATTTCTAGTGTATATTTTGCATTTCACATATGTTTACGAAAAAGAAAATAACATATTGCTATCTACCTGGGGCAAAGACCACATGTGGCCCTGCATAGATACATGTAATTCTATTCTCAATACTCGTTGCAGGTTTTAAGTACACATTCGTTGTTGTGCAATTCTGGTCATTATTGTTACTTCCTCCATTCATAATTACCTCATGTTTTAGGATTACCAAAATCATACTCTGTAAAGTTTGACCAAATACTTTGGAAAAAATATCAACACCTACAATATATAATTTATTGTACTGAAATCATTATAAAGTAATTTAAATTATACTCCCTGAGTTCCTAAATATAAACCATATAGCTTTTTGAAGTTTTTTCCAGAATATAAAGTATATTGCATTGCACCACTTGTCTCAACAATTTTTTAAGGGGTTAGTTTACATTTCTTTATCTTATGCGAAGTTCTCTATTTTCTCACAACAATTGTTCAGTAGTAAACACGCCCAAACTTAGTGTAATTTTTCCTCAATGTGTGTTCTTTAATTTCCATGCCAAAAACTATATGCTTATATTAAGGAACATATGGAGTATGCATTTGATATTATGAATGTTGATATATTTTTCGTATGTTCTTGGTTAAACTTTACAAATTTCGACTCTGACTAAACCTAGAACGCAAGATGATTCTGAATGGAGGGAGTACTATTATGGAAAAAAATTATAATATCATTATTATGCTGAAATAATCTCGGAACTTGTCCAACTTTAAATATTTATGGTAAATGTCCAGGAAATTTGATTGCACTCATATCGTGGGACGCTATCTAGTAGCGAACTGATCCGAGCGCATCTGCCTAAATTTGGAGGCAACATGGAAAAATACTACAATGGATGGATGCACCAATGGTTCTTACTTCGTCTGCCGTTGTTCAATTCCTTTTATCCATGGAGATTAAAAGCTTCTGTCCTTTCATGAGCATCGTCTACTCTCCAAGTCTTGGACCATGTGTCTTCTTGTCTGGTTGATACATTCTAGGAATGCCGTTATTTTCAGTATATCTTATTTAGTGAGTCGGTAATCTTGCGATGGTAGAAATAGCTCTACAGGAAAGCAAGTTCACTTGGATCAATATATAGAAAATTCCCCTTTTGCAACGATTAGACTAATTTTTACCTCCTATGAGTGGACTCCCACCTATTATACATAGTTGCGCAATCTTTGGCAATGCCAACTTCTTGTCATACTCCATGTATAACTAAAATTCATAGTTGGTAATCTCTAATCTTTATATTTTGAGAACTTGTGGATGGAATATGGAGAGCTTTTACCGATGATGCAATATGTTTGGACTCAATCCTTATTATGGGGATGGTGTGGAAGGAATTTCAGCCTAACTTAAACCCCTAATAAATTCTCCAAAAAATGGACTGCTAGACAGAATTATATGGGAGAGTTGACTTAGTTAAATACTATAATTTCATAATTACCCTCAGGGATCACTTAACAAAGCTTCGTCAGAAACTAAGGGGAAAAATTAAATGGGTAATGTTAGGATATGAGAACACCAAATTCTTTTGTTCACCAGCAAACAATCAACATAGGAGAAACCAAATTTCAAGCCTAGAAATTGGGCAAGGAGTCTCATTCTCCGATTATGAAAATAAGGCCATCTTTCTCTCATAGTCATATTAATTTTTTTGATCCGTCAGAACACCATGATTTTTTTTGATTTGTCTTAACTTCTTCACCGTCATCCCAAGTTCCGAGTCTTATATCTCTCCTTTACTCACCCGGAAGTTGAAAGATTATTTCAAAAACTGCCAGCTAACAAATGTCTTGGGCCAGATGGTTTTACTGCTGAGCTCTTCAGAAAAAGTGATGTCATATAATCCACCAAGATTTGAATGTTCTTGATCAGTTTCACCCATGCAATCTTTGCTATCAAATAATTAATGGGTCTTTTGTCACTTGTATCCTAAGAAGGATTCTGCAATAATAGTTAAGGACTTTACGCTCATTTCTCTTCTGAATGACACTAAAATTGTCGATAACGCTTCTGACTAAGGAGCTTTGGATCTCAATTCTTCAACTTGTTCATCATAAGCAATATTGCTTGATAAACTACAAAAAACCAAGATTTGGTATCCATCGCTGTCCTATGTACATAATCACACTAAACCTTGATTATTAAAAGGGAATTTACAAGGTTGAGCTCCTAGCAATATTGTACATTCTCACACATAAGTTCTTGAGAGATAAGTTGTGTTCCTAGATTGAAAATTTGTTTAGCTACAGTAGTTAAACATTTCTTGTTAATGGAGTCCCAATCAAACCATTTAAGCGCATGAGATGGGTCAAACAAGGGGATCTTCTCTATCCTCTGTTTTTTTGCTAGCTGCTGACCTCCTACAGTGTGTGCTAAAGAATACCATGAATGATTTTTTTGGCAGAGAGTTGTTTCCCTCCCACATCATGTAGTAACTTTCCAATGATCTAGTATGATGAGGAAACTCTTACAGTAATGCCACTAACTATCAATCATTTTCATCATATGAAATATATTTTGGATGAACTTCCGCATCAATGGTCTCAAAGTCAATTGTCAGAAATCAAACCTTTTCGCTGAGTAAAATATTACCACTCATACCTCTACTTCGCAATGTAATCAAGGAATATTCTCTTGCACTTATCTTTTAAATCAGTGAGACCCACTAAACAAGAATGGAACACTTTGTTACTCAAGTTAAAAAAATTGAGATGGGACTTTAGAGTTGTTCTCATTGTCTAAACATGGAAATACTTCAAATGGTTAATTTGATTCCGCCATCCATGCACACATTATGTCTGAACTCCTTAACGGTCCTAAAATATAATATTGGAATCTCAATAAATTTAGAGAGATTGCATTTGTAGAGGGAAGATATAATAAAACATACCCCACTTGTTTCATGGAGCATGGTCTGTAGGTCAAAGGAAAATGGATGATTTGGTTGAATTGATTTTGAGTTGCAGAACTGGCCCTTCTAAAAAATATACTCTATTTTATTAAGGTTGATCTCCCATGGGCTGAATTAATTTATGAAGTTTATTATTAGATACATCTTCCTCCTGCAAGGGAAAATGAATGTTCTTTCTAGTGGAGAGATTGCCTCAGATTTCTATAAAACATTAGCATCATGTACTATACATTCCAAATAGTCAATTAAGCTACAAAATGATTCTTGGATTCATGGATCTCTTAAGTACCCCTATTCACACCTATTATTATTTTTGAATGACCCAAGAATATCCTTCAGATTTTTTATGCAGCAAGAAAGGTTATTTTATATCTCACATTAGCCTCTTTAGTCCTAGGCCTATGAGCAATTCCATCTCCTACATGATCAAACTGACAAAATGAAGAGTTCCCATCTTAAGGATACTTGGATCTTTCTCTGTCGCCAAGGCATATCGTTTTTCTGTGATCACTCTAATATTCACACTGCTTTCAAGGGGATATGGACATATTGTTATCAAATGAAGCATAAAGTTTTATTTTGTTTTTTACTAAAAGACATACTTAACAAAATGTATATGCTACAGAGAAAAAAACTATTTTCCTACAAGATACTCATGTATATGTAGCAAGATACTCATGCATGGAGATTCACTCCTTGAAACAAGGGATCACATGTTTTATGTTAATTGTTTGCTAAACTATATTGCCACCCTGAGTGTAATCCACAGTTGAATGCTGATGCTTTGACTTGCATGGCTGATCTCAGAAACGCTACTGTGAACTGTGTATATGGAATTGATCCTCTGGGCTCCTGGAGCATTTGGATTATCAGAAATGACAATAGTCTGGAAATAATTTGTCCCAATATTTATAGATGCAATAACTTCAAGCAGGATCTATGCATGGTTCTTCAAAGGGCAAAGTACAAGCGCTACTCCCAATTTGAAAATTGGATACCAAACTTTGTATACTATTGTAACTTTAGATTTTCTAGCTATTTATATATATTTAATCACAAACTATTAACGTATATATAATAAAGTGCTACTGCTCCTTAAACATACAAGTTGTTTCTCTCTCATGTAGGTTATCTACCAGTATAAAGCTTTGCTCCGTTTATGATCATCGCTACAGCGTGTAGAGAACCGAGACCTGTTTATGAAGGCGTCTACTTGGTTGGAGGACACGGTGAGTAATGTTTTTATTCAACATGGATTGCCGTGCTGTCTTCGGATTAGACCTTCATCACCATGCATAGGTGCTATGAAGTATCTCTCATTATTACTTGTAATGAACCTTGTTATTTTATTTTGGTTGTCGATACTTTGGATCTGCGTGGATGTGTGCATTCTAATTATATGCAGAGACCGGGTGTGATCTCTTAAACCTTTTAAGTAATAAAGCGTTCTTTATTGAACTTTTTTCCTTGTATCCAGGCGCGTTGAAGCACCAAAAACGATGATATGCAAGTTCTCTCCGAAAAAGCTATGTGCGACACACCTCTAAGGAGATTGGTAACTGATCATGCAAGTGACCCGTACATGCCAAGGTGACACCTACAACGTTTGGTACCATATTAAGCTTTCAAGCGAGAGGATTTGTGGTATTGCAGCACCAACAATCATACTCCCTCTATTTTCTATTTCGAAGTTTTATTAGCAAGCAGCGAGCTGAGGATGCTGGAGGTGGTGGAAAAATCCTTATATTTAAGCTGTACGCTTAATTTGAAACATTTCCACTTTCAAGCTGAGAAATTGAGTGTGCTTGAAAATCATGTTTCATGTGAGGAAAGTTATTTTGGTGGTTGAAGAGTGTTCAGTTGGTGAGAACTAGATTAAATTACCTAGGGCGCACATGATGTGCATGTGATTACATAAATGCGCAAATATAGAAGGTGGATTCTCAACAATAAAAATATGAAAGATGGATTACCTTGTTCAATGGCACGCTAGTCATTATACCCACCATACTAATAACGAAAAGGAACAACATCCATCGTCCCGTCGGAAAGTTGTCAACAACATCTCTTGGGTCTGGATTTTCTACTCCAAGTGATTTGGCCACAAGAGAAGTCATTCCGACCACATAATTCGCAAAGCCACCTAGAAAAGAAAAGAAAGGTAACATAAAATTGCCAGCATTAGTGCTTATCATAATCATTGGCTGGAACTGTGTTTCTCCGATCAAGGTTTTTATTAAACTCAAAAGTTGGCTGGAAGTGTGTTAGGAGAGTAATTATTGGTCAAAGTCTTGTCCTAATACTAAAAGGTAATACACAATATGTATTGAAATGGAGGAATTGCCGTCTTAGATACTGGTAGTTTCAACATGAAACTTTGAGCACTAATTTATACTATAATATAGGTGGAAACTTACAAGATCATAAGATTCTGGAATTACTTTTTGAGTCAAAACTGTACATATGATACTCAAATTTCTTATCTAGCTACTCCCTCCGATCCATTTTAAGTGTTGCTAATATGAATGTATCTAAACACATTTACGGGATGAGGTGGAGCAATTGTGTTGGTGCCTCCCGTGATTTTAGGAACTAAAATCTTCCCATGATCTCCATGTCTGCCCGTCCTTAAGTATCATGTAGAAAACAGTTCGTAAGTGTAGCATTGTTGATATATGAGTATGATTCTTACCGGATATTGCTACGTTGAGGCATGTGGTGACGGTGGTGAGGATGAGAACGTTCTCCTGGCGTGAGAAGGGCAGCGTGGTGAAGCCGAAGGCCCGCAGCAGGTTGATGAACCACTTGAGGAAGAAGAAGCTGAGGACGTTGATGGGCAAGTTCAGCGCCTGTATGATGCCGGCCTTCATCATGATGCGTAGGCCAACGAAGCCGAAGACGGTCCCGAGCACCACCGAGATGGCCATCGACCGGAAGGTCACCTGCCCCCATATCCCCGGCAGGAGCTGACTCTCGAACACCCGCTCCACGGACGACGCTACGGTCGGATCTCCGATCGTTGCATCCATGGTGAGGTACCCAGGATGCACGCCCGAGCTCCACCGAGGTCAATTTGGGGATTTGGATTGGTTAATTATTTGGGGATTTGGGAAGTGACGCTGTGTTCTTGGTTAGTTTCTCCAAGACCATACATGCAGCTGGAAGTGGTGAAAGGTGGAGAGGGAGTGTAGCGCGGACGACGAAAATAGTACTCCGTACGAAGGAACTGAGCCACGGGCCGATCTTGGATTGATGAATGTATCCACGATTGCTAAGGGCATTTTCAACGGGGCGATGGATTTCGGTCGTTCAAATTGTTCACGGACGTTCGTTTGCGTCGCCTGGCGGACGCGAAAATGACCGCGAGGCGCGAAAATATCCGTTTGCGTCGGGGGCCATCTCCAGCTGTCCGACGCATTTTGGACATGCAACTGTTTTGTTTTTCTGCTCCTTTTTTTCATTTTTGTTGAAGGACTTCTCAATTTGTATGAATGAGCAAGTTTAAACGTGAAAACAAATAGTAATGAATGATGTCCTGTTGCTGCCATAAACAATTTACCTGATAGATTAAATCGAAAAAGTTCAAACATATTTAACATACAAACAAGAACAAATTTAAAAACAAGTAAACTATAAACTATTATTGGCTTTCTTGTTAGAAGGCCCCGCCTCGTCGTCCTCGCTCCTGCGTCTCTTGCTTGTCACCTCCTCGTCGGAAGAGGAACTGGCGGACGACGCGTCCGTGGAGGAGTTGGAGTCGGATGAAGTGTCGTCTTCGTCGTCGTCGTCGGTGAACGGACGACGACGACGATGCGCCACCCGCGCCTGCGCCCTTGCCCGGGCCCTGGCCTCCTTCCTTGCCGCCGCCTTGTCATCCGCCGCCTCCTCCAACCTGGCGTCGGAGTCCTCCTCCACCTCCTGCTCCTCCTCCTCCTCCTGCTCCTCCTCCTCCTCCTCCTCCTCCTCCTCCTCCTCCTCCTCCTCCTCGCCGTCGCTGCCAGCGGCGCCTCCGTATTCCTCCTGGCCGTCGCTGGCATCGGCGCCTCCGTCCTCCTCCTTACTCGGCGTGGAGGCAGGGTCACTAGGCGTGGAGCACGGATCGCTTGGTGTCGCAGGGGTTTCCCACCAATGCCGCCATCCCGGCGGTTTGCCCTCGCTCTTCGAGTCCGACGGCAGGGTGTAGTCGCTCATGGTGTCTGGCTAGCCGGTGTTGGAGAAGAAGAAGAAGAAGCAGGTGGTTCGACGTGAATTACAGTAGACGCAGGGGTTATATTCTGCGGGGATTAATGGCGGCGCGTATAACGAGGAGGCCTGGGGTTGCTCTTCCGCGGCGGTTCAACGCTCCATTCCGACGGTTGGCGGGTTGATCGGCGCAGTTGCCACTCCGGCGGTTGACATTGGCGCGCTTGCTGTGCTTTAATTCAAGGCCGATCGAACCAAGGTCGCTGCCAGGCGGGCCCGTGGGGGGAAGCGAGCGGATGCTAGGCGCGACCGCGCAGCGTCCGCGGAGACGCAAACGTGCCGCATATTTGTGCTGCGTTTGCGTCGCGACGGATGCCCCGAACACGATGCGTCGTCCCGTTGAAGCAGGGTGCAGACGCATTTTCGGTTCGCGCGAACGCAAACGATCCCACATCGTCTGTTTGCATCCCCCGTTGGAGATGCCCTAAGTGCTAACCAGGAACTAGAACGATCCATGCATCATTAAAATTTCTGTTTCTGGGATCATAAGAATTTATGAAAAAGAAAAAAATATGGCGTTTCAAAGATCATTTAAACTGACTTTAGCAACTCCAGGACCAGTTCCAGAATTTCAGTTTAACTCAGTATACACTGTTAGTTTTGCACCGCGTCTGTGTATACTTTACCTGGGCGGAAATTCAATTCGGCTCCCGGGTGCATATGCTCCCTATACCAAAAAATTATATTTCGAGTTGTCAAAAAATTTTGACAAAAAATTCTATGTGTACATCTCCATAATATATGAGCATTCGTCAAGTTTCATGAAAAATTAATATTTTTTGTGGTCTATGTAAAAAGAGAAAATTTATCTTGTAAAAAACATTATTTTTAGCACTGAGTTTTGTCTTTTTTACACACGTCACATGACAAGTCTATTTTTTATGAAACAACTTTGTGAGCGTGTAGCACGTGAAGATGTACGTGCGAATTTTTCGTTCCAATTTTTTTAAAATTCAAAATTTGTGTAAGATGAATTTCAAAATAAAAGGAGCATATGCTCCCATGTTCCAAAACACCACTCCCTTACCTGGGTGCCTACTCAGTATAGATTATGGCTTGGAAGAAGGAAGAGTTTGAAGATCTCAAAGATTTGGTAGTATCTTTTATACTTTATTTTATAATCGCTGGAGACAGCTCGTGTATCTCTACCATGTATTATTTAGGGATTTCTATTTTCGTGCCCTCAGTTCCTTAGTTGTACTCAGTTTTCCCCAGCTCTTTAGTTTTTCCTCAGTTTTACCCCCAAACGTTTGTCCAAACCCGCAAGCAAGACGGCAGGATTCCCGTTTAGTTGACCGTTCTGTCACGTGTGGGGCCGCGTCGTGTGGGCCGCGTCGTGTGGGCCCGCGTCGCGTGGGGCTGGTAGAAAGGGACCGCGTGGGACAGGACGAGAAGCGTTTGGTTGCACGTGAGCTGGGTTCTGTCTCTCTCGGCCCAAAATTGGCATTATTAAGTGCACCTTTTTCCCCTCTTTCTCTCTGTCCTTTTCACCAAATTAGTATAAAATCTAGAGAAGCTTGCATTTCTGACTTTCTTCAATTATTTGTGCCTTTTGGCCCTCGTTGTTTGCCCAATATGGCAGCAAATCTAGTACTCCCTCTGGTCCATATGTATGTAGTTAAATCTAGAAGCAAATCTCCAGGATAATGTACGATAAATTCACAGTCATAGTAAATCAAGAAAACTAAGTACGGCCAACAAAATATAGTAGACTAGGGATAGATAATCCCTAGATAATATGGATAGATAATAGGCTGCATACACAGCAGCCAACATAGTAACAGGTTCTTCACAGCACCATCATACTAACATAACAACAAGGGATCCCTAGCTAACAACAAAGGGATCCCAACAACAAACTAGGAGGCAGCAGCAGCAGCACACGTCCGGGACTCCGCCTACCCCATCTGGCTCTGCCTCCACTTGTTGCTCTTGCTCCCCTTGGGAGCCTTGGGCTTGAGCGGAGGCATCGGCGGAGATCTCCACCCGCCGCAAGCTGCGGAGGTGCATGCCGAGCGCCCTGTGCTTGGCGCGGAAGGAGTGGACGTTCACCGTCGTGCCGACGTTGGGGAAGGTGTTGCTGATGTTCTCAGCATGCGTGACGAGGCAGTTGAAGTCCGTGGCGCCGAGTCTCCTGGTGCAGAAGGCACTGTACACCTCCTTGGCGGAGATACCGACCCACCTCCCAGGACTCCGAGTCTTGACGTCCTCCTCCTCTTCGTCGCTGCCGACGTCGCTGCCAGACATCTGATCCATATCAAACAGAAACTAGTGAATGAGTTGCAACGATGACTAACGTACATGATAACAAAGTTAAGAAAACAGAGTCAGCCTCAGTTAGAGTGGACATGATTATATATCTACGGGGAAGGTGTTAGCGAACTAAAGCTCATGCACAAGATTTGTACACAGCAATGGTTCGCTGAACCCTCCCTAAAAATTTGTGCCCAACCATTCATCATAGGCAAAGAAACAGATTCTAGATCTGAACTAGATCTAAACTTGAACACATTCGAGATTATTTGCAAAATTAAACGGTTGATATCTTTTGATTAGTGCATAAAATAACTGATTGAGATCCCATGATTACTTGCATAAATTAACTGATTGAGATCCAATATTACTTGCATAAATTAACCGAACAGCCGAACCCCAAATCTTAAACGAAATCAAGAAGTGATCAAAACAAAATGGAATAAAATCGGCGCAAATATTAGCCCAATACTCATCCATCTACAGATCCATCTACACCAGCAAAAATAGGGTTCAAAAAGGAATGGGGAACAAAAAGGAAGCAAACCGTAGTTACCTCGTTCCATGGGTCCTCCAGGAGGTGTCGTAGGGGTTCGGGGCGGGACGTACGGCACGGGGTCGTAGGGGTCGACCCATCCCGCCGGGATCTGACTGCCACCGGCGGCACAGCCGATGCACGGCGCGGCGGCGGAGGCGTGCGGAGAGGGGACGGCGCCGAAGATGGAGCGTCGCGCTTTGAGCCCACCTCGACGATGGGATTGGCATTCTCCTTGTCCATCTCTACGGCGGAGGAAGAGGAAGAGGAGAGGGAGAGGGTTTTTGCTTTGGAGAAGATGATGGGACGTGAGAGAGTTGGCGATGCGTGAGCGAGTGAGAGTGACAGAGAGTGCGAGGAGGCGTCTATAAAGGCGAGGGTGGTTAATGCGACCCGTCCCTACGCGTGCACCCGGTCCGCACGTCTTGGACTTCTCGCAACGCGACACGCGTCCACGATTGCACGTCTCGACTTCTCCACCGCGACCCGCGTCTACGCGTCAACAATTGCACGTGTCCTCGAGTCTAACCCTGGAAATTTAGATATACTCAGGTATACCCTCGAGTCTTATACTAGCATTTTTTGTGTGCTCAATTTTCCCCTCGAGTGCTAATACTGGCTAGTGCAATATACTCAGTTTTACCCTCAAGTGGCTGGTCAACAGAGAGTCAACAAATGGGATTAACTAGTTAAATGAGTCATTTAATGTGCAAAAAAATCCTAAAAAGAGTGGCACTTACTCATGGAGTCTTTACCACAAATTGCCACTTCTCAAATCATAGATAAATCATAGATAAATCAAGTTTTACCACAAATTGCCACTTCTCAAATCACCTAGTAGCTATGAAGGTGCATGGTTTTCCACAACAAGCCCTTTCCAAAACAGCTTCCCCCAAATCATACTTTGTCTAAATGAGGCCACAATTCTCACACTGATGTATATTGGTATTGCAAATAGTTTGAGGTAGGCCAAGATGGGTTTCATTGTAGAAAACACACATTTTCCATTTTTCAAATCTCAAATTTGAATCCCTTAGTCTGTTTACTACTCAGGTGCCCTTGGTTTCTTGATAGTACTCAGTTTTGCCCTCTCTCTTCACAAATTCTCGCAGACGTGCATCATCGCCCTGATTGGTCTAGCCCATGTCACGCGGATCGTGCCCGCCGACCGTTGATCGTATGATATAGGGAACGGGCAGGATAACCCCTCTCTCTCTCTGTTGGCGGTTAATTAGCTTCCACCCTCTAAGTATGCTGAAGGGCGGTTTTCTGTATTATTTTTCACGCGCTAAAAATTATAAACTATTTTAGGCGTTACTTTCACGCAAAAAAATGATAAACCATCAACAATTTGTTGTAGCCATTACTTTTCACGCAAATGATAAACCATCACCGATTTGTTGTTGCCATTACTTTTCACGCAAAAAAATGATAAACCATCAACAATTTGTTGTAGCCATTACTTTTCACGCAAAAAAATGATAAACCATCACCGATTTGTTGTTGCCATTACTTTTCACGCAAAAATGATAAACCATCAACAATTTGTTGTAGCCATTACTTTTCACGCAAAAAAATGATAAACCATCACCGATTTGTTGTTGCCATTACTTTTCACGCAAAAAATGATAAACCATCAACAATTTGTTGTAGCCATTACTTTTCACGCAAAAAAATGATAAACCATCACCGATTTGTTGTTGCCATTACTTTTCACGCAAAAATGATAAACCATCAACAATTTGTTGTAGCCATTACTTTTCACGCAAAAAAAATGATAAACCATCACCTAATTTGTTACAAAAGCTGGTTTCAGTGAGACCTAACCAAGTTTGGCATACATGATGGCATACCTATAACAACAAGGAATATCTAAAAGGGAAAGTTTCAGAAAATTTGAAATTTAGGGTGAAATGATGCCATACATGATGCTGTTTTTCGAGGTTTTGACCTGAAAATCAATTGGGTATTATAAAGGGAAATAAAAAGTTCGAAAAATGTAAAAACGAAACAATCTATCTATCTATGTATAGAAGATCAGCTGTATGAAATTTGAGGTTATTTAGAGAAGGTAGAAAAATCACCTTGTTAGAAAAGCTGGTTTCAGAGACGAAACGGCATGCGCTTAAGCAAAGTGATTTTTTCGAACATCTCCAAATGACCACAAATTTTCCATATGCCATACGTGTAACAACAAGGAACCCTATCTAAAAAGTGTCAAAAAAGTTTGCCCAACCGTATAGCTCTATCAAAAAGAACCTCACCATGGCGCTAGTATAATTTTGGGATAGTTACAAACTTTTACCTAACCTTCAACATGAAACTTGTTTCAAATTCATTTTGGCCTACGAGAAACAAATCCCAACTTGATTCGAGCACCACAGCCTCCAAACGATGCCGATGCCGATATCGGCATGGTCAGAACGGCTATGCTTGCCGCCACTGCTAGGTCAACGTCGGGATGCACCCTCAATCCCGTCCCCTCATTCGATCACTGACACACCAGAGATACCGCCGAGGCCAATGCCGAACGTACATGCTGATGCCAATGCCGAACATGCATGCACGCAGTGGCACGGCCACGCGACCCGCTATGCTGGACGCCTGGACCGCGCGAGGTCTTTCCTTCGCCACCACACTCTCCTAGCACCCACCTATACACGCCAGGAGAGACACTAGTTTTCTCTACATTGCTCGTGTTCGTGTCCGACACGGTCAGTCAAAGTTTTGACGTAGTCTTCGATGTCGTCGACCATTTCTTCTCTTCTTTGCATGGTTAAACGCGTCTAGTTCATATCTATCTAATGCGTCTGGTCTCGCCTCATGCAGTTCATTGTGGACGTCGATCTCATCTCGGCACCCCGCATGCCACCTCCTCCGTGCCATCGCTGTAGAGCTCCATTTAAAAATCTAATCCTACCCGTGTATTGCCCCTTGTAGCGTCATGGCCCCACTTGTCATTCGATATACCGAAGCCCCACTCGTTCGTTTGGTCAGGGATACAACGATGCTTACGGTCAAACAAAGATGGATGGTCTCGACGTGTCTTTGCGGCTCTACGTGGCCCCACTAGTCGAAGATAACGGTCAACCGTCGGCAACCGGCCGTTACATCACGTGTGATGGTTTCGACAAAAGTTTGGGTAAAACTGAGGAAAAACTAAGGAGCTGGGGAAAACTGAGTACAACTAAGGAACCAAGGGCACGAAAATAGAAATCCCTATTATTTATTATTATAAATATATATGGTATTGATTGTCAAAAAAAAGGACGGAGCCAGCACATGACACTAGGGATTGAGGGGGGTTAAGCGCATATGTTTAGTTATATTTTTAGTTATTTAAGTTTCATGAAAGGGTAAATATGACTAAATCATAAAAATCAGGGTTCACTAGTGGAAAACGGGCCTTTTGCACCGGTTGGTAAGGGCTATATGCACCGGATGCCCAACCGGTGCAAACAATCCGCAAAAGGCCCCCCTTTTGCACCGGTTCAGTTAGGAACCGGTGCTAAAGGGTGCACCACGTGGCGGCTCCCGGGCGTCCGAGCGGGAGGACCTTTAGCACCGGTTAAAGGGTCTGCCGCGGCAGAAAAACGTCCCAAAACACTGCCCGAAAAACACTTTTTTCGAATTATTTTCTACTCCCTTTTTTTTCTTTTTCGGAATTTCTAATATTATAGTTATTTTACAAGTTTAGTCTCTAACTAAACTTATCTCTAGTCCAATTACTTACTCGTGCTCAAACTTCCTGCTCGGTCACCCATCCTCCCACTACTCTAGCACTAGCACGCTTAACTTCCAAGTTCCTTTCCATCCCGCATACAAGTGCTTCGCGCGCATGTATGTGATAGTAGTATCATATCAATCCTATTAACATGTCGATCAATGTCATATTTCTTTATTGTTCGAATTTCAAATAATTATTTTAATAAACCAAAGTAATGTTGTAATAATAATCTTGAATAAATAAATAAACATTAACTTAATAATTTGTATTAATTTTAATTATTTTCAATTTTTTAATTTTTAATTTTTTTTGCCAAATCTAAAACCTAAAAATTTGAAAATCTTATAATTTGCTAAAAGTAATAGCAATCTTTATTTAGATGCAATTATTAATTTTAATTTTAAAAATAAAAAAATATAAAATCCTAAATTTCCGGAAAAAACTAAAATCTTCCTGCTTTCATATTTTCATTTGGAATTTTCAAAATCTAAAAATTAGCTAAGGTAAACCCTCGTGAATTCGGATGTAATTTTTTCCACGATGATTTTGATATATTATACGTTTTTTTCGACGTCGTATGCAAAAGTTAATGCAGTTTTACCATTTTTCAAACATTTTTTGCAATAAATGTGAAAATTCAAATTTGTTAATTTTCCCTAATAGTAGGTTGCATAACATACATGAATCTCAAAATATTTTATTTTTTGAATAATCTATCATTTTATATTCTATTTTACGTGTTAAAAAAGATCCACTGAGGTGGTGAGCAGAAAATTTTACCGGTTCGTGTTACGAACCGGTGCAAAAGGTAGACTTGCACCGGTTCGTAACACGAACCGGTGCAAAAGAGTTCGTGGCTGACGTCAACCCTTTTGCACCGGTTCGTGTTACGAACCGGTGCAAAAGGTCCTGCACGAACCGGTGCTAATGCCCCCTGGACGTGCTGACCGCACGAACCGGTGCTAATGACCCCTTTAGCACCGGTTCGTGCCAAATCCTGGTGCAAAAGCATTTTCGAGGACAGGATAAAAGCCCTTGTTTCTACTAGTGGTTATAAAGGCTAGCATTCTTCACTAAATCAGATCATTGGTCATGGTGAAAAAAAAACGTGTGATTTATAAAAAAAACATGTGGACGATGAGGCATGCAAGAAATGGACAATGACTTTACCACATCCGCAATGGAGATTAAATTATCAATGAACTATCGATGCCATTGTGCATCACAGTACTTTACACTAAATTACGATGTACTTCAGTATGAATTTTGCTTGCATTTACAACCCCTTTTAAGATAATGTAGTTAAAATTAAATTATACTCCCTCTATTTCATATTAGGTGTCGCTGATTTAGTGACGATCCGCACGGAGGATACGACCGGGATTGCCAGGCATAGGCGACGAACAAGCGGCTTGCGTGCCTAGCAATTGACTAATCAGTTCTCATGTTGCTACTCGCTTAGGCATAGAGAGCCCGAGGACGAAGGGAGGCCGAATTCATCGCGTTGCTAGTCACTACACGGCTATAAGTCATTGATATATATATATATCTATAGCCAGTTTATAACCATTAGAGTCCACTCCCCTTAACTTTTCATGTCTCTCTACTCCACGTAGAAAAAAATGCCACATAAGCAGGCTATAAGCCTACTATTATATCTGCTCTCTATATATGAGGTGATTGTGCATATATATTGATGTCCATATCATGAACAAACAACTTCCGAAACTAAAGCCCCCCCTGAAAATTAAATATTTTTTGGTACTTGCGCATAAGGATTGGTGTTATAAATGACAATTTTCTTTCAAAATAGTTTTCTTTAAAATACCAGTGAATATATATGAGATATATATTATTTCACAATAAACTATACTGAGACAAACTTGAAACTGTACCAAGCATATGTAATATCTTGTAGAAACCTTGGTTTTTATTTTTACGATACCTGTGCTTGTATAATTCTAGTCCAAACATTGGAAAGTTGGCAAATCCACAGTTGTCGCCTGCACTATATAGCCATGAGAATACAGTCCAAGAAAAGCTACCCAGGAAAAATCTGAATATAGTCGAAACCTGCAACCTAAATTAATGACGAAAATTAGTTCAAAGAATCCAGGATGAACACAGTTGACCTGTGGTTTCGAGTTTTGCATGGAGGAAAGGTAGAACTTTGATTTACTTTGCTACGTGAGCTCCTTGAGGGGTGTGAAAACTATTAATAAGGTGAGCTTGGACAGTTCCTGTTGGGAAAAGTAACCTGTAGTCAACAATCATGACCTATATATAGCGAGGAAGAAATCCATTAGTGGAGAGACATCTTGACTTTTGCTTCAAAGAAAAACGATTTCGAGTTTTTTCCTAAATTTAATTTCTAGTGTATATTTTGCATTTCACATATGTTTACGAAAAAGAAAATAACATATTGCTATCTACCTGGGGCAAAGACCACATGTGGCCCTGCATAGATACATGTAATTCTATTCTCAATACTCGTTGCAGGTTTTAAGTACACATTCGTTGTTGTGCAATTCTGGTCATTATTGTTACTTCCTCCATTCATAATTACCTCATGTTTTAGGATTACCAAAATCATACTCTGTAAAGTTTGACCAAATACTTTGGAAAAAATATCAACACCTACAATATATAATTTATTGTACTGAAATCATTATAAAGTAATTTAAATTATACTCCCTGAGTTCCTAAATATAAACCATATAGCTTTTTGAAGTTTTTTCCAGAATATAAAGTATATTGCATTGCACCACTTGTCTCAACAATTTTTTAAGGGGTTAGTTTACATTTCTTTATCTTATGCGAAGTTCTCTATTTTCTCACAACAATTGTTCAGTAGTAAACACGCCCAAACTTAGTGTAATTTTTCCTCAATGTGTGTTCTTTAATTTCCATGCCAAAAACTATATGCTTATATTAAGGAACATATGGAGTATGCATTTGATATTATGAATGTTGATATATTTTTCGTATGTTCTTGGTTAAACTTTACAAATTTCGACTCTGACTAAACCTAGAACGCAAGATGATTCTGAATGGAGGGAGTACTATTATGGAAAAAAATTATAATATCATTATTATGCTGAAATAATCTCGGAACTTGTCCAACTTTAAATATTTATGGTAAATGTCCAGGAAATTTGATTGCACTCATATCGTGGGACGCTATCTAGTAGCGAACTGATCCGAGCGCATCTGCCTAAATTTGGAGGCAACATGGAAAAATACTACAATGGATGGATGCACCAATGGTTCTTACTTCGTCTGCCGTTGTTCAATTCCTTTTATCCATGGAGATTAAAAGCTTCTGTCCTTTCATGAGCATCGTCTACTCTCCAAGTCTTGGACCATGTGTCTTCTTGTCTGGTTGATACATTCTAGGAATGCCGTTATTTTCAGTATATCTTATTTAGTGAGTCGGTAATCTTGCGATGGTAGAAATAGCTCTACAGGAAAGCAAGTTCACTTGGATCAATATATAGAAAATTCCCCTTTTGCAACGATTAGACTAATTTTTACCTCCTATGAGTGGACTCCCACCTATTATACATAGTTGCGCAATCTTTGGCAATGCCAACTTCTTGTCATACTCCATGTATAACTAAAATTCATAGTTGGTAATCTCTAATCTTTATATTTTGAGAACTTGTGGATGGAATATGGAGAGCTTTTACCGATGATGCAATATGTTTGGACTCAATCCTTATTATGGGGATGGTGTGGAAGGAATTTCAGCCTAACTTAAACCCCTAATAAATTCTCCAAAAAATGGACTGCTAGACAGAATTATATGGGAGAGTTGACTTAGTTAAATACTATAATTTCATAATTACCCTCAGGGATCACTTAACAAAGCTTCGTCAGAAACTAAGGGGAAAAATTAAATGGGTAATGTTAGGATATGAGAACACCAAATTCTTTTGTTCACCAGCAAACAATCAACATAGGAGAAACCAAATTTCAAGCCTAGAAATTGGGCAAGGAGTCTCATTCTCCGATTATGAAAATAAGGCCATCTTTCTCTCATAGTCATATTAATTTTTTTGATCCGTCAGAACACCATGATTTTTTTTGATTTGTCTTAACTTCTTCACCGTCATCCCAAGTTCCGAGTCTTATATCTCTCCTTTACTCACCCGGAAGTTGAAAGATTATTTCAAAAACTGCCAGCTAACAAATGTCTTGGGCCAGATGGTTTTACTGCTGAGCTCTTCAGAAAAAGTGATGTCATATAATCCACCAAGATTTGAATGTTCTTGATCAGTTTCACCCATGCAATCTTTGCTATCAAATAATTAATGGGTCTTTTGTCACTTGTATCCTAAGAAGGATTCTGCAATAATAGTTAAGGACTTTACGCTCATTTCTCTTCTGAATGACACTAAAATTGTCGATAACGCTTCTGACTAAGGAGCTTTGGATCTCAATTCTTCAACTTGTTCATCATAAGCAATATTGCTTGATAAACTACAAAAAACCAAGATTTGGTATCCATCGCTGTCCTATGTACATAATCACACTAAACCTTGATTATTAAAAGGGAATTTACAAGGTTGAGCTCCTAGCAATATTGTACATTCTCACACATAAGTTCTTGAGAGATAAGTTGTGTTCCTAGATTGAAAATTTGTTTAGCTACAGTAGTTAAACATTTCTTGTTAATGGAGTCCCAATCAAACCATTTAAGCGCATGAGATGGGTCAAACAAGGGGATCTTCTCTATCCTCTGTTTTTTTGCTAGCTGCTGACCTCCTACAGTGTGTGCTAAAGAATACCATGAATGATTTTTTTGGCAGAGAGTTGTTTCCCTCCCACATCATGTAGTAACTTTCCAATGATCTAGTATGATGAGGAAACTCTTACAGTAATGCCACTAACTATCAATCATTTTCATCATATGAAATATATTTTGGATGAACTTCCGCATCAATGGTCTCAAAGTCAATTGTCAGAAATCAAACCTTTTCGCTGAGTAAAATATTACCACTCATACCTCTACTTCGCAATGTAATCAAGGAATATTCTCTTGCACTTATCTTTTAAATCAGTGAGACCCACTAAACAAGAATGGAACACTTTGTTACTCAAGTTAAAAAAATTGAGATGGGACTTTAGAGTTGTTCTCATTGTCTAAACATGGAAATACTTCAAATGGTTAATTTGATTCCGCCATCCATGCACACATTATGTCTGAACTCCTTAACGGTCCTAAAATATAATATTGGAATCTCAATAAATTTAGAGAGATTGCATTTGTAGAGGGAAGATATAATAAAACATACCCCACTTGTTTCATGGAGCATGGTCTGTAGGTCAAAGGAAAATGGATGATTTGGTTGAATTGATTTTGAGTTGCAGAACTGGCCCTTCTAAAAAATATACTCTATTTTATTAAGGTTGATCTCCCATGGGCTGAATTAATTTATGAAGTTTATTATTAGATACATCTTCCTCCTGCAAGGGAAAATGAATGTTCTTTCTAGTGGAGAGATTGCCTCAGATTTCTATAAAACATTAGCATCATGTACTATACATTCCAAATAGTCAATTAAGCTACAAAATGATTCTTGGATTCATGGATCTCTTAAGTACCCCTATTCACACCTATTATTATTTTTGAATGACCCAAGAATATCCTTCAGATTTTTTATGCAGCAAGAAAGGTTATTTTATATCTCACATTAGCCTCTTTAGTCCTAGGCCTATGAGCAATTCCATCTCCTACATGATCAAACTGACAAAATGAAGAGTTCCCATCTTAAGGATACTTGGATCTTTCTCTGTCGCCAAGGCATATCGTTTTTCTGTGATCACTCTAATATTCACACTGCTTTCAAGGGGATATGGACATATTGTTATCAAATGAAGCATAAAGTTTTATTTTGTTTTTTACTAAAAGACATACTTAACAAAATGTATATGCTACAGAGAAAAAAACTATTTTCCTACAAGATACTCATGTATATGTAGCAAGATACTCATGCATGGAGATTCACTCCTTGAAACAAGGGATCACATGTTTTATGTTAATTGTTTGCTAAACTATATTGCCACCCTGAGTGTAATCCACAGTTGAATGCTGATGCTTTGACTTGCATGGCTGATCTCAGAAACGCTACTGTGAACTGTGTATATGGAATTGATCCTCTGGGCTCCTGGAGCATTTGGATTATCAGAAATGACAATAGTCTGGAAATAATTTGTCCCAATATTTATAGATGCAATAACTTCAAGCAGGATCTATGCATGGTTCTTCAAAGGGCAAAGTACAAGCGCTACTCCCAATTTGAAAATTGGATACCAAACTTTGTATACTATTGTAACTTTAGATTTTCTAGCTATTTATATATATTTAATCACAAACTATTAACGTATATATAATAAAGTGCTACTGCTCCTTAAACATACAAGTTGTTTCTCTCTCATGTAGGTTATCTACCAGTATAAAGCTTTGCTCCGTTTATGATCATCGCTACAGCGTGTAGAGAACCGAGACCTGTTTATGAAGGCGTCTACTTGGTTGGAGGACACGGTGAGTAATGTTTTTATTCAACATGGATTGCCGTGCTGTCTTCGGATTAGACCTTCATCACCATGCATAGGTGCTATGAAGTATCTCTCATTATTACTTGTAATGAACCTTGTTATTTTATTTTGGTTGTCGATACTTTGGATCTGCGTGGATGTGTGCATTCTAATTATATGCAGAGACCGGGTGTGATCTCTTAAACCTTTTAAGTAATAAAGCGTTCTTTATTGAACTTTTTTCCTTGTATCCAGGCGCGTTGAAGCACCAAAAACGATGATATGCAAGTTCTCTCCGAAAAAGCTATGTGCGACACACCTCTAAGGAGATTGGTAACTGATCATGCAAGTGACCCGTACATGCCAAGGTGACACCTACAACGTTTGGTACCATATTAAGCTTTCAAGCGAGAGGATTTGTGGTATTGCAGCACCAACAATCATACTCCCTCTATTTTCTATTTCGAAGTTTTATTAGCAAGCAGCGAGCTGAGGATGCTGGAGGTGGTGGAAAAATCCTTATATTTAAGCTGTACGCTTAATTTGAAACATTTCCACTTTCAAGCTGAGAAATTGAGTGTGCTTGAAAATCATGTTTCATGTGAGGAAAGTTATTTTGGTGGTTGAAGAGTGTTCAGTTGGTGAGAACTAGATTAAATTACCTAGGGCGCACATGATGTGCATGTGATTACATAAATGCGCAAATATAGAAGGTGGATTCTCAACAATAAAAATATGAAAGATGGATTACCTTGTTCAATGGCACGCTAGTCATTATACCCACCATACTAATAACGAAAAGGAACAACATCCATCGTCCCGTCGGAAAGTTGTCAACAACATCTCTTGGGTCTGGATTTTCTACTCCAAGTGATTTGGCCACAAGAGAAGTCATTCCGACCACATAATTCGCAAAGCCACCTAGAAAAGAAAAGAAAGGTAACATAAAATTGCCAGCATTAGTGCTTATCATAATCATTGGCTGGAACTGTGTTTCTCCGATCAAGGTTTTTATTAAACTCAAAAGTTGGCTGGAAGTGTGTTAGGAGAGTAATTATTGGTCAAAGTCTTGTCCTAATACTAAAAGGTAATACACAATATGTATTGAAATGGAGGAATTGCCGTCTTAGATACTGGTAGTTTCAACATGAAACTTTGAGCACTAATTTATACTATAATATAGGTGGAAACTTACAAGATCATAAGATTCTGGAATTACTTTTTGAGTCAAAACTGTACATATGATACTCAAATTTCTTATCTAGCTACTCCCTCCGATCCATTTTAAGTGTTGCTAATATGAATGTATCTAAACACATTTACGGGATGAGGTGGAGCAATTGTGTTGGTGCCTCCCGTGATTTTAGGAACTAAAATCTTCCCATGATCTCCATGTCTGCCCGTCCTTAAGTATCATGTAGAAAACAGTTCGTAAGTGTAGCATTGTTGATATATGAGTATGATTCTTACCGGATATTGCTACGTTGAGGCATGTGGTGACGGTGGTGAGGATGAGAACGTTCTCCTGGCGTGAGAAGGGCAGCGTGGTGAAGCCGAAGGCCCGCAGCAGGTTGATGAACCACTTGAGGAAGAAGAAGCTGAGGACGTTGATGGGCAAGTTCAGCGCCTGTATGATGCCGGCCTTCATCATGATGCGTAGGCCAACGAAGCCGAAGACGGTCCCGAGCACCACCGAGATGGCCATCGACCGGAAGGTCACCTGCCCCCATATCCCCGGCAGGAGCTGACTCTCGAACACCCGCTCCACGGACGACGCTACGGTCGGATCTCCGATCGTTGCATCCATGGTGAGGTACCCAGGATGCACGCCCGAGCTCCACCGAGGTCAATTTGGGGATTTGGATTGGTTAATTATTTGGGGATTTGGGAAGTGACGCTGTGTTCTTGGTTAGTTTCTCCAAGACCATACATGCAGCTGGAAGTGGTGAAAGGTGGAGAGGGAGTGTAGCGCGGACGACGAAAATAGTACTCCGTACGAAGGAACTGAGCCACGGGCCGATCTTGGATTGATGAATGTATCCACGATTGCTAAGGGCATTTTCAACGGGGCGATGGATTTCGGTCGTTCAAATTGTTCACGGACGTTCGTTTGCGTCGCCTGGCGGACGCGAAAATGACCGCGAGGCGCGAAAATATCCGTTTGCGTCGGGGGCCATCTCCAGCTGTCCGACGCATTTTGGACATGCAACTGTTTTGTTTTTCTGCTCCTTTTTTTCATTTTTGTTGAAGGACTTCTCAATTTGTATGAATGAGCAAGTTTAAACGTGAAAACAAATAGTAATGAATGATGTCCTGTTGCTGCCATAAACAATTTACCTGATAGATTAAATCGAAAAAGTTCAAACATATTTAACATACAAACAAGAACAAATTTAAAAACAAGTAAACTATAAACTATTATTGGCTTTCTTGTTAGAAGGCCCCGCCTCGTCGTCCTCGCTCCTGCGTCTCTTGCTTGTCACCTCCTCGTCGGAAGAGGAACTGGCGGACGACGCGTCCGTGGAGGAGTTGGAGTCGGATGAAGTGTCGTCTTCGTCGTCGTCGTCGGTGAACGGACGACGACGACGATGCGCCACCCGCGCCTGCGCCCTTGCCCGGGCCCTGGCCTCCTTCCTTGCCGCCGCCTTGTCATCCGCCGCCTCCTGCACCTCCAACCTGGCGTCGGAGTCCTCCTCCACCTCCTGCTCCTCCTCCTCCTCCTGCTCCTCCTCCTCCTCCTCCTCCTCCTCCTCCTCCTCCTCCTCTCGCCGCCGCCGCGCTCCGTATTCCTCCTGGCCGTCGCTGGCATCGGCGCCTCCGTCCTCCTCCTCCTTACTCGGCGTGGAGGCAGGGTCACTAGGCGTGGAGCACGGATCGCTTGGTGTCGCAGGGGTTTCCCACCAATGCCGCCATCCCGGCGGTTTGCCCTCGCTCTTCGAGTCCGACGGCAGGGTGTAGTCGCTCATGGTGTCTGGCTAGCCGGTGTTGGAGAAGAAGAAGAAGAAGCAGGTGGTTCGACGTGAATTACAGTAGACGCAGGGGTTATATTCTGCGGGGATTAATGGCGGCGCGTATAACGAGGAGGCCTGGGGTTGCTCTTCCGCGGCGGTTCAACGCTCCATTCCGACGGTTGGCGGGTTGATCGGCGCAGTTGCCACTCCGGCGGTTGACATTGGCGCGCTTGCTGTGCTTTAATTCAAGGCCGATCGAACCAAGGTCGCTGCCAGGCGGGCCCGTGGGGGGAAGCGAGCGGATGCTAGGCGCGACCGCGCAGCGTCCGCGGAGACGCAAACGTGCCGCATATTTGTGCTGCGTTTGCGTCGCGACGGATGCCCCGAACACGATGCGTCGTCCCGTTGAAGCAGGGTGCAGACGCATTTTCGGTTCGCGCGAACGCAAACGATCCCACATCGTCTGTTTGCATCCCCCGTTGGAGATGCCCTAAGTGCTAACCAGGAACTAGAACGATCCATGCATCATTAAAATTTCTGTTTCTGGGATCATAAGAATTTATGAAAAAGAAAAAAATATGGCGTTTCAAAGATCATTTAAACTGACTTTAGCAACTCCAGGACCAGTTCCAGAATTTCAGTTTAACTCAGTATACACTGTTAGTTTTGCACCGCGTCTGTGTATACTTTACCTGGGCGGAAATTCAATTCGGCTCCCGGGTGCATATGCTCCCTATACCAAAAAATTATATTTCGAGTTGTCAAAAAATTTTGACAAAAAATTCTATGTGTACATCTCCATAATATATGAGCATTCGTCAAGTTTCATGAAAAATTAATATTTTTTGTGGTCTATGTAAAAAAGAGAAAATTTATCTTGTAAAAAACATTATTTTTAGAGTTTTGTCTTTTTTACACACGTCACATGACAAGTCTATTTTTTATGAAACAACTTTGTGAGCGTGTAGCACGTGAAGATGTACGTGCGAATTTTTCGTTCCAATTTTTTTAAAATTCAAAATTTGTGTAAGATGAATTTCAAAACAAAAGGAGCATATGCTCCCATGTTCCAAAACACCACCTGGGTGCCTACTCAGTATAGATTATGGCTTGGAAGAAGGAAGAGTTTGAAGATCTCAAAGATTTGGTAGTATCTTTTATACTTTATTTTATAATAATGGAGACAGCTCGTGTATCTCTACCATGTATTATTTAGGGATTTCTATTTTCGTGCCCTCGGTTCCTTAGTTGTACCGTTTTCCCCTCTTTAGTTTTTCCTGTTTTACCCCCAAACGTTTGTCCGAAACCCGCAAGCAACTCGACGGCGGGATTCCCGTTTAGTTGACCGTTCGTCACGTGTGGGGCCGCGTCGTGTGGGGCCCGTGTGGGCCGCGTCGCGTGGGGCTGGTAGAAAGGGACCGCGTGGGACAGGACGAGAAGCGTTTGGTTGCACGTGAGCAGGAGCTGGGTTCTGTCTCTCGCCCAAAATTGGCATTATTAAGTGCACCTTTTTCCCCTCTTTCTCTCTGTCCTTTTCACCAAATTAGTATAAAATCTAGAGAAGCTTGCATTTCTGACTTTCTTCAATTATTTGTGCCTTTTGGCCCTCGTTGTTTGCCCAATATGGCAGCAAATCTAGTACTCCCTCTGGTCCATATGTATGTAGTTAAATCTAGAAGCAAATCTCCAGGATAATGTACGATAAATTCACAGTCATAGTAAATCAAGAAAACTAAGTACGGCCAACAAAATATAGTAGACTAGGGATAGATAATCCCTAGATAATATGGATAGATAATAGGCTGCATACACAGCAGCCAACATAGTAACAGGTCTTCACAGCACCATCATACTAACATAACAACAAGGGATCCCTAGCTAACAACAAAGGGATCCCAACAACAAACTAGGAGGCAGCAGCAGCAGCACACGTCCAGGACTCCGCCTACCCCATCTGGCTCTGCCTCCACTTGTTGCTCTTGCTCCCCTTGGGAGCCTTGGGCTTGAGCGGAGGCATGCGGCCGGCGGAGATCTCCACCCGCCGCAAGCTGCGGAGGTGCATGCCGAGCCCCGTGCTTGGCGCGGAAGGAGTGGACGTTCACCGTCGTGCCGACGTTGGGAAGGTGTTGCTGATCTCGCATGCGTGACGAGGCAGTTGAAGTCCGTGGCGCCGAGTCTCCCGGTGAAGGGGCACCTGTACACCTCCTGGCGAAGTAGGAGATGTACGGCCGACCTGCAGCCTCCGCGGACTGGCGAGTCTTGACGTCCTCCTCCTCTTCGTCGCTGCCGACGTCGCTGCAGACATCTGATCCATATCAAACAGAAACTAGTGAATGAGTTGCAACGATGACTAACGTACATGATAACAAAGTTAAGAAAAACAGAGTCAGCCTCAGTTAGAGTGGACATGATTATATATCTACAGGGAAGGTGTTAGCGAACTAAAGCTCATGCACAACAGATTTGTACACAGCAATGGTTCGCTGAACCCTCCCTGTAAAAATTTGTGCCCAACCATTCATCATAGGCAAAGAAACAGATTCTAGATCTGAACTAGATCTAAACTTGAACACATTCGAGATTATTTGCAAAATTAAACGGTTGATATCTTTTGATTAGTGCATAAAATAACTGATTGAGATCCCATGATTACTTGCATAAATTAACTGATTGAGATCCAATATTACTTGCATAAATTAACCGAACAGCCGAACCCAAATCTTAAACGAAATCAAGAAGTGATCAAAACAAAATGGAATAAAATCGGCGCAAATATTAGCCCAATACTCATCCATCTACAGATCCATCTACACCAGCAAAAATAGGGTTCAAAAAGGAATGGGGAACAAAAAGGAAGCAAACCGTAGTTACCTCGGTCCTCCAGGGAGGTGTCGTAGGGGTTCGGGGCGGGACGTACGGCACGGGGTCGTAGGGGTCGACCCATCCCGCCGGGATCTGACGCCACCGGCGCGTCCGTGCGGCGGGCGGCGGCGGCGGAGGCGTCGTCGTCGTAGAGAGACGCGCCGAAGATGGAGGCGTCGCGCTTGAGCCCACCTCGACGATGGGATTGGCATTCTCCTTGTCCATCTCTACGGCGGAGGAAGAGGAAGAGGGAGAGGGAGAGGGTTTTTGCTTTGGAGAAGATGATGGGACGTGAGAGAGTTGGCGATGCGTGAGTGAGAGTGACAGAGAGAGTGCGAGGAGGCGTCTATAAAGGCGAGGGGTGGTTAATGCGACCGCGTCCTACGCGTGCACCGGTGCACGTCGCACGTCTTGGACTTCTGCAACGCGACACGCGTCCACGATTGCACGTCTCGACTTCTCCACCGCGACCGCGTCTACGCGTCAACAATTGCACGTGTCCTCGAGTCTAACCCTGGAAATTTAGATATACTCAGGTATACCCTCGAGTCTTATAGTAGCATTTTGTGTGCTCAATTTTCCCCTCGAGTGCTAATACTGGCTAGTGCAATATACTCAGTTTTACCCTCAAGTGGCTGGTCAACAGAGAGTCAACAAATGGGATTAACTAGTTAAATGAGTCATTTAATGTGCAAAAAAATCCTAAAAAGAGTGGCACTTACTCATGGAGTCTTTACCACAAATTGCCACTTCTCAAATCATAGATAAATCATAGATAAATCAAGTTTTACCACAAATTGCCACTTCTCAAATCACCTAATAGCTATGAAGGTGCATGGTTTTCCACAACAAGCCCTTTCCAAAACAGCTTCCCCCAAATCATACTTTGTCTAAATGAGGCCACAATTCTCACACTGATGTATATTGGTATTGCAAATAGTTTGAGGTAGGCCAAGATGGGTTTCATTGTAGAAAACACACATTTTCCATTTTTCAAATCTCAAATTTGAATCCCTTAGTCTTTTTACTCAGTGCCCTTGGTTTCTTGATAGTACTCAGTTTTGCCCTCTCTCTTCACAAATTCTCGCAGACGTGCATCATCGCCCTGATTGGTCTAGCCCATGTCACGCGGATCGTGCCCGCCGACCGTTGATCGTATGATATAGGGAACGGGCAGGATAACCCCTCTCTCTCTCTCTGGCGGTTAATTAGCTTCCACCCTCTAAGTATGCTGAAGGGCGGTTTTTTGTATTATTTTTCACGCGCTAAAAATTATAAACTATTTTAGGCGTTACTTTTCAAAAAAATGATAAACCATCAACAATTTGTTGTAGCCATTACTTTTCACGCAAATGATAAACCATCACCGATTTGTTGTTGCCATTACTTTTCACGCAAAAAAATGATAAACCATCAACAATTTGTTGTAGCCATTACTTTTCACGCAAAAAAATGATAAACCATCACCGATTTGTTGTTGCCATTACTTTTCACGCAAAAAAATGATAAACCATCAACAATTTGTTGTAGCCATTACTTTTCACGCAAAAAAATGATAAACCATCACCGATTTGTTGTTGCCATTACTTTTCACGCAAAAAAATGATAAACCATCAACAATTTGTTGTAGCCATTACTTTTCACGCAAAAAAATGATAAACCATCACCGATTTGTTGTTGCCATTACTTTTCACGCAAAAAAATGATAAACCATCAACAATTTGTTGTAGCCATTACTTTTCACGCAAAAAAAATGATAAACCATCACCTAATTTGTTACAAAAGCTGGTTTCAGTGAGACCTAACCAAGTTTGGCATACATGATGGCATACCTATAACAACAAGGAATATCTAAAAGGGAAAGTTTCAGAAAATTTGAAATTTAGGGTGAAATGATGCCATACATGATGCTGGTTTTGACCTGAAAATCAATTGGGTATTATAAAGGGAAATAAAAGTTCGAAAAATGTAAAAACGAAACAATCTATCTATCTATGTATAGAAGATCAGCTGTATGAAATTTGAGGTTATTTAGAGAAGGTAGAAAAAATCACCTTGTTAGAAAAGCTGGTTTCAGCGAGACGAAACGGCATGCGCTTAAGCAAAGTGATTTTTTCGAACATCTCCAAATGACCACAAATTTTCCATACATGATGCCATACGTGTAACAACAAGGAACCCTATCTAAAAAGTGTCAAAAAGTTTGCCCAACCGTATAGCTCTATCAAAAGAACCTCACCATGGCGCTAGTATAATTTTGGGATAGTTACAAACTTTCGTTACCTAACCTTCAACATGAAACTTGTTTCAAATTCATTTTGGCCTACGAGAAACAAATCCCAACTTGATTCGAGCACCACAGCCTCCAACGATGCCGATGCCGATATCGGCATGGTCGAACGGCTATGCTTGCCGCCACTGCTAGGTCAACGTCGGGATGCACCCTCAATCCCGTCCCCTCATTCGATCACCGACACACCAGAGATACCGCCGAGGCCAATGCCGAACGTACATGCTGATGCCAATGCCGAACATGCATGCACGCCGCTGTGGGCACGGCCACGCCGACCCGCTATGCTGGACGCCACAGACCGCCGCGAGGTCTTTCCCTTCGCCACCACACTCTCCTAGCACCCACCTATACACGCCGAAAGGAGAGACACTAGTTTTCTCTACATTGCTCGTGTTCGTGTCCGACACGGTCAGTCAAAGTTTTGACGTAGTCTTCGATGTCGTCGACCATTTCTTCTCTTCTTTGCATGGTTAAACGCGTCTAGTTCATATCTATCTAATGCGTCTGGTCTCGCCTCATGCAGTTCATTGTGGACGTCGATCTCATCTCGGCACCCCGCATGCCACCTCCTCCGTGCCATCGCTGTAGAGCTCCATTTAAAAATCTAATCCTACCCGTGTATTGCCCCTTGTATCAGCGTCATGGCCCCACTTGTCATTCGATATACCGAAGCCCCACTCGTTCGCGTTTTGGTCAGGGATACAGCGATGCTTACGGTCAAACAAAGATGGATGGTCTGACGTGTCTTTGCGGGCTCTACGTGGCCCCACTAGTCAAGATAACGGTCAACCGTCGGGCAACTGGCCGTTACATCACGTGTGATGGTTTCAGACAAAAGTTTGGGTAAAACTGAGGAAAAACTAAGGAGCTGGGGAAAACTGAGTACAACTAAGGAACCAAGGGCACGAAAATAGAAATCCCTATTATTTATTATTATAAATATATATGGTATTGATTGTCAAAAAAAAGGACGGAGCCAGCACATGACACTAGGGATTGAGGGGGGTTAAGCGCATATGTTTAGTTATATTTTTAGTTATTTAAGTTTCATGAAAGGGTAAATATGACTAAATCATAAAAATCAGGGTTCACTAGTGGAAAACGGGCCTTTTGCACCGGTTGGTAAGGGCTATATGCACCGGATGCCCAACCGGTGCAAACAATCCGGTGCAAAAGGCCCCCCTTTGCACCGGTTCAGTTAGGAACCGGTGCTAAAGGGTGCACCACGTGGCGGCTCCCGGGCGTCCGAGCGGGAGGACCTTTAGCACCGGTTAAAGGGTCTGCCGCGGCAGAAAAACGTCCCAAAACACTGCCGCGGCAGAAAAACACTTTTTTCGAATTATTTTCTACTCCCTTTTTTTTCTTTTTCGGAATTTCTAATATTATAGTTATTTTACAAGTTTAGTCTCTAACTAAACTTATCTCTAGTCCAATTACTTACTCGTGCTCAAACTTCCTGCTCGGTCACCCATCCTCCCACTACTCTAGCACTAGCACGCTTAACTTCCAAGTTCCTTTCCATCCCGCATACAAGTGCTTCGCGCGCATGTATGTGATAGTAGTATCATATCAATCCTATTAACATGTCGATCAATGTCATATTTCTTTATTGTTCGAATTTCAAATAATTATTTTAATAAACCAAAGTAATGTTGTAATAATAATCTTGAATAAATAAATAAACATTAACTTAATAATTTGTATTAATTTTAATTATTTTCAATTTTTTAATTTTTAATTTTTTTTGCCAAATCTAAAACCTAAAAATTTGAAAATCTTATAATTTGCTAAAAGTAATAGCAATCTTTATTTAGATGCAATTATTAATTTTAATTTTAAAAAATAAAAAAATATAAAATCCTAAATTTCCGGAAAAAACTAAAATCTTCCTGCTTTCATATTTTCATTTGGAATTTTCAAAATCTAAAAATTAGCTAACCGGGTAAATCCCGGTGAATTCGGATGTAATTTTTTCCCACGATGATTTTGATATATTATACGTTTTTTTTCGACGTCGTATGCAAAAGTTAATGCAGTTTTACCATTTTTCAAACATTTTTTGCAATAAATGTGAAAATTCAAATTTGTTAATTTTCCCTAATAGTAGGTTGCATAACATACATGAATCTCAAAATATTTTATTTTTTGAATAATCTATCATTTTATATTCTATTTTACAGTGTTAAAAAAGGCGATCCACGGTGTGTGTGGAGGTGCGTGGGGAGCAGAAAAACCTTTGCGGTTCGTGTTACGAACCGGTGCAAAAGGGTAGATTTGCACCGGTTCGTAACACGAACCGGTGCAAAAGAGTTCGGCTGACGCCAACCCTTTTGCACCGGTTCGTGTTACGAACCGGTACAAAAGGTTCTGCACGAACCGGTGCTAATGCCCCCTGGACGTGCTGACCGCACGAACCGGTGCTAATGACCCCTTTAGCACCGGTTCGTGCCAAATCCTGGTGCAAAAGCATTTTCGAGGACAGGATAAAAGCCCTTGTTTCTACTAGTGGTTATAAAGGCTAGCATTCTTCACTAAATCAGATCATTGGTCATGGTGAAAAAAAAACGTGTGATTTATAAAAAAAACATGTGGACGATGAGGCATGCAAGAAATGGACAATGACTTTACCACATCCGCAATGGAGATTAAATTATCAATGAACTATCGATGCCATTGTGCATCACAGTACTTTACACTAAATTACGATGTACTTCAGTATGAATTTTGCTTGCATTTACAACCCCTTTTAAGATAATGTAGTTAAAATTAAATTATACTCCCTCTATTTCATATTAGGTGTCGCTGATTTAGTGACGATCCGCACGGAGGATACGACCGGGATTGCCAGGCATAGGCGACGAACAAGCGGCTTGCGTGCCTAGCAATTGACTAATCAGTTCTCATGTTGCTACTCGCTTAGGCATAGAGAGCCCGAGGACGAAGGGAGGCCGAATTCATCGCGTTGCTAGTCACTACACGGTTGTCATTCACTTGTTCAACGTGGTAGCACGAAGCGCCTTTGTGAGGCCGATGTCAGTCCAACTCCTTTATGTTCGCGGTAGAGTGGTCCCGAAAAATCCTACATAACGTCTATTGGGTTGGGTATACATGCACTATATTTCGCTCAACGGGAGTATTGGCACCGACTCGCCTGCATGGATCGCTCGCATGGGCCAGCCCATTTAGTGTTTCCTTTCTAAGCTTTTTTTTTATTTTCTTGGTTTTTTATTCTTTCGTGTTTTTTTTGTTCCTTTTTCATGTTTCTTTTTTCTGTTTCCATTTTTTCCTGTTTTCTTTTTCCTATTTTGATTTTTTGTTTTACTCGATGAAATTGAATATTTTTACATCATGACTTTTTTTTAAATCGGAACAACTTTTCAAATGTGAAATCATGAATAATTTTTTTTAAACCGTGGGGACCAAGGTGGGACAATGTGAAGGCAATCATTCTAAGTCTAGATTTTTTTGTAAAATCTGAACCTTTTTTACCTAGTGATTTTTTTTCAAACTCTGAGCTTTTTAAAAATCATGAACAATATTCGAAATTGAACATTTTTAAATATCACGAACATTTTAAATCTATAAATTTTTAAAATTATAACTTTTAGAAACTTTACCTTTTAAAAATCCAAATATTTTTATAATCATAAAATTAAAGTAAAAGGGATTAAAATTAAAATAACAAAGCATACCTGTTAATGGGCTGGAAGAATCTGAGCTAGAAAAATAGTTGTTGCTGGGAGCCCCTCCTAGCGCTCGCTAGCAGGAATACATAGGGCAACCTATCAGTTATGACTCAAGGAACATGATGCTTTTAGAAACATCCAATCGTTTTTCCATTCTTAACTTCTTTTATAGTTTTGTTTTTTGCCTTTTCTATTCTTTTTATCCACCTTGTTATAAGATTCAGAGCAAGACCTAAAAACTATGTAAATGCACTGATGTCCTGAACAAGACAAAGTAGACTAAGTTTTTAAGCTGGCTCATGGCCAAGTCTATTACATACCGAAACTCCAGCAAAAGCGCTTCTTTCTCAACCCAAACGCTGCAGGATCCCTGCCCTAGACACTAATGCAGCAAGTTCCACTCTTCTTGCAAAATCGGCCAATGATGACATGAATTGCATCCGCCTCCTCCGGTTGCGCTTTCATAGTTTCTGTAGCACGGCTAGCATATGGGAAGAGGAGGTGGTCTTCCAGGTTGAACCCAGCTAAAGGAAGTGCAGTTCAATCTTACATTAGCGTCAAGAGCACCATCATCTTTCTGATCATCAGAGCCATGAGTTGATCCGCTAGAGCCCGGTCCTGATCTTTGAAGAGAATTCTCCATTTTCTCAGATATGACAGAACCAGATGCCAAGCCTGTTTGATATTAATCTAAATCTTTCGGTTAAACATAATGTTGTTCCTGTTATTTCAAATGCTCCACAATACAACAATAAAACTACATTAAGTTGCACGTATCTTTTGTTCATAGCTATTTCGAAGCTAGGGAAATGAAGTCAGTAATTAAAACTCCAAAAACCTCAAAGACATCAGACCAAACCAATCTAGAATTCTAGATACAATGCATTCAAATAACAAATGCGGATAACGAAGACGTACAGCGGATGAATGACTTGCTCACAGTTTGTCTGTTTTAATGGTTTGTCATGTGCTTCCGGCTAAGTACGATGAATCGTAAGATCTGGGCGTGGTTGAAACTCTACGATCTCCTCCTGTCCTACGCGATATGAGGGCACCGCCTTGTCTTTGAGCCAGCCACGTAAGAGGTTCATGCTTCACTTTTTTTTTTCTCTCTTCAACATTACTGCATTACATACAGATGTAGCAGAGTGTAGTAGTACTAACGTTATTTAAAGTCCTGGCACACCAGACATGCTTCTGATAACGAAGACGGCCATCATCTGGTTCACTGAATCTTTGCACTAATTATATTCCGAAGTCCTGGAGTATTGCAGCCATTATCGGTTCTGAACATTGCTGGGAACTGGTTGATTAACCAATTTAGTGTCATAAATGTTATTAGTACTATTTTATCTAGGAGTAGAAAGTTGGTCAAAGTTAATAATGTTTAACTTGAGATAAGGGTAAATATACACTCTCTACATACGTTGTACTAGCTGAAAACCTTGCGTACATATGTGCCCGACAAAAAGTATTTTGTTCGCGTCGTGTTGAAGTCTCCTTTCCATCAAAAGTCAACCTCTTCTGCAAAATGAATCAAAATTCAACCTGCCGAGAGCATAGCTAACTAACCCGGCCCGCTGACTTCCTTCCTATGATCTCTTCTATATAAGCGCGATGCTTCAGAGACATTCACTCCACACAAATACATACTCGATCGAGCTCCTTAACTAAGAGCCAGGACCCAAGACTCGAGAGCCAATAAGCCAAACACTTGCATTACTTTTCCTTCTCTCAACAATGGCGAACGCTGCCATCCTTATCATCACCGTGCTGGCCACCGCCACCGCCACCGCCGTCAGCGCAAGCCCAGCGACTCCGGCAAGGAGGAGCCGTTTCCTGCTCGTTGGTGGCACTGTCCACCCTCCTCTTCCAACTTACGACTGCTCCAAGAAGTCAGCCGAAGCATGCCTCGTGCCGGGGAGCGCCGGGACGACGTGCTGCGGCGGCCAGTGCGTGGACACCGTCGCCAGCGCCGAGCACTGCGGCGGCTGCGACAAGGCGTGCAAGCACGGCCGGACATGCTGTGGCGGCCACTGCGTGGATCTGCTCTCCGACAAGAAGAACTGCGGCAGCTGCTCCAACCAGTGCTACAAGAAGTGCAACAATGGCTTCTGCGACTACGCGGAGTAATACAATACTACTTCAGCGTCACTGTTTGAGAGTGTTCTCTTAAGAGTAGTTTGTAGCTATTGGCTCATATACGCGGCCAGTGTGACAGGGCGCCACAAAGTCGACCAAATTAGTTGACGGTGCTTAATACTGAAGGGTGAAAGATATATGATCATAACAGTGTTGAACTTACTCCATAATTTTGTGTTTGATACTGTAGAATTCGGGACAATGAACACAAAAAGAATCGGAGTTTTTGGCAAGTGAAACCACTTGCCCCAGTATATTGACAAAAGGGACGACATCTTAGAGCATCTCGTTTTACATGATCATTTCCGCTCATGGAAAAACTGAAACGCCAGTACCTGCACACCTCCCCCGATTCAGCATCGATGTAGTATCCACTCTTTCCCGGTTCAAGCTTGTCGCAGTGAACAATATTTCTGGGTCTGTGCTACAATTGATGCCAATGAACATATTTTTTTATTTTTGGTAATTCATGGTCATAATTGGTTTGATATGTACCTCTTTCTAAATAATAACATAAACCCGTTTTATTTGTTTTAAACTTGAGGCATTGAAGTGTGTTTATCTATTTAGGAGGGAATTTAAGTCACGTGTTATATTAGTTTGCACTCTCCACTTCACATGTTCACTAGTGATGTGTTTTTATTTTTGTGAACTTGGCTCATTAGTGTCTAAGTTCGATATGAGTCGAGCTGAGTTTTCGAGTACTCATTAAGATCATGAGCTTTGAGTTTTATTTCCACGCCTCATCTACAACCCTAGATTCCTAGATCTGCTTCCCGACACTAATAGCCACTGTAGCTGCATCACTCTCAACGAACTCTACTTGACCCGAACAGAAGACGACGATACGTACGTGCTGCACGCTGCGGCCTAGGTAACCCTATCTTACTATGCGTTTGGTTCTGAAACAGATTCTACCCTTTGGCAGTGAACAATATTTCTGTGCTTGTGCTATAATTGATGCCAGTGAACATTTTTTTTTCAGTAATACATGGTCATAAGTGGTTTGATATGTACCTCTTTCTAAATAAAAACATAACCCCGCCTTATTTGTATTAAACTTGAGGCATTAAAGTGTGTTTATCTATTTCAGGAGAAATTTAAGTCACGTGATATATTGGTTTGCACTCTCCACTTCACATGTTCACTAGTGATTCTATTTTTGTGAACTCGGCTCATTGGTCCAAGTTCGAGCTGAGTCAAGCCGAGTATATTTTTTTATTTTAGATAAAGGGAGCCCCGGCCTGCATCAATTGATGCACACAACTATTTTATTGAAATATTCAGCGTTCAAGTACGATCAAAATAAAGATTACAATCATGGATCAGACATGGTTGCAACATGAATCAACCAACGGAACAAACGACACGAACAAGGCTAGCCATACTCTATCCTATTACTGTGTCGCCATCCAGTAGCCCAGAAAAAGAAGTCCTGAGTGACCTCCAACAGCCGGTTGCACCCAGTAACCATATCCTTGCGCTGGTCCTTCGGAAGAAGGAAAGCCCATAGTTGAATCCAGTGCACAGCTCGAAGAATAACCTGCAAAAAGTTATTACCCTTTTGATTATTAAACACAATATCATTTCTGGTTCGCCAAATTGTCCAGCGTATAGCAGAAATCCCAATCCTAATTTTATTCTTATCCTTCTTTGGAACTCCATTTAACCAGTTCCCAAACATATTATTAATATTCAACGGAGGAGGGATGTTATATGCAAAATAAATCATTCTCCAAACAATTTTAACAAAAGGACATGCAAGGAACAAATGATGAATTGTTTCATTAGCATCACAAAAACAACACTTTGAGACCCAGTCCACCTACGCTTTGCCAAATTATCCTTGGTAAGAAGAACCTTGTTATTGAGAAACCACATGAATATTTTAATTTTCAAGGGGATTTTTAGTTTTCATAAATACTTACGCAAAAATCTAGTATGACTATTCATATAGTCAAGATACATAGATTTAACTGTAAAAAACCCGGAATCTGTAAGCTTCCATACAAATTTATCAGGTTCCGAATTAATGTTAATAGCCATGAGCCTCTGGCACAAATGTAACCACTCAATATATTTTGGCTCATTTAGACTCCTCCGAAAGGTGATGTTTAAACAGTGGACACCAAAACATTCTTGTGTTGAACTATATTGTAAAGAGAAGGGTATTGTTGCGATAGAGGAACATCCCCTAACCTAACATCCTCCCAAAAACGAACAGAAGTACCATCACCAACTTTAAAATACACCCTATTAAAGAAATCAACCTTTACTTTCATAAGCCCTTTCCAAAAAGGCGAATCTGTAAGCTTTGCTTCGACTTGAGCTAAGATTTTCGATCGCAGATATTTGTTATGCAAAATTTGCTGCCACATACCCTCGTCAGTAAGAAGTTTGAACAGCCATTTACTAAGAAAACATTTGTTTTTTTAACTCTAATACCTCAATACCGAGGCCCCCTTGTTCTTTCGATCTACAAATTATTTTCCATTTAGAGAGCCTATACTTTCTTTTGTTTTCATCAGACTGCCAGAAAAAATTGGATCTATAAAAGTCTAGTCTCTCCTGGACACCCACCGGAATCTCCAAAAAAGACAACATAAACATTGGTAGACTAGTTAAGACCGAATTAATGAGAACCAGCCTATCCCTATAAGAAAGAATTTTACTTCTCCAGCAACCTAATTTAGAAGCAAAACAATTTTCAACCGGATTCCACTTAGTATTCCTCAAAGTACGATGGTGAATAGGGATCCCAAGATACTTAAACGGTAATACCCCAGCCTCACATCCAAAGATCTGCATATATTGGTTTTCAATAACTTTGGCCTTACCAAAACAAAAAATCTCACTCTTGTGAAAGTTGATTTTTAAACCAGAGAGTTGCTAAAAAATACAAAGAATCAACTTCATGTTTAGAGCCTTAGCGACATCATGTTCCATCAACATATTGTAATATATAAATGCCACCATCAACTAAGTGAGGTAAAAGACCCCCAATCTGACCCACCTCCTTAGCCCTCGCAATCAAAATGGCTAACATATCGGCGACAATGTTAAAGAGAATTGGCGACAAAGGATTCCCTTGCCTCAATCCCTTTCGAGTTTGGAAGTTATGGCCAATATCATCATTTACCTTAATTCCCACACTCCCACCCTGCACATAGTGCTTAATCCGATCACGCCAAATCTCATCAAACCTTTTATACGCAGAACTTGCTGTAGAAACGGCCATTTTACTTTATCATATGCCTTCTCAAAGTCAATTTTAAAAAGAAGACCATCAATTTTTTCTGTGCAACTCGTGGATGGACTCATGAAGCACAACAATACCCTCTAAAATATGCCGCCCCGGCATAAACGCAGTCTGAGTAGGTCTAATCACCTTATGAGCTACGTCTGAAATTCGAATAGTTGCCACTTCAGTAAAAATCTTAAAACTGACGTTAAGCAAACAGATAGGTCTATATTGCTGAAATTGCGTTGCATTTTCTTTTTTGGGTAACAAAGTGATAACTCCAAAATTTAATTTATATAGAGATAGATCACCTCTTTGGAAGGAAGCGAACAACCCCATTAAATCAAATTTTATTACTTCCCAAAACGTTTGATAGAACTCCGCAGGGAACCCATCCGGTCCCGGAGCTTTATTACGTTCCATCTGGGATATTGCCTCATGAACTTCCTCCAAAGAGTAATCTTTAATCAACAACTCATTTTCATCCTCTGATAATTGAGAAATATCATGAATCCTATCCTCCATCATCGTAACCAAATTTTGTGGCGGATCACCAAAAAGTTTCTTTTAGTACTCAGTTATATATATCTTAAGGTTTTCATCGCCCACAATAGTACCTTCCTCCTGCTCAAGCTGGAATTTTTTTTTCTGATGCTTCCCATTAGCAATTAAATGAAAGTATTTTGTATTGTTTCCACCTTCTTGCACACATTTAACTTTAGCCCGTTGAGCCCATTTCGTTTCCTCATCACGCCTAAGCTTACTTAACTTGTGAAAGAACATCTCTTGGTTTATGTTTTGAATGTTTGATGACAATATATGTGATACACTAATGTTTGATGAGATGGTGCAGAGAATATATATGTATATGTATATGGTTATTTTTGTGTGGAAAAACAAGACAAAAGGAAGCAGGGTTATATTCACCAGGCCGGATATTCCGGGCCGGATATTTGCAAAACATCCGGGCCCCAAAAATCGGCCCTCGAAATGTCCCAACGGCTGGATTTTGGAAGGGGGTATAAATACCCCCTTCTCCCCCCTCCCCAAGCTGCTCAATTCATTGCCAAGTTCATCACCATTAGAGCCAACTCAAGAAACACAAGAATCACAAGATGTCCTCCTCCACCCAACCAAAGCTCTTGATCTTTGGAGATTCGGAGGAGAAGACCCCGATCTACATCTTCACCAAAGCGATTTGCATTTCCCCCTCATATGCTTGAGGGCCCCTTTGCTAGTGTTCCTCTTTTGGGAAACCCTAGTTGTTTGTAGTTGATATTGTTCTTCTTGTTGTTGTTGTTATAGATTTGGGAGCCTCCAATTTGGTTGTGGATGTGTGCCCCAAGAACCTTGTAAAGGCCAGGTTTCTGCCTCGAGGAAATCCCTTAGTGGAAGTGGGCTAGGCCTTTGTGGCGTTGCTCACGGAGACCTGAGTGAAGCCTTCGTGGCGTTGGTCTGACTTTCGTAGCGACCACACTCCTCCGAACGTAGACGTACCTTCTTGCAAAGGAAGGGAACTATGGGAATCAAATCCGTGTCTCCGCATGCTCCACTCTCGGTTACCTCTATCCTATTATCCTCCATATATATTGCTTAGCTATATCTTGCTTAGTTGTTGATCTTGTCATATAGGTAAATTCACATAGTTGCATATCTATATAATTTACCTTTGTGTCAAGCCTTAATTGAAAAAGAACTAAAAATTGGTTAGCACCTATTCACCCCCCTCTAGGTGCGGCATACGATCCTTTCAATTGGTATCAGAGCCTTGGCTCTTATTTCGGGCTTAACCGCCTAAGAATATGCCGGACGACACGCCCACGGAAGGGGCCGCAAAGATGGTATCCATGGATGATCTCAAGTTGATGGAAACATCTTTGAGGTCCTCCATGGAAGCTCAAATGGAAAGCATGAGAAAAATGATTTCCGAGCTTTTGACTCCGATTCCCTCCGTGGCTCCCGTCATAGAGGAAAAGGAAAAGGACAAGGGTGCGTTAGAAGAGGGAGGTGCTTCGGCATTACCCTCCTCTACCAAGCCCTTGGATGGTGATCACTTAAACACAATTAAAATCCCCATTGCTTCTCCTAGGGCAACTAGTGGGGGTGTGAGCTACAATAATGTGGCTCCACCTTTCCGCTCTCCCGATAACCCGTTTCCCCATCCTCATATAAACACTAGGGGTGATCCACCCAAATTTAATGATAAAGATTTTAGTACATGGCAATTTGAGTTTCGCTTTTATGTGTGCAGTGCCTCCAATGAACTTTGGAGAATTATCTTGGAAGGTTACAAGCCTTACAACCCCGAAAGGTTGACTAGAAGAGAAGAGGTTGATAACAAACTCAACTCGATTGCCTTGCACATGATTCAAACTAGTGTGGGGACACAAGACTTGTCCCTTATTCGGAACTTCACAACCGCCAAGGAAGCATGGGAGGGTTTGGACTCAAGCTTCATGGGAAGTGAAAGCATGAAGAGAAACAATTATAGTGCTCTTCGGAATCAAGCCGAAGGATTAATGAGGTTGTCGGATGAAGATCATCAAGTCATGTATAGAAGACTTATCATAGTTTCCGAAGCTTTTCGAAATGTGGGTGCCAAACATATTGATGATTTTTGGATCAAGGATAAGTATATTGATTGCATGATGCCGTTTGAACCCATTGATGTCAAGACTCTCGTTGGGAGAGAAAGCTATTCTTCTCTCACCTCACAACAAGTAGTGCACGAGTTGCAAGCTCTCAAGGTGCTCGAACAAAACTCTCAAGATTCTTGCAATCGTGCCATTGGGATGTCAAGAGGGACCAGTCTTGCCTTGATGGTCAATACCGTGGAAGATTTGGAATACCACTACAATGATCACATGGCATTCAATGCAAAAACCTTTTGGGTTGATCCATACAAGGCCAAGGAAGACAAAATCAAGAGAAACAACTCAAGTAGTTTCAAGAGTTTGGGCCCAAAATCAAGATCGTGCTACAATTGTGGTGACAAGCGTCATTTCATAGCCGAATGTCCCTATGAGCATAGAGAAACACATGGTGGAAGGCTCATTCCCAAGGACAAGAGCAAATATTCAAAGGCCCCCAACAAGAAATTCTACAACAAGAGTAAGAAGGGCAAGAGGCCATCAAGGATTGTGCTAGTGACCAAGGAAGAGTATTCTTCCGAGGATGATGATAGTAGTAGTGATGAAGAAGAAACCTCAAAGGAATTGGCCGCCATTGCCACCACCAATATTCCCTCTTCATCTCTCTTTGAATCCCCCAATGAGAACCCTCGCATCAAGAATGCACATTGCTTCATGACAAGGTCCTCCTTGTACACATCTATTGTGCTATTGATACGTCCCAAACGTATCTATAATTTCTTATGTTCCATGCTACTCTTATAACAATACTTGCATGTTTTATACATACTTTACATCATTATTATACATTTTCTGGCACTATCCTATTAACAAGATGCCGAAGTGCGCTGTTTTCTGTTTTTGGTTTCAGAAATCCTACAAAGGAAATATTCTCGAATTGACGAAATCAACGCCCGGGTCTTATTTTTCCGCGGAGCTTCCCAGAAGACCGGAGGTTACGAAGAGGGGCCACGAGGGCCCAGAACCATAGGCCGGCGCGCGAGGGGGCCCGCCGCCCTATGGTGTGGGCCTCGCGCCGCCTCCCGACCTACCCTTCCGCCTACTTAAAGCCTTCGTCGCGAAACCCCCTGTATCGAGAGCCACGATACGGAAAACCTTCCGAGACGCCGCCGCCGCCAATCCCATCTCGGGGATTCAGGAGATCTCCCGCACCCTTCCGGAGAGGGAATCATCACCGGAGGGCTCTACATCATCATGCCCGCCTCCGGATTGATGCGTGAGTAGTTCATCCTTGGACTATGGGTCCATAGCAGTAGCTAGATGGTTGTCTTCTCCGGTTGTGCTATCATTGTTTAGATCTTGTGAGCTGCCTAACATGATCAAGATCATCTATTTGTAATGCTACATGTTGTGTTTGGTGGGATCCGATGAATCTAGAATATTATGTCAAGTTGATTATCAATCTATCATATATGTGTTGTTTATGTTCTTGCATGCTCTCCGTTGCTAGTAGAGGCTCTGGCCAAGTTGATACTTGTAACTCCAAGAGGGGGTATTTATGCTCGATAGTGGGTTCATGCCTCCATTTAATCTGGGACAGTGACAGAAAGTTCTAAGGTTGTGGATGTGCTGTTGCTACTAGGGATAAAACATCGATGCTTTGTCTAAGGATATTTTTGTTGATTACATTACGCACCATACTTAATGCAATTGTCTGTTGTTTACAACTTAATATTGGAGGGGGTGCGGATGCTAACCTGAAGGTGGATTATTTAGGCATAGATGCATGGATAGCGGTCTATGTACTTTGTCGTAATGCCCTGATTAAATCTCATAGTAATCATCATTGATATGTATTGAATCTTTATTTGTCAATTGCCCACCTGTAATTTGTTCACCTAGCATGTTAGTTATCTTATTGGAGAGACACCACTAGTGAACTGTGGACCCCGGTCCATTCTTTTACATCTGAATACATCTGCAATCATTGTTCTTTACTGTTCTTTGCAAACAAACACCATCTTCCACTGATACGTTTAATCCTTTGTTTTCAGCAAGCCGGTGAGATTGACAACCTCACTGTTACGTTGGGGCAAAGTATCTTGATTGTGTTGTGCAAGTTCCACGTTGGCGGTTTCACCGGTGTTGCGCCGCACTACACTCCTCCACCAACAACCTTCACGTGCTTCTTGGCTCCCTACTGGTTCGATAACCCCGGTTTCTTTCTGAGAGAAAACTTGTCGCTGTGCGCATCACACCTTCCTCTTGGGGTTCCCAACGGACGTGTGCTTCACGCGTAATCAAGCTCTTTTTCTGGCGCCGTTGCCGGGGAGATCAAGACACGCTGCAAGGGGAGTCTCCACATCCAATCTCTTTACTTTGTTTTTGTCTTGCTCTACTTTATTTTATTTACTGTCTTGTTTGCTTTATATCTAGAAACACAAAAAATTAGTTGCTTTACTTTCTGTCTTGTTTACTTGCTCTATATCAAAAACACAAAAAATTAGTTACTTTATTTACAGTCTTGTTTATTTGCTCTATATCAAAATATAAAAAAAATTAGTTACTTGCATTTAGTTTACTTTTGTTATCATGTCTAGCTCTGTACCTGTTACTTCTTCACCTGAGGAATTAGTCTTTACTTTTAAACAAGGGGATGAGGAGAGTTTTAAAGATGCTTGGTCTAGAATTTTTGATTCTTATCGTAAAGCTGAACCTCAAATTACTCTAAGTCCGCTCCTTAGTAATTTTTATTTTGGGCTTATGATTCGCTATAGATATGCCTTGGATGCTGTAGTGGGAGGAGATTTCCTTCATTGCAATGGTGATCAAGCTTTTAATGCCATAAAAAAATTGGTTGCATCACATAGTTCAGCTAATAACTTTGATTCAGCTCTTTTTAGCATTTATAATAGATTAAACACTCCTGAGACAATTGCATCTCGCTTGAAAGAAAATTATAATTATGTTCGTAACCGTCTTGATCAAGTTTTAGTGAACTCTGAACCTTCAATGTGGGACCCTACTATTAAAGTTGTTATTGGTGGTGAAACTTTTCATGCCCATTGTGATATTATGTCTGAATTTTGCCTGATGCCTAAGAGTATTTATGAATCTTTGACACTTTGGGGACTCATTGAAGGGGGAGAAGGAATAACTCTTATTGATAACTCTGTTATAATTCCCAAGGGAATAGCCGAGGGTGTGCACACAACCATTCTTGAAAGAACTGTATCCACCGATTATCTTGTTATTGAATGTGTAGGAACAGGACAAATCACACTTGGAAGATCCCTTCTGAAACTATTGGGAGCAATCATAGATGTGGGAGAAGGCACCCTAAAATTCACCGCTACACCGGGAGGTAGACATGTATTCCCTAAACCAAAGAGTAAGAAAAAGAGTAAGAAGGGTAGGCGTAAAGCCAGAGGTAATGTTGATGCTTCTTTTCTTGATAATACTTGATTTGCGCTGCGCCTAGCTGAAAGGCGTTAAAGAAAAGCACTTGGGAGATAACCCATGTTTTATTTTACTACTGTATTGTTGCGTCTTGGAAGTTGTTACTACCGTAGCAACCTCTCCTTATCATGTTTTTGTGCCAAGTAAAGTCTCTATGGTAAAGTTGATGCTAGATTTGATTGCTGCGCAGAAACAGAATTGCTGTCTGTCACGAATTTGCGTAGAACTCTCTGTGAAAAAAAAAAAAATCTGCCAATTTACGTGCGTGATCCTCAGATATGTACGCAACTTTCGTTAGTTTTGAGTTTTTCCATTTGAGCAAGTTAAGTGCCTCTATAAAATTCGTCTTTACGGACTGTCTGCTTTTGACAGATTCTGCTTTTTATTTCGCATTGCCGCTTTTGCTATGTTGAATGGGTTTCTTTGTTCCATTAACTTTAAGCTTTGTGCAATGTCCAGAGGTGTTAAGAATGATTATGTCACCTCTGAATATATGAATTTTTGATTATGCACTAACCCTCTAATGAGTTTGCTTGAAGTTTGGTGTGGAGGAAGTTTTCAAGGGTCAAGAGAAGAGGATGATACAATATGATCAAGAAGAGTGAAAGGTCTAAGCTTGGGGATGCCCCGGTGGTTCATCCCTGCATATTTTAAGAAGACTCAAGCATCAAGCTTGGGGATGCCCAAGGCATCCCCTTCTTCATCGACAACTTATCGTGTCACTTCTAGTGAAACTATATTTTTATTCCATCACATCTTATGTTCTTTACTTGGAGCGTCTGTTTGCTTTTATTTTTGTTTTGGTTTGAATAAAGTTGGATCCCACCATCCTTATATTGGAGATATTACGCTCCGCTTTTTCATATGAAACACTTGTGTTCTTAATTGTGCTTTAATGTTCATGGCGAAGGCTGAAAATTGCTTCGTTGATTGCTATTCGGTTGGAATCAGAAAATGCTTCATATGGTTTGGAATAACTTGACAATTGTTTTGAGCTCTCATTAGATCATGTTTAAGCTCTTGCATCATGTAGTTTAATCTATTAGTGGAGAACTACCGTAGAGCTTGTTAAATTTAGTTTACATGATTGGTCTCTCTAAGTCCAGATATTTTCTGGTAAGTGTTTGAACAACAAGGAAGACAGTGTAGAGTCTTATAATGCTTGCAATATGTTCTGTGTAAATTTTGCTGTACCTGTTCATACTTGTGTTTGCTTCAAACAACCTTGCTAGCCCAAACCTTGTACTGAGAGGAAATGCTTCTCGTGCATCCAAACACCTTGAGACAAAACCCATGCCATTTGTGTCTACCATATCTACCTACTATGTGGTATTTTTCTGCCATTCCAAAGTAAATTACTTGAGTGCTACCTTTAAAATTTCATTCCTTTATCTTTGCAATATATAGCTCATGGGACAAATAGCTTAAAAACTATTGTGGTGATGAATATGTAGTTATGTGTCTTAGTTCTTATAAGTTGCTTGTTGAGCGGTAACCATGTTTCGGGGACGCCATCAACTTTTTACCTTTGTTGGATATCATGTGAGATGCTATGCATGTTCGTCTTGTCTGAAGTAAGGGTGATTTTCATGATCAAATGGTTTGAGTATGCATATTGTTAGAGAAGAACATTGGGCTGCTAACCAAAGCCATGTATCATGGTGGAAGTTTCAGTTTGGACATACAACCTCACTCTCTTATGAGAATATTATCTCTGTTGAATGCTTAAGCATTAAAAGAGGAGTCCATTATCTGTTGTCTATGTTGTCCCGGTATGGATGTCCTAAGTTGAGATCTCTTAAAAACGAGAAATCAAATGCAATTGATCTCCTAGGACCTTTGTACAGGCGGCATAGAGGTACCCTTTGTGACACTTGGTTGAAACATATGTCATGCAATGATAATCCGTGTTAATCCAAGCTAATTAGGACAAGGTGCGAGCACTATTAGTACTCTATGCATGAGGCTTGCAACTTGTAGGAAGTATTATGCATAGCACATATGAATTATTACTACCGTTGACAAAATTGTTTCTATGTTTTCAAAATAAAAGCTCTAGCACAAAATAGTAATCCATGCTTCCTCTGCGAAGGGCCATTCTTTTACTTAATGTTGAGGCAGTCTACCTACTTCTTTCTATCTTAGAAGCAAACACTTGTGTTAACTGTGTGCATTGATTCTTACATGTTTACTTATTGCACTTGTTATATTACTATATGTTGACAAATATCCATGAGATATACTTGTTACAAGTTGAAAGCAATTGCTGAAACTTAATCATCCTTTGTGTTGCTTCAATGCATTCTACTTAGAATTTATTGCTTATGAGTTAGCTCTTATGCAAGTCTTGTTGATGCTTGTCTTGAAAGTACTATTCATGAAAAGTTTTGCTATATGATTCATTTGTTTAGTCATTATATTTTGTTAGCAATCTTTTGCTTCGAATCACTCCATCCATCTCATATGCTTTACAATAATGTTGATCAAAGTTATGTTGGTAGCATGTCACTTCAGAAATTATTTGATGTTATCGTTTACCTACTCGAGGGCGAGTAGGATCTAAGCTTGGGGATGCTTGATACATCCCAAACGTATCTATAATTTTTTATGTTCCATGCTACTTTTATAACAATACTTGCATGTTTTATACATACTTTACATCATTATTATACATTTTGCGGCACTAACCTATTAACAAGATGCCGAAGTGTTGTTTTTGCTGTTTTTGGTTTCAGTAAATCCTACAAAGGAAATATTCTCGAATTGGACAAAATCAACGCCTGTGGTCTTATTTTTCCGCGGAGCTCGAAGACCGGGGGTTACGAAGAGGGGCCACAGGCCCGGCACACAGGCCGGCGCGGCCAGAGGGGGCCCGCGCTGCCCTATGGTGTGGGACCCTCGCGCCGCCTCCTTACCTACCCTTCCGGCTACTTAAAGCCTTCGTCGCGAAACCCCATGTACCGAGAGCCACGATACGGAAAACCTTCCAGAGACGCCGCCGCCAATCCCATCTCGGGGATTCAGAGATCGTCCGCACCCGCCGAGAGGGGAATCATCACCGGAGGGCTCTACATCATCATGCCCGCCTCCGGATTGATGCGTGAGTAGTTCATCCTTGGACTATGGGTCCATAGCAAGTAGCTATATGGTTGTATTCTCCGCTTGTGCTATCATTGTTTAGATCTTGTGAGCTGCCTAACATGATCAAGATCATCTATTTGTAATGCTACATGTTGTGTTTGGTGGGATCCGATGAATCTAGAATATTATGTCAAGTTGATTATCAATCTATCATATATGTGTTGTTTATGTTCTTGCATGCTCTCCGTTGCTAGTAGAGGCTCGCCAAGTTGATACTTGTAACTCCAAGAGGGGGTATTTATGCTCGATAGTGGGTTCATGCCTCCATTTAATCTGGGACAGTGACAGAAAGTTCTAAGGTTGTGGATGTGTCGTTACTAGGGATAAAACATCGATGCTTTGTCTAAGGATATTTGTGTTGATTACATTACACACCATACTTAATGCAATTGTCTCGTTGTTTACAACTTAATACCGGAGGGGGTGCGGATGCTAACCGAAGGTGGATTATTTAGGCATAGATGCATGCTGATATCGGTCTATGTACTTTGTCGTAATGCCCTGATTAAATCTCATAGTAATCATCATTGATATGTATTGAATCTTTATTTGTCAATTGCCCACCTGTAATTTGTTCACCCAGCATGTTAGTTATCTTATTGGAGAGAAACCACTAGTTAACTGTGACCCCGGTCCATTCTTTTACATCTGAATAATCCACTGCAATCATTGTTCTTTACTGTTCTTTGCAAACAAACACCATCTTCCACTCGATACGTTTAATCCTTTGTTTTCAGCAAGCCGGTGAGATTGACAACCTCACCGTTACGTTGGGGCAAAGTATCTTGATTGTGTTGTGCAGGTTCCACGTTGGCGCCGATTTCACTGGTGTTGCGCCGCACTACACTCCTCCACCAACAACCTTCACGTGCTTCTTGGCTCCTACTGGTTCGATAACCTTGGTTTCTTTCTGAGGGAAAACTTGTTTCCGTGCGCATCACACCTTCCTCTTGGGGTTCCCAACGGACGTGTGCTTCACGAGTAATCAGCTATCAACTCAAGAAGAATACACATCCGGGGATGATGATGAAGAAGAAGAAGATGAAACTTCCAATGGATTGGTTTCTCTTGCTTCCCTCTCCAACAACTCTTCATCACCAAGTGAATCCCCCAATGAGGATATTCAAAAGAAGGAAGAAAGTTGCCTCCTGGCTAAATCTTCCGAGGTATCATCTCCTAACCCCTCTATGCCTAACATATCAAATGATCTAGGGGTTGATCATGCTAGCTTAAAAGTGAAACAAGAAATGCTTGAGTTTGATGAGTTCTTTCTTAACTTGCAAGGTGACACTAAAAAGCATGTTTCACATCTCATGATTCGTCTAGCACAATTAGATGATACTCTTGATAAAAAATTGTCAAATAGAGAGAGAGGACTCTCTTGAAATAGCCGCTCTTAAAAATGCCCTTGAGGAAGGACAAGAAACTATAGCCTCTCTTGAAGAGAGGCTAGAAATTCTTGAAGAGCCTCAATATGAAATTAATAAGCTTACTAAAGCAAGAGATCTTTCTAGGGCTAAAGCAAAAGTGCTTAAAAACGAAAAGGCCAAATTTGGTGTTGATCATGAGAAACTTGTGAAGGATCTAGATGAACTAGACAAGGCTCACAAAGCTTTGAAGAGTGAATACCCTCTCCTCTCCAGGTCTAATGAGCAAATTCAAATTAGGCTAGCTTCATATGATGTGCCTAGCTCCTCTACCCCTTCTTGTGATCATGCAAATCTTGTTGAGGAAAATGCTAGGTTGAAGGATGGACTTGCTAAGGCCTCCTCTCCCCAAAGTAAAATTTCTTTGGATGACCTTTTGAGTAAGCAAATGTCAAACAATGAGAAGGAGGGCATTGGTTTTAATGCCAAGGCAAAGAAGATAAACAAGAAGATGGCCAAGCCCGCACAAGAAAAGAAGAAAGTTATCACTAATGGTGATGCCTCCAAGGGCAAAACAATTAATGATGATAATGCGGGAATTGCTAACCCTCACTATGTTTTATTTATATATTATTATGGTGATGTGTATGCAAAATATGTTGGCCCCTATGATGGTTATATTGCTTGGTCTATTTGGGTCCCAAAGACCCTTGTTGCTAACAAAAGAGGACCCATTGAAAAATGGGTACCTAAATCCAAGAATTGATCTCATGTAGGACTATGCCACCGGAGGTTCAAAATGGGTGCTTGATAGTGGATGCACAAGTCAGATGACCGGCGGCAAGAATCTCGTCAAGGAGTTGAGGCCTAACATTCATGAAATCACCGTCTCCTTTGGCGATAATTCAACATCCTAGGTATTGGGTTTTGGCAAGGTTGTGGTTGCACACAACATTACTCTTGTGGATGTCATGCTTGTCAAAACCCTTGGTTACAATTTACTTTCTGTTTCCGCCCTTGGCAAGATGGGTTTCGCCGTCTTTATTGATAATGATATTGTGGTCCTCTTATGGAGCAAGACTCTAAAAGTCGCTTTCGTTGGGTATCACGAACGCAACTTGTATGTGGTGGACTTTCGGGGCCACCACTTCAAGTGCGATGTGCCTGTGGGTTGGTTGTGGCATCGCCGCTTGGTCCATGTCAACATGAGAACTTTGCAAAGTCTCCACAAGGGGAACCATATTGTGGGACTAATGGAAAATATGTCTTTTGCCAAAGATCGTGTTCGTAGGGATTGTGTTGAAGGCAAAATGCATGATTCTCCGCACCCAAGCAAGAGTATTATCTCTTCCAAGATGATCTTGGAGCTCCTCCATGTGGACCTCTTTGGTCCTACCACTCATGCAAGTCTTGGTGCGAAGAAATATTGCTTGGTGATTGTTGATGACTATACAAGATACACTTGGGTCTATTTTCTCAAGAAGAAAGATGAGACTCAACAAATCTTCATTGACTTTGCTACCGAGGTGCAACGACAACACAATCTCCTCATTATGGCAATAAGAAGTGACAATGGCTCCGAGTTCAAGAACTACACACTCAATGATTTTCTTAGTGATGAGGGGATAAGACATCAATATTCCGCTGCATACACCCTCAACAAAATGGTGTTGCGGAGAGGAAGAACCGGACTCTTATGGATATGGCAAGGTTTATGAAGGCGGAATACAAATCCCGCTATAATTTTTGGGCCAAAGCCATCTCCACCGCTTGCCATTCTTCTAACCGGCTCTATCTCCGTAAGGGCTTGAACAAGACTCCATATGAAATACTCACCGGCAACAAGCCTAATATCTCATACTTCAAGGTGTTCGTAAGTGTTTCTATAAAATCAAAGGAGTTCGTTTATCTAAATTTGCTCCTAAAGCTTTGGAGGGTATATTTGTTGGTTACGGTGCCAAATCTCACACTTATAGAGTCTTTGATATATCTTCCAAGATTATCATCGAATCTTGTAGTGTGAAGTTCGAAGAAAATGATGGCTCCCAAGTGGGGAAATTTGATGTATGTGCAGGTGATGAAATACCTCAAGATGACATAGTAAGAATAGGTGTGGGATTTTTCCGCCCCATTGAGGGACACGGTGTGGCGTCTCGGGAAGGACTATGCTCTACTACGGTGGAGCCCTCATCTTCACAACATCAACAAACTCCATCTCTTGAAGCTAATGATGCACCAACCCAAAAACAAGAAGAAAACCCTCCCTCTCATGTACAAGATCAAGGACAATATAAACCAAGGATTCATGATTGCTCCGATGAGTATCCATTCGATATTTTCTATTCACCGAATAATGTCCAAGATCAAGCACATGAGGTTGAGCATTCTCAAGAAATTGAGGAAGCTCAAATTGAAGGTCAAGACGGGGACCCAAACGATCAAGTTGATCAAGTGAAACCTCCAAGGCCTAGAAGAACCAAGGAGGAGATCGAGGCCCGTCATCTTGCAAGAAGAGATAGGAACCTTGAAATTCTTGAACACACTCATGAAAAGGTCCTAAGTGATGTTAGAGGAAGATTTTCCACAAGAAGGCAATTGGCTAACTTTAGCAATCATCATGCTTATATATCCTTAGTGGAACCCAAGAAAGTTTTTGAAGCTCTTGAAGATCCGGATTGGTTGGAAGCTATGCACGATGAACTCAACAACTTCAAGCGCCATAAAGTGTGGTCTTTAGTAGAGAAGCCAAAGGAGTGCCACAATGTTATAGGCACTAAATGGATATTCAAGAACAAGCAAGATGGATTTGGAAATGTTGTGAGGAATAAGGCAATATTAGTGGCTCAAGGTTTCTCCCAAATTGAAGGAATTAACTTTGGAGAAACTCATGCTCCCGTGGCTCGCCTTGAGTCCATCCGTATTCTTCTTGCTTATGCATCACATCATAATTTTAAGTTACAACAAATGGATGTGAAAAGTGCATTTCTTAATGGTCCTTTGCATGAAGAGGTTTATGTTAAGCAACCCCCGGGGTTTGAGGATCTCGACGTTCCTAACCATGTCTATAAGCTTGATAAAACACTTTATGGTCTCAAACAAGCTCCTAGAGCTTGGTACGAGCACCTTAAAGAATTGTTGATAAACCGTGGGTTTGATGTTGGGCTAATCGATCCCACTCTTTTTACTAAGAGGGTCAATAGGGAGCTTTTCGTTTGCCAATTATATGTTGATGATATTATCTTTGGCTCTACTAACAAAGCTTTCAGTGATGAATTCTCAAAGCTTATGACCGATAGGTTTGAGATGTCTATGATGGGAGAGATGATGTTCTTTCTTGGTTTTGAGATCAAGCAATTGAGAGACGGGACTTTCATCAATCAAGCAAAGTATCTCCAAGACATGCTCAAGAGGCTCAAGATGACGGAAATGAAGGGTGTAGCCACTCCTATGGTTACTAGATGTCATCTTGCACTTGATCCCAATGGTAAAGAGGTGGATCAAAAGGTATATCGCTCCATGATTGGATCCTTGCTTTACCTTTGCGCATCTAGACCGGACATAGTGTTGAGTGTTGGTGTGTGTGCAAGGTATCAAGCTTATCCTAAGGAGAGCCACTGATGGCTCTCAAAAGAATCTTTTGATATTTGGTTGATACCCCAAGATATGGTCTTTGGTATCCTAAAGGCTCAAGTATCATTCTCAATGGATACACCGATGCGGATTGGGCGGGAGACAAGGATGATAGGAAATCAACCTCCGGGGCTTGCCAATTCCTTGGTCGGTCCTTGGTGTGTTGGTCTTCTAAGAAGAAAAATTGTATATCTCTCTCCACCGCCGAAGCCGAATATGTTGCCGCCGCAAGTGTATGCACTCAATTGTTATGGATGAGGCAAACTTTAAAGGAATACGGTGTCACTTGTGACAAAGTGCCTCTTTTTTGTGACAATGAAAGTGCCATCAAGATTGCTTATAATCCGGTGCAACATTCAAGAACAAAGCATATTGAGATCCGGAATCATTTTATTAGGGATCATGTTGCCCATGGTGATATTGAGATATGATATGTTCCTACCAAAGATCAACTTGCCGATATATTCACGAAGCCTCTTGATGAAGCAAGGTTTTGCTATTTGAGGAATGAGCTAAATATCATTGATTCAAGGAGTATAGCTTGACCATCTTGCAAACACACCTTTCTCTCAAAACTTTATTTGGTTTAGATGTGGGCATGGAAATAGGGGGAGTGCGGTTTAAACTATTGAGCTATCCTCCCCCCATAATGCCGACATTAAGAACCATATGTTGATATGTGAGCTTCAATGATGAGTAGTGGTTTTGGGCCCAAGATATATCTTCGCGGTGCCATGCCATAACACTCATATATGGTGGCCTAGCTAGGCCACCACACTCTTCTTTGTGAAGAGTTGAGGTTATTTGGATCTTAAATGAATTTTATTTGACACCTACATGTTCTTATGGGAAATCACTCTAGTTTGGCCATATTTGCTCGTATCTTGCAAACTTGAGTGATCATGTACCATTATCGGGTTGATCTTTCTAAACCCAAGCCTACACTCATCTATAAGCCATTTCCATCTAGCTCATATGTCATGTTTTGGTAAAAACTTGGAGTTTGAGTTGTTTCGGTCGGATGATCTCGGTTGTCTCATCTTATTGGTCAATTTGCATCGATGTGACGTGATATCTTATTGCATCACATATGGGCATAGGCAAATAACCAACAAAAGATAGGCAGGATTTCCGGTATTCTGGAATTTTCCAGAAAACCGGATAATCCGGCCCTAAGATGCGCCGGAAAATCCGACCCAGCCGGATTATCCGCCCTAACTTTGGGCCGGAATATCCGGCCTGGGCAGGGTTCAACGGGTCTTGAGGGGGAGGCTGCGGGGTGGACGGTTCCAACCCCGCCTCCCCTCTCTCTCTCTTCGCTCAAACGCCGGAGCTCCTCCTCCTCACCGGAGCCGCCCCGTCCGCACCCCCTCAGAGTTTTTGGATGGATTGGGTGCTCCTCCTCCCTAGCTTTCATCTCCTCCAAGCGGCTCCTCCAATAGAAGAGGGTATGGCTCACAATCCCTAACCCTAGGTGTTGTGATTTATATGTGCTATTTTCTTGATGGGGATGTTGTCTAGTTGTTCCAAATCGTGTTTAGTGTACTACATTTGCATGCTATGAGGCCGATCTGGTTCTAGACATGGATTTGCTCAAATTTTCTGTAGATTCGCAGGGCCGGATTATCCGGCCCCGCGCAAACCGGACTATCTGACTTGGCCGGATTATCCGCCCCCCAAGGACCCCAGATTATCCGGCCTGGGAACTTTTTGCTGCTGCAGTTTCTTTTGATCTACCATGTTTAAACTATTATCAACTCCTAGTATGAATTTACAGTATACCACTGTATCAATACATGAATTATGAGCATTCTTTTCTCCATGTTATCCATCTTTGTCTATCACATGTAGTAGTACTCGGAGGCGTGCTCGGACTCAAAGGTCTAGTGATGAGTTTGCTCAGAACGCTCCAAGGAAGTCCGCCACTCTGAGGCGGAAATGCAAGGCAATAAGGGAGAACTACAATACTATGGACATTATCTCATATGCTGCAATCAGACAGAAGAACTGGTATGAGGATGTTGAGAGGGAACTGGATATTGAGGATCGGCGCTTCTGGTGCATGGAACAAATTTATATTTTCAAGGACATCTATGAACCTATGAAGAAGGTGAGACCTATGCAAGCCATTGATGTGGAAGTTCTCTCTCAGAATAATCACTTTGAAGATGCTATTTGGGTCACCGGAAGAATAGGCTTGCAGAAGCTTATGAAGGTCCAGTGTGACTACAGTCCTGATTTGATCAAGCAATTCTATGCTACTCTGGCCTTCAAGAAGGATGAAGAGCACACTATGCAGTGGATGTCTGGCTCCTCTCCATGTCAGGCCTCCTTCCACAGGTTTGCTGAGATTCTTGGTTATCCATTTGAGGGTGGCCACCCTCTCCATGGCCCTCAGAAGGCTAATAAGGATGTGCTCTTTGATCTTTATGACCAGTCCGGGGCAATTGGCACAACCTCTGGACTTCTGCCTATCTTTGGTCGGCTGCTTCGGTTCTTCAGAGCCACCATTGCTCCTAGTGGTGGGAATAATGATGCTCTCCGAGATACTCTGGTGGACCTTATGCATCACGCTTTTGAGTGTGCTCGGGATGGTGATGAGGAATCAGACTTCACTATTGATGTCATGGACTATATCTTCCATGAGATTCATGATGCCATGGTTTCCCGGACGACTATGTCGTATGGTCCATACATTCAGCTTCTCATCTGCAGCATTGCAGTGGCAGAAGACATGAGCCAGTTCCCTACAGAGAGTCACACTTTCAAGAAGGCATATAAGAAGAAGCCTGCTCCCCGTGCTGCACCTGTTTCTGGCTCATTTATGGGAGATGCCCGCTCTAGTGGCTTTGCACCCGGCCGTCCTGTGGCTACCCCTCTTATGCAGAAGCAAGTAAAGAAGCTCAGCTGGTTCCAGCGTAATATTCTGTGCATGAACATTGAGATTCACAAGGAAAACTTTGAGTCCAGCCGCCAGCGCGCAGACATACAACATACTCAGGCGATCATTCTACACAGGCTCAGTGGTGAGCAAGGGCCTCCTCCTCAGCCTCCAGTTCACCCCGCCTACAGTGGGTGGCACTCTTTCCAGGTTCCGTGGTCTGACCTTGAGCTCAGTATTCAGAGGGCCAACATAGCTCGCGACTCTCCACCAGCTGCTGACAGTGACGACGAGTATGTCTCCAGACGGACTCCGAGTGATCTCCATGGGGCGAGTAGCATCACACTTTTTCCCTTTTTGGCGTTTTGATGCCAAAGAGGGAGAAGTGTTCTATTTAGGATATCTACGGGCTTTGCATGGGTAGGGCACAAGCATATGTGTTTACTATTCTTTTATCGCTTGTGTCCTCTTTCTTATCATTTTGTCTGAACTATTTGGCTTGGTTTGTTCGTTCAAAACTATGTTATATGTGTGGTTGTGAGACATTGTGTTAAGGATTTCAGAATTCTATATGTTGAGACCAAGGTTTATGATATGGTGTGTTATTTTAAATATCCACTATTATATATCTCCATATGGGTATGATCTCTATCACCTTTTCTCAACTATATATATGCCTATGTCTCTTGTTTTGAGCTGATGTTGGATATCTTGTGTTGAGGCACCTCACACCTATATGTTGTGCATTTGTATTCAACTGCAAATTACTTGTATGCACACATGTAGGGGGAGTGCCTCTATGTTTTGCCAACATGTTGGTTCTCTCTAGTGGTTTTATTGCAAATCTGTATATTGTCATCAAACACCAAAAAGGGGAGATTAAAAGAACATCTCTCGGTTTATGTTTTGAATGTTTGATGACAATATATGTGATACACTAATGTTTGATGAGATGGTGCAGAGAATATATATGTATATGTATATGGTTGTTTTTGTGTGGAAAAACAAGACAAAAGGAACCAGGGTTATATTCTAAAGGCCGGATGTTCTGGGCCGGATATTTGCAAAATATCCGGCCCCCAAAAATTGGCTAAGGACTTTTGGAAGTGTGGCTCAGTACTCTCCTGGACCAGGGCCGGACATTTGCTCGGAATTTCCCAGAGGCCGGATTTTCGGGGGGGGGGGGGGGGGGATAATCCGGCCCTCACTTACACCTGATAATCCGGCCCTCGAAATGTCCCAACGGCTGGATTTTGGAAGGGGGTATAAATACCCCCTTCTTCCCCCTCCCCAAGCTGCTCAATTCATTGCCAAGTTTATCACAATTAGAGCCAACTCAAGAAACACAAGAATCACAAGATCTCCTCCTCCATCCAACCAAAGCTCTTGATCTTTGGAGATTCGAAGGAGAAGACCCTGATCTACATCTTCACCGAAGCGATTTGCATTTCCCCCTCATATGCTTGAGGGCCCCTTTGCTAGTGTTCCTCTTTTGGAAAACCCTAGTTATTTGTAGTTGATATTGTTCTTCTTGTTGTTGTTACGGATTTGCGAGCCTCCAATTTAGTTGTGGATGTGTGCCCCAAGAACCTTGTAAAGGCCCGGTTTCTGCCTCAAGGAAATCCCTTAGTGGAAGTGGGCTAGGACTTTGTGGCGTTGCTCACAAGAGACCTGAGTGAAGCCTTCGTGGCATTGGTCTGACTTTCGTAGCGACCACACTCCTCCGAACGTAGACGTACCATCTTGCAAAGGAAGGGAACTACGGGAATCAACTCCGTGTCTCCGCATGCTCCACTCTCGGTTACCTCTATCCTATTATCCTTCCTATATATTGCTTAGCTATATCTTGCTTAGTTGTTGATCTTGTCATATAGGTAAATTCACATAGTTGCATATCTAGAGAATTTACCTTTGTGTCAAGCCTAAATTGAAAAAGAACTAAAAATTGGTTAGAACCTATTTACCCCCCTCTAGGTGCGTGATACGTCTCCAACGTATCGATAATTTCTTATGTTCCATGCTACATTATTGATGATACCTACATGTTTTATGCACACTTTATGTCATATTCGTGCATTTTCTGGAACTAACCTATTAACAAGATGCCGAAGTGCCAGTTCCTGTTTCGTTTTTGGTTTCGTAAATCCTAGTAACGAAATATTCTCGGAATTGGACGAAATCAACGCCTGTGTTCCTATTTTGCCCGGAAGCATCCTACACCCGAGAGCGCGAGGGCCCCTGTGGCCCAGATGACATGGTGGCGCGGCCAGGGCTGGGCCCGCGCCACCCTATGGTGTGGTCGCCCTTGACCCTCCTGCACCGCCTCTTCGCCTATAAAGCCCCGCATCGAAACCCTTACGGAGGAAGCCACGGCACGAAACCCTGAGCCGCCGCCATCGCGAAGCCAAGATCCGGGGACAGAGTCTCTGTTCCGCACCCGCCGGAGCGGGGAAGTGCCCCGGAAGGCTTCTCCATCGACACCGCTGCCATCTCCACCGCCATCTTCATCACCGCTTCTGCTCCCATGAAGAGGGAGTAGTTCTCCATCGAGGCTCGGGCTGTACCGGTAGCTATGTGGTTAATCTCTCTCCTATGTACCTCAATACAATGATCTCATGAGCTGCTTTACATGATTGAGATTCATATGAGTTTTGTATCACTACTATCTATGTGCTACTCTAGCAAAGTTATTAAAGTAGTTCTATTCCTCCCGCACGTGTGTAAAGGTGACAACCGTGTTAGTACTTGGTTTATGCTATGATCATGATCTCTTGTAGATTGCGAAGTTAACTATTGCTATGATAATATTGATGTGATCTATTCCTCCTACATATGCATGAAGGTGACAGTGTGCATGCTATGCTAGTACTTGGTTTAGTCTTTGATCTATCTTACACTAAAGGTTACTAAAATATGAGCATTATTGTGGAGCTTGTTAACTCCGGCATTGAGGGTTCGTGTAATCCTACGCAATGTGTTCATCATCCAACAAAAGTGTAGAGTATGCATTTATCTATTCTTATGTGATCAATGTTGAGAGTGTCCACTAGTGAAAGTCTAATCCCTAGGCCTTGTTCCTAAATATCGCTATCGCTTGTTATGTTTTACATCATACATACAAGCGTACGCAATTGTGTTTACCGTTTTCTTTGCAAACATCTTCCACTCGATACGTTTAATCCTTTGTTACAGCAAGCCGGTGAGATTGACAACCTCACTGCTTCGTTGGGGCAAAGTACTTTGTTTTGTTGTGCGATTCCACGTTGGCGCCGGAATCCCGTTGTTGCGCCGCATCACATTTCGCCACCATCAACCTTCAACGTGCTTCTTGGCTCCCTGGTTCGATCAACCTTGGTTTCTTTCTGAGGGAAAACTTGCCACGTGCGCATCATACCTTCCTCTTGGGGTTCCCAACGGACGTGTACATCTACGCGCATCGCTCGCGTTGCGGGGGAGATCAAGACACGCTGCAAGGGGAGTCTCCACTTCTCAATCTCTTTACTTTGTTTTTGTCTTGCTTTATTTTATTTACTACTTTGTTTGCTGCACCTAAACAAAACACAAAAAAATTAGTTGCTAGTTTTACTTTATTTACTGTCTTGCTCTCTATATCAAAAACACAAAAAAATTAGTTACTTGCATTTAATTTATTTTGTTATCATGTCTAGTCCTGTACTTGTTTTTATTTTCACTAGTTAGGCATAATGGAAAACAACAAAAATATGAGAGATCTTTATGAACTTTATCTTGAATTAGGACATGATGTGTTTGAAGAAAGAATTAAGAAACCCATGGAACTTTATATGCATGCTAATGAGAATGTTATTACTATGAATGCTTTGAACACCATTGTTGCTAATGCTATGGAAAATTCTAAGCTTGGGGAAGCTGGCTTTGATGAGCATGATATTTTTAGTCCCCCAAGCATTGAGGAGAAAATTTACTTTGATGATACTTTGCCTCCCATTTATGATGATTATAATGATAGTAGTCTTTTGTTACCACCTGTTATGGAGGATAAATTTGATTATGATTACAATATACCTCCTATATTTGATAGCTACTTTGTTGAATTTGCTCCCACTACAATTAATAAGAATGACTATGCTTATGTTGGGAGTAGTAATAATTTTATGCATGAGACTCATGATAAGAATGCTTTATGTGATAGTTATATTGTTGAGTTTGCTCATGTTGCTACTGAAAGTTATTATGAGAGAGGAAAATATGGTTGTAAAAATTTCATGTTACTAAAACACCTCTCTATGTGCTGAAATTTTTGAAGCTACACTTGTTTTATCTTCCTATGCTTGTTACTTTGCTCTTCATGAACTTGTTTATTTACAAGATTCCTATGCATAGGAAGCATGTTAGACTTAAATGTGTTTTGAATTTGCCTCTTGATGCTCTACTTTTGCTTCAACTTCTATTTCTTGCAAGTGCATCATTAAAACTGCTGAGCCCATCTTAATGGCTACAAAGAAAGAACTTCTTGGGAGATAACCCATGTGTTTATTTTACTACAGAAATTTTTGTTTTGTTGAGTCTTGGAAGTTGTTTACTACTGTAGCAACCTCTCCTTATCATGTTTTTGTGCCAAGTAAAGTTTCTATGTTAAAGTTGATGTTATATTTGGGATCGCTGCGCAGAAACAGCATTGCTGTCTGTCACGAATCTGGGCACAGTTTTCTGTAGAAAATCCGAAAAAATCTGCCAATTTACGAGCGTGATCCTCAGATATGTACGCAACTTTCATTAGTTTTGAGTTTTTCTATTTGAGCAAGTCTGGTGCCAGATTTAAATTCGTCTTTACGGACTGTTCTGTTTTTGACAGATTCTGCCTTTATTTCGCATTGCCTCTTTTGCTATGTTGGATTTATTTCTTTGATCCATTAATGTCCAGTAGCATTATGCAATGTCCAGAAGTGAAAATAATGATTGTGTCACCTCTGAATGTGTGAATTATTAATTGTGCACTAACCCTCTAATGAGTTTGCTTGAAGTTTGGTGTGAAGGAAGTTTTCAATGGTCAAGAGAGGAGAATGATATACTATGATCAAGAGGAGTGAAAGCTCTAAGCTTGGGGATGCACCCGTGGTTCACCCCTGCATATTTTAAGAAGACTCAATGTTTAAGCTTGGGGATGCCCAAGGCATCCCTTCTTCATCGACAACATCATCAGGTTCCTCCCCCGAAACTATATTTTTATTCAGTCACATCTTGTGTTCTTTACTTGGAGCGTCGGTTTGTTTTTGTTTTTGTTTTTGTTTGAATAAAATGGATCCTAGCATTCACTTTGTGGGAGAGAGACACGCTCCGCTGTTGCATATGGACACATGTGTCCTTAGGCTTTACTCATAATGTTCAAGGCGAAGTTTCTTCTTCGTTAAATTGTTATATGGTTGGAATTGAAAAATGCTACATGTAGTAATTCTAAAATGTCTTGGATAATGTGATACTTGGCAATTGTTGTGCTCATGTTTAAGCTCTTGCATCATATGCTTTGCACCCATTAATGAAGAAATACATAGAGCTTGCTAAAATTTGATTTGCATATTTGGTTTCTCTAAGGTCTAGATAATATCTAGTATTGAGTCTTGAACAACAAGGAAGACGGTGTAGAGTCTTATAATGTTTACAATATGTCTTTTATGTGAGTTTTGCTGCACTTGTTCATCCTTGAGTTTGCTTCAAATAACCTTGCTAGCCTAAACCTTGTATCGAGAGGGAATACTTGTCATGCATCCAAAATCCTTGAGCCAACTACTATGCCATTTGTGTCCACCATACCTACCTACTACATGGTATTTCTCCGCCATTCCAAAGTAAATTGCTTGAGTGCTACCTTTAAAATTCCATCATTCACCTTTGCAATATATAGCTCATGGGACAAAATAGCCTTAAAAACTATCGTAGTATTGAATATGTACTTATGCACTTTATATTTTATTAAGTTGCTTGTTGTGCGATAACCATGCTTCGGGGAACGCCATCAACTATTGTTGAATATCATGTGAGTTGCTATGCATGTCCGTCTTGTCTGAAGGATCTATCATTTTAGTGGTTGGAGCATGCAAAATTGTTAGAGAAGAACATTGGGCCGCTAACTAAAGCCATGAATCATGGTTGAAGTTTCAGTTTTGGACATATATCCTCAATCTCATATGAGAATAATAATCATTGCTACATGCTTATGCATTTAAGAGGAGTCCATTATCTGTTGTCCATGTTGTCCCGGTATGGATGTCTAAGTTGAGAATAATCAAAAGCGAGAAATCCGAAATGCGAGCATTCTCCTTAGACCTTTGTACAAAGGCATGGAGGTACCCCTTTGTGACACTTGGTTGAAACATGGCATGCAAAGATCCGGTAGTCCAAGCTAAGTAGGACGAGGTGCGGACACTATTAGTATACTATGCATGAGGCTTGCAACTTATAAGATATAACTTACATAACTCATATGCTTTATTACTACCGTTGACAAAATTGTTTCATGTTTTCAAAATAAAAGCTCTAGCACAAATACAGCAATCGATGCTTTCCTCTTTGAAGGACCTTTCTTTTACTTTTAATGTTGAGTCAGTTTACCTATCTTCCTCCACCTTAAGAAGCAAACACTTGTGTGAACTGTGCATTGATTCCTACATACTTGCATATTGCACTTGTTATATTACTTTATGTTGACAATATCCATGAGATACACATGTTATAAGTTGAAAGCAACCGCTGAAACTTAATCTTCCTTTGTGTTGCTTCAACACCTTTACTTTGATTTATTGCTTTATGAGTTAACTCTTATGCAAGACTTATTGATGCCTGTCTTGAAAGTGCTATTCATGAAAAGTCTTTGCTTTATGATTCACTTGTTTACTCATGTCATTACCATTGTTTTGATCGCTGCATTCATTACATATGTTTACAAATAGTATGATCAAGGTTATGATGGCATGTCACTTCGAAATTATCTTTGTTATCGTTTTACTGCTCGGGACGAGAACTAAGCAGGGATGCCGATACGTCTCCAACGTATCGATAATTTCTTATGTTCCATGCTACTTTATTGATGATACCTACATGTTTTATGCACACTTTATGTCATATTCGTGCATTTTCTGGAACTAACCTATTAACAAGATGCCGGCCGTTCCTGTTTTTCGCTGTTTTTGGTTTCAGAAATCCTAGTAACGAAATATTCTCGGAATTGGACGAAATCAACGCCTGTGTTCCTATTTTGCCCGGAAGCATCCAGAACACCGAGAGTCGCAGGGGGCCCTGTGGGCCCCAGATGACATGGTGGCGCGGCCAGGGCTGGGCCCGCGCCACCCTATGGTGTGGTCGCCCCTTTGACCCTCCGCACCGCCTCTTCGCTATATAAAGCCCTCGCATCGAAACCCTTACGAGGAAGCCACGGTACGCGAAACCTTCAGAGCCGCCGCCATCGCGAAGCCAAGATCCGGGGACAGAGTCTTGCCCGGCACCGCCGGAGCGGGAAGTGCCCCGGAAGGCTTCTCCATCGACACCGCTGCCATCTCCACCTCCATCTTCATCACCGCTGCTGCTCCCATGAAGAGGGAGTAGTTCTCATCGAGGCTCGGGGCTGTACCGGTAGCTATGTGGTTAATCTCTCTCCTATGTACCTCAATACAATGATCTCATGAGCTGCTTTACATGATTGAGATTCATATGAGTTTTGTATCACTACTATCTATGTGCTACTCTAGCAAAGTTATTAAAGTAGTTCTATTCCTCCTGCACGTGTGTAAAGGTGACAGTGTGTGCACCGTGTTAGTACTTGGTTTATGCTATGATCATGATCTCTTGTAGATTGCGAAGTTAACTATTGCTATGATAATATTGATGTGATCTATTCCTCCTACATATGCATGAAGGTGACAGTGTGCATGCTATGCTAGTACTTGGTTTAGTCTTTTGATCTATCTTACACTAAAGGTTACTAAAATATGAGCATTATTGTGGAGCTTGTTAACTCCGGCATTGAGGGTTCGTGTAATCCTACGCAATGTGTTCATCATCCAACAAAAGTGTAGAGTATGCATTTATCTATTCTGTTATGTGATCAATGTTGAGAGTGTCCACTAGTGAAAGTCTAATCCCTAGGCCTTGTTCCTAAATACGCTATCGCTGCTTGTTATGTTTATCTGCTACTATTGCTGCCATTACTGCAATTGTGTTTACTGTTTTCTTTGCAAACATCTTCCACTCGATACGTTTAATCCTTTGTTACAGCAAGCCGGTGAGATTGACAACCTCACTGCTTCGTTGGTTTTGTTGTGCAGATTCCACGTTGGCGCCGAATCCCTGTTGTTGCGCCGCATCACATTTCGCCACCATCAACCTTCAACGTGCTTCTTGGCTCCTCCTGGTTCGATCAACCTTGGTTTCTTTCTGAGGGAAAACTTGCCACTGTGCGCATCATACCTTCCTCTTGGGGTTCCCAACGGACGTGTACATCTACGCGCATCAGTGCGGCATACGATCGTTTCAATTTGTCATTAACTAACTTTAACTGACCCCTCTCATCATTAGATAATGGACAAGTCTCAGCTTTAATATCTAAATAAACAATAATCTTAAGAAGCCTCTCCTTTTCTAATTTATATTTCCCACTTAAGTTTTTAGCCCAACCTCGAAGATAACGACGAAGATGCCAAATTTTTTCCTGCCAAGTATCAATCGGAGTAACCCCAACAGGACCCGCAGCCCATTCAGCAGCCACCATATCATAGAAACCTTCTTGATCAAACCAGGACAGTTCAAAGGAGAAACGAGATTTATTTCCCAAATGTGCATGATTACCTGAATCAATCAACAAAGGTGTATGATAAAAATAGGGAGAATTTCACTTCCCGGCCTCTGCACCAACCAGGGACGCACACAACCATTTGGCATGAGTACTAAGAATTTTAATCTTCGCTAAGATTAAAGCATAGTCCTCAAGCCGAGTTTTTAAGTACTCATTAAGAGCATGACCTTCGAGTTTTATTTACACCCCTCATCTACAACCCTAGATGCCTAGACTGGCCTGCTTCCCAACCAGATAGCCACTGTAGCTGCATCACCCTCAACGACCTCGCCATGAGCCGAAGAGAAGACAAGGATACCTAGGTGTTGACGCGGCCTAGGTAACCATATTTACTAAGCGTTTGGTTCTGGTTCAACTTTGTCGCAGCAAACTATATTTCTGTGTTTGTGGTACAATTGATGCCGGTGAACATGTTTTTTTTTTTGTAATACATGGTCATAAATGGTTTGACATGCACTTCTTTCTAAATAACAATATAAACCCATCTTATCTATACTTCTTTTAAAGCAAAACCCCACTAATTGCAATTAATGTTAGTCTATCTCTACATGCAAGCCGTCCACATCATCTATTTCATTAGCCAATCAAATGTCCATGTCATCACCACTAACCTTCATTATTGATGTATCCTTGCATGCAAGCTATCTATGTCGCTATTTTTTGATTAAAATGTCCACATAGCTAATTTATAGCCACCAAATATAAAATAATATGAATTAAATTTAGCATCTTAACTATTTTAACTAATTGAATATTGCATACTTCAATATATAATTCATATTACATATGTATTATACCATTTCATTTAGACAATATAATTTCTTAGAAGATTCCCGCTGCAAACGCGCGAGGTATCTTTCTAGTTTGTTTCAAACTTGAGGCATTGAAGACTTGAAGTGTGTTTATCTATTTCACGGGAAATTTTTAAGTCACGAGATATATTGGTTTGCATGCTCTACTTCACTTGTTCACTAGTGATGTGATTCTATTTTTGTGTGTTATTTGATTCTTCGTAAGTTACAATAGTAACTATCTATTATTTTATCCTGCATCACACGTTAGTGCGATACGGTTATTTAAAATTTGTAATACAGATCGTTTGTTGTTATTCCGCATGGAACTCATTCATGGAACACCGAAATCCTAAAGCAAAGTATTGCAGTATTACTGTAAGTATGTGCACTTTTGTATTGCTGTATAACTTTTATCTTGCTGGAACATATGTGTTTACAAGTGGTCTCGTACTATTAGGAGAAAATTTTAAAAAATATATAATGAATTTTTTTCCAAGTACGGGATGCAGTAACATCTTTAACAAATGTAATACCAACACGAGGAGCTACATTGAGGGCCAATGAGGATGATGTGCTATGAGTTAATGCATCGGAGACGACCTTACGTACCGAGAAGAGCGAACATATAGGCAGGGTCAATATCCATCCTTTAAGGTATTTCACGCTAGGCTTAAATAAAATAAAATGAAGAAGAAAATTAATAGATGACTAGCCTCATAATTAGTTTTTGCCTCTTTTAATGGTTTGTGTTATGTTCTCCGGCCATGAACGATGAATCTATAGATATATGAGAGCGTGCCTCAAGCTCTACGATCTGCTCCTGCGCGATATGAGTGTGTGTAGCATGGAAGGCACCGCCCCTAGTCTTGGATCCACTCACCGGTTCGCTCCCCCGTGTCGCCTCCTCCTGGCGACCGGGGGACGAAACCCTAATGCCGCCGCCGCCAGCTCCCCCGCCTCGATCTCCCCTCCTAGTCGCCCCCGGAGGCGCCGCCGGTTGAAGGCCGCGACGCCCGGGAAGGGGGCGCCGGGAATTCGGGCTCCGGCTCCGCGCGCGATGATAGGAGGAGGAACGCCACGCGGGATCTGCTGGTGCCGGAGCGGACGCGACGTCGGCGCCCCTGCTGCGTCTTGCTCCTGCCGGAGCAGCCGTGGGTCAGGGCGTGGTCAACCAGCACTCCTCCCGGTGGGGGCTTGGGCACCGGAGGCGGCGGCCTTTGTGAGGTGAGGGCGGCGCAGTCCGTGGCGGCAGGGAGCGCTTGCTGATGCTGAGGACCGTCTCCTCGATCGCGTGGGCGGCGTGGAGGTGGTGGAGGGCGCTCAGGCCGCGGTGGTTGCCCCGTCGACCTCGTGGCAGATCTGAAGACGGAGGCCGGATTCCATGTGGTACCCACCCCAAGGCCATGACATCCGGCGTTCTCGTTGGTGTTGGGTGCGGTTGGGGTGGCAGGGCAGGGGGAAATCCTTGGCCGGCGGTGGCGGTCACAGCGTCGGCAACGTCCTAGACGCCGTCTTCCTCCTTGGAGGTGATGCTGAGGTATATCCCCCTTCCCTCCTTCCTCTGGCGCCCGGGTGAAAACCCAAATCTCTGGATTGGGCGGCGACGGCGCTCTGGCGTCGTGTTTCTTCTTGAAGACGTCGCCTTGGGTCGGCGGAAGGTGTCCGTGCTGCGTGGGTGTCCTGGTCTGCGGTTGCGGCGCTTGCCGTGTCTTCTCTGGCGATCTCCATCCTGATGCTGAAGTCTTTTGGGTGGCCGGTGCGTTGGTCGGCGGCGAGGCCCGTGGTCTTTTGCGTGCGGTGGTTGTGTCTGGTTCTTGTCCTTGGTTTGATGCCCCTGGTGCTCATTCGTGCTCTAGGGAGAGCTGCTCCGCTTGCCGACGGTCCGGCGCCCTACGATCCAGGGCGAGAAGGTTGGGACCTTCTTCGGAGGTGGAGGCGGATGGCATTCCGGCTGCGATGCGACAGGACTTGACGGTGGCAGGATTCCCGGTGGCGAGCTTCATGGCGTTGTTTCTCCTCCGCTCTGGTTCTCCCTTGAGATGATGGCCTTGATGACAAGTTTTTTTCTTTGTAATCTTTCGTTTGCTTGTTCATCGATGTTTGTAAGCTGTTCTTCAGCATCCTGTAACACTTGCCGGCAACGGCCTTATTAATTTAAGGCAGGGCTACGGCCTACTCTTTAAAAAAGGCGCCGCCCAGGCAGCCACGTATGAGCTTCATTCTTCAAATGTTTTGTTTTCTCTAACGTTAACAGTACTTATGTTGTACTCTCCTAATTTAATGTCATTAGTTTGCGTCTGCTAACGCAGCACGTCTAAATTGAGAATACGGCATTCACTTGGTTCACGGAATCCTGCCTGGTAATCATGCCAACATCCTAGTTATATGGAACTTCATTCCTTTCAATCACAGTTACGTCAGTATTGCAGCCATTCTTAGCTCTGAACATTGCTAGAAACTGGTTGACTGATTAACCTGCAATTCATATTCCTAAACTCTACACTGCATACATACATACGCTGTACTCTACCTGAAAACCTTGCGTGCTTGTGCCCGACAAAAGTGTGTTCTTCGCGTCGTATTGAAGACTCCTTCCATCAAAAGTCAACCTCTTTTGGAATAAGAAAATCAAAATTCAATCTGCCTAGAGCAGAGCTAGCTGACTCCCATCCCATGTTCTCTTCTATATAAGCGCGAAGCGTCACAGACATTCTCTCCACAGCTCCACACAAACCCATCCTCGATCGAGCTCATTAGCTAAAAGACAATAAGCCAAACACTTGCATTACATTCCCTTCTCTCCACAATGGCGAACGCCGCCCTCCTTCTGATCTTCACTCTTCTTGCCACCGCCAGCGCCACCACCATCAGCGCTGGCCCAGCTCTACAGGCAAGGAGGAGCCGTTTCCTGCTCGTTGGTGGCGCTGTCCAGCCCCCTCTTCCAACTTACGACTGCTCCAAGAAGTCGGCCGAAGCATGCCTCGTGCCGGGGAGCGCCGGGCCGGCGTGCTGCGGCGGTCACTGCGTGGACACCGTCGCCAGCGCCGAGCACTGCGGCGGCTGTAACAAGGCGTGCAAGCAAGGCCGGACGTGCTGTGGCGGACACTGCGTGGATCTGCTCTTCGACAAGAAGAACTGCGGAAGCTGCTCCAACCGGTGCAATAAGAAGTGCAACAATGGATTCTGCGACTACGCGGAGTAAGCTTGTTGGCCGTAATTATGCGTCGGTGGTATCTGATAATATGCACTGCCTATAGCTATGTTAAACATAGTAGTCCTGCATGAATACGTGATGTATAGGACGTGGTATACGTGTAGAACACGTGATGTAAACCCTAATGTAAACCCTCTATATATATACATGAAATATGAGAAGACTCGGTTATCCGAGTAGATCAATATCTACCTGATCATACATGGTATCAGGTTGGCCTCTTCTGCCGACTCGCTGATCGCCGTCGACGCTGCCGCCGCCGTCCTCGATCGACTCCATGGCGACCTTGTCAAGCATCGCGCTTATCACCCTCGGCAACCCGCCATCTGACAAGCTCACGCGTGAAAATTTCCTGGGCGGATGTGGAACCGGGCGGGCCGGCAGCGGCCGGGCGAGGCGCCGGGCTAACACCGGGCCAAAAGCCAGGCTCTCAGTACACCCCATCCGGATGGCACCGGTGGGTGGTCCGATTTTGGCTAGGCCATCCGGCGCAGGGGCCGGCGGCGCCGGGCTGGGCGTCGGGTTGCCCAGACCTGATGCTGGCCTTGACGTCTTCTTCTCCCTCCTTCGTGCATGCCTCCCGCTCCTTCCTAACGCGTCCATGAGATGTCTTCACGTCTAGCACCATGTCCAGCTGCTCCTCTCCTCCTCGTGCGATGCTTCCTCCATCCTCGTACCTGATCATACACAAGTCAAAGGACTTAGGCAGTATAAAATTCTCATCAATCAAAGTATCATTTAAGAACAAGTTCAGATATTGTTTTAGTAGCTTCGCACGAGCTCTTTTCATAGGTCCAATCCTAACTTCATTGGACTTGAGTTTCACAGCAACATCGTCTTCATCTTGCAATTACAGAGGTAGTAGTTCGGTTGGGATGTCCTCATCACAATACCCCCTCATTTCCACTCTCACACCAACCGGTGAACCAACTTCACCCAACTTGAAGTTGGTTCATGTGGCAGAAGTTGATCCAGTCATCACTAAACTCTATCTCATTAATGTTTCCATGATAGATACAATACTTCCCAGGAAGTGGTGCATCCATGCCGTAGGTTAGAAACAGATTTCTGCCTTTAGGTGGGATCTTGTAACCATTTGCGAAGCTTTATGGTATGACCTGAAATAAATAATTAAGTAAGCCATTAGTAAACACACAAGTAATACTCTCGTAAAATGGTTCAACTATAATAATTTACTCACGAAGATGTTGTTAGCTACATCAATTCCATGGAGACATGTAACAAAGTACTTGAGTTCAGACATATGGTAAAATTCATCGTCATGATGCATTCTCATCGTGCTTACTTCCTTCATCATCTCAAAAGTAATGGCACACATGTTTGGCGCAGTAATTATTTGTGAACACACTACTGTAAAAAACCTGTCTAATGGTGGAATCTACACGTGGCAAAGTCAATCCTGTAAAATGCAAAAGGATGATTCCAGATGGCAGCCACATTTGATGGAAAACTAAACACATACCAGGAATATATCGGAATTTTTTCAATGTCACCATTTTTGTTATGTGCTTTCATTTCGAACATATACTCAGCTCTATCGACAGCCTTCTCTTCCTACACATCTTCCTCATCTTCATCATACTCTTCAGTTTTTGATTAATGTGAAGTTCACAACATCATCGTGAGCAATGTTGTGTGACATACAGAAGGAATTCCAGAATGGGCCTCTTATGTATGTAACATCTTCTCTTTCCACCAGGTAAAGCTCAAACCTATGGTCTGCGGCCACACAAGGTAGCCACTTATCGGCATAGTAGTCGAGTCTTGCCTTGAAGTGACAAGGAACAATCTGTCAAGAAAAAACAAAAACAGATATTTATGTCTATGCATATTTGAAAGTGCATGGAGCCCCCATGTGTGGTTTTGGTAATTAATGACAATCCCTATGGACTAATGTTTGCATTGAGTTATATTTGTAGGAGTTGTCCATAGGCAATTCTTGAACCATATGTTGGCTTCAAGGTTGCAATAAGAAGAATTTGATGAAGGATATCAAGTGTCAAGTATGTCTTGAAGATGAAGATGAAGTGAGCCCTCAAGTTACTTCAAGACATGAACATGTTTGTATTAGGTTGCAATAAGAAGAAATTGATGAAGGATATCAAGTGTCAAGTATGTCTTGAAGATGAAGATGAAGTTAGCCCTAGAGTTACTTCAAGACATCAACATGATGAAGAATGAAGAAATGAAGTGCAAGTTCAAGATGAGTCAACTCGAAGAGTTCATAAGCTTGAAGCTTGCCATGGAGAAATGAAGTGCAAGTTCAAGATGAGCCATCTCGAAGAGGTCCTTTGCTTGAGTCTTGCCATCCATATGGTGATCATGGATATGTGAAGATGCGCGAAGAAGAAGCTCTCCCATGGTGGATTATGGGGAGCAATCCACATGGTGGTCATGGTTATGTGAAGATGCACCGAAGAAGAAGCTCTCCCATGGTGGATTATGGGGGAGCAATCCACAAGACTTCGTCAAGCAAACACAAGCAAGAAAGGCGTTCCATCTTGTTGAGGTCAAGATCGTCGTCATCGAGCTCAAGTGGAATGCGCAAGTATAAGGTTTGCTCTTGATAGGGTTTCTTTCTCACCGGTCTCATAGTGTAGTTGGAGACCGGTTTATAGTTTAGTTGCCGTACTATCAAGAGGGCTCTCAAGTGAGTAACTCGATCGTTCGGAGAGAGCTCAAACCTTTGCATACTTGCATCATCTTTCTTGGTTGTTATTTGGACCTTATCCATGTGATGTTTTAGAGCTTGTGCTTATTCTCATGACAAGCTCTAGTTCATCGAAACGGATTTCGCATAGATCACTTGTTGCGTTTTCGAGTTTGGTTCATCATCTTTCTTGGTTTTATTTGGATCTTATCCATGTGATGTTTTAGAGCTTGTGCTTATTCTCATGACAAGCTCTAGTTCATTGAGAATGGTTTTTGCATGGGCAACTTGTTGCATTTTCGAGTTTGGAAGTTTTACCGGTATGTCTTTTTTAGATAGGTCAAACCTTTCATCATTTGTTTCTATCCTCCCTTGTTGGACTATGATGGTTTCCTGCATGATCTTGTAGAGCTTGTTCCTAGCTTCAAAATAAGCCCAAGATCATCAAAATAAGCCCAAGTTATGCCCGTTTTAGTTTTGGTGTTTCTGCAGTTTTCTGGGGGGCGGATAATCCGGCCCGAATGACCAATTCCGGGCAAATATCCGGCCAAATATCCGGCCCGAGCCAGGGGCGATTTTCGGAGGCAGATTATCGGCCCGGGGCGGATTTTCCGGTCCTGGGAGGTCCCAAACGGTCATATTTCGTTGGTAGGGGGTATATAAGACCCCTTCTTCCTCATTGGGCTGGTTCACTCTCTCTCTCTCTCTCCCTCCATTGTTGTCCTTCAAAGCTTGCCCTAGTTCTTGATTCCTCCCATGATTCTTGCATATTCTTGAGGGAAAAGAGAGAGGAGATCTAGATCTACATCTTCACCAATCAAATCCCTCTCTTTGTGAGGGGAACCCACTAGATCTTGATCTTGGAGGATTTTGTGTTCTCTTCTTTGTTCTTCCTCTCTTATTCCCCCAATAGCTTTTGTAGCTTTGTTGGAATTTGAGAGAGAAGGATTTGAGCATCTTTGTGGTGTTCTTGCCATTGCATTTGGTGCATCGGTTTGAGTTCTCCACGGTGATTCGTGGTGGTGAAAACAAGAAGTTGTTACTCTTGGGTTCCTGGAACCCTAGACGGATTCTAGGCCTTTGTGGCGGTTTGTTGGGAGCCTCCAATTAAGTTGTGGATGTGTGCCCCAATCTTTGTGTAAGGCCCGGTTTCCGCCTCGAAGGAAATCCCTTAGTGGAACCGTGACCTAGGCCTTTGTGGCGAGGGTCACCGGAGATTTAGGTGAGGCACCTTCGTGGCGTTCGGTGTGTGGTGTGAGTACGCATCTTGGGGTGAGGCCTTTATGGCGTTGGTGTGCATCGAGCAACCACACCTCAAGGTGAGCCTCTTGTGGCGTTCGGGAGCACTAAGCCACCGCACCTCTCCACCGGATATTAGCACTCGCAAGAGTGTGAACTCCGGGATAAATCATCGTCTCCCGCGTGCCTCGGTTATCTCTATACCCGAGCTCTTTACTTATGCACTTTACCTTGTGATAGCCATCGTGCTTGAAGTTATATATATCTTGCTATCACATACTTGCTTGTATTGCTTAGCATAAGTTGTTGGTGCACATAGAGGAACCATTGCTTAGAATAAGTTGTTGGTGCACATAGGTGAACCATAATATATAGGCTTTGGGCTTGACAAAGTAAACGCTAGTTTTATTCCGTATTTGTTAAGCCCATCTCGTAAAAGTTTTAAATCGCCTATTCACCCCCCCTCTAGGCGACATCCGTGTCCTTTCAATATTCAACACAGAGATTAATATTAAAGTGAAGCCAAAAACGAATTGCAATAACATATTTACATTTGGCATATTTAACATACAAATTAATATTAAAGTGAAGCCAAATGTATCAAAACTAAATGGATTGCAATAACATATATACATTTGGAGTTGTGGAAACTAACAAGTTAAAATGAAGAAGCATATTTTATATTAATGTAATAATATTCTAACATAAATCACTAGAGGTATATAATAAAGATTTGGAGCATACCAGAGTGCTAAATAAAGTAAAATACATATAGTCTGATGAACTGAATAATAACTTCAGTAACCTGACATAAACTGAATCTGGATCATCGACTGGATGAACTAGGTTAAGCTAAGTCACTAAAATAAATACGACCTGAATTGCACGTACTAGAATAACTCACTAGTTATTAACAAATTACTCACCACAATGTTGTGGAAGTCGTGAGTGATTCATGACGATGGCAAACAAATCTGCTTTCCTTTTTTAGCGATGATAGTTTCCCTCGGGCTGATTGCAGGAATGACAGATCTCCATCGCTGAAATACAACAAAATACGTTAAATCATAATAGCATTGTGAGAAAAATAATAAAAAAAAAGAGCTAGAAAATCCTAAATGAAATCGGAAAAAACAGAGAGGGACAAATCTCACAACAACCTAGGGTGCGACGACCTAGACAGAATGAAATGCAGAAGCACAATCTACTTCGTCGTATGAAGAAATGTACAGAGGATTGGGAAAATCCAGAGATAGATCTAGAGGAGGAAGAACTGCGATGTATGGTCACTCAAACTGGCGGGTGAGCTGAGCTGCTTTTGGATTTGACCTAGGCGACGGTTCCTAGTGCCGGCTGTCTTAGGCAACAAATCTTCCAGGCGGTTCGTATTGGAAACCGCTTAAGATACATTCCTGAGACGGTTGCTCATATTCACTGTCTCCAAATTGACCATTCTTAGAAGCACGTAGTATTCTAGCCTGATTCTAAAAGTTTTAGAGATGGGTTGTAATTTACAGCCGTATGAGGTTTACTTGCAGAGCCGGCTTTCAAAAAACCTGGACGAAACCGGCTGAACTTGCCGTCTCTAAGTAGCGTGTTTGTATTAGTGTTACCCTTTCCATTTATTTGGGTAGTTTGTTTTTCCCATGTGAAATTTTCTGGAAAATCCTTGTACAAAATATATCAAGCCCACGTTTTCTCCTGGTTAGCCACAGTTTAATTTGCCATCATAGACATTTTATGCGATGTTCCTAGCAATGACGTTCAGGTTCTCTCCCACAATGGAATGTGACCCTATGTATGTTCGGGAGATGAAGCTGCAACTCTAAGATTACCCATAATGGTTGTATGATGCATGTAAAAGTTGATGTGTCACTATAATTAATGATAAAAAATAACATAGTATATCATAGGTAGATACCTAGAGCAATAAAATTAATCATAAATAGATCATGTACAATATTTTGCACGGATTTTAAAATCAATAAATATAAGAAGAAATATGATACTAGTACATTTATAAAAATAGTATTGTGCACTAGTATAATATGCATGATATTGCTATATGATATTATGCATTATGATTAGTCTAAGAGAGATAGGTGGTTTGATCAAATAAATAATGGAATTGCTGATTCTCAGCTAGCTAAGAATTAACCTACTTGATCAAGCCTATGTGCTTTGCCATTCATACATTATGAGTTGTAGGATGCGTTGCAACTGAGATTTTTCAGAAGGAATTGAGGTTGCAACTAAAAGAATGACATGTGCCATTAAGTTTGCTTCCTGATTTGTGCTAATCACGAATTGCAATATGAGTTGTAACCGCGATTCGATGACTTCACCTGATTGAGAACTAAGTTAATTTTCATTCTGCCGAAAATTATTCACACCTCTAAAACAATTGGGGCATTTGATCACTGATATTAACAACCTTTTCCGATTCAGACGTCGGTTGATCAGTGCGTGGATCAGTTTTACTTTACTGAAAACTATATATCTTTACTCGCCGTTGTTGGTGCTCAGACATTTGGATCGCAAATCTGCTTGTTTTACACCTCGCTGCAGTCAATGCGTAATGCACACAAGCAACTAAAAAGACGGACAAGCACATATAAGTAACAGAAATACCGGTGTATACCGAAGGCGGCGCATCTCTTCCTCATCTGCAATTCATCGTCAAGGTAAAAATGGATAGATAGAGCTGTAGCCCGTGACGGAGCATCTTCTCCACTGCACTACACTTGCTTTAACACCGAGCTCTTTTTGTCTAACGCGCACTGCTGTTCATGCCCACCGAGGCACCGACCCACCAACCATTGTCATCTTCTCCTGCATTGATCATTACCTTTCGCGTCGGCTCCTGCTGTCCATCGACCGATTTCCCCAATGGCTGTGCGAGTGGCTGATTCTGCGGCAGCCAACCCCCTGCTCCTCCTCATTGTCTTCCTCTCCTACAGCTCGGCAGCGGAGGCCATCCGGACGCATGGCGCTGGCTACGTGTCGGCGGTCGGCGACCCCGGCATGCGTCGCGACGGCCTCCGCGTGGCTTGGGAAGCCTGGAACTTCTGCAACGAGGTCGGCCAGGAGGCCCCCGGCATGGGCAGCCCCCGCGGCGCCGACTGCTTCGACATCGGTAAAGCAAACTTCCACATTGCTACCTCGCATTCCCGTATTCTTGCACGGATTTAGAATTACTTCCTGATTGCACATTCCCAAGGCTGGATAAAAATGGTGTCGGCCATCGGTTTTGCTGTGCAGCGGGTACCGACGGCGAGCAGGGCGAGCCGGTGTACAAGGTGGTGCACCGCGTGACCGACGCCGACAACAGCCTCCGCGCCGGCGACCCCTTCCCGGGCACGCCGGCAAACTCCACCGTCACCGACGTCGACCGCTACGCCGCGGCCAAGGAGCTCTACCTGGGCGACCGGTGCCAGGTGCCCGACAGCCCGGTGCCGTGGCAGTTCTGGATGGTCATGCTCAAGAACGGCAACCTGGACACCACGGCCGCCATCTGCCCCGAGAACGGCCGCCCGACGCGCCCGTTCGCGCAGCCCTCCCGGTTCCCCTGCCCCGGCGGCACGGGGTGCATGAACCAGCCGCTGGTGTTCCACAACCGCACCGCGCTCGACGACGGCGGCCGGTGGCTGCGCGGCGGGATGTTCGGTACCTACGAGCTGGACGCCGCGGATCTTGGGAGGAGCGACGTGTCCTACTACTCGGTGGCATGGGAGAAGCAGATTGCGGCGACGACGGACGGCGGCGGCGGCGGATGGGTGTTCCATCACAGGCTGCGGACGTCGCCCAAGTACCCGTGGCTGATGCTCTACCTGCGCTCCGACGCCACCAGAGGCTTCTCCGGCGGCTACCACTACGACACCAGAGGCATGACAAAGATAGTAAGTGCTTATTCGGTTTTGCTGCTATTATTCGATAGTACTGCTGTCACATCCAGACCTGTTTTTTTTTTTACATCTTGGTATCTGAAGAAATTATAGACTTATGAAATGGATTCACAAAAATAACCACTCTCGGTAGAAAAAGGTTGTCCTTGGATCTTGATCCGAAACAAAAGAACAAAGAAAAGGATAAGGACAGGAACCAGAACAGTTTGGATGAGCCTAGCTAGTAACAAATCCAATCGAGTCGTGCACCGTTCTGTTCTCTGAGAGCGATCTCGCTACTACTCTTGCACATTGCGTAGACGCATGTAGGCTTGAAATTGCGTCGTTGAGTCGCTGTACAAGTGTACATAGATTCAGACATGTAACAAATTGTCGAAAATAACTACTCTCCTGCATAGTAAACTTTGTTGAGCACAATGTGTAACAAAAACCACACATCAGGGCATCCCAATTCATGAGCATACCTATGTGATTCGTCACAAAATAGCATGCCCCACTATACAATCATCATTGTATTGAAAGACCCTCCTCTTCTCTTCTTTCCAAAATTCTTCAATTCTACTATTCCGAAAAGGATGCGGCTTGGTAGGGGCGGATAAGATCTTTTTTGATGTTCCTTTGCTTTTCAAATTCAAAGTTGTCCTCAACAACATGATGGATGTGGCTCTCTTTCGAGTAGTCTGTTATGTACCCATGTGACTGAAAGTTTGTTGTCCGTCAGGTTCCGGAATCGCCAGACTTCAAGGTGAGGCTGACCCTGGAGGTGAAGCAAGGCGGGGGACCCAACAGCCAGTTCTACCTCATGGACATGGGCAGCTGCTGGAAGAACGACGGATCCCCTTGCGACGGCGACACCACCACCGACGTCACGCGCTACAGCGAGATGATCATCAACCCGGAGACGCCGGCGTGGTGCACTCCGGCGCGCAAGGACCAGTGCCCGCCGTGGCACACCTTCCGCAATGGCACCCGCGTGCACCGCACCGACACCGCCCAGTTCCCCTATGCCGCCTACCATGTCTACTGCTCGCCGGGGAACGCCGCGCACGCCGAGCAGCCCACCACGTACTGCGACCCCTACAGCAACCCGCAGCCGCAGGAGATCCTACAGATCATACCGCACCCCGTGTGGGGCGAGTTCGGGTACCCCACGGCCAAGGGGCAAGGCTGGATCGGCGACCCCAGGGCCTGGGAGCTCGACGTTGGGGCCTTGTCCCAATCGCTCTACTTCTATCAGGTTAGTGTGCACTAATGATCATCTCCTCTGCAGTCATGACGACTGTCTTTCATCCAGATTTGTGGTTGCAACTGACAGAGGAAAATGATGCATGGTTCTCAATGGCTGCAGGATCCGGGGACGCCGCCGGCAAAGAGGAGGTGGTCGTCACTCGATGTCGGCACCGAGATATATGTTAGCAAGAGTGCCGAGGCAGAGTGGACGCTCAGTGGCTTCGACATCCTTGTTCCCAATAACTGTATCACATCACAAGGGGGAGACATCAGTGATTGCTGGTAGCCTAGGTGAAGGGTCCTTCTCATACGTACTACACGCTTTGAAGCAACACGCCTCATCTGACAATTCCAGTATCCTGTTTCTTAACGAGAGGAGTTTCTATCTGGTTGCACAGTATACAAGTCTATAAGCTTCATCCGAATTCATGGACGTACCTAAGTGGAATCAGACGACTTCATTCGCTTGCTGTATGACCAAAGAACAACACTAACATTACCCGGAAAAAAAAGAGAACAACACTAACATCACCTTTTAGTTGCTTCTGACAAATAACCTTGTTCTAAAGCAATAGGAGTGAAGAAAAAATAAGGTCTGTCTACTTGTCTACGTCTAATCGATTGTTTTTATGTCTCGATCTAATCAACCCGAAAAGTTGAAACGGTGCAACTTCAGTTGCGCAACTTGACACTTTTTACAAGTTATGTTTTCCCCTAAACTTTAGTTAAGTTCTCAAAATTCACTTAGATTTAACAAAACCTAGCTCGACTCCGCCACCAAACCAAATCGACATATATTACCTTGAATGAGACCGGATCCTGAAAGTCTTAGGGCTCCGCCGCCACCTCCAACTCCAACACTGCAAGCCGACAACCACTCAAATATTACAAACAAGACTACAAGGGTAGTTTGTATTCTCTGGAACTATGAGTCAATACTTGTGCTCTCGTGATATTCACTCAAATATTACAAACAGATATAGTTATATTCCCAGGACCTAGTAATGACATGAGTGTACATCTTAAGTACTGTATAAGCACTAGGGAATAATAACACAGGAGGACCAGAATTCACAATAGCAGAAGTTTGACAGGTAAAATGTACACTCCCCTTATGTATTCTTCTTGCTATCAGAATTGGACAAGCGGACTTCCACCGTTTGCAGTTTCTTCCTCAATTCCTCATTCTCAGAAATTAGACGCTCATATTCGGTAAGCAGACCTTCAGACTGTTTCCGTAAAGCCAAGGTATTTCTCTCTGCAGTTTTCAGTTCCTCTGTTTTAGAAACTGACTGCTGTTTGAGCAGTTGCACCTCTTCAGTCAAACTGTCAATCTTTTTCTGATATCCTTGCATTTCCTCGGTGCCTCCGAGTTTTGCTTCTTCCAAGACCCGGCTCTGCTTTGTCACAGCCTCCATATTTTTCTTCATCGTCCTTAATTCCCTGATATAGTGATGTAGTCGATCAATAACTAATCCCAGAAACAGAGAGTATGCTGCAAAACAACAAGCACAGAAAGATACAATCAAACTCAAAGATAAATCTTCTTAGACACCTGCAATTATCTGAAACACTATTCAATATACAGACAAATATACAACTCATCTTTGTAAAGGATACATTTGAGTTCAGTATGATGAACATAAAACGAACAATTGTTAGGGAGCATAACAGACCTATTAATACGGCTTCATTGCAAGAGATACTAAGCGCTTTAGTAGCCAAGTTTTTGAAACACAACATCATGCCTTATACAATGGCCTCTACTTTGTAACAAATCTAGCATTCAAACGACAAAAGCAGTCCTCACAGTAAGGATAAACGTGCAGCGGTGACTGGATTAAATCAGTATAAGAAGTCTGACTAAAATACACCGAAACTTCTTCCCATGCTTCCACTAATTTGACGGTATTATGCATGAAACTACAACAGAAGACGGTTGGAAGATTAACAAAGACACATGGAGGGTAGAATATGAAAAATGAAAATATAAGAAGCAGAGGATGGCATTTGAAGGAAAGATTAGCATAATGTCTCTGCCCTGTCACCAGATAGTAAAACCTATTGATGAACAGTCAACGGGGAGTGTTGTGCCAAAATACAGAGGAGTGGATGCGAGGTGGGCGCAATACTCACCCAAACCCCACTGAATAAACAATCAAAAGGTGAATGGACCGCCACTACTGATCGTCATCTTTATAGGAGAAAAGATAACTGAGAGCATATTTGAACAACTAAGCACATTACATTACTTGTGTGACTGTATGTGGGGAATGACTGGTTAGTGTATTAAACCCATCATTTTATTCCATGATAGGTGTCACGATGTTAGTGGGAAAGTTGAAATGGAGAAAATACTTGCTATTAAAATATGGAAAAAAAATATGATGCTCACTTTTGCGATACTAATACAGTAGTATTTATATCACTGTCTCGCGAACCAATAACGCTCAGAAAGTTGATTCCAGTTAATTATGTGCTTGCATTATGCACGGAAGTAAGAATCATGATGAATCAATGACTATCGATTACTTTGACTATGCAACATGAAATTTCTGTGATAAATGTTGTGATGAACAAGGTTGTAACTTGCAAGAAAATGGCCACTAGTAAACATATCGATAAGAGACGACATTAACAGGAGCAGAAGTATTTATATTTTAATTCTATACTAAATCTTGACAGGAGAATCTTAAAAAAGAAACTGGAATGTGCATGACCTTCAAAATCAAAGCATACATTTAATCCGTTTAGATCAAAGTTCATTGGCATGTGGCATTCACAATGTGCAAGTCAAGCCCACAAGAAAAAAGGTTGCAATAAATTCTAACTTTGTTCGTGAAGAACAACAATTTATTGCGGATAGACATTCGTAGCACAAGTAAAATCAATACTAAGTAGTCAACAATATTTCTAACACCAAATTATGTCCAATAACTTTGTTGTCATAGTTTTTACTTTTCTTTTTCTTGAAAACTAATCTTTCACGCAAAAAACTTAAGTGGGCAGTGGGCACATTCTTCTTTTCAAATTATTGATCTATGACAGTTAGGCAGTCTAAATTGAATAGGCTCCTAAATTTGCACGCACAATTATCATAGAAGAATTCTATGTGCAAGTGAATTTCTTAATTACCACAAAGAGATCCCGTAGGCTCTAGAGTTCTTGCAGAACAAATGACCACACATATGTAGAACAACAAAGGAATTTCCCCAAAAGAGGCATGCCAGATTCCCCAGTGATGATGGATGGGTTCCAAGAAGGACCCGACGAGGATAGAGAAGGCGCAGATGATAGCATACCCATGAGAGATGCCTCGAGTAGGTGGCGGCTGGCGAGCACCTGGTCGGTGGGCGTGAGCTGCGCGAACTCGCCTTCCCGGCGGCGGATCTTGGCGATGCTGTAGGCGCTGGAGCCGAGCACGATGAGCATGGTGGCGGCGACGGTCCTGGCCATTATGGGCCCGCGTCCGCGCTTGCTGCGGTCGACGGCGAGCAGGGCCAGGCGGCGCGCGGGCGTGCGGAAGAGCAGCACGACCACCAGCGCCGCCTCGGCGGCCAGCAGCGAGAAGAGCAGCTGGATCATGGCCGCTGTGTCGTTGGGAGGGGGAGAAGGCGGGCGAGGCGAGCCGCGATCTCGAGGAAGAAAATGGGGGAAACAAGGTGCTGAGAATGAGGGCAATACAATACAGGTGGATTTTTGGTGGACGGCTTCTGGAAGTCGCCTTTTTACGGGCTCGCTGGCAGTGGCAGTGGATGAGCTGAGGAAGAGAGGATTCAGTTCAGTTTATTTGGAGGGGAAAGGCGATCCAGATTGTTGGTGGACGCGTGGAGGCACCGTCGGCAAAACCGTGTGCCGCGTGGAAGCACTGTGCTGAAAGTCCAGATTCTGAAAAGTGACGCTGATGCTGCAAATTGACGAGCCGGGCCCGTGCCGACAATGGCCATTGGCCACCGTCCGGGCGGCGGCGGAAATGTCCGCCTCTCTCCGGCAAGCGCTGTGAGGCTGGCCATAATGGTAAATATCATGTTGTACTATCATGCATACCATGCATATCATACTTGTGTATGGTACTATTTTTATAGTGGTTAGTATCATGAAGTAGTTACTTATTATTTTTAAAAATCTCAATACAAATGTGTGTACAAGATTTATTTGGCATTAACTTTTCTCGTGCATGCTATACAAGATCCACCTATTACTCTAATCTCCTCTCTCCTCCTTAATTGCCACATCAGCATTTTTATGGGACCAATGTGTATAAGACTAGCTATGATACTAGCACTATGGCCAGCCTGAGGGCATCTCCAACGGGACCATGCAAATCGGTGTCCGCATGTCTATTTGCGTCGCGCGGCGAACACGAAAAAGACCGTATTTTTTCGCGCGTCCGTTTGCACCTAGGGTGCCTTCAGCGGCCCGACGCATTACCGCGTCAGCATGATTATGATGTTTGGAAATAATAAAATAAAGAGTTTTAACGAAGTCATAGTTATTACATCCAAATTTCAACGAAGTCCTTGTGGAGCCGGAGCTGCCCTTCCACTCTGTTGCGAGGCAGGTTTTTTGAGCGGCCCTTGACTGAGCCCCGGTGGACCGACCCTGGTTTGAATTGAACTCGTGGATCATGGAGGCCACAGTAGTTGCCAAAGTCTGCGTGGACTGATCGGACTCCTCGTCGGAAGAGGAGTCCTCAACGACCTCCGCGCGGAACTTGTCCAACATCTGCCACATGTCTATCTGCATGGGTACGAACTGTGGATCAATGGCCGCACACAATAGCGCCGAAAACAGGAGTAAGACACCTATCGGCGCAATTGACCGAACAGGTCGTGGGCGGCACGGAAGGGCGGCGCAAACGACAACGTTTGGCTCCAAAAAAAGGCGGCAGCTACGCGCTGCAGCCAACCCCGACTACGATCCTGCTTTCCAGCGCAGCGAGAACCGAGCCGACGACGAGTACTGCGGCGCTGCGGCGGAACAACGACGAGTGGGGTTGGGTGGTGGTGTCGCACTAGGGAAGCAAAGAAGGGGAAAAGAAAGCAAATCGAAGCGCTCGATTTCGCTGTCCCTGACTTGCGGGACCGGGTAAGAAAAGGAGAATGCTCCGCGCAACCGCGGAGCATCCGCGGAGACACAAACCTGGCGCATATTTGGACCAGGTTTGCGTCGCCGCAGACGGTCCGGTCACTTTGCGTCGCCCTCTGGAGCAGGGCCCAGACACATTTTCAGTCACGGCGGACGAAAACGGTCGATCAGCGTCCGTTTGCGTCGCATTCAGGGCATCTCCAACGGGGCCACGCATTTCGGACGCCAAATTATCCGCGCGTGTCCGTTTGCGTCGGTCCGAGGACTAAAAAATGTCTGTTTTTTCCCGCGTGCCCGTTTGCGCTTGGGGTGCTTCCAGTGGCCCGACGCATTTTTTTTCTACTTGTTTTTTCCCTTTTCTCCGTTTGCAAACATAGCTCCAAGAATTACACAAACTAATACATATTGGGAACATGGTTTTACACAAACTAATACATAATTAGGATGGTGTACATAAATTAGAATATTGCAAAATGAGGAAACCTAAATACTGTTGGTTTCGTATGTTCGCTGCCAAGAAAGAACACTCTCGGGCACACTCAATCACTCAAACTGGAAAATCCAGCTTGCAATGATAACACTGTTGTTCCCACCAAGGAAGGACATACAGAAACCGCCACTACTGGCTTCAATTGGCTCGTGGCCATATTCGCTGCAAAGAAAGAACACTCTAACAGTTTTAACTGTCGGTATCCGAGCCAAACTCGCCAGTGTGGTAGTGCCTGCGGCAGGATGTGTCGTCGAACACCTTGACGATCATCTCGCCGCCCCCCTCGTAGAGGAAGGTGAGCTGGCAGCCGGTATGATCGCAAGGTCTTAGGGAAGTAAAACCCAAATTTATTGATTGACACAAGGAGAGGTAAAGAATACTTATAAGCCTTAACAACCGAGTTGTCAATTCAGCGCACTGAAAAGCACTAGTAACAGGTGATGTGAAAGCAATAATATGAGAGCAATAGTAACAATAACACAAAGCAGTAAAGAATACAGAGGCAATGGCACCAAAATAGTTAATACTACTTCCAATGACATAAAGAACGAGTATATGATGATGAGAGATGGACCGGGGTTCCCACCTATCTACACTAGTGGTAACTCTCCAATAACAAGTGTTGGGTGAACAAATTACAGTTGGGCAATTGATAGGATTGAAATAGCATTAAGACAGAACATCAAGTCTATTAATCATGTAGGCATGTTTTCCATATATAGTCATACGTGCTCGCAATGAGAAACTTGCATAACATCTTTTGTCCTACCAGCCGGTGGCACCCGGGCCTCAAGGGAAACTACTGGTAATTAAGGAGCCTCGGGTTCCGGACATAGACATGTGCAAACAACTTGTAGATACAATCTAAGCAATAATTATAGAGCTTAAATCTAAGATCATGCCACTCGGGCCCTAGTGACAAGCATTAAGCATAACAAGATTGCAGCAACAATAACTTCACAAACTTTTGTTATCACCAGAATGTGACCAGGCCGGAGGACCAAGCCAGAGGTGGGCCGCGATCAAGATAGATGTGAAGATTATACATAGAAGGAATATGTGAATCGGCCTTTTATACCAAATTGGGCTAAAATGCCCATGTATCTGTAATACATTAGATCGCATGTTAGTTTAGAAGTTAGAATCTATCTCGTGCACGATTTAGTGCACGCCACATTAGAAGTCCCCTGGACTATAAATATGTGCCTAGGGTTTATGGAATAAACAACAACCAACGTTCAACACAAACCAATCTCGCGCATCGCCAACTCCTTCGTCTCGAGGGTTCCTCCGGTAAGCACCATGCTGCCTAGATCGCATCTCGCGATCTAGGCAGCACGAGCCTGCCTAGTTGTTCATGCGTTGCTCGTACCGAAGCCTTTTTGATGGCGAGCAACGTAGTTATCGTAGACGCGTTAGGGTTAGCATCGTTCTTAGCATCATATGCTCGCGTAGTGCAACCCTTGCGTCTAGCCGTCCTTGTGCCTCATCATGGGTGCAGGGCGGCACCCCGCTTGATCTTTATTTAGTAGATCTGATCCGTTATGGTCGCTCCTTGATTCATCAAGGATTAGTTTAATATCTGCAATAGTTAGGCCTTACAAAGGGTTGGAGGATCCAGCGGCATGCAGGGTGTAGTTTGCTGCCCCTAGACAGACGTTCCGAGGATCAACCTAGTGTTGGTTTTTAGGCCTTGTCTAGGGCTGGCTTACGTTCACCGTGTGTGAGCGCGAGGCCCAATCGTGAGTAGGATGATCCGATTATGCGGTGAAAACCCTAGATCGTCGTGGATCTCATACGCTTTTATCAATCAGACCACCATATATTCGGCCACCTTGGACGAATCATGGGTGGATCGGCTCCATGAGCCGATTCACAGGACAACCCGAGAGCCGATCGAGGCTCGTATTTAACGTGTACGTGTGTGCCCCGCAGAAACTAAGCGAGGCATCATCCACACCTTCCCGACAGGTATAGGGTGGCACGCCCTTGCGACCCGCGGCGCGCGCGACCAGAGGCTTTGCGGGCCGTCGTCCGAGGGACGGGCCAGCCGCAGCCCTAGTCATTCCCGCCTCTACGGTGTTGGCTACCATCGCTCGCCGGTGGGTTTCTCGACGTCAACACATTCTGGCACGCCCGGTGGGACATTCGGACAATCTTCAACGACAACCACCTCACCATCCACATCAGAGATGGCGGAAGAAACTCCGGTCACCTACGAGGAGCTTACTGGCGAGCTCAAGAAGAAGTACGACGAGGTCAAGTCTGCCCGAGCCGACCTAATCGGCTCTTCCCACTACACCCGCTCCCATGGCATCGGCACCAACGTGGTGAACGGTACCACCGGTGAGGGTAGTGATGAGGGCGGCTGCTCCCACAGCAAGGGTGAGGAAGAAGCCGATCCCACGGCCGGACCATATCACACGCACCACCGCCCTCCCAGCATTCGGCGTCGACCTCTCAGTGACGGGAAGCTGGATTCGGTTCACATCGGCCGACGAGCTAGAGGAAGTCGACATTGGCCCGGGATAAGCCGCGGCCAACTTTTATCAGCCAGGAAGTTAGACCCGCAGCTCAGGAGTCGATGATTGCTCTCTTGAAAGAGTACCCAGATTGCTTCGCATGGGACTACACGGAGATGCCTGGCTGGACAGAGCATCATCGAGCATCGACCTCGAAGAAAGGATTTCGGCCCTTCCAGAACGAGCACGACAAATGAAGGCCGAAATCCTAGAAGAGGTCAAGAAAGAGATCGAGAAGATGTTGGCCGCCGGATTCATCGCCATGCACGCGGAATGGATATCCAGATTGCCAGTGGAAAAGAAGGACGGCCGGTGGCGGGTGGCTATCGATTTCCGCGACCTTAACAGAGCTACGCCAAAAGATGAATACCCGATGCTCGTGGCGGAAACTTTGATGCAGCTGCTGGCCATAAGGTTTTAAGCTTCATGGATGGCAACGCGGCTATAACCAGATCTTCATGGCCCCGGAAGACATTCACAAGACCGCATTCAGAGTACCAGGAGCAGTAGGCTTATTTGAATACGTGGTCATGACCTTTGGATTGAAGAATGCCGGCGCACGTATCAGAGAGCCATGAATTATATATTCCACGATCTGATCGGCAAGCTGGTGGAGATCTACATTGATGATGTGGTGGTCAAATCTGTCTCCATGAAGGGACACTTGGAAGATTTACGACAAGTACTAGACCGAACTCGAAAGTTCGGACTGAGAATGAACCCAAAGAAGTGTGCCTTTGGAGTGACGGCCGGCCAGTTCCTAGGATTTTTGGTCCATGAGCGAGGAATTGAGATCGGCCTGAAGAGTCAGAGGCAGTGCGCACCATGCAGCCGCCCACTACGAAGAAGGAACTGCAACGCCTTATCGGCAAGATCAACTTTGTTCGCCGATTCATCTCTAACCTGTCAGACGGATCGAGCCGTTCATGGGTTTAGTGAAGACTAAGTCCGATGACGACTTCACAAGCGTAACACAGGCCTCGATGACATCAAACGGTATCCGACGACACCGCCCGTGCTAGTCCCGCGCCCAACAAGACAGGCCGTTCTACATTTACTTGTCAAGAGCGACACATCCATCGCCTCGGTGGTGGTGCAACTCTACGACGGCGTTGAGAGGGTCGTTTTCACCTCAGCAGAAGGATGTTGGATGCGGAGACAAGGTATCCCGAGGTCGAGAAATTGTGCCTCTGTCTTCTTCACCTGCACTAAGCTGCACCATATCCTTTTGACGGCAGAGATCGTCATATGCAAGTCCGACGTTGTCAAGCACATGTTGTCGGCCCCGTGTTGAAAGGACGATTGGGTAAATGGATGGGCGTTGTCGAATTCGACCTGCGGTATCAGCCGCGAAAGCGCCAAAGGACAAGCATTAGCCGATCTCATAGCTGAGCGAATCAACACCAATA